>OX589605.1:10522010-11122010 GCA_951329385.1 Polia nebulosa
CGGCATTTGGCTTGGCATAAATATTCTTTAACACACCTACGTATTTTTTAACCGACTTTCGAAAAAGGAGGAGGTTCTATGTTCAACTGTATGTATGTTTTTTTTTTATGTATGTCCGCCGATTTCTCCGTCAATTGTGGACCGATTTTCAAAATTCTTTTTTTATCCGAAAGAATATACTCCCGAGGTGGTCCCATATAAATTTTATCGAAATTGCTTCAGCGCTTTTTGAGAAACTGAACATGATCAAAAAATACGTATACCTCGATGACGTTTTGATTTTCTCCGAATGTTTAAATTCCACGTTCCATATTATTGGGGTTTTTAGTTCTGGAGCGTAACAACTAAAAAGTGAAAAATAAAACACTATTACAAAAAAAACAACCGACTTTAAAAAAAAAAAATAACTACACTAAAAATTAAAAAATAACTTAAATTTCGGAAGTCGCTGTCAAATAACGAAGAAGTAAGATACAAAAACCGACTTCCAAAATTAAAGTTATTTTTTAATGTAGGTATTTTTTTTTTTTGAGTCGGTTGTTTTTTTTTTTGTAAAAAGGTGTTTTATTTTTCACTTTTTAGTTGTTACACCCCAGAACTAAAAACCCCAATAACATGGAACGTGGAATTTAAACATTCGGAGAACATCAAAACGTCATCGAGGTATACGTATTTTTCGATTATGTTCAGTTTCTCCAAAAGCGCTGAAGCAATTTCGATAAAATTTATATGGGACCACCTCGGGAGTATGTATATATAAGTAAGATACAAAAACCGACTTCCAAAATTAAAGTTATTTTTTAATTTTTAGTGTAAGTATTTTTTTTTTGAAAGTCGGTTGTTTTTTTTGTAAAAAAGTTTTTTAACTAATGTTATTTTTTCTCAAAACCTGCATGGACAGCTTTACTGTGCTGTAATAGTCAGCCTTCAGTAGAACATAACCAATTGTGTAACGACCTTTAAATTGATTTATTTTTATTATTTTTTCGTAAAACTATTTAAATAGGTACTTACATATAAATATCTTTCAAAGTTATATATATTTTACCTTAACATTTGAAGTTTGATTGGATCTACATTTCCAAAACTATGTAGGTAGGTATAGCAAATTTCGAAAAAGACGTTCATCTCTAAAGTGCAAAGGAGACACATAATTGAAATTTCATAGGAACAATCAATGTGAAGATGTAATTAATAAGTCGTTAAAATTGCCTAATATTTTGCATGCCTATCAGTCTACTGCTGGTAGGCATGTAAAATATTAGGTACTGACACGTGCGTCCGAACGGAATTGTCCCTCATCAAGTTGTTTAGTTTTTATCTTCAGTCTATCACTTTAATGTCAAATAAAAAACTTCTACTTAGGTTACTTCTAGGCAAGCGTGCTCCATTGTCCACCACATCATTGCTTACCATGAAGTGAGATAATGGTCAAACGTGAGACCATCAATGATAAAAAATAATAATAGCTCCAGATACTTTCTAAGAGACTAGAGAGACAAAAGCAAAGTTAAAATAGCTTCAGGTACTTTCTAAGAGACTACAGAGACAAAATTAAAACAGCTCCAGATACTTTCTAAGAGACTACAGAGACAAAAGCAATATTAAAATAGCTCCAGATACTTTCTAAGAGACTACAGAGTGAGCGTCCAATTGATTCTTAAATGAATATGATTTAATACAACAAGTTAACAGTATTGAATTCATTCCTAGACATCTGTTTTTATTTATTTATATATTATATTATGTAAGTAACTGTGTATGTGTTTGGCATGTGAAGTGAGTGTGAGTTTATGAGGATATGTATGAGTGCGTGTTTCTGAGTACTTGTAGTGCATGTTTGGGTTAATGGGTGCGTAATAAGAGCGTGTGATTGTGAGCAATATTAGTGTAAGTTAAGTATGTGGTAGTGTAAGTATAATATTAATCAGCCTTTTGACGTTCCTCAAATCTTACGATTAAACCATGAACTCTCCTACCTACTCTTAAACAAATCCTTTTCAAAATCGTTTTCAATGCAGTAAACGAAATTAGTCTTACCAGCAAAGACTGGTATTTCTATAACTCCAAGGTTGATGGTCGCCATTTCCATATTCGTGCAGTTTGTGCCAAATTAGATAATCGATCAATGGATCATTGGCATTTTGCAGAACCTTGTTCAATTCTGCATGGAATTATGTTGCGTCAGACTGTGAAAAAATACTGGCGTTTTAAGAATGAATATCGGGTGTAAAAATACAGTTTCCTAAGCCGAAAGCCTTACTACCCATTGTTTGAATATTTTTTCTTCACCAGACATGTTAAATTTTTCATGCATTTTCTTAAATTACTTTAAAACTATACATATATTTTAAAATTATGAACCATATACGTTCGAGACCCTCACAATGTGCCCCCCTTTCATTTGATGTCGCACGGTATAGTTTGAAAAACTTTGTTTTTTAATATAAGCTATGCAGACGATATGGTTCTGCTGAGCCCATCGATCAGAGCATTAAGAAAACTGTGTCTGTGAATTGTACGCTGGGACCCATGGGCTCAAATATAATGCACCAAAGAGCGAATTCATGGTATTTAGGGCAGGCAGTAAATGCTATAGCACAACTCCACCAGTTATGCTGTGCGGCAGACCTCTAAAAAGAGTTGCTAAGTTTAAATATCTGGGTCATTGGGTCTCAGATGATTTGAAAGATAACCATGATGTAGAACGGGAGCGCAGATCGCTGGCTGTTCGATGTGGGATGTTGGCCCACAGGTTTGCACGTTGTACGGCTCAGATTAAGGTGACGCTTTTCAAAGCCTACTGCCAATCCTTTTACACGTGCAGCCGCCTGTGGGTGAACTTTACGCAGAGGGCATATAGTGGCCTGCGCACACAATATAACAACACGTTCCGGGTGTTGATGGGGCTGCCGCGTTTTTGTAGCGCGTCCGGCATGTGTGCCGACGCGGACGTTGATAGTTTTTCGGCCATAATGCGCAAAAGGTGCGCATCTCTGCTACGCCGTGTGTGTCGCGCCAGCCCCAACACCATTCTTAGGGTCAACTCACACCGAAAGAGCGGCAAAGGGCGGCGAAGGGCAGCGCAGTTTCAGTGTCATATGAATTTTAGCTTTATTTTCATTACTACAATACTTATTATCGCATGAGAAACAACTCGAGTCGCGCGGATTCCCGCGGCTCCGCGGGCATCCGCGCGACTCGAGTTTCGACGCTCTTTTGGTGTGAGTTGACCCTAAGGGTCAACTCACACCGACAGAGCGGCGAAGGGCAGCGCAGTTTCAGTGTCATATGAATTTTAGCTTTATTTTCATTACTACAATACTTATTATCGAATGAGAAGTCGCGCGGATGCCCGCGGAGCCGCGGGAATTCCGGCGAATTCTATAAACGGAGCCGTGCGACGATAATAAGTATTGTAGTAATGAAAATAAAGCTAAAATTCATATGACACTGAAACTGCGCTGCGCTTCGACGCTCTTTTGGTGTGAGTTGACCCTTAGGGTCAACTCACACCGAAAGAGCGGCGAAGGGCAGCGAAGCGCAGTCGCACGGCTCCGTTTATGGAATTCGCCGGAATTCCCGCGGCGCCGCGGGCATCCGCGCGACTCGTTCGAGTTTCTCATGCGATAATAAGTATTATAGTAATGAAAATAAAGCTAAAATTCATATGACACTGAAACTTCGCTGCGCTTCGATGCTCTTTTGGTGTGAGTTGAGCCTTAGAACGTTGGCAGATAGGTGGGACTCTCCGATCTTGGGGCGGTGGATACGACTGCACGCAATCAAGTAGACATTCCCGGGATCGGTGAGCCTCACGGTTTGAATATATGTTACTAACACTAGTTTATAAGTTTATACTGTTACTAACAAATATGGAAAAATGATTCTGAAATAAATTTTAATTATTATTTCGTTTATTAATTTATTTAACATATTAAATACATTTTTAAATATTTCTCAAAAAAGAATATATCAAAAACATTTAAAAATATAAAAAATAGTAGCCCACCGGTATCGGGAACAGGGTCCAAGCTACCGGCGGTCAGGGCTCCAGAGAGAGGAACCGCCTGACAATGCGAGCCGTGTCCAGAAGTACTGCTTTCTGAATCAAGCCCTTGATCCAGCCGCCTAACGAGAGCCTCCTGAGGTGTTGATCGAGGCTCGTAGCTATTAAGCCATTGGCTGACACGACTATCGGTACAATGATCGCTGAGTCCACATCCCACATGTCGACAACCTCGCGAGCCAAGTCAATATACTTGATTTGTTTATCTTTCTCGGCTTTCACGAGGTTCTCGTCATGTGGGACGGTAATGTCAACAATCATTGCACGCCTCTCGATTCGGTCCACCACCACTATATCAGGCTTATTGGCTACAATAGTCCTGTCAGTGATGATGGACCAATCCCAGTACAATGAGATATGACCATTATCGAGAACTGGGTCGGGCGCATATCTGTAGTACGGCACTTCCGATTCCACAAGAGAGTACTTCAGAGCAAGTTGCTGATAAAGGATAATCCTGGCTACAAGGTTGTGCCTATGCAAATATTCACCGTTAGCTAGACGAGAACAACCAGAGATTATGTGGCAGATTGATTCTCCCGGACGATGACATGCCCGACATATGTCAACCGTGCCGTCCTTCACAATAAATCTCCGGTAGTTTTTCGTCATGATAACTTCGTCCATAATTGCACAGACAAAACCTTCGGTTTCCCCAAAGAGGTCACCGACACGCAGCCAGGCTACGGACGCTAGTTGGTCTACATCGGGCCCATGTAGGGCCCGGAAAAAGCGTCCGTGAAGTTCCATACTCTGCCATACTTCCCTGCGATCGTTAGTGTCAAGCACTAGAGGTTTGCGCCAGTTCTCGTTAGCCAAGGAGAGTGGAGTAAGGCCCTTGTCTACTGCCACTACATCTCGATGCATACCCACGTCAGCAGCTAGGAAATATTCCCTTAGACTGCATACCTCGCGGTTGTGGAGGGTCTTAGCATTTAAAAAGCCTCGGCCTCCACACTTCCGCGGGATATACAGTCTCATCACCGACGAACGTGGGTGATGCATTCGAAATGCAGTCAGCAGTGTACGGACACGCCTATCCAGGGCGTCAAGTTCTGTTTGAGTCCATTTGAGTACGCCGAAAGAGTACATCAATACCGGCATGACCCAACCGTTGAAGGCGCGCACCTTGTTTCCGCTTGATAGAAGGCTATTAAATACCTTCTTCAGGCGGCCAAAGAAGCGCTCCTTCAACGATTGCTTCATGTCAGTAACATTGATACCTAACGCTTCCGACATACCCAAATACTTATAGGTTTCGGTTGGAGAGAGGGATCTCAGGTTTATAAAATCCGAGAGTTGAGTTCCCACGGATTCCACAATCTCCCCTCGCTTTACATGCATGACCGCACATTTGTCTACACCAAACTCCATCCTGATGGCACTACTGAAGGTTTCAGTTACCTTCAGTAGCTCCATCAGTTGCGAGAGATTGTTGGGGGCAAAGAGTTTCAAGTCATCCATGTAAAGGAGGTGAGATATAAACTGACCACCTCTCTTCAACCGATAGCCTAGCCCTCAATTCTCCAGCAGTGTGCTTAGAGGATTCAAGGCTAGGCAAAACCAAAGCGGACTCAAACTATCACCCTGGAATATACCCCGCTCGATCCTTATCGATTCGCTATTCCTCTGGATTTGTCGACATCCTGGATAGCGAAGGACCGTCCTCCATTGCCTCATACATGACATCAGGAAGGTGCGTAGCGTTGCATCAACTTTATACAATTCTAGCACCCTCATGAGCCATGTATGAGGAATTGAGTCATAGGCCTTCTTATAGTCTATCCAACATGTCGACAGATCCTTTCGGAAGCGTCGAACCTGTTGGCTAATGGTCATATCTATGAGGAGAAGCTCCTTAGTACCGCGGGACCCATTCCTACATCCATTTTGAGAGGCAGACATGATACAGTTACTATTTATATGTGTATTAATCTTAGCTCTCAAAATGGATGTAAGAACCTTATAGACCGTCGGTAAGCACGTGATCGGTCTATAATTTTTAGGTTCCGCAGTACTACCTGATTTATGGAGCAGGTGGGTTATTCCTGTAGTTAGAAATTGGGGTAGCGACCCTGACTCTAAGGCAGACTGGATCTGAGATGCCAAGCGGGTATGCGACCTTGTTAACCATTTTATCCAGAAGTTGTGCAGCCCGTCCGGCCCTGGAGATTTCCAGTTAGCTAACGGACGGACTGCACGAGCTACATCTTGGGGGCTGATGATAATTGCCCCCATTTCTGGTATTGGATCGCACGCGCGCTCAACATCCCGAATCCAATCGCCCTCGGTATGACAGACAGGCACCGACCAGATGCTGCGCCAGAACGAGTATATGGCGTCATCATCCGGCAGGTGCGTATTAGTCACACCTTGCTCCGGTCGCTCCCAATCCCTATACACCCACCTTTTATTACTTCGGAATGTGCGATTCTGGGTGTATCGTTCCACTCGCCGCTTATACCTGCGAATACGGTTTGCCCATGCATATACTTTCTGCTTCAGGAAGTCGATGCGCTCTGTGACACGGGACATATAGTCTCGGGAGCTGACATCAGTCCCCGAAAACGCCCGTCTCACAAAGCGCATCACTCTTGGGCGAGTGCTGCCCTCCCTGAAACAGATTACTTTGCCTATGAGTGCTCTGGCCCCACCAATACGACGCTCGATCCTGCACTGTCAAGCCGGCACGGCTGGCTTCGGTCGTGTAGCTCTGTCATTAGGAAATTTGACGTGAGCTACACGACATGCCGCTACAGCCGCGCAGTACAGTATCGAGTGTGTATCGGTGAGGTCTTCGCAGTCATCAAAATAATTTGACAACTGCGAATCCAGAGCAGCCACCAGCGCCCTATTCTTGTTATGCATGGGCAAACGAGGTAAGCGTGGCCTTAGTTCGAGCGGCATGCTGCGATATTCCCGAATAGCACACTCCAAAGCACTCCTCAATTCGTCATTGCAATGGGTACTACGTTTGTAACCACGTCATTACACTCCTCGTCAGCGTGGCTGGAGATATGGTTGGATGGTGGTACCAACACTGGTACCACAGTCTGCGACGGAGGGGCAATGACATGGCTACCCATCTCAGATCGGAGGCGATCAAGTACAGTATCATCCAACATATGATTACGCTGGATGACCCGCACCTGATCCGAAAGTCGTTGGGCCGAAACGTTGACGGCTGGCTCAAGCACCTGGAACAGAGAGAGCATCCGAACACGGTACGCGGTCAGGTTGTTACCTCCCTCTGTAGCCCCATAGTATGAGCGCATGACGTTTTCATTGATGGATTGCGTCCATCGCATGCGCTGCACACTTCCGCCGGGAGCTGGGACCCTATCAGAGGCCGGTGGGCCTCGAGGTCCTAAGCCGCTCGGCGGCCGGCGTCCTCCCCGTCGACGCGCAGGTCGTGGTGTCGTCGGCGGAGTGGTGTATTCGTCGCTCGAGCTCGACGCAACTGCAGCGGCCGGAATCACTGGACTCACGGCAGGCGCGGGTCCCGGCGGCTGCGAGGCGGAGCTGAGCGACGAACCCGAAGATGTTGGTTGTGCTTTTTGGCAACGTGCCCGGCTTCCTGTCAGCATTTTTCTGTTCGGTACATTATGTTATCTTCATGTTGTTGTTTGTTATTTGGATTTTCGGTATATGGTTATTGCTTTGATGATTTCTTATTTTTTTTTTCTGGTTCGTTTTTGTTGTTTGGACATTATTTTTCGTTTATTTTTATGAATATTAGATAAAAATATCGGATGAAAAAATTTTTGTTCAGTCAACTTGACAGCCGGGCCACAGATTGTTAATTATTATTATTATTAATCTTCCGATTTTCACCCCAAAAATTACCCCCATATTCCAAAATAATTTATTTAGGGTACACGTTCGTGTCTGGGTCACAGGTATTCATTGTGTGTAATAAATATCTACTCTATCGGTCCAGCATATTCGGAGCAAATTGGCTGTGACGGACGGATAGACACACAGACACACGAGTGATTCTATAAGGGGTTCCGTTTTTTCATTCAGACTTTCGGAACCCTAAAATAGAAAAAAAAAGTGTAGCTACATAAAATGTAGACCACACGTACCTTTTTTTTTTGTGTGGTGGGAAATCACACAATGACTTCTCCCGCTCTGGGAGGAGCGGGAGGGCGTGTCAGACTCTTACTGACTAAAACCCACCCCTGTTCCTCCCTGCCCTGAATGCCCAGAGGCGAGGTAACTCTTTCGAATTTATCCTCAACCCCTAGGCAGGCATCGGCCATGACGGGCCCCGTCATGTATGCTGACAACTCTTTGAGGCGCGCGTGGAACACTACGCGCCGTCGACTCTCGGGCCTGAACCTGATCGGACGGCGAGCTAGCCATTACTCGCCGTCCGCAGGCCTGGGTCTACTGTGGAGACTACACGTACCTACAAAATGTGGAATGGACTCTGAGGTGATAGGATGAGGTGGTAGGATAGTGGAATTAAATAGTCCAATAAAGGTAATTATTTTGTCGAAAAAGTAAATATTTTATTTATTTTAATAAATAAAATATAAAGAAAAATTGTTTATTTTGCACAAACAAAACTCACATTAGAGAAAAATTTGATTAATAAAATAATTTGAAAAGCTATAATTAAACTTTTTTCTTAATACTTAGGTATAACTATTTTTCATTTCACTAACAATTTTTGGAACCGCCCACGTAGTTTAGTTAGTTCGACAGGCTTTGGTGTACTGTTTTGGAGTAATTTGAAAATCTATACATATAATAAATCTGTAGAAAAGTCATTTTTGTACATTGAAGAAATTGAAACAAAAAATAGCCAGCGTGTGAAAAGATAAGTAACAGAACCCATTTCCATCATTTTTGAAATTTTTGTCTGTTTGTCTGTTTGTTTGTGCGCACATCACGTAAAATCTACGAATTCAATGCTGACAATGTTTATATACAAAAATTATACGCAACTTGAGGATTAACTTAGTTTTTGTTTCATCGAAATCGGTTCACTCTATCAAAAGATATGATTAATTTAGTGAGTTCAAGAAGTAAAATATTACGTTACGCAATTAAGTATAGTACTTGCAACGACATCTTAAGACTAAAAATAGAACTAATGTTGATAGTTGAAATCTAAATCCGATAGATGGCGTTGTGCAAATGACGTCATTTTCTGAATCGCGGTGTTAAGATTTTCCGCGCGAGGATGACGTCCACCGTGTTTACTAGGCAAAATGGGTTTCGTTAGGTGTCTTAAAAGTTCTTGCGTGTGTCGTAAAAGTTCTTTGGTTGCTTGGTTTATCGATTTTCTAAATTGGTCGAAAAAAAAGTATTTGCTTATCTTATTGGTTTCGTTTGGTCAACTTTGGTCATTGGTTTGAAGTACGAAGTAAAGATTGTATTTGATTTACTTCGTAGTTTGAATCCAATAGTGCCAATCGTTATACAGTAAGTTAGTGTTGCCAATTCGTTGAGTCACGACCACGAACAGACGATACGTTGTCACACTAGACTGTTCGACGCACCGTTCTTTTAAGTTTGTAGGCTATTCAGTCATAAGTGTTGTTAGTTTTGTTTATTGCTTTAATTTTCCTTGAAAATGCCTCAAAGAAAAAAAACTAACCTTTCGCTGCGTAGCCGAAATGCGAAAAGGATGAGACTTTGTAGGTCTCAGGAATCGGAAGAAGATCGTGAAGCACGGTTATCTGCTAACCGAGAGCACATCGCTCTTTCACGTGAATCGGAAACGTTCACCGAAAGGGAGTCACGTTTAAGTTCACAAAGAACACGGACCGCGACTTTGCGGTCTCAAGAGAGTATCCAGGAACGCGAAGACCGGCTGTCTGCTGATCGGGAGCGCCACTCTCTCTCACGTGAGTCAGAGACATTCACAGAAAGGGAGTCGCGCTTAAGTTCGCAAAGAACTCGGACCGCGACTTTGCGTTCTCAAGAGAATATCCAGGAACGCGAAGTTCGGCTGTCTGCTGATCGGGAGCGCCAGTCTCTCTCACGCGAGTCAGAGACTTTCACAGAAAGGGAGTCGCGCTTAAGTTCGCAAAGAACTCGGACCGCGACTTTGCGTTCTCAAGAGAATATCCAGGAACGCGAAGTTCGGCTGTCTGCTGATCGGGAGCGCCAGTCTCTCTCACGCGAGTCAGAGACTTTCACAGAAAGGGAGTCGCGCTTAAGTTCGCAAAGAACTCGGACCGCGACTTTGCGTTCTCAAGAGAGTATCGAGGAACGCCAAGCACGTCTGTCATCTGACCGAGAGCGACACGCTCTCTCGCGCGAGTCTGAATCTCTCTCCCAAAGAGAAGAACGATTACAAATAGCTAGACATAACTATGTAGGTGTACAAAGAAACAATGAAAGTTATCTTGCATCTGAAAGGGAAAGAATAGATGAACTAAGACGAGCAGAAACAGCAGAACAACGTCAATCTCGCCTAGAAATAGAACGAGCTCGATACCATATGAATAGAGAAACAAATAGCGGAGCTGATGAGTCCATGGAAAATGACGATGCAAATATTTTATTACCTTGGGACAATAGGGAAAAATCAGGGTTCACATATTCGTCTAGAATTAATTATGCTGGCTTTACTTTCGTGGGTGACATGAGAGAAATTTGTAATTTTTGTCATGCTTTGAAATGGAGGAAAGAGACAGATGGAATGTGCTGCTCAAATGGAAAAATTGTTCTTCCAAATTTCCAAGATCCACCACACTTACTTAAAAGTCTCCTGAATGGCGATCATCCCCAGTCGAACCGTTTTTTGGATAATATTCGTTTATATAACAGTGCTTTCCAAATGACTTCCTTTGGGGCAAAACAAATAACGGAAGGACCGTTCATGCCAACCTTCAAAGTACAAGGTCAAGTTTATCACCTTATGGATCTTTGCTGCCAGAAAATGAACCCAAATTTCTCCAAATTTATTTTGTATCCGATTACACGCAACAGCTCAATGTTAGAAATCACAATTTTCCCCAGCTCAATGCTGAGCTTTTGGGTCAACTTCAAGAATTGCTGCATCACGTTAACCAGTACGTTCGTGAATTCAAAGCTGCATTGGAGTCAATTCCACAAGGCAGCAATGATTTCAAAATTGTTATAAGTGCCGATAGACGTCCTGTGGGTGAACACCGTGGAAGACACAATGCACCCGTCGCAGATGAAGTTGCAGTTGTTTTAGTCGACCAGGAGTGTGAGAGACGTGATATCGTGTTGCGTACACGCGACGATCGCCTTCAACGCATTTTGGAAACCCACCGAGCTTACGACGCCCTGCAATATCCACTAATTTATTGTCATGGTGAAGATGGGTACAATTTTGGGCTGTACCAAGTGAACCCTACTACGAGAGTCACTAATTATCAAAAAAAAATATCTGCTCAACAATACTATTCCTACCTTTTACAAATAAGGCAAAACAGTTTCGTATATTTGCAACGATTTCGTGGTTTGTTCAGCCAATTTATTGTGGACATGTACGCAAAAATAGAAACTGAACGTTTAGTGTATATTCGCACTAACCAGCGACGGTTACGCGCTGAAGAATACGTGCACTTGCGGGACGCCATGCAATCAGATAATAACGTCGAAAACTTGGGTCGATTGGTTATTTTGCCATCCAGTTTCACAGGCGGTCCGCGGTATATGCACGAACGAACGCAAGATGCTTTTTGTTACGTCCGTAAATACGGCCGGCCGGACCTTTTTATAACATTTACAACAAATCCAAAGTGGACGGAGATTTGCCAGGCACTTCTCACAGGACAGGCGTCATACGACAGACATGACATTATTGCTAGGATTTTTCATTTAAAACTCAAAGTCTTGATTAATCTACTTACAAAGGAGAAAGTTTTCGGTTCAACTCTTTGTTTTATGTATAGCGTCGAGTGGCAAAAGCGTGGTTTACCCCACGCGCACATTCTTCTGTGGCTGGAAGAAAAAATTCGTCCCGATGCTATAGACAGTGTCATAAGTGCAGAATTTCCGGACTATAATGCAGATCCGATTTTGCATGACATAGTAAAAACACATATGGTTCACGGGCCATGTGGCCTCTTAAACAGGGAATCACCGTGCATGAAAGATGGTCAATGCTCAAAAAAATACCCCAGAGCACTGAAAGAACTAACTATGGCTGGGGAAAATGGGTATCCGCAATACCGGCGAAGATCACCGTCACAAGGTGGTTTCACAGCTACTGTCAGATTCCGTGGACAAGAAATAATTCTAAATAATAGTTGGGTGGTACCGTATTCTCCAGTTTTGTCAAACGCTTTTCAAGCACACATTAATGTTGAAATTTGTAATAGCGTCGAATCTATAAAATATATATGTAAATATGTTAATAAAGGTAGTGATCAAGCCATGATAGCACTAAGAAATAACAACCAATTTGATGAAGTGACAAGGTATCAATCTGGCCGATACATAAGCTCTTCGGAGGCAGTTTGGCGCATTTTGAGTTTCCCTATTCATGAAAGGTATCCGCCAGTCATCCATCTTGACGTGCACCTGGAAGGCGGGCAGCGAGTTTACTTTCAGCCAGAAAATGTGGCAGAAAGAATGAACAACCCAAGACAAACCACCTTGCTCGCATTCTTTCGCCTTTGCGAAAGAGACAATTTCGCTAAGTCTCTGTTGTACAATGAAGTGCCACATTATTATACTTATAACAAGCAGCAAGGTGTTTTTAATCGCAGGAGACGTGGAACTGCTGTAGAAGGCGAGTCCGGCATTTTTAAAGAACACGTGATTGGAAGAGTATACACGGTGCACCCAAATAATGCAGAGTGTTATTATTTACGCCTTCTTCTTCACACAGTGCGAGGACCTACTTCTTTTGCTGAGCTCCGCAAAGTGGACGATATAGAATATCCCACATTTCAAGCTGCTTGCCGCGCACGGCATTTATTAGATGGCGATCAGCATTGGGATGATGCTTTAGCCGAAGCATGCGTCAGTGATAGTCCACATCGTTTGCGCCATTTATTTGCCATTTTGTTGACATTTTGTGGCCTATCGGACGCTGGGCAGTTGTGGCAAAAATATAAAGACGCGTTTGCCGAAGATTTTTTGAGACAGCAAAATATAAATAGTGAAACTTCTGACCAAGTACGTGAAAGCTGCCATAATAGGGCTTTGCTGGCTATACAAGATATAGTTACAAGTATAGGAGGGAACCCCCTCAGTCAATACGGCTTGCCGACACCGACAGTTGGTGGGGAACGAATTAATAGGGAGTATACATCTGAAATAAATTACAACCCCGAAGAGTTAGCAGAAATATTGCGAAATGGCTGTTCAAATTTGACGTCAGAACAACGTCAAATCTTTGATAGAGTATGCTGTAGTGTAGAACATTCATTAGGAGAAATGCTGTTTTTAGATGCACCTGGTGGAACAGGTAAAACTTTCCTCACTAAAGTTATCTTGGCTCAAATAAGGAGCCAAAACAAAATTGCCCTTGCCGTCGCTTCCTCAGGAATAGCTGCCACTTTATTACCAGGAGGAAAAACTGCACATACAACATTTAAAATACCAATCGACTTGGACCGCACAGAAAACCCTGTTTGCAACGTGTCTCGCAATAGTGATAAAGCAAGGGTTTTACGCGATTGCGCCCTTATCGTTTGGGACGAGTGTACGATGGCAAATCGTAAAGCTGTGGAAGCTGTAGATAGAACGTTGCGAGATATAAGACAAAATGACCGACCGATGGGAGGCTTAACGGTGCTATTCTGTGGAGACTTCAGGCAGACACTCCCTATAATACCCAGAGGAACGAGGGCCGATGAAATAGGTGCCTGTTTAAAGAGCTCTATTTTATGGCGTAGTGTCATATTAACTAATTTGAGCTTTAATATGCGAGCATATTTGGGAGGTGACGCAAACGCGCAGGTTTTCTCAAATTTACTACTTCAAATTGGTAACGGCACATACCCGACTCAAGAAGGAGGTAAAGTAACTTTAGTCGAAAGCCTGTGTTCTTCTGTTGCCTCACAGCAGGAACTCATTTCCTCTGTATACGGAGATCCATCAGAGATCTCGAACCATGACGCTGCTTGGCTATGCCAACGAGCTATTTTGGCACCTCGCAACGACCAAGCAGCAGCAATAAATTCTCAAATATTGGTACATGTTTCTGGAGAAAGTAGGGAATATTTATCTATTAACACGGTTTTAGAAGAAGGAGATGCCACCCACTATCCAGTAGAGTTTTTAGACTCTCTAAATACACCAGGTCTTCCAGCACACAAAATTTATTTAAAAGTCGGAGTACCAATCATTCTACTCAGAAATTTAAGCCCACCAAAACTATGCAATGGAACTCGGTTGAGAGTAACAAATCTCCAACGAAATGTCATCGAAGCCGAAATCTTAACAGGTTGCGGCTCCGGTGATGTTGTTTTCATTCCCAGGATACCCATTATCCCCAATAATTTTCCGTTTACTTTCAAACGTGTGCAATTTCCTGTAAGCCTCTGTTACGCTATGACTATTAATAAAGCCCAAGGCCAGACGTTATCCGTTGCGGGTGTAGACCTTACTTTTGATTGTTTTTCACACGGCCAACTCTATGTTTCTCTATCACGTGTTAGCAACCCAAACAACCTTTTTGTATATGCTCCGGGTAATTCCACCGCTAACATAGTATATAGAGAAGCATTAACGTAATCAACTATACCAAAGTCAGGACTCTTATCTAAATCATCAAAAAGGTGATATACTCTTATCTAAACGACGTTGTTTTGTTCTCGACAACCACGCGAACGAAGTCGCGGGCACAGCTAGTCTTTAAATAAACTTTTTGAAGTTATACTTCTTTTGGCGCGTCAAGGAAAAATGATGAGAGTAAATTTTTACGATGCGCGCGCACACCATCACAAAAAACCGACACCCTGAAGTTAACTAGGACTATAGCTAACTTCAGGGTGTCGGTTCAACAATCATTCCTCATGAACCACAGACTTGTGATTCATGAAGAATAATTGTTTTCCTTTTGTAAACTTTGTGACTGTTTGGTTTTTTATCTTGTTACGCCAAAGAAGTACACACACTTTTTTTCACATTCTAACTAATTTTCATTTCACTAACAATTTTTGGAACAGCCCACGTAGTTTAGTTAGTTGGACAAGCTTTGATGTATTCATTTTACTAATAAATGCAGCTCAGTCCTTAGTAAATTCAGTTTAAAAATGAAAAAAAAAACGATAATTGCATCAAATACAGCTACATGCCAACCAATAAGAATCAAATGCAGCTAAGAGTTACCCAATCGAAGAGCAGGATTTTGGAAAAACCGCCATACAATTCATGTGAATGAGTCGTGCAGTTTTTAACCGACGAAAAAACAGGAGGAGGTTCTGAATTCGACCGTATATATGTTTTTTTTTTTGTGTATGTTCAGCCCTCACTCCGTCATTTATGAACCGGTCTTTATGATTATTTTTTTGTTAGATAGGGTATACCTCAAGGGTGGTCCCATGTCTAGGAAATCAGGATCTGATAATGGAATCCTGATAAAATTGAGAGAAAACTTCGAAAATTGTGG
Organism: Polia nebulosa; assembly: GCA_951329385.1. NCBI lineage: Eukaryota > Metazoa > Arthropoda > Insecta > Lepidoptera > Noctuidae > Polia > Polia nebulosa. The sequence goes on from OX589605.1 coordinate 10,537,637, forward strand.
GCACGTTTAGCTTTTCTGTACGTATGTTCGGCCCTCACTCCGTTGTTTATGAACCGATTTTGATGATTCTTTTTTAGGGTATACCTCAAGAGTGGTCCCATGTCAAGGACATCAGGATCTGATCATGGAATCCTGATAAAATTGAGAGAAAACCTCGAAAATTGGGCACTAATATTGTTTCTGTTTACTTTTCATAACTTAATCAGGTATTTGCATTTAGGAATCATCACATCATGAAACTTAGCTGATGATGGAAACCATACTTTTCCTAAACAATAGAAGTTAGATATAAAAAACTGGTTATGACAGATACCACTTAATATACTTTGAAGAAAAGACGTCTTTAGAATATTGGAGGTAACCTCAACTGGTCAATATCATGGGAACGTCATGTAAGGATGGTTACATCATCAGCTCAGTGCCAAGAGGAATGATGAAGGAATAGAAATTAGCCTCAGAGTATTAAAAGATGATGCGAGTCACAAAAAATCATAAAATAAAAAACTTTTTAACAGAAAATTCAACCGACGATAAAGAACTAAAAAGCAAAAATTAAATAAACCTAGTCTTGAGTATTAAGCTTATTTACCTACATAAAATATCAAATTTTATATAAACTAATTTTGAGTCGGCGCCGCAAAACAATAAAAAAAATAACAAACACAACACTTTATCACAGTATCTACTTTAGGATTTTTAACGCTATTTTGTATACTTTGTTACCTATCTCCTTATCATTTACTTTGAAGCTCTGTTTACTAAAGCAGTTACTTACGGATGATTACCTACAGTACTGCTGGTAACACTTTACGACCGGTTGTACCGGTCGGTATGTGCGTAACCTACATGATTATGTAACAGCCCAGGTTACATTAACTAGGTACCAGTGTTAAGGTCGCTCACAGATAGAGATGTGCTAATGTCAATAAATGTAGCTTTGTGTAATAAGTTTACCGTTTGGAACTGATAGTATCGTGTTATCCAGTAGGTGACTGTGTTGTGACCTCCATGTGAAAACCGATTTAGGGAACGTGCACGGCGTAGTCTGTGCCATCTAGTGGAGTAAATTCGAAACTTTTACCCTTTAATCTTGTCGTAGACATTTCCGTGCCATATTTATGTAGGTATACACACACGCATAATGCACACATGCAGCACACAACGTAGACTGGCATCTAGTGAGTGAAATCCGCAACTTTTACTGTTTAAATACATGACATTAACATTTATTTGCCACCATCTATAGTTCCTGCACGCTCCCTATAAGAGGCAATATGCATGTTTTTCTTTTTCTTAAAAGTATCTGGTTTATAGATAAATATACAAAGACTAGCTGACTCGACAGTCTACGCCTGCCGAGATTCTCATAGCAATCATCCATGTGTATTGCTAAGTGTAATGCTGTAGGCTCGAAACGTATGTTCACGGCAGCTAGACGGTCAGCCACCGCCAGGTGTGGCCCCCAGTTACCTGGGGGAGGCCCAGCGGATGACGACCAGCACAAGGCAGCCGGTTTACGGTGAGCCCACAGCATTCAGTGAGCGGCCCCCGTCCGCCCGGTTTCCAGAGCTAGCCGGTTGCCGTCCGGACCGCGGAGCCTTAGGTGTATGTATGGGCTGTATTGAGTGAGTAACACCGCCCATGTATGCATTGTATGCGCGTAACAAACCACGCATACAATGCGTGAGTACACATGTGTGTGGAGTCGTGAGTGTCTGGGCTTATGTTACGCGACGTGCCTATATTACCTTAGAACACGCCGCGCACAGTATGTACTGTTGTATAGTGTTCCTGTGAGAGTAGGTAGCGTGTAGGTGAAAACGACTTACTCGGCGTCAGTTGGAGGCTGGCTGCTGCCGGCGGTCTCACCCTGGTACAGGGTGAGGATGGCCACCATGCCTTCCAGCACGGTTGTGAGCGGGTCCTGGCCCCTCCTGATGGCCTTTATCAGGTTCAGCAGGAGGCCAGTGGCCCGTCTATTCAGCTCGTTCTATGATACTACAACAGCGGCGGCGCCCCTGGGCGCCTGTTGTTGTGTGCGGGCTGCTGCTGGCTTCTGGGAGGCCGCCGCTGCTGTAGCGGACTCCTCTGGTGGTTGCTAGGCGATGGGGAACTGGGGTTTACCCTCACGGTTCTTTCTCCTCCTCTTCGGAGGAGCTGCGTCATCATGTGCTGCCGCCATGAGGGTGGCGCTACGGGCCTCGTGGACGTCTGTGTTGGTGGCCTGGGCCACGGCAATGGCAGGCCGGGCAGCTCTGCACGTCAGCGCCACCGTGCCCGCACGCCTGCTGTTTGTGAGCTCCCTGCGGAACGCAGGGCACTTACGGTGCGACGCGGGGTGCGGCCCGCCGCAGTTGGCGCACGTTGCCGGCTCCGTACGGAGCCGGCAGCCCCGCATCGCACACAAGCGAGCGGACGGTGGCACTGATGTGAAGAGTGCCGGAACTGCTGGCATCGATGGCACTGCGCGGGACACCTCTTCCCGCGTCATGACTCGATCCCGACGCCACCCATCAGCAACAGAGAGGTGACGTCAAATACTCTTCGCACGTCTGGCTGGCTCTTCAGTACCGCGTGGTGTATGCAGCCTGGGCGTCCTTGGCCGGCTTTAATACTCCGCACGTATTGCGGTTCGAACCTCAGGCTGCGGAGTTCCTCTTCGATGGCTGCCGGGTCCGAGTCCGCCGGCAGCCCTCGGATAGCGATCTTGAAACCCTTTTCCGCTGGCAGCGAATAGGAAAACCAGACTAGGCCGGTTCCCTTCTCCAGGCCGCACAAGTACCGCTGAACCACCCGGTACTCCTGAATGCCGCCCTGATAAGGGCAGTCAGTCGGTGGGCGGCCCAGCAGGTCTCGCAAGGCCCTGAAGTGGACCTGCCAGTCTGGCATCCTCTCCACTGTCAGCGGTGGGTAGCGCGGCTTTTTCTTCCCTGCTGGTGGTGTTGGTGCTGGGACCGCGATGTTTCCGCCCTGTGTGGCGGATGCCGCGAGAGGGGTCCTTTGTGCTGGGGGCGAGGTGTTCTATTACAGTACATTGTAAGTTATTTTTAACGTAAATTACTACTCCATCATTTTGAATTGTGTTTTTTACAGTGGAATACGCGGTATAACCGTCTATAGTTGGAGTTGGTCCAGCATTTTTCAGTCGGATTTCCGTCAGTTTTATAAGGTCCAATTGTATAGGCATTTGTGCAAGAAAAATCAAAAAACTGTTGAAGTTTTTATGTACACTACGAATATTAATGTGAATAATTTTAATCGACGATTGCGTTACATTTTGTAAAGAAGTGTATGTGTGTGGGGGGCACAGACTTGAAAAGTAGTTACACTGTGTTGATCAATTTCATCAAGAATATTATTTATACAAGCCATTTATAATTTGTATTAAATCATTTTAAGGATAGGTGTAAAAGAAAGTAGAATTGAAGTGTTTTTTGTGTTGAGATAGTTTGAATGAATGTTTTAGATTTAGTGTAGTGTGGAAGTAATTGCGTCAGTTTCTGTAAAGAAAAAATACGATTATTAGAAAAGGTGAAATAGGGCTTCATGTGAGATACATCGTAAGAGTGTAGGCGTGTTGCATAGAATAAAATTTTCCTGTTGCCTCCGCGACCGCAGCAGTGGGTTTCCCCACTGGGCAGCGACGGGGCGGCTACCCCTGCGCACTCCCGCAAGTGCCAGTCGGAACCAGCACCCCACCCCACGACAGCACACAGGGAGAACCGACGAGTGAAAGCGGACCGGGCCGAGGAGCAGAGTGAGGCACGTCTGCTCAGCTTGGCAACTGGCGATCCCTGACTGACTCACTGGCCCGCCGTCCGGCCTATTTATACAGTCATGCAAGTTTCCAGAACATTGTCGACCTATCCTATAGTGGAATATTTTAGAAACATCCATTAACTTCTACACAGTACCACAATGGAATGTTCCGACATAGTGGAAACTTCGACTACATGATCGAACGTTCCAGTGTAATACGGTCGACGCAACACTGTCCCCTCTTTACACATGCTCGACCCGAGCATCATTAGTCCCGTAGTATCGCGCCAATCGGTCTACATGGACCATTTTAGGCGCACCTCGTGGACCCTTCTGTATTCCGTAGCTAACATCGTTGATCCTGGTCACGATTCGGTATGGTTCATCCCATTGTGCTTGCAATTAAGGAGACTTCCCTTTGCTGCACACTGGGATATGCAACCACACCAGTGAACCCTCGTCAAAACCTCTATTGTTTGCCTTGCGGTCGTATCGGTCGTATCTTATCAGACATTTGTTGGCCGGATTGTCTGATATGCTCATATACATCATTCAACTTGTTAAGCAAGTCTTTTGCATAATCGGTTACACTGCGTGGGGCATCAGGGAGGGTTCCGTTGATTAAATCTGCAGGCAACCGTAATTCCTTTCCAAAGTTCGCGAAGGCTGGTGTCACAGTCGTACTTTCGTGAACTGCACTACGGTAGGACAAAAGAAATGGCTGTATGTGCTTCTTTCCAATCCCTTTGCCTATTTTCCACAACTTTTGCCAGATATCTCTCCAACGTTTGATTGAAGCGTTCTACCATTCCATCAGATTGTGGATGATAAGAAGTAGTTCTGGTCTTAGAAGTACCCATCATTCGACAAGCCTCCTGGATTACTTGCGATTCAAGATTCCTCCCTTGGTCGCTGTGAATTTCCAAGGGTACTCCAAAACGACAGAAGACTGCCTGAACCAATTCATCTGCGACTGTTGTAGCTTCTTGGTTAGGAATGGCGAAGACTTCGGGCCACTTTGTGAAGTAATCCATGACAACCATGAAGTATTTGTTTCCGTTTTCACTTTCCGGAAATCGTCCTGCAACGTCTAGTGCTATCCGATCCCAGGGGGCTTCCACGTTGTATACTTTTAAAGCACCTCTGCTGCTTGTCTGGGGTCCTTTCACAGCCGCACAACTGGTACATTTGCGACACCAGTCCTCAACATCTTCGCGACAGTGAATCCAGTAAAATCGCTCTCGTATCTTCAGTAGAGTTCTTTTTACCCCCATATGTTCTCCTGAACATCCATCATGGTAGAGCCGTAAACATCCGGTACTTTGGCTTTGGGGACAACAATTTGTGGATGACAGTTGTTTCCTCGAGCGTTTTCCCATTTACGGCACAAGACTTCATCCTGGATTACCAAACTGTTCCATTGTGCCCAATAACTCTTCGTGATGGAGCTCAACGCCGCAACATCACTCCACTTGGGCTTCGGAGCATCAGCTTTATCCACTCAAAGATCGGTTTGAGGTCCGTGTCATTTTGCTGAGCAATCTGTAGGGTTTCCTTCCATTCATTGCTGTGATCCATTCTTAGCATCCTCACGGGAACTACTTCCTTAGTCTTTTGCTTGGTACAGTGCTTACAGTCTTCAGGGCAAGCTCTTCTAGACAGTGCATCTACGTTACCGTGAGTTCTCCCACTACGATGTTCAGTTACGAAATCAAACTCTTGTAGTAGTTCAATCCATCTTGCCACTTGTCCCTCGGGATTCTTGAACTGAAATAGCCACTTTAATGCAGCATGGTCAGTTCGCAATTGGAATTTCCGTCCCAGCAAATATTTACTGAAGTGTTGCAATGTCCTTACTACTGCGAGTAGCTCCCGTCTCGTGACGCAGTAATTTCTTTCTGGTTTGGATAAAGATTTGCTGTAGGTAGTAAGCTATAACCACTTCCTGGTTTCCTTTTCGTTGAGATAACACGCCTCCAATTCCAGTATTACTTGCATCTGTGTCAACTATGAAGTCATTTTCAGTGTCGGGATATCCCAGAATAGGTGTATCGCACAGACGTGTCTTTAATTCTCGAAATGCGATATCAGAGTTCTCGTCCCAACTGAATTGTTGCTTCTCCTCGGTGAGTTTGTGTAGAGGTTTTGCAATGTCGGCAAAATTCTTGAATTTTCAAGAATTTTGCCGACATTGCAAAACCTTGATTTGGTTGGTTACGATGCTTTCATGTCATTATTTGCTAATTGTGACATAATATATTTGTACCTAGATACTTTAAAATCCTTAACTAGGTATACCTAGATTTATAACAGTTAAAATATTTTTTTTAGATTTTCCAGCCAATTATTAAAAATTTACTTTTAAAATATTTCAGAATCAGAACCAAATTGGCAGTCCCAACAGAACTGTAACTCTGTCACCAACACCACCTGTACTGGCTGCCAGTCATGAGGTTGTAGTTGTTGATGAAAACCCAGTTATTAATTTAAGTAAGTATTACCTTAGGTTTAAAATTGAAACCTGTGACTTGGCAGTTTGATAGTCAAATCTATCATTGCTGATTTTTCATTTCTTTATTTTTTTCTATTTTAGTCGATTATGATTCATGGAATGAAGCATGGACCATCTCATATCACTACATCTTTACCTCAACCATCACTAACCACCAATATCTACCAAGCACAAGTAGAGGAAGAAGTTGTTTTGGACAGTCCACCACCAGCAGGCCCTCTCAAGACCAACGCAAGCAGGACACACTCCACAACGTCGGCGACGTGGATTAACTTCAAGTCCAATAATATCTCCATGACGCCAGGTTATCAGAGAACCCAATCAGATGGAACGAGCAACAGAGTAGTTCCGGAACTCTGATGAGGAATGGAGGAATTTCTTAAGAAAGAAACATGAGGATGACTGCATTATAGAGAGGGAAAAGCTACGCATAAGGGAGCTTAAGTTAGAAACTCAAAGGAAATGGCAAGATGTTGCACTGCTTGCCATAAACGCATTACATAAGGTAATCGATTTTAGATTATGTATATATATATGATTTATTACCTTATGTGATGCTTCTACATTGTGCACTCAGCATTTTGTAATTTTTAGGGTTCCTTACCCGAAGAGTAACCAACGGGACCCTATTACTAAGCCTCCGCTGTCCATCCGTCTGTCAGTGGGCTGTATCTCATGATCCGTAACAGCTTCACAGTTGAAATTTTCACAGAATGTGTGGCTATCACGGATTATGACGTACAGCAAAAAAAAAAACGTTTCTAGAAACGTGTTTTTTTTCCTGTGGTACGGAACCTATCGTGTGCGAGTCCGACTCGCACTTGGCCGGTTTTTTTAAGTAGTGCATTTTTTTTTAATGAGTTTAATTTTATATTGTTACTTATGCAGATTGTAGATAAAAGGTGAAATGTACCTTTGTTTTATTTACCAAATAACAATTCTATTTGACATAAAGGTTTCATTAATGTAATGGAATAAGAAGTAAATAAATATATTTAATACATATTTCTAAGTAAAATTAAACAAAGACTCAAAAAATGTATGTATAATTAGGATAAAAATTAAGAAATTACTGATGTAATCGTCGGGCTATTTGATCACGTAATGCTCTTCCTCGAATTAAATCGGTGGCTGCTCTTTGATCTCTGTCATATCTTATATTGTCTGTTGCTGGTTGTTCAGGTTCACATTCATTTTGACCTGAAAATAAAGATGACTTTGTAGACATTATATACTCGTAATATTCCCGGGAATAAAAATACTCATGAATGAACAACTTTTACTATGGGATCAACCCTGAAATCGCAAAAATAAAAACTGCTTTTCCATAAATTTTGTTGAGTTTCGTGGACCTAAATCTATGGAATAACCTATTTTGTTTCCCAGTAATATCCAAGTGAAATGATAATAATATTATTATATTCTTACCAAAATCATCTGGTTCAGGTACACCATAATCTAATGCAAGGTTATAGAGCACACAACAGGCTTGAATAATTTGTGCACATTTTTGGGGTTTGTAATGTAGAACTCTGTCTTTACTTAAGCAACGCCAACGATTTTTCAGACGACCAAACGTATTTTCAATGAGTATTCTTGCAACTATATGTTTCTGATTATATACAGCCTCTGAAGAGCCTGCAGTGGCTTCTAAGTATGGTGTCATTAACCATGGACGCAATGGATATCCAGAATCACCTGAAATAATAAAATGACTAAGTATAATAAAGTTACAAGAAAAAACAACAATTTTCTCCTACTGATGTTTGCGTTTATAGACATTACTAAAGCACGAACACTGCTACTTGGAACAAATGTCACTCTAATAGGAATTAAACCCAAAAAACACCATCTTCACCACATCCAGCTGGTCCAGGGAGCAACGAGGGTGCCGGATGTTGATTCGCATACGGCCAATTGCTTGGACCTTCTGCTGACAACAGATCCAGACCGTTACTCGGTGTCGATTTCTTCACCATTAGGTACTTCCGACCACTGTCTGGTGAAGTCTGTATCCGTCTACTTCCCGCCCGATCCTAGCCCTAGAGGCACCAGGCGGGTTTGGCGATACTGGTCAGCAGATTGGGATGGCATGCGATCTTTCTTCGCATGTTATCCTTGGCAGCCTACTTGCTTTTCTTCGACTGATGTTTCGTCGTGCGCGGACGCCGTGACGGATGTGTTGCGTCAGGGAATGGAGTACTACATTCCATTCTCTGACGTAATAATGTCTGGCGAAGCTCGACCATGATTTGGTGCCGAGTGTAATCGCGCTAATGCGCTTAAACACGCGGCCTACCTGGCATGGGTCGACGCTCGGACGCGTAAAGCGAATGACGTGAGTCAGAAGAAGAGAGCCTTCAACAGGGCTGCAAGTCCTGCAAGAAGGTGTTGCGGAGGGCTCGGTTTGACCACATTAGCCGAATTAGGAACAAACTTGCTTCTTACCCAGCTGGTAGTAAGGCGTTTTGGTCCCTGGCTTCTGCCGGCCCTCACTACCTCCACTGCTGAAACCCGACGGGTCGCTGGCCCACTCCGCTGAGGAGAAAGCAAACTTGTTTGCCTCTCTGTTTGCGGAATCTTCGCGTCTAGATTATGGTGGCGCGAGGCCCCCTGGTACTCCTGGTGGATGCGAGTCGATTATGTCAGACATTCGTATTCATCAGAAGGATTTCCGAAGGGTACTGCGTAACCTGGAAATGAACAAGGCTAGTGGCCCCGACGGGATACCGGCAATTGTACTGAGGACTTGTGCGCCTGAGTTGTCTCCGATCTTGACACGCCTATTTCGCTTTTCGTTTGAGACTGGAAAAGTGCCGATGGCTTGGAAGCAAGCTAACGTGCAACCCGTGCCCAAGAAGGGTAGTCGAGCTGACCCAGCAAATTATAGACCCATCTCGGTAACTTCCGTACTCTGTAAGAGTATGGAACGTATGAATGGCAAGCTCCTGGCATACCTAGAAGCTAACGATATCCTCAGTGACCGACAATACGGCTTCCGCCGAAATCGGTCAACTGGGGATCTTCTAGCGTATGCCATTCACATCTGGAGTGAGGCCATTGACAAACAAGGGGAAGCCCTTGCGGTCTCTCTTGACATCTCGAAGGCCTTCGACCGGGTCTGGCACGACAGCCTAATTGGCAAGCTTCCTTCCTTCGGTCTGCCCGCTGGTTTGTGTGATTGGATTGCAGATTTCCTGAGGGATCGGTCTATCCGAGTAGTCATAGATGGTTGCTCGTCCGGAGTGCTGGCTATTAATGCCGGTGTTCCTCAGGGGTCGGTGCTCTCAGCAACATTGTTTTTGCTGCATATTAACGAGCTGCTAAAACCCGGTACCTTTGGGTATGCAGACAACAGGACTGTTGCCGAGAGATACGTGCCCGACGCACGAGCACTAGCTCGGGTCTCAGGTCCGGTCTCTCCGAGAGGCTATGGTTGGGCGCTTGAACTTGTCCTTACAGGCAAGACCCAGGCGTGTATTTTTTCCGCTAAGAGAAGCCAATTTCACCCGACTCCATCTTTCCGAGGTGTGACTGTGCCGATAACCGACCAACTTGATCTTCTTGGTGTTACTTTAACATCTACCCTCATAATTTTGGTACCTTCATAGAGGCAAAGGCTCAAGTGGCTGCCAAAAAGTTGGGGATCCTCGCGGTCAGACGGTACTTCACGCCGGAACAGCTGCTCCAACTCTATCAAGCGCAAGTTCGATCGTGTATGAAGTACTGCTCTCATCTTTGGGACGGATCTGCCAGATACCAGCTTGATGCCCTTGAGTCAATTGAGAAACGAAAACGAGCCAAGAGATTTAACGGTAATGATAGGCTCCTCGAGTCGAAGCTCCAATGTCTTGAGCATAGACGCCGAGTTGCTAGCCTGTCGGTTTTCTATCGGTTACATTTTGGGGAGTGTGCGACGGAATTGCACAATTTGATTCCGCCAAGCCCGTTTCATCAACGGATCACAAGACGTACGGCGAAGTGCCACCGGTTCATGGTGGACATCCCATCCATACGCAGAAAGCGTTTTGAGAAAACATTCATTGTGCGTACAGCTAGGGAGTGGAATTCCCTACCAGAGTCTGTGTTTCCTGATAGCTACAACCTGGGAGTCTTTAAGTCAAGAGTGAATAGGTTACTTCTAGGCAAGCGTGCTCCATCTTCGACCACATCATCGCTTACCATCAGGTGAGATGGTGGTCAAACGCGTACCTATCAATAATAAAAATAAAAAAAAACTTGTATGTTTCGTTTTTGTATTTTATTAAGTATTGGTAGGTACGTAATAACTTCTATTAGGCGTCTGAAATAAGAATCGAAAGGTCAATGACCTCAATTTGTCAACCGTCATTTAAAAATTACTAGGATTCAATTTACGGTGGCGTACTAGGAATCTGGACATTTTATAATCTAAGGTAGAAGCATAGTAGTCACCATTTGGTGACCTTCCTCAAGGAAGAGTTTTGGCCGAAAGGTGTGCTGTATCGGCGTTTCCGCGGCCGGCTACGTGACACCTCGCAGCGTAACACGACGGCGTCACTTCGTGTACAGTAGTTTTTGTTTATTGTATAAAATATTTATTAGTTTATAGTAATGATTGTTTTATACTTATCTAAGTATTGTGTTTTATGGCCCTTAGTTGCCTAAAATAAAGGATAAATAAATAAATTACCCTATTTGTGTAAATGAAGGAACAAATCAATGAATCGTGTTTTCAGTTTCCTCTATTTCGTATTTCATTCGTACTCGTACTATTCGTGGCTTTCATATTATATACACATATAGATTTTATTTTTTATTTTTCATATTATTTATATACAGCTTTCATAATATATATATTCGTATATATGTATTCGTCGTTTATATTCGTACTATTCATAAAGTGTAACAATAAATACCTACTGACATCTTTATCGAAAGAGGCAGCCCTGGCAATTCACAAATACCACGCGGCGGCGCAGCTACAAAGCAAAACTCACTTCATGCTTGTAAGGTTAGGTACATTTTCGTTCGCAGCGTCTAGCGAGTCGGAGGTTTATGTTATTAAAGCAGTAGGTAGTGAACATTTTGTTTGGAGTGATTCATATGGTAATATGTGGTTAGGGGACATAGTGGCCGTAACTTTAACAAAATAGTATTTATATTATAGTAATCTTGAGGTTAAGTTTCAATCCTCTTTTCATTGAGAAAATGAATAATTATGCTTAACCTCTTAAATGATATCCGAATTTTCATAATATCTATGTGTAATCTAAAATGTGTTTTTTAACATTCAATACTATAATAATAACATAAGTAAGTGTAAAAGATTTCTTGTATATAAAAAATATTACAATGTTACCATATTAAGATTTGTTTCATTTATTATCATATAAATTACGTTTATTGTAATATCTATTTGTTCAAAGTAATTTACTAAAACATACAAATAATAACAATTATATAAAACATACAAATAATAACAATTATAGAAAACATAAAAAAAAAACTGGCCCAACTCGGATTCGACTCACATCTATACCGATCACATTAGCGAGTGCAGCCTCGTTACCGATCTAGCTAATGTTAACTTATGTTCACTTGTCGATATTTTGCATTACTATGAAAAAAATATCAGACAGCGATAAAAAAACTAGTTACTGATATTGTCATCCATGTCTAGCATTGACCATATCTATAACTAGAAAGAAGAAAGAAAGAAAGAAAAACGTTTATTTTGTGCTTCGCACAGAAAAACACAATTATTTTACAACAGGTAAAACAATATTAATACATAAAAAAACCACATAATCAAAAAATGAAAAGAAAAACATAGGTAAGACCTGTGCGAGGCCAAAAAAGCACCTATCTCAGCATATGCTGCGACATTTATAAAACAAATATCACAGCGCTGGTATTCTGATAGGGCCTGTGAAGCCACGGATACACTCACGGAATACATACATAAAAACTATATAAATAAATAAAATAAAAGTGACAGTGAAACATATAATTTAATAAAAATATTTGTGAATGTGAATAAATATAAAATAAACCATAGGCCGACGGCTAACGCTCCGACAACATTTGTCAATGTCATAGACAAACCATGGAGCGCGCGAGCTTCTATGGACGGTTATGTTCGGCTATATTAGTGTTCTATGGTTCGGTTAATCGGCTGCCAAAAAGATAACCGGTAAATAAACTAGCTTTGTTGAAAACAGTAAAGAAACGAAATTAAAAGGTTGAAAGTGACTAACTAATGGTAGCGATGCTACACGACATGTTAATTTATTAGCATTGGAACATCACTCACACAGATAAATATGCGTATGTGTGTATAGGCGCCGCAGCCCGTATAGCGCAGGCCATAATGGTCATTGCGGTGTAAGTGGACTTCTAGACGTTGACTGTACATAGGTGCTAAAATAAATACCAACCTCTGAATTACTGCCTGTCGAGCAGCACGAGTTTTTGGAAATTGTATATACTTTTCCAACATTAAATCATGAGTCAATGCTTGGGTCACTTTATGAATGTAAACACTGCACATTTTTTGCGACAGATTTTTGGCTACTCCCACAGGACGTTGGTACGAGCCTGTCGCATAAAAGAATAGAGCGACGAGTACCTAAAAAATATGATAAAATGTATAACGATGTATTAGGTACCTATTTACATAAATGTGCTTACAAGGAATTCCTTAGGTATTTTACTAACACCTTGGTTTGAAGTTTAACTCGTTGGCTCGACCTTAAATTTGTCAATTCTTCTAGGTCTTGACAAAGAAATAGTTCAAAGGCTTCCTTTGACAAACGATATCTATTCCTGAATTCAGTATCGTTGAGATCCTCCACTGGATTAAAACAGTTACGAAAATCGGCTCTCCGCTTTCGGAGATGATTCCGTTCATCTTGATCATGAGCAGTCATTATCATTTTCCATGCGAAAAAATTACGCGCTGTCATACTCATAATTAATACAATTTACTACAAAATTACACTCGAACAATACGAACTTTTATATTGTAATAATTTTAATTTTTTTAATTTATTGTCCCCGAAGGGAAGGCGAAAGTTTTTTGACCATATTGCCTAGTCTTACGTAGTTATTTATACTTTTTTTCCATTAGAATGCAGATGTAACACATTCTAATGTTTTTTGCAGTATTTGGCAACAAATGTGTCGAGTTAGCCTTCTCGGCAAACTTCGCTGAGGTAGTCAATACTACAATAAAATTCTCAGCTCCATTTTCCCGAGATCGCGCCTGTTTCAATGATTCCACATATTGTCCATTTGCGTTGACAATTGAGACACAAAACTACACCAAGTTTACATCACAATATCCACTAGGAATCAATAAACGAATAATATTAAAACAGTCACTGAACTTCACTCGACAAAATCCCGCCAAAAACCCTCCCTGTCAAACCAAACAAACACCAAATGTTTTTTTTTAACAATAATTGTGGCTATGCCACTGGCTTGGTTACAAGACCTTTAAGCCAAGTCTTAATTTGATCACTATCTATCACTTTTACTTTTCCCCATTAGAATGCAGATGTAACACATTCTAATGTATTTTGCAGTATTTGGCAACAAATGTGTCGAGTCAGCCTTCTCGGCAAACTTTGCTGAGGTAGTCTTTACTACAATAAAATTCTCAGCTCCATTTTACCGAGATCGCGCCTGTTTCAATCATTCCACATATTGTCCAGTTGCGTAGACACTTGAAACACAAAACTACACCAATTTTACATTACAATATCCACTAGTAATCAATAAACGAATAATTAAAACAGCCACTGAACTTCACCCGAGAAAATCCCGCCAAAAACCCAACACCAAATGAGTGACTTTACCAGCCCCCTTAGCCAAATAACTTTTACAATAGCGCTATATAACGCCAACGCTTCGTGCAAAATGTATGGCAAGGACATTACCTGCCGAGAGAACTGTCACGTGACTCACGACCAGTAATGTTGTTGCCATACATTTTGCACGAAGCGTTAGAGTCAGTGTTGCCACTTTAGTGATTTTGTCACTAGATTTAGTGAATTTTAGGACTTTGACAGTGATAATCTGAAAAAAAAAATAACTGAAAAATTATTTGATGACTTTTAGTGATATTTATCGAATGTTGTGGTTTGGATCCAGGATACACTTTGCCGAGCAAAAATTTCCTGTTTCGGAACGTAGCTTTAGACGTCTTTGTTTGGTTATGCTTGGGGATTCCCCAACTAATAAATCAAACCTAACACGTATGTAAAGTTTGTATGAGTGAGTGCTGCATACTCTTGCTTGTATTTAGTTAGTTGCTAGTTTTCATTCGCAAAAGTAGGAGACAATACTTATCGAAATCATTCAAGTCAAGATCTAAAGTTTTTGTGTGTGTTTTTGTGTAGTATTTATTTCGCATTATCATGGACGTGCCACTGAAAAAAAAGACTTTTTATTCTCAAAAATATCGGAAAGAATGGGAAACCCAAGAAGAGTTCAAGGCTTGGTTGCGGCCTGTAGCAGACGATCCTACAAAAGCCTTTTGTACTTTTTGTCATTGATATGATATGTTTGCAAGAATTGGCGACATTAAGAAACACAGAGTAACAAAAAAACATATGCATAAATCTGACTTAGTGTCTAAAAACCGACAAATTGAATTTCTGCCCGCTTCTAAAAATAAAACAAATACGTTGAAAGTTGAAGGAACATTGTCCCTGTTCATTGTAGAACACACATCCATACAGCAAATTGACCACTTAACTGAAGCTTTAAAAAAATGTATTACTGATTCAAAGAGTGTTATGGACATGAAAATGCACAGAACGAAATGCAGTGCCGTAATAAAGAATGTGTTAGCCCCTCACTTCAAACAGATGCTATTGGATGATATTGGATCACAAAAGTATAGTGTACTGTTAGATGAATCCACTGACCTCAGTGTATCAAAATTATTGGGCATAGTAATTAGATATTTTAGTTGCACACAAAATAAAGTTGTATCTGCATTTCTAGCATTAGAACCACTGAGGAGCGCGGATGCTCGTGGAATTGTTACTGCCTTGGTAAACTGTTTACAGACACATGGTATTCTAATAAAAAACTTAATTGGAATTGGAGTGGATAATGCCTCTGTCATGACTGGAGTCAATAATGGCGTACATAATATTTTAAAAACGGAATATGGCGTACCTAATTTAATTCTAGTCAGATGCGTTTGCCACTCATTGCAATTGGCGGTGTCATATGCGTCAGAACAAACGTTACCGCGAAATATAGAGTTTCTCATTAGAGAAACCTATAATTGGTTCTCACATTCACCCAAACGCTGTGATGAGTACAAAGATATATATGAGACAATAAATTGTGGCGATCAGCCTTTAAAAATATTGCGGTCTTGTGATACTCGTTGGCTGTCCATTGAAGAAACTGTGACCAGAATATTGTCTCAATGGGAAGAACTCAAATTGCATTTCTATATTATAATCTCTAGTAAAAATAAACTTAAAAAATATATTAAAGTAAACAAATACATTGTTAAAACTAAAAAAATGGTTAAAAAACAAAAGTTCTTCATTAAACATGTAAAACTTAATAGGGAAAGGTTAAATTTATTAAAACAATTAGATATGTATGCTTTGAACTTAGAGAAAAGTACTAGGAAATACCAAACTGACACGGAAGACTTGCAGTGTGAACTTGATCGGTTACAACAGCAACTAAGCTCAATGACCACTAAATATAGAGCCTCAGAGAAACAAATGAAGGAATATGTGTTGGCAATGAATGAGCTGGTTAGCTTACAAAAATCAAACTGTGAACATTGCCAATCACCATCAATGGCATCTACTCCGGACCATTCATTGCCAATATATAATACCACCTTACCGCAGTCTTGTGCCAGTTTGCCAGTAGAAATGACTAATTGTTTATCGCAACAAAGTGTAAATAAAGAAATAGTTATCTATTGTGATGAGATTGGAAAGGATTTAGGCCACTTTTTGATAAATGAATATCCGGGACACTCTATAATGAATAACTGCATGCCTGGTTGTACTTTGTTGGAAATAATGAAAGAGATTATAAAATGTAATTTTAACCAGGATACTATACTCATAATTTTAGTTGGTGATAGGGGTACCGTGAACAAAGGAGAATTGCTCCAATATTATAGAACCTTGTCTGACCTTAATTTAAGAAAAATTGTGATGTTCACTTTCCCTTATAGCCAAAGTTTGCCACAGGAAGAAAATCAAATTAGATATCATATGAATATAAAATTGCACAATTTGTTATTTAATAATAACTTATTCCATCTAATTGACCTTAACAATTATATTGGTAATCGTTTTTATTTGACAAAAGATAGGAATCATATAGATAGATACTATCTTTCAAATTATTGTAGGAGACAGATAGCTGTGTCGCTATCATATTTATTTTGTATAACAGCCAAGAATTTGGCTAAACAAATTGCTTCTATTGAGCAATGCAATGACAGTAGGATATTATTGGGCATTCTACCCCACCTTCCGTTCCATCGGCTCACTCCGTTCGCCTCGTCACTCTCGGTGGAGTAGAATGCCCAATAATATAAATGAAAATACTGGTTCGGCGCCTATTCCACCATTTCAGTTCTAAAATTCAATGGAGTAGAATGCTCAATAATATATATATGAAAATACTGGTTCGGCGCCTATTCCACCATTTCAGTTCTAAAATTCAATGGAGTAGAATGCCCAATAATATATATGAAAATACTGGTTCGGCGCCTATTCCACCATTTCAGTTCTAAAATTCAATGGAGTAGAATGCTCGTTTCATAGAATCAACTTTCAGAGGGTTCACATAAGTTATAACGATGTATAAATGTCGATGTAATTGTTTAATAGATTTATTATTGATATAACCGTTTCAATGAGTCATCATGAAATTTGTAAAACAACCACAATCGTTACATGTAAACAAACTCTGCGTTCAGTCTCAGGAAACTGGTTTTCGTCATGGAGAATTATTACCTAAATCCATACGATGCATCATTTGCGGGCCGTCAAATTGTGGAAAAACCAATTTATTAGTTGGACTACTTATACATGAGAATGGATTAAGATTTCAAAACGTTTATGTTTACTCGAAAACCTTGCAACAACCCAAGTACGTTTTTTTAGAAAAAGTCTTGCAACGAGTACCAGACATTTCATTTCAGAAATATCATGAAAATGAGCAAGTACTGAGTGTTCAGACCGCAAAACCGAATTCTGTAATTGTGTTTGATGATGTTGCTTGTGAAAATCAAAGTAATATGCGTGATTATTTTGCTATGGGGAGACACAAATTCATCGATTGCTTTTATCTAAATCAGACGTATAGTAAAATCCCTAAGCAATTGGTAAGAGACAACGCAAACCTAATCGTACTTTTTAAACAAGATGAAAGAAATATGAGACATGTTTATGAAGAACACGTGAACACTGACATGACATGGATTGAATTTCGTGAAATGTGTTCAAAAATATGGAATGTACCTTACAATTATGTTGTAATTAATAAAGATTGTTCCAAAAACAAAGGATGTTATAGAAGTAAATTTGACACATTTGTAGTCTTTGACTAGTATCACGAATACATATATAAGGTTATTACCTGCCTGACATTATTATTCACCTTACAACGCTAAATCAATTACGACCTATTTTACCAATATGGAAAAATCATTGAAACGACAAATTGTTGATGCGGCAGAAGCTGTGAAGATAAAAGTACGAAAAATGAGAGATGCTGAGATTAACAATAAACAAGTACTGGAATCTGTTTTCAAACCTGTAACAGAACCTCTCAACCTAATTGCTAATGCTAGTAAGCAAACTCCTCTCCTGCGTGTTAGTGATGAAATTGCTGATGGTTCGTTTATTAACGAAACTGGTACCGAAGGAAGTAATAATAATGACGATGTAGACAAATATGAATCCGATATCAACAGTGACTCTTCTTATGAATCAGTAGTTGAAAGGAATCAAGAGGGTGATACATCATCCTGGTCAGTATCTTCAGAAGCGTTGGTAGATATTCCGTTTGGGGTTAGAGCAGACCGCGGGAAACTGATGTTAGGTTCTGCTTGCATAACGATGAACGATCAATACATCACTGTGGTTGGACGTAAATACCGAAATACACCTGGCTTAAAACAGTTATTGCTTAAGAAAGATGTAGACCTAAGCTTGGTTACAGATAGTGATATGCAAAATTATAAGTCGATGCTACTTGATACAAATGCACATCGTCGAGACTATGAACCAAGTAAGCCAATAAAAAGTAACAAAGGACAAAAATATTTGCAAGTTATTAAACCTCTTTTTAAACTGAAGAATGCAGTTCAGGGAAAAGGTCTACCGTTATTAAAAAAGTGGAGAAAAAACGTAGATTTAGTGTACTGGGATGATCCTAATGAATTAGTGGAAAGGTTGAAATTATTGATTGCATCTAGAGACGCTGGCAACACAGGATTAGATAATGAAATTATATCCATCATTGAAGAATTACGTGAAAGTAAAGTTATAAATAAATAAGTATTTAAAAATGTGTTTATTTTACTATCAACCTCTCGAAACAATACACCTTAAACATGAACGTAGACAAATTCGGACACTACATTCACAAAAGAATGCGTTTATCGGAGTTATTTGAGTTTAATGAGAATGCATTGTTAAAATCAGAAAACGGAGATTTTGACTTAAAAACATCAAGACTGAGAGGAATTAGAGCTCCAGTAGAGGCAGACGATGCTGTGAACAAGGATTATGTAGATCAATTGAATGCTAAAACGTTAAAAGAATTAAATAATCTGGGTGTAAACAAGGTTTATGTAGATCGATTGAATGCAAATATGTTGAAAGACTGTAATACTCTGATTGGTAAATTGCGTTCTCAAATAATAAAAGATGCAAAGGATACAGTGCAAACTACTTTAAAAGCAAAGATACCTGAGGTTTCAACTCATTTCCAAGATAAGTTTTATACTAAAGCAGAGGTAGATAAATTACTACAAAAAACTCTGTAATGACAAAACAGCAAATTGTAAATGAAATACACAAAGCGGCACGAAGAAATTTCCTTCGACGTTCTGTTATTCTGAAAGGAATCCACGACTTATGGCAAGCAGACTTGATGGACATGCAAAACCTTAAAAAGTATAACAAAGGTTACAATTTCATCTTAGTGGTGATTGACTGCTTCTCAAAGTATGTCTGGGCTGAACCGTTAAAATCGAAAAATAAATTTGAGGTTACTCGTGCATTCGAACATATACTGCATAGTAGTCGTAATAATCCTGTTAACTTACAAACTGATATGGGGACAGAATTTTATAACATCACATTTCAAACGCTTATGAAAAAGCACAACATTAACCATTACTCATCGTTTTCTACTAAAAAAGCATCAATTGTAGAGAGACTGATTAGAACTGTAAAAAATAAATTATACAAATATTTTAGTCTCAATGGAAACTATAAGTGGTTAGGTCTACCATTGGAAGATATATTGAAGAGATATAACAACACAAAACATCGCACTATTCAATTTAAACCAGTTAATGTAAATAAAAGTAATGAACAAGTAATCAAAGAAAATATAAAAAAAAATAACAAACATGAATTACTTCAGCGGAAGCCTAAATTCAAAGTTGGTGATTGTGTTCGTATAAGTAAATACAAACATAATTTTGAGAAAAGTTACACTCCTAATTGGTCGACTGAATTATTTATTATAAAAAAGGTAAATAAAACCTTACCAGTGACATATCACATAGAAGATCGACGAAAGCAAAACATATTAGGAGCTTTTTACGAACAAGAACTGCAAAGATCTAATCATCCCGATGTTTATTTAATTGAAAAGGTTTTGAAAAACAAAGGAAATAAATTGTATGTCAAATGGTTAGGTCTAAACAGTGCAGAAAACAGTTGGATTGAAAAAGCTGCAATAATGGACTAAGATATTATATAACCATTTTTCATTTGAAATCTGAACATTATAATTTGAATAATGCAAGGAGGTGGACTTGTTAACAGCATAATTAATCATCTACCATTCGAAGTTCATTTGCCAGGATACAACTATTGCGGACCGGGAACCAAACTTCACAAACGCCTAGCGCGAGGTGACCGAGGTGTAAATAAGCTTGACGAAGCTTGCATGCAACACGATATTGCGTATACAAACCATACAGACTTATCAAATCGTCACAAAGCCGATTTACATCTACTTAACATGGCTAAACAAAGACTTAAATCAAAAGATGCAGGGAAAGGTGAAAAACTAAGCTCTTGGCTAGTGAGCAAAGTTATGAAAGCGAAACTAAAGTCTGGATCCGGCATTAAATCATTTAAAAACTTAGTTTCAACAATAAAATCAAAAATTAAGAAACTCAAACGCAAAGATAGTAAGACTTTGATAAAAGCAGCTTACTTAGCCGCAAAAAAGTTATTACCAAACATTCATCATCAAATTCGAGTACCTCGAGTAATACCCATACCAAAGACTGGAGGAGTTCTACCTTTAATTCCAATTTTCGCTGGTTTATCAGCTTTAGGAAGTTTAGCTGGTGGTGCAGCTGGCATTGCAAAAACCGTCAATGATTACAAAGCAAGCAAACAAAATTTGCAAGAAACAGAACGACATAATAAAGCAATGGAGGCTTTAGTGTTGGGTAAGGGCTTATACATTAAGCCATATAAAAGTGGTAAAGGATTGTTTATAAGATCTTCAAAAAACTGAAAAATATGCTACCCAATCGCTCTCTAACTAATGTAGACATCCTAAAGTTTTCAAGAGACATCCCATATTTTCGTGGGGTCTACATGAAGGACCAACTACCTCGGAAGCCGAAACACATTGAATGTGGTATCGTTAACTTAGACGATTCTAAGAACGAAGGAACGCATTGGGTAGCTTATGTTAAAGTAAACGATCACTGTGAATACTTTGATAGCTATGGAAATTTAAAACCTCCAATGGAACTGATGCTGTATTTCAAAAATTGTAATGTTTTTTATAACTACACAAGATATCAAAAATTTAACGCAGTCAATTGTGGACATTTATGTTTAAATTATTTGTGGACTTTTTGGAATAAAAATGTATTATAAAATATATGCATTTCTTTTATTTCTATCATTTGCAAGATGTCGCTCACTTTGTCGATAACTGGAGACTCGTCAGTGTTAACTACATACTTTCCTAATACGTTGCAACTAGATGGAGAGTATGAGTGTGCTTTATTGCACTTTTCAACATTTAATTCTATTCCAAACATTGATAAAAGTAATAATAAGTTCTATTATGCCTCAAACAAAGTTATTGAAATGCCAGAAGGCACTTATGAGTTGCAAGATATCAGCGATTATTTAAAATCCGAAATAAAAGATGCAGCGATCAAACTACGATGCAATAATAATACTTTAAAAACTACAATATTCTGTACAAAAGACATTAATTTTACTAAAGAAGACTCTTTTAGAAGACTATTAGGATTTAACAAACAAATCTTGAAAGCAAATAAATGGCATGTGTCACAGTCTCCAGTCAACATTCTACCTACGACCGTAATAAGGATTGAATGTGATATTGTAAGCGGTTCATATGTAAACGGTGAACCAAGTCATATTATTCACGAATTTGCACTCAACGTGCCACCTGGATACAGGATCATAGAAATCCCGAAGAACGCAATATACTTTCCAATCAATCAAAACAACATAAGCTGCATACATATCAGGCTGTTAGATATAAATAAACGAATAATCAATTTACGTGGTGAAGAAGTGCAGGTGTATCTGCATCTTAGAAGAAAAAAATGATTAACTACAATAAAAATGTGTCTCAACAAGTAAAGAATATCATTTCTGCTCGAGCTACCTATCAAATAAGACCTCTCTCTAAGAAGAAAATAAAATTAACCAAAGACAATAAAGCATTCCTTAGAGCGATTGGATTGTTAAAATGAATATTTTAGACGTTTTAGCCGCTCCAACTTACGATAATACTATAGAAGGAATAGAATTTCATTCCTACAAGCCTTATGTAACTAGTTTCAACAGGAACGATGAAATCCGCATACCTATCAACCAACAGGACTTGTACATATTACCATCAGCTAGCACCCTATATTTGGAAGGAACTGTTATCGTAACCAAAAAAGATACGCAGGTTAAAGCTACTAGTGTCAATTTCACGAACAATGCTTTACTCTACTTGTTCCAAGATATTAGGTATGAGCTAAATGGAGTGGAGATTGATAAAATAAAAAATGCAGGTATAACAACAACCATGAAATCATTAATTTCGATGAATGAAAGTGAATCAAAAATGTCTCATGCCTGGGGCTGGAATATTGATGGTATAAAAAATATCGACGGAGGAAAATTTTCTGCTTCTATACCACTACGTAACCTCCTCGGATTTGCTGAAGATTTTAAAAAAGTCGTGATAAATAGTAGACATGAACTGATATTGTTACGAAGTAACACTAATTTGAACGCTGTAAAACTTAATACAGGCGAAGTAGTGGATGATGTTCAGATCAACAAAATCATATGGCGCGTGCCGCATGTTAAAGTATCAGACAAAGAAAAAATTGGTTTGTTAAAAGTATTAGAAAAAGATCGTCCACTTCAAATGATATACAGAAATTGGGATCTGTACGAATATCCAGCTTTGCCTAAAACTACAAAACATACCTGGTCTATCAAAACTTCATCTCAAATAGAAAAACCAAGATACGTCATTATTGGTCTACAGACAAATAGAAAAAACAATGCAAGTTCTGACATGTCTCAATTCGATCACTGTCATATTCGAGACGTAAGAGTGTATCTCAACTCAACCTATTTTCCATATGAAAACTTAAATGTAAGTTTTGCTAATAACAGAATCGCTTTATTATACGAGCAATACATCAGATTTCAACAGTCATATTACGGACGTCGCTCGGAGCCCATACTAAGCGAGAAACAATTTAGAGATTTAGCACCGCTGTTTGTAATCGATTGCTCTAGACAAGCAGATAATCTAAAGACAGGTCCGGTTGTAGATGTGAGAGTAGAAATTGAGAGTGATTCAGAGATACCAGATCAAACTGCAGCATACTGTCTCATTCTAAACGATTGCATTGTTGAATACAAACCATTAAGTAACATTGTCAAGAAGTTATCATGAAGAACCTTATAGTTGAACTTCAAGGATTTAAAGATTCTACAAATAATTTTATTGTCAAAGAATTGACCATTGCAAGTCAGGATCATACACAGACGTTCTTAGTAAAACCGCCATATCCATTCCATTACCTAACACAAGAAGAAAAAAGACGAGTGAGGTGGATAGAAAGAAATCGAGGAATTTACTGGAGTGAGGGGTACATAGACTACAAAGAGTTTAAACGCGTTATTTTACCATATTTAGAAAATAAAAAAATTATGATTAAGGGTTTGGAAAAAATAAAGTGGATTAAAGAGTTATGTGCAAACTGTGAAGTGATCGACATAGGTGAGAAGGGATGCCCTAATTTTGCGACATTAAAAAAAAGGTTCTGCAAAAATAAAACTGATTTTAACTGTGTGAACCATAAAATGACTTGTGCATTAAATAATGCGGTGTGTATTAGAAAATGGTATGATGATAATAATATGTCTGTATTTAATTTATTTTAATTATTATTGTGATGAACAGTTATTAAAAATATTTAACTACTAAAGATTGTTTTATGTATTATACTCAGGGTTACCTACATAGAATTCGAGGATAAATAAGTAACACAAAACAAAACAAAATATAATTTAAATTATAAAGAAATTTTTTATTTACCTTTTTACATTATTTACAATTATTACAAACTAAATAAAACTACCTATCAAATAATAATAAAACTGTCCCTACACAGTTTATTTAATGTTTTCTATACGTGTCTATATACTTTACTTACAAACTTATGATGTATGAACATTAACCCAACTAGATTAAAAACAAGGAATTTATATTATTTTATGCTATTTCATTTAACTTTATTATAATAAACCTTATACATTCAAAACTTACACATCATATAAACCTAATATGTGTAATACATACTTAATAATAATATCCTAAAACTATAATATTACACAATAACTTGTAAAGTATATAATAATAATAATACCATAATAACTTTGTAGTTACCTAATATTGTTATTACATAATAACTTTTAAAACATGTTCTTACAAAATAATGATACCAGTTAATAATAACTACTGTCTCCACAAAGTTTTTTGGATATTTTATTAATTAACGATTGCGTCTCCTCCATAACATGGTCCATCGATTCAGTCACTACATACTGCGCACTTAACATTACCAACTCCTGATTATCGCTAACAGGTTCTTGTTGTTCACTGATATCCAACACTTGTACCTGGATTAGTCGTAAACCTTTTTTCTTCTCATTGTTTATTACGAATGATTGACATGTAGGCAGAGACTGTTTTAGACACTCCCGTCTTATTCTAGGCTTCTTGCTGGCAGGTCCGCAGTCTTGTCTTCCTCTAGACTCCTTGTTGACAGGTCTTTGTTGTTCTGGGATATGCCAGCTTAAACTCGGAGTCGGAAAACCTTGAGCGTATTGTGAGAAGTCGATAATATCTGGAGAATCACACATTATCAATGATCTGAAACAAACGAAATAATTATTAATTAGAATTACTTAAATCAACATAACGGATTACCGTTAAAAGTATATTAGTACTTGTACAATACTTACAATTCGTGTCGTTTTTATTCGATGTGATATGACCGCTCCGATAGACAGCTTAGTGATAAATGTTCTACACAATAATATTACTGTAGAACGTGGCTAAATGTAATTAGACTCCTTATGCTATGATTCAATTTCATGTTTCAACATGATCGAGCTCGAGCGCGAACACCTGTTCGACGTAGAATTCTACACCGCGGCGCGTGCGAACTTCGAGCTTTGTCATCATAAACGATCATGTCATGTTTTATCACGTTGGAGCCTGTACCGTCGTGAGCGACGTGGTTCGAGCCCTATGTACTTTGTCATCAATCAGGAAGGAATGAAAATGAAACAGATACAATTATGATCATAAAATAGTATTTATTTACTACAAATAGGTACTTAAAAGAAAACTTAGGTATCACGTTTATGCGGCACAACATTTCATTTTAAAGTCCGAAGTTTTGAAAATGAATAATATGATTTAATAATATGATATAAAAGTTAGTAGAGAATATTTTACTATTTTTTACGAAATGCTGTGTCGCGTAAACAGTCTTAAAACTAATTAAGTACTAAATAAGATTTTATGATATTTGTTACAAGTAAAAAGATAATAATATCTATTTGGGACACCAAGAAAATATATGATTCACAATTACATTACACATTACTTGTGTCTTTAGATACTTTACATTTAGAACGTCATTTATATTACATAGTACAAAATAATGGTAATGGATTACTTAAATATAGTTGCATTACCCCAGGCTAAAGTAGATACCTTATCAGGCGACAGCAACCGTTTATCATCGTTGCTAGAAAGTGCAATTTTATTTACGTCCTGAGTGAATATTTCATGTTTTATTGACTTAAACAAGACATTTTTTTTGCGAATTACATTACAATTATTGTACAAAACATTTTTATAATCTAACATATTAAAATTTCTGGTTATACATTTTTTTGTACCTTTTGCCTTTTTAATAGTTTTGTTTAACGTTTTAATACAATAAAGCTTTGAGCGCAGTCCTACGAATTCTTTGATAATGTTACCCCCCATTTCATCCTTAAACAGTCCTGGAACCTTCTTATTAATAATTGGTAAGTTATAGTCATTGTTACAGTCATAATTACTGGTATCAAAATATTTTAGAAAATGGAGCTTGAAGTCTTTATAAACATCATTGCTCTGTACATCATATACTAGACTATCTGTGTCAGTATAGCACAATTCAATTCGGTTGCCATAAAAAGGTTTTATGATAGAGTAGTGAAAGTCGTACATATGAGTCTTAGATAATTCTAATACTGCAAACCCTATGTATATTGGTTTATTAAGTATAATACGCTCAGGTTTCATTTGGATTGCCACTAGATCATCAGAAAATACAGAGGCGCTATGAAAATATGGACTGGCTATCAATTTTTCAGCACAAGTAGTCTTTTTTGTTTTATTGTTCGAGTCACACCATTTGTTTACTAACTTAACGTTTATTCGATGTTCATTATTTTCCAACGTCTTTCCGAAAATACTATTGTTCAATAATTTGAAAAAGTCTTGTTCAAACGTTGACTCTGCTTTTTGGCGTAACTGAGTGTTAATATCAATATATTGCTTTAAAAAACAACTTTGCTTAAAGATAATAGCGCGATGGATCCTTCTCAATACTAAACCGTGCTGTAAACATTTTTTTAAATGTACGTAATGAATAACATAGTGATATTTATCGTACAGATTTGGTATTAGCTTTTTATTCTTACCACCAGGTGGCAAGCATTTTTCTGGACAAAAGGGAAAGTCATTGTGATCCTTGTGCAAATTCTCCGGATATATTAAATCAACTTCAAGAATGTAACCGTTTTCTGCAGTATCACTGATGTCTATTAAGTTCAATTGTAAAACATCAATTTCTTGTCTATTCATAAATCTAAAATCGGCATAGGGTAGGGATTGACACATGCTATAACCGTACAAATTGTTACAATCTAAATAAATGATAAATGAATTTGAACGGGTTGGATCGTAAGTATCTAAATATTTATGATTAGCTTTGACATGTCTTTTGGAACACATACAAACACCTCCTCGAATACCTTTTTGTATCATTCTAAAAATTTCAACATCACTAATCAATTCTAATTGAACTCCTGTCTTTAAAAGCATTGCATCAAAAGATAGACTTGGTGCTGTAAGATAGAACGCGGGATCGAGATTGTAATGTAGTTTACAAGTTTTTCGAAAATTTTCAAAAACATCCGTTAGCAACAGAACATCTGTTTTGAGATATAAATCTGTGTACATACCCATGTTTTGAATATTAAATACTGACCAAACAGACCGAGCGTGTTCATAGTCTTCGTCGGTAATTGTCTCATTAGATAAGGAGTTAAAAAAATATTTTTTAGAGGGTAAACACGTATCTTCATAACGTTCTCTTTGAGACATATAGTCATATGGATACACTCCTTTACGAGTGAGTAGGTTAAATTGTTTTATATTAGGAAAATAAGATTTTAATTGTTTAAAGTCTTGGTTTTTCATTGTACTAACCAACTTTTCTAAACTAGTTCCTAAAAACTTGAAAGAGTCTACAAACCGAACCTGGATGCTTTCCCCGGTAGAAATCGGAATAAACTTAGTGAACGAAATATAGTTTTCTTTAGTTTTAGGTATCACTTTAATGGATCCAGGAGCTTCACCTAATTCTTTTATGAAAAGGTGGCAATCGTATCCGGACAAATTATGAAAAAATACTGGCAAAAATTTTGGTAGTTTGTATTGTATGTTACAATAACTATGAGCTGCGCCACGATAGTTACCAGTCAAGTGACAATGATCGCGAACCCTATCGTTGAACAAGAAGTGCTCACAAATGTGACATGTCATCGCGTTTTCAAAGTCGTGAGCATTATCATTTGAGTAAATCATAGGAACATTATTTTGTAAAATATCGTAAATTTTTTGTGCGTCTTTATAGATAGACTTCACAAAATTTGATACACAATCCGAACCGCGATAAGAAACGTAACGATTGTGGCTTTCATCTAGCGTACACGTAATATGATAAGCGTAAGCTATAGGCACATGTCGCTGTCGCGTTACAGTACTTGCCTTAGTGGGGTCAGGGTCACAAGATTCATACCGTTCTAGCATTGTTTCAAAATCTGCGTATATAACAAATGGTACAATTTGCTTTCTATTATAATTTTCAAACTGTATGAAAGAACCCTTTGGAGGTAGTTCAGTGGCAACACCTCCACAACTATGCGAACTAAGATCATCATATGAATTAAAAAACATTAAACAAACGTCACAAAAGCACAGTTTACTGTGGTGTTTTGTTATTTGATTCTTAACAAGTCGCGACAAGTCTTTAATGAAACAGTAATGTGACAAATCATCTCTTTCTAAATAAAGTAAATGAATCACCTTTCCCTTCAAGGCTTTTGGTTTGTAAAGCGGCCCTATGACGGTATTATTTTTTAAACCATAAATGTAAATGCAAATTTCGGGGTTATTCACTTCGAACCGCGCAATATCTGAGAAATTCATTGGAAATGATATATCCTTTACATTTAACACGTTACGAAAATCAGGGTAAGAAGATACTCTTTCAGGATGAGTCTTAGCTGGAAATAGAGCAGCTACAACAGACCATAAAAAACAATAGTCGTCATTATTGCGGATATTAACACATGCTTTTTTCGATTTTATTGCAGAAGGCAATTCGATAAAGCCTGAACCGCGCAAAGGTTGATATTTGTTAACATTGACTTCCAAATGAGAACTGCTCAAGAACGTCCATCCACTGTCTCGGTCCTGAAACTCTTCTATCTTTTTTTTAAAAATGTTTTTGACTTGAGACAATAATGAATCAAATTCATAATTCTGATGTAGAGTGATGTTTTTTGTGGCAAATGATTTCATTTCCTGAGAATCATTTTTAAACATTAAAAACAAAGCAAAATATTCGAAATTAACTTTTATACAAGTATGTTCTTTAAGAGACATGTCAATTAACGTTTTAATTTTGTCCCAAATATTATTAAGAAATGGTTCTAGAGAACAATTCTCAGACGGATCGACAATTCTGTAAGAAGCTATACGATTACGAAATGCAGAATGTATTATTTCAACACCTTCACAAAAATGCGAAATAGATTTGTTTTTATGATTAGTACTACGTAGGTGAGCTGTCCAGTGACTACGCTTAATTGATATATTACAAACAGTACAGAAAGGCATTTTAGATTAAAATAGTTTTAGATTTACTATTAAATGTTGTAATATAATAATTATGTAGTTGGTGCCCCAACAACTTAAATATTTATTTTATATTTAAATTATCACTATAAAAGACGGGCTCAGAATTATCAAATAATTCATGAGTCCGTCTCATAAAAACTTGTAGCCCGTCCCACTGCGGGCTGTTGCGGTTTAACTGTACTTTTAGGGCCACCAAGGCTTTCTTCCACCGATCCTCTCTAAGGATGGAGGCAACTTCGGCCTTGTTGTAGACCTTTACCTCCACATAGAAGTCCCCAGTTACGTCCACCGTTCGCCGCACTTTACCGTTGGCGACACGGCTGATGAGGCTTGACCCGAAGTCTCCAATTGAGGTTGACGACGGAATGTAGTCCTCCAAACCAAAGAGGTCCGAGCGTGGGCTGCGTTTTTTACTGTAAACAATTTAACATTTTATTAAAATAATTTACACTACACATTACATTACATTCATTTTTAATTGCTGAATTGAAGGTGTATTATACTCCTCTGACGAACCTTATGGAGATAGAAAGCATGATGCTTTGTAATTATAATTTAAAAACAATAAATCACACAGACACACAAAACAACATAACACAATTTTCTTTCTTTCATTCTTTCTTTCAATACTGTAAACATTCCTGCAAGAAATAAAATCTTCGTTATAGTTCTAAATCCACTAACCAACGTATATCTGCGTATAACATTTACATTGACATAACATACACAACAAACACTTGATGGTATAAGCCATAACACAAAATTACCTTGATTTCGATCCTGATGGCTCGGGCGTGGTGCTCTCGGAAGCTTGCGCTTTGCGCTTCGACACCTTCTTTGGTTGCCCCTTCGCAACCTCGGCTACAGCTGAGGACCGTGTCTGGAATTCTGAGTCGGAGTCAGACCTAAAATGGAACACATAAAGATTAATTTTATAACTAACAACTGCGACTTAATTAAGACTACCGATACACCAGCCGGCAGGCAGAAGCCAGGTCCGTAGCTGGGTAGCGATTAAATTCAGTAAACTTTATAATACTTACTTACATTTTATAAAGTAGAAGGTTGTATAACGTAATTATATGACGAAGGTAACTGGTGTTTATCACTGGAAGATACTGAAGCGAATGTAATATTGTGATCAAAATTATTTGATTTTATTCATAAAAAATACCATTTCAGCAATATTTATCCCATTACAAAATTAAACCTTAACTACATGTCCTCACAGGTGTATGGCTAATTTACGTTACTTATGTCTAATTAAATTATAGTGATTGAAAATCGTTTCTGTCGAATCGCAATTTTATCGTGAGAAATGAAATATAAACCAGCTTTTTACCCTCGCCGACAAAGGTGAAGCCGATACATGTTACTTATGATTAATACATTATGTAATATAATAAAGTATGTATGTTTGTTTAATAAACCTTGATAGAAAACTCCATATGACATCACACTTATGAAATAAAACATATTATTATTTTTTAAAGATGCGAGTTAAGACGAGCTCAAAGAAAAATATTATAAAAAACATTTTTTTTGTGCAGAATAATCCATGTAAACGAACTCACGTTAAAAAGTTAGTTCACTTATATGCTGCAGTAAAACTTGAAATTAGTATACTTAAGTAATATCATCTAACGACTAAAACGAACTTTTTATAATCATTTCATACAAAGGTTCAGTGGGTACTGATATTAAGATTCATCTTTTAAACAATTTCTAGATTGATTGAACTAACAATTTATTATGAAATATTACAAAATAAATCAAATCAATTCGTTTATTTGGAATACATGGGTTACACAGGTGATTATATCATAATTATATACTTATCAAAGTTATCAAAAATGTTAAACATTCTCTATTTAAATTAATTGCTTTGGCTAAGAAATCATATAAAAGACCAATTTTAATCAGACACTGCAACATGTACGGCGATCATCTTACAATGTAATTGTTGAATACATGGGAATTACTCATACATACACCTCGTGTAACAAAGTTCGAACACTGCAAATATACGTAATGCAATTTTGCAATCTTTGAGATTCTAAAGAACCACTTACACCTATACTGTAAAAGCTTATCACGATCGTTTCCGGCGCTGTCGTCAGGCGGTTTACAAAAAGTATGGGTACAATAGTTGACCACGGGACGGCGCATACACCGTTTCGAAGGCGATTGTATGAGTGTAAAAGCATCTTTAATGACGCGCAACGCAGAACAGCAGAGCACTGAGCAAGTGAACAACGGCAGTAGTTAAACAACTAGTGAACGTGTAAGGTAGTGTTAGCTGTACGAATTAATTAAATTAATATTTGGATGTCCTTGGTGCCCAATCTGGGTCACAGAAATGGAATATGCGTGTGCCTACAGGTGTATGCTGTTTTCTTGCTCTGTGAAGAGACATGAGACAATCTGTCCCAAATTTTAGTTTAATGTATACGGTATCCTAAAGTTCAGATGTTCTTGGTGCCCAATCTGGGGTCATAGAAATAGAATGTACGTGTATCTGTAGATGCATGTTATTTCTTGCTCTGTGAAGAGACATGAGACAATCTGTCCTGAATTTTAGGGTAGCGATTCAAGCAGCGAGCGCCCTTATTTGTTAACAGTAAGCTAGTAGTGCTACCTGTATGAGTTAATTAAATTAAAATTTGGATGTCCTTGGTACCCAATCTGGGGTCACAGAAATAGAATGTGCGTGTACCTGAGGTGTATGCTGTTTCTTGCTCTGTGAAGAGACATGAGACAATCTGTCCCAAATTTTAGTTTAATGTTTACGGTATCCTAAAGTTCAGATGTCCTTGGTGCCCAATCTGGGGTCATAGAAATAGAATGTACGTGAGCCTGTTGGTGCATGTTATTTCTTGTTCTGTGAAGAGACATGAGACAATCTGTCCTGAATTTTAGGCTAGTGATTCAAACAGCGAGCGCCTTATTAATTTAACATGTAAGCTAGTAGTGTCGGCTGTATGAGTTAATTAAATTATAATTTGAATGTCCTTGGTAAGTATCCAACCTGATGGTGAGTTTATAACTTACACAAAGTGTGCTCTAAAAAATTAGATTTCGAACGAATAAATGTTCGTCGATTAACTCAAAGTTTAATAATTGGAGGTTCTGTATCAGAGTTTTAGAACTGAAATGGTGGAATAAGCGCCGAACCAGTATTTTCATTTATATTATTGAGCATTCTACTCCATTGAGTTTTAGAACTGAAATGGTGGAATAGGCGCCGAACCAGTATTTTCATATATATTATTGGGCATTTTACTCCATTGAGTTTTAGAACTGAAATGGTGGAATAGGCACTGAACCAGTATTTGTCTATAAATTATTGAGCATTCTACTCCATTGAGTTTTAGAACTGAAATGGTGGAATAGGCGCCGAACCAGTATTTTCATTTATATTATTGGGCATTCTACTCCACCGAGAGTGACAAGGCGAACGGAGTGAGCCGATGGAACGGAAGGTGGGGTAGAATGCCCAATAATATCCTACTAATGACATTTTTCATAATTCTGCCAATGTCTTGGCATCAAATTTTGACATTATTAATAATTTAAATTAGAAATTAAGACAACAGAGACAATCTCTAGCAATTATTTAAAGAATGGTGAAAACAATGTTTTAAAATCAACAAATAGTATCAACCTGGTGCACCAAAATATTTATGGTTGTATGGGCAAGGATTTAGAAATAGAATTATTCCTTAAATTTAACAATGTAGATATTCTTTGTATAACTGAACATTGGCTTAAAAGCCATCAGATTATGTTTAATTATAGTAATCACCAGGTTGGTAGTTCGTTCAGCAGAGTAAACGCTATACATGGTGGCTCATTAATTTTCATAAATAATATACTTAAGTTTAAAGACCGCAAGGATATTGTGAGCCTCTCTGTTGAACAGACAGTTGAAATTGCCTGTATTGAATTGGAGCAGTTTGTTATATTAAGTGTGTACAGACCACCTAAAGGATTGTATGATTGTTTTGAAAAAGTAATGGATGAAGTGTTGCAAAAAATTTGTAACTCTAGTAAGTCTGTCATCGTTTGTGGCGACTTCAACGTTAATTTGTTAGAAACTTCTAGCCTAAGCACTAAAATTATAAGTTTGTTTCAGTCATACAATCTTGTAAATCTATTTATGGAGCCTACTAGAATAACCCCCACTACTGCATCTTGCCTAGATAATATTTATGCAGACATTTTACCTACCCACAAAAAAATTATTAATTTATTAGACTCTGATCATAGTGGACTATTGATCACTATACCAAATATAAACAAATATAAACGAAAAAAAGATATCACTGTTAACCCAAAATCTAAAGGTCGCTTGGAAACATTTAAAACTAAACTCTCAAATAAAATCCCACTTTTGTCAACTAATGATGACCCTAATCAACATTATAATGATTTTTTCAAAATGTATTGCACGCAATTTGATACTACTTTTATTCTTAAGACGATTTCGGTAAATAGCAATACTTCCTTCAGTGACTGGGCCACCATTGGTATTAATAAAAGTAGAAAACGGCTGTATGAGCTGTATGAAGAACGGACTTATATTAACACTGTAGAATTTAATTTATATGTTAAGAATTATTCTAAATTATTTAAAAAAGTATGTTATTTGGCGAAATCTCGCTACTTAAGTTCAAAAATTAAAAATAGTAGTAATGTAATTAAAATGACTTGGGATATTATTAATAGCGAAACGGGAAGGTCTTGCAACCGAAGAAGTGATTACAGCCTTGCTATTGATGACAGTATCATTAAATCAGATTCGCAAGTCGCCGCGGCATTTGAAAATTTCTTTGCAGAGATTCCCGTATCGACTACAAAATCTCTAAATTCATCACCAACTGCTGCAGAAATTTTACTTAAAGAAAACGTTCCAGTTTGTGAATCCCAATTTTATTTCCAATATGTCACTTGTAATGATGTAATCAAAACTTTTAATACTTTAAATGTTAAAAAGACTGCAGATCTATGGGGTAATTCTGTTGACGTTGCTAGGTCTATTATAGACATTGTAGCACCTACTTTAGCAGTAATTTTTAATAATTGTATAGATTGTGGTGAGTTTCCTGATCTAATGAAATATAGTAAAATTATACCATTGTTTAAATCGGGTAGTACATCAGACCCTACTAATTATAGACCTATATCAGTGCTACCTACTTTTAGTAAAATTTTTGAGAAAATTATTTCAGATCAAATTCAAAGATATTTTAATAAACACAAATTATTACACAACAAACAGTTTGGTTTCACAAAGGGTCGTTCAACAACTGATGCTGGTGTTGAACTTTTGGGACACATTTATAATGCATGGGAAGATAAATGCGATGCGTTGGGCATTTTTTGCGATTTGTCTAAGGCTTTCGATTGCGTTCTCCATGATACATTGATCAGGAAGCTGCACTACTACGGAGTCCGGGGCGCCTCTCTGGATCTTCTTACTTCATACTTGAGTAATAGGATTCAGAGAGTTGATGTGAACGGCAAAAGGTCTTCCGGGTCTGTAGTCAGAATGGGGGTTCCTCAAGGCTCAATTCTGGGTCCTTTTTTGTTTCTAATCTATATCAACGACTTGCCTTACCTCATAAAGGATAAACATGATATAGTGCTGTTTGCAGATGACACTTCACTTTTATTTAAACTCAAACGTCAGCAGGTGGTTGTTGATAATGTAAATAATGCTCTTTCAACTGTAGTTAACTGGTTTAATGTCAATAATCTTCTCCTTAACGAGAAAAAAACAAAATGCATAAAGTTCACATTACCCAATGTAATACAAGTGAACACTAGTGTGTCAATAAAGGGTGAAGAGTTGAAACCCGAGGATTCCACAGTGTTCTTAGGTTTAACTTTGGATGCGCAGCTTCAGTGGAGCCCCCATATAGATAAACTGTCCAAAAAACTTAGCTCTGCAGCATACGCCGTAAGGAAAATTCGTGGTTTAACTGATTTAGAGACAGCTCGTTTAGTATACTTTAGTTATTTTCATAGTGTGATGTCGTACGGCATTCTGTTGTGGGGAAATGCCGCCGATATTCAGACAATTTTTGTTTTACAGAAAAGGGCTATTCGTGCAATTTATAAATTAAGTCCCAGACACTCCCTCAGAGACAAATTTAAAGAGATTAATATTATGACTGTTCCCTCTCAATATATTTATGAGAATCTCATGTATGCACATAAAAATATTAATCTGTTTAAAAGATACAGTGATATCCATAGCATAAATACTAGGAACAAACACAAATTTATTGTACCAAAAACCAGGCTCAAGAAAAAAATAGGTGGTTCGTTTAGATGTCAATGTATACGTTTCTATAATAAACTTCCTAGCCAAATTCAAGAACTAAGCATAAATAAATTTAAATCATTTATTAAACGTAAGCTATGCCAGAAAGCTTTTTACACAATTAATGACTTTCTTGAGGACAAAAAGGCGTGGGATTGAGCTGCTTCAATGATATACATGAGCCATTGTTTTCATATGTACTACTTACTGATGAAAATTTTTTTATATGCAAGGTTGATGCGACGGAGGGGCTTTCCTTTGAACTGCCTATACTAGGTACTATTTTCAAGCTCTGTACCAAAAATCAATTAAATCGGAGCAGTAGTTTAGTCACAAACGATTTTTTTAAGTTTTGGCCTCGTTTGAATACGATGTATCTTTCCTAACAGCTGATTATGTCTATACGCACAGGTCATGCACCTTAAAATGATAAATCTGAGTATAACCTACGATACGACGCGTTGTTGCCGTTCTCACGCAAGTCACAAGTACATTTTCGCTATAAGATGGCAATGCAAACAAGGATAATGGGTATAAAGTATGGTATAAAGGGTGGTTGCGTTTTACTCTGAATTGTAAGCTATTTAGTTTGTTTGAAAAAAAAAAAACCTCATTTATTATTATTTTTATTTTTATACCGTATCGAATTAATACTAATCACGTATAGTATACGTAGTTTGATTTAATGCCCCTCTGTCGCATCAGCGTTGTATATATATATTTTTTTTAATATTCGTTTTTGACATGAATACTTGTATAGTATTGTATTATATTTTTTATTTTATTTTTTTATTGACATTTTATTATTATTATTATTATTATTTTTTTTGACTTGAATACTTTGTTAAGTATTATATTTATTTTTATTTTTTGATTGACATATTATGATTACTATTTTGTTTGACACAAATATTTACTTTGTAAAGTATTATATTTTTATTTTTTTTTGATTAATTAATTATTGTAAATGTGAGGACTATGTGGGTTATTATTATTATTTTCTCCTCCTTTTTACAGTAATTTTCAACGTTGTCTGACAGTTTGAGTACTTTTGCGGCCTACCCAAATGTCTTTTCTTTGGTATTGTTCGTCATGTCATTGAGCTCCTTAGTGGTTTTTAAGTTGAGCTATTCGACTATTGACAAATGCTTGCACTGACTGGACAGGTCCACTCAAATATGTTTGGTTCTTTCTTCAAAAGACCACTACAGACACTAAGCTGCATGGTCCTCATATAGAATAATGTGAATGCGAGAACTATGTATGTCGTTATATTCATGTAGATTTTATGATTGTCTGGCAGTTTGAGTATTTTTTGCGGCCTACTCAAATGTCCTTACTTTGGTATTGTTCGTCGGTTCGTTGAGCACCTCAGAGTTCTGAGTTGAGCTTCGCGATGACTGACAAATGCTTGCACTGTCTGGACAGGTCCACTCGAATTCGTGTGTTGCTTTCTTCATAAAGCTCATCCCAGACATAAACGTACATGGTTCTCATATGATCTAACCAGTCCACATTGTATGGATTTGAACACTAAAAGAGACTTTGACCTCTGAGTTTGTTTCGGTGTTTCTTCTCAGGGTAGTCAGCTAGGAAACACCGGCCTCATCTAGCTTAAACTGACAAAAAACATTGACGTGTAAAAGTGTTCCTTGTAACCTATTTACTGAATAAACATCATTTATCATTTATCATTCATTTATCATTTATCATTCATTTCTCTTTGAACAAAGATAATTGCTACACAGCAGAATTGCTTCATTCGATGTATGCCGATGAGAGGAATCGGATAAGACCGCGTCATACCCTAGACCGCGTCATAGCCTAGACCGCGTCATAGCCTGGACCGCGTCATACCCTAGACCGCGTCATAGCCTAGACCGCGTCATAGCCTAGACCGCGTCATAGCCTAGACCGCGTCATAGCCTAGACCGCGTCATACCCTAGACCGCGTCATACCCTAGACCGCGTCATACCCTAGACCGCGTCATAGCCTGGACCGCGTCATAGCCTCGGCCGCGTCATAGCCTAGACCGCGTCATAGCCTACACCGCGTCATAGCCTCGACCGCGTCATAGCCTCGACCGCGTCATAGCCTCGACCGCGTCATAGCCTCGACCGCGTCATAGCCTCGACCGCGTCATAGCCTCGACCGCGTCATAGCCTAGACCGCGTCATAGCCTAGACCGCGTCATTGCCTGGACCGCGTCACAGTCTGGACCGCGTCATACCCTAGACCGCGTCATAGCCTAGACCGCGTCATAGCCTAGACCGCGTCATAGCCTAGACCGCGTCATACCCTAGACCGCGTCATACCCTAGACCGCGTCATAGCCTAGACCGCGTCATAGCCTAGACCGCGTCATAGCCTAGACCGCGTCATAGCCTAGACCGCGTCATAGCCTAGACCGCGTCATAGCCTAGACCGCGTCATACCCTAGACCGCGTCATACACTAGACCGCGTCATACCCTAGACCGCGTCATAGCCTAGACCGCGTCATAGCCTAGACCGCGTCATAGCCTAGACCGCGTCATACCCTAGACCGCGTCATACCCTAGACCGCGTCATACCCTAGACCGCGTCATACCCTAGACCGCGTCATACCCTAGACCGCGTCATACCCTAGACCGCGTCATACCCTAGACCGCGTCATAGCCTGGACCGCGTCATAGCCTGGATCGCGTCATAGCCTAGACCGCGTCATAGCCTCGGCCGCGTCATAGCCTAGACCGCGTCATAGCCTAGACCGCGTTATAGCCTAGACCGCGTCATAGCCTGGACCACGTCATACCCTAGACCGCGTCATAGCCTGGACCGCGTCATAGCCTCGGTCGCGTCATAGCCTAGACCGCGTCATAGCCTAGACCGCGTCATAGCCTAGACCGCGTCATAGCCTGGACCGCGTCATACCCTAGACCGCGTCATAGCCTGGACCGCGTCATAGCCTCGGCCGCGTCATAGCCTAGACCGCGTCATAGCCTACACCGCGTCATAGCCTCGACCGCGTCATAGCCTCGACCACGTCATAGCCTCGACCGCGTCATAGCCTCGACCGCGTCATAGCCTCGACCGCGTCATAGCCTCGACCGCGTCATAGCCTCGACCGCGTCATAGCCTCGACCGCGTCATAGCCTCGACCGCGTCATAGCCTCGACCGCGTCATAGCCTCGGCCGCGTCATAGCCTAGACCGCGTCATAGCCTCGGCCGCGTCATAGCCTAGACCGCGTCATAGCCTAGATCGCGTCATACACTCGACCGCGTCATAGCCTCGACCGCGTCATAGCCTCGGCCGCGTCATACCCTAGACCGCGTCATACCCTAGACCGCGTCATAGCCTGGACCGCGTCATACACTAGACCGCGTCATACCCTAGACCGCGTCATACCCTAGACCGCGTCATAGCCTCGACCGCGTTAGCGCCTCGACCGCGTCAGCCTCGACCGCGTCATAGCCTCGACCGCGTCATAGCCTAGACCGCGTCATAGCCTCGGCCGCGTCATAGCCTAGACCGCGTCATAGCCTAGACCGCGTCATACCCTAGACCGCGTCATACCCTAGACCGCGTCATACCCTAGACCGCGTCATACCCTAGACCGCGTCATACCCTAGACCGCGTCATACCCTAGACCGCGTCATAGCCAGGACCGCGTCATAGCCTGGATCGCGTCATAGCCTAGACCGCGTCATAGCCTCGGCCGCGTCATAGCCTAGACCGCGTCATAGCCTAGACCGCGTTATAGCCTAGACCGCGTCATAGCCTGGACCACGTCATACCCTAGACCGCGTCATACCCTAGACCGCGTCATAGCCTGGACCGCGTCATAGCCTCGGTCGCGTCATAGCCTAGACCGCGTCATAGCCTAGACCGCGTCATAGCCTAGACCGCGTCATAGCCTGGACCGCGTCATACCCTAGACCGCGTCATAGCCTGGACCGCGTCATAGCCTCGGCCGCGTCATAGCCTAGACCGCGTCATAGCCTACACCGCGTCATAGCCTCGACCGCGTCATAGCCTCGACCACGTCATAGCCTCGACCGCGTCATAGCCTCGACCGCGTCATAGCCTCGACCGCGTCATAGCCTCGACCGCGTCATAGCCTCGACCGCGTCATAGCCTCGACCGCGTCATAGCCTCGACCGCGTCATAGCCTCGGCCGCGTCATAGCCTAGACCGCGTCATAGCCTCGGCCGCGTCATAGCCTAGACCGCGTCATAGCCTAGATCGCGTCATAC
Organism: Polia nebulosa; assembly: GCA_951329385.1. Classification (NCBI taxonomy): domain Eukaryota; kingdom Metazoa; phylum Arthropoda; class Insecta; order Lepidoptera; family Noctuidae; genus Polia; species Polia nebulosa. The sequence continues at coordinate 10,577,484 of OX589605.1, forward strand.
ACTCGACCGCGTCATAGCCTCGACCGCGTCATAGCCTCGGCCGCGTCATAGCCTCGTCCGCGTCATAGCCTCGGCCGCGTCATAGCCTCGGCCGCGTCATACCCTAGACCGCGTCATAGCCTAGACCGCGTCATAGCCTAGACCGCGTCATAGCCTAGACCGCGTCATAGCCTAGACCGCGTCATAGCCTAGACTGCGTCATAGCCTCGGCCGCGTCATAGCCTAGACCGCGTCATACCCTAGACCGCGTCATAGCCTGGACCGCGTCATACCCTAGACCGCGTCATACCCTAGACCGCGTCATAGCCTGGACCGCGTCATAGCCTCGGCCGCGTCATAGCCTACACCGCGTCATAGCCTCGACCGCGTCATAGCCTCGACCGCGTCATGGCCTCGACCGCGTCATAGCCTAGACCGCGTCATAGCCTAGACCGCGTCATAGCCTAGACCGCGTCATAGCCTCGGCCGCGTCATAGCCTAGACCGCGTCATAGCCTAGACCGCGTCATAGCCTAGACCGCGTCATAGCCTGGACCGCGTCATACCCTAGACCGCGTCATACCCTAGACCGCGTCATAGCCTGGACCGCGTCATAGCCTCGGCCGCGTCATAGCTTACACCGCGTCATAGCCTCGACCGCGTCATAGCCTCGACCGCGTCATAGCCTCGACCGCGTCATAGCCTCGACCGCGTCATAGCCTCGACCGCGTCATAGCCTCGGCCGCGTCATAGCTGAGACCGCGTCATAGCCTCGGCCGCGTCATAGCCTAGACCGCGTCATAGCCTAGACCGCGTCATAGCCTAGACCGCGTCAAAGCCTGGACCGCGTCATACCCTAGACCGCGTCATACCCTAGACCGCGTCATAGCCTGGACCGCGTCATACACTAGACCGCGTCATACCCTAGACCGCGTCATACCCTAGACCGCGTCATACCCTAGACCGCGTCATAGCCTCGACCGCGTTAGCCTCGACCGCGTCATAGCCTCGACCGCGTCATAGCCTCGACCGCGTCATAGCCTCGGCCGCGTCATAGCCTAGACCGCGTCATAGCCTAGACCGCGTCATACCCTAGACCGCGTCATAGCCTCGACCGCGTCATAGCCTCGGCCACGTCATAGCCTCGGCCGCGTCATAGCCTCGGCCGCGTCATAGCCTCGGCCGCGTCATACCCTAGACCGCGTCATACCCTAGACCGCGTCATAGCCTAGACCGCGTCATACCCTAGACCGCGTCATAGCCTCGACCGCGTTAGCCTCGACCGCGTCATAGCCTCGACCGCGTCATAGCCTCGACCGCGTCATAGCCTCGGCCGCGTCATAGCCTAGACCGCGTCATAGCCTCGACCGCGTCATAGCCTCGGCCGCGTCATAGCCTAGACCGCGTCATAGCCTACACCGCGTCATAGCCTCGACCGCGTCATAGCCTCGACCGCGTCATAGCCTCGACCGCGTCATAGCCTAGACCGCGTCATACCCTAGACCGCGTCATAGCCTAGACCGCGTCATACCCTAGACCGCGTCATAGCCTCGGCCGCGTCATAGCCTAGACCGCGTCATAGCCTAGACCGCGTCATAGCCAAGACCGCGTCTTAGCCTAGACCGCGTCATACCCTAGACCGCGTCATAGCCTCGACCGCGTCATAGCCTCGGCCGCGTCATAGCCTCGGCCGCGTCATAGCCTCGGCCGCGTCATACCCTAGACCGCGTCATAGCCTCGACCGCGTCATAGCCTCGGCCGCGTCATAGCCTCGGCCGCATCATAGCCTCGACCGCGTCATAGCCTCGGCAGCGTCATACCCTAGACCGCGTCATAGCCTCGACCGCGTCATAGCCTAGACCGCGTCATAGCCTAGACCGCGTCATAGCCTAGACCGCGTCATAGCCTAGACCGCGTCATAGCCTCGGCCGCGTCATAGCCTCGGCCGCATCATAGCCTCGACCGCGTCATAGCCTCGGCAGCGTCATACCCTAGACCGCGTCATAGCCTCGACCGCGTCATAGCCTAGACCGCGTCATAGCCTCGACCGCGTTAGCCTCGACCGCGTCATAGCCTCGACCGCGTCATAGCCTCGACCGCGTCATAGCCTCGGCCGCGTCATAGCCTAGACCGCGTCATAGCCTAGACCGCGTCATACCCTAGACCGCGTCATAGCCTCGACCGCGTCATAGCCTCGGCCACGTCATAGCCTCGGCCGCGTCATAGCCTCGGCCGCGTCATAGCCTCGGCCGCGTCATACCCTAGACCGCGTCATACCCTAGACCGCGTCATAGCCTAGACCGCGTCATACCCTAGACCGCGTCATAGCCTCGACCGCGTTAGCCTCGACCGCGTCATAGCCTCGACCGCGTCATAGCCTCGACCGCGTCATAGCCTCGGCCGCGTCATAACCTAGACCGCGTCATAGCCTCGACCGCGTCATAGCCTCGGCCGCGTCATAGCCTAGACCGCGTCATAGCCTACACCGCGTCATAGCCTCGACCGCGTCATAGCCTCGACCGCGTCATAGCCTCGACCGCGTCATAGCCTAGACCGCGTCATACCCTAGACCGCGTCATAGCCTAGACCGCGTCATACCCTAGACCGCGTCATAGCCTCGGCCGCGTCATAGCCTAGACCGCGTCATAGCCTAGACCGCGTCATAGCCAAGACCGCGTCTTAGCCTAGACCGCGTCATACCCTAGACCGCGTCATAGCCTCGACCGCGTCATAGCCTCGGCCGCGTCATAGCCTCGGCCGCGTCATAGCCTCGGCCGCGTCATACCCTAGACCGCGTCATAGCCTCGACCGCGTCATAGCCTCGGCCGCGTCATAGCCTCGGCCGCATCATAGCCTCGACCGCGTCATAGCCTCGGCAGCGTCATACCCTAGACCGCGTCATAGCCTAGACCGCGTCATAGCCTAGACCGCGTCATAGCCTAGACCGCGTCATAGCCTAGACCGCGTCATAGCCTAGACCGGGTCATAGCCTAGACCGCGTCATAGCCTAGACCGCGTCATAGCCTAGACCGCGTCATAGCCTAGACTGCGTCATAGCCTCGGCCGCGTCATAGCCTACACCGCGTCATAGCCTCGGCCGCGTCATACCCTAGACCGCGTCAAAGCCTCGACCGCGTCATAGCCTCGGCCGCGTCATAGCCTAGACCGCGTCATAGCCTACACCGCGTCATAGCCTCGACCGCGTCATAGCCTCGGCCGCGTCATAGCCTAGACCGCGTTATAGCCTACACCGCGTCATAGCCTCGACCGCGTCATAGCCTAGACCGCGTCATAGCCTCGACCGCGTCATAGCCTCGACCGCGTCATAGCCTCGACCGCGTCATAGCCTCGACCGCGTCATAGCCTCGACCGCGTCATAACCTCGACCGCGTCATACCCTAGACCGCGTCATAGCCTCGACCGCGTCATAGCCTCGGCCGCGTCATAGCCTCGGCCGCGTCATAGCCTCGACCGCGTCATAGCCTCGACCGCGTCATAGCCTTGACCGCGTCATAGCCTAGACCGCGTCATAGCCTCGGCCGCGTCATAGCCTAGACCGCGTCATAGCCTACACCGCGTCATAGCCTCGACCGCGTCATAGCCTTGACCGCGTCATAGCCTAGACCGCGTCATAGCCTAGACCGCGTCATAGCCTCGACCGCGTCATAGCCTCGACCGCGTCATAGACTCGACCGTGTCATAGCCTCGACCGCGTCATAGCCTCGGCCGCGTCATAGCTTAGACCGCGTCATACCCTAGACCGCGTCATAGCCTCGGCCGCGTCATAGCCTAGACAGCGTCATAGCCTAGACCGCGTCATAGCCTGGACCGCGTCATAGCCTGGACCGCGTCATACCCTAGACCGCGTCATAGCCTCGGCCGCGTCATAGCCTAGACAGCGTCATAGCCTAGACCGCGTCATAGACTCGACCGTGTCATAGCCTCGACCGCGTCATAGCCTCGGCCGCGTCATAGCTTAGACCGCGTCATACCCTAGACCGCGTCATAGCCTCGGCCGCGTCATAGCCTAGACAGCGTCATAGCCTAGACCGCGTCATGGCCTGGACCGCGTCATAGCCTGGACCGCGTCATACCCTAGACCGCGTCATAGCCTGGACCGTGTCATAGCCTGGACCGCGTCATACCCTAGACCGCGTCACAGCCTCGACCGCGTCATAGCCTCGACCGCGTCATAGCCTCGACCGCGTCATAGCCTCGACCGCGTAATAGCCTCGTCCGCGTCATAGCCTAGACCGCGTCATAGCCTAGACCGCGTCATAGCCTAGACCGCGTCATAGCCTCGACCGCGTCATAGCCTCGGCCGCGTCATACCCTAGACCGCGTCATAGCCTCGACCGCGTCATAGCCTCGGCCGCGTCATAGCCTAGACCGCGTCATAGCCTAGACCGCGTCATACCCTAGACCGCGTCATAGCCTAGACCGCGTCATACCCTAGACCGCGTCATAGCCTCGGACGCGTCATAGCCTAGACCGCGTCATAGCCTAGACCGCGTCATAGCCTAGACCACGTCATAGCCTAGACCGCGTCATAGCCTTGACCGCGTCATAGCCTAGACCGCGTCATAGCCTAGACCGCGTCATAGCCTCGACCGCGTCATAGCCTCGACCGCGTCATAGACTCGACCGTGTCATAGCCTCGACCGCGTCATAGCCTCGGCCGCGTCATAGCTTAGACCGCGTCATACCCTAGACCGCGTCATAGCCTCGGCCGCGTCATAGCCTAGACAGCGTCATAGCCTAGACCGCGTCATAGCCTCGACCGCGGCATAGCCTCGACCGCGGCATAGCCTCGACCGCGGCATAGCCTCGACCGCGGCATAGCCTCGACCGCGGCATAGCCTCGACCGCGGCATAGCCTCGACCGCGGCATAGCCTCGACCGCGGCATAGCCTCGACCGCGGCATAGCCTCGACCGCGTCATACCCTCGACCGCGTATTCAACTCTACGCGGACTGTAAGGTTTTGACAGTTCGGCAGCTCTTTGTGCTTCGCTCTATCTTGCGGGCACATGCTGATATGCCACCGTCAAATAAACAATAATAAACGGAAAAATACGCCTTCAGGAGCCCGACACAAAACATCTTTTGCAAAAAACTACACAAACAGCTAAACATACTCGACCTGAACGGCAGAATGGCTTCTCCAAAACTATGACAGAACAGAATATAAATAGATAATAATTATGTAATAATTATATATATATTACGGCCAGACTGACAAGTACTTCGCTCTCGAAGTACATAAAAAAAAACCTACACTAAACACCTAACCCTGTTTTTACCTGTACTAAAATTGTAGTTAAAGTTAGTTATATTAGACATGTTAGGGCTTCCACCTGCTGTACATGAGATCCGAACTAACAATAGGTTAGTGAACAACCAGCAGTAAATTATCAAAAGCCCCTGACCTTAGACATGTTAGGGCTCCCACCTGCTGTACATGAGATCCAGACTAACAATAGGTCAGTGACCAACCAGCAGTAAATTATCAAAAGCCCCTGACCTTAGACATGTTAGGGCTCCCACCTGCTGTACATGAGATCCAGACTAACAATAGGTCAGTGACGAATCAGCAGCAAATTATCAAAAGCCCCTGACCTTAGACATGTTAGGGCTCCCACCTGCTGTACATGAGATCCAGACTAACAATAGGTCAGTGACCAACCAGCAGTAAATTATCAAAAGCCCCTGACCTTAGACATGTTAGGGCTCCCACCTGCTGTACATGAGATCCAGACTAACAATAGGTCAGTGACCAACCAGCAGCAAATTATCAAAAGCCCCTGACCTTAGACATGCTAGGGCTCTCACCTGCTGTACATGAGATCCAAACTAACAATAGGTCAGTGACCAACCAGCAGTAATAAATTCTAAAATTTGTATTTTACGTTTGTTTTGCCAATTGCCTAGACGTGTCAAGTCCGCTCCACCCGCTGCTAGTGGCATAGACTTGCACCAAACAATTGACCGACCAGCGGAAACAAATTTTACTTTCTTTATCTTCCCCTTTTTTTTTACATAAAGTTTTTATTGTAATATATCTCTACAATCAACAGTCCAATATTATATGTAATTATCCGATCCGATTATCCGTCACAATATCCATACAATTAAATTATTAATTAAATATTTTTAATTAGAGATCACATAAAACCATTTCATAAATTATTTCGAAATTACACAAATTATAACATATACAAAGTTTAAAGTTAATTATCTTTATATATTAATTTAGATATAAAATGGCCATTCTGTGTGTTTTTTTTTTGTATATTATTGGCACAGCCACAGCCACAGTAAGAATCTCATGGTTTCAACACTAATTTTCGTCACAGTCAGGACCTCATAGCCTCATTGCTAATTTTGGTCACAGTCATAGTCAGAACCTCACAAAACTCTCAGCATTAAGACTCCCAAATTGGTAGCATTTATGAACTTGCTGAACTTTCCATAGTTCGTTCGGCCAATCTGACAATATCATTGCCACAGATAATACTGTTAGATATTCCACTTCCAACCTACCCGCAACGAGTGGAAGTGTATAAAAATGCATGGCGCGTTGTCAACGGGCTCTTCTTCGTTTGGCTCCGGACGCGACTGACGTATTTTAGAGTCGTTACAATGTTATTCAAAGATCGTGTTTATAATGCTGTAGAAGTAGGAACGTACTTGTTATTTTAAAACGTTTTTAAGCAATAAAACTTTCTTGGTTGATGAGTCATTTATTTTCATTTAAATAATAACCGCTTCTGGTCCTTAAGATCAGAAGTGGGATAACCACGCGTTCTAAGCCGTTTTTGCCATCTAAATACCTAAGTGCTTGGTTATTTTATCCTGTCAAAGAGAACGTTAAAGTGAAGTGTTGTACTTTTAATCGTAAAGTGCAGACTTGTCAACCGTTAGTAAGTTTTGTTTCCTTATAAAGTGTCGAGAGCGTGTCTCGGTTCAGAGGATGTAAGAAGTGACAATGTGCTAGTCTTAGTTCTTACGAATCGCGCCGCGATAGTTATAACTACACGCTACTTTTTATCACGCACTACCTTCAAAATAGATTGATAGACCATAGCGACAGATTTTATAAGCATCAGTGTTTTGCGTAGAACTCGTGGCAGACCTCGTTCTTGTAGATCAGTGTTTTTCAAACTGTAGGTCACGACTCGCGACCCCAGGGGTTCCAAAGTTTTGCTTGGGGTGTCACGGTCGCAAGCCAAGTAAAAATAAAAAGCGAGGATTGCTAATCTTGCACTAGAAGAAGGCCCATGCCTGTTAATTTTTCAATATTTTTAAAATCTTTGTTGTAGTTTTGTTACGCAAATAGTGTAATTTGAAACATATTTGACTTGACGTTTAGGTTTAAAAATAAATCACAAGAGTGCATTACGCCCGCTCGCTCACCGCATTGTTACGGCCCAAGGGGGTAGCCACAATTATTTTTTACTTAATAATTGGTCGCATGTTCAAAAGTATTGAAAAGTAGATATTGCAAAACTTGACGACTTATGTGACGGTGCTCTTGGTCGAATTCTTATGAGGTTAGAAGTTATTGAGCGTAAGTTACCGAGTATCAATTATCTAATGAACGTCCGTTGCATTCAAATAACGAAAGCCAGTTATTTTTATCAAACACGGTTGAACGAACCCCTGATTGCAAACAATGTTCAAGTTTTAAGCGGTTACACTTTATAAGTTGAAAACTACCTACCTGTTGAAGTTTTAATTCTGGCGGGTTTGACATTCCTTTTTCGGGAAGGTAAGTCAGTAGTTACCAGGGGCGACTGATTGTACATGGTCAGGTACGGCCGAGCCCAGGGAAAGTGAATACTCTCTTTCGATCATCGGAACCTACTAACGTTACCGGTCCTGTAGTTTCTGGGGCTCGCAAGCTATTTTCTCTGTTAAATTGCAGGCCATGCCTCTTAAGACAGCAAGCATATCAAGCCTGCTGAGGAAGGGTAAACCTATTTTGCGTGCCGCTGAGCAGTATGCTCGCGACTACCCACATACATAAACTGCTTGACTAACGAACCGGTTTTAGCAATATTTGTTACCAGTGTCCCATGGAACACACACACAGTGTCCACTGGTCAACTTTCAAGGTTGAGCAACCCTTGAAGGGGTTGGTCCGTGGATGGGTGACTGAATTATTACATACCGAGACTTCTCCGTGCCTCGGATTGGACCTGTTTCAGGATTGTGCAGACCAGATGTGCAGTCGCTGCGTGTGAGGTGCTGGTGCTTGCCTGCATCCGCTGTGTCATGCGTAGTGGCCTGCGTCGTGGTGCGCGGTGGCGCCCTGCGTGATACGCATGGTGTGCGCTCCGATGTGCGTGCTGACGCGCTTCATGGTCCGCATGGAATGCGCTGTCATGCGCAGTGGCCACCGTCGTGGTGTGCGACGGCGCCCTGCGTGAAGCGCTATAGTGTGCGCTGCGTGAAGCGCTATGGTGTGCGCTGTGTGATGCGCATAGCGTGCGTCACGTGATGCGTATGGTGTGCGCTCCGTGGTGCGCGCTGGCCACTTCATGGTGCGCTGAGTGGTGCGCAGTGAGGCGCTTCATGGTGCGCATGGAATGCACTATATGGTGTGCTGTGCTGCGCTGCGTGGTGCGCATGGTTTGCGCTCCGTGGAGAGATGCTGACTTGATGCCTGTGTCTTCAAGACGCATTGCTCAGTACCGCGGGCATATGAGAGACATGCGGACTCTATACCTCTGTCTTTATGACGTGGTTGGTAAGTGACGACAAGCAAACGTGGAGCCTCTGTCGTGGTTACATTGATGAGCATGCTAACGTTTGGGCCTCTGCTCTGTTTTGCGGTCATGGTGGAGGCATGCAGAACTTTTGGGCCTCTGTCTCAATGACGCAATGTGTCACAAATTCATAGTAAGCATAACCTTTGGGCCTCTACTATCTATTCGTGAAAACGACAAGCGAACGTTTGGGCCTCTGTCGATAACAATGTATTGCGAGTGATGGAAATCCGGATTCTATCATTAGCGATGCACTGAATGTCTTGGGTTTGAAGCTGTTTCAACTTTAAAAATCACTATTGATGGTCCTTGTTGCTGGCGCTTGAGTGCACGCTTGCGCCTGGAACACTGGACAAATTCGTGAATCCTTACTTATGAAACTACTTCAGGCTGAATAAGCTTCAAACCATAGTGGTCATGTTATTTAATTACTCATGTACTCTTTTGTATTTTCAGATAATGATGATGGTCAAAATAATGATGATGGCCAGGTTGTGAGAGATGGATCTGATGGGAATGAAGTTGCGGTCGAGGACGTCACGCTATCAGGAACGGCCGTGTTAGATATTCCACTTCCAACCTACCCGCAACGAGTGGAAGTGTATAAAAATGCATGGCGCGTTGTCAACGGGCTCTTCTTCGTTTGGCTCCGGACGCGACTGACGTATTTTAGAGTCGTTACAATGTTATTCAAAGATCGTGTTTATAATGTTGTAGAAGTAGGAACGTACTTGTTATTTTAAAACGTTTTTAAGCAATAAAACTTTCTTGGTTGATGAGTCATTTATTTTCATTTAAATAATAACCGCTTCTGGTCCTTAAGAATACTTTAATTGACGGATCTTAAGATGTTAATAAGTATTTTTTATTGTACTTTTTTTTCTATTTGTTATTTATATAAATTTCACCTTCTATATTGTGTCTCTGCACCACCCCATGACAGACTGGTAGAAAATGCCCGAGGCATACTCCGCCTTTGTACAGTGTGTTTACTTGTACATAAAGTTTTTAATAAAAAATTCTAGCGTACAGATGCCTCATCTCATACAAAGAATCGAGACCGCCGTAACAAAAGATTTCGGCTGGCAGTCAGGTATTTTTTTTTATTTTTCACTTCCTAACAGTGCTTTAATGTATCAAAATGTGTTAATATATAAATTTTATAGAGACAAATGGAAAAACTGAAACTTAGAACAGCGCCATCTTTTGGTATAAGTAATATAAGAGTAAGAATTCGTTCCAATAATCATCTAAATTTGAATTAGGAACCAATTACTCAGAAAGTACAGCTTTTACGATAATTTTTTCAAAATATTAATGTTATGTAAACTTTAATAAGAAATCGATGCTTAACACGCCATCTCAATAAATTTGTCAAATTAAATAAATTTATTCGAACTAAATTGTCATTGTTCGAGATGAGACCCCGCGCCAATTGCAATAGCTCTGAACATCAAGTTTTTGTTAATATTTTATTTTAATAAAATGACTAGAATTTTCATCTGCTATTTGTGAAATCTGAACTGATATTGGGCTATTGATCAACTAAAAGTGACAAAATAATATTACTTTTGATCATAATAAATATCACTAATACTCACTACCGCGAATATATTATAATTAATCTATTTCATGGCAATAAACCAAGTACCTATTCTGTTTTTTTTTAAATGATTTGTGAAGTTTGTCAGTATTCTGTAACTGTACCTTCAATTTTCTATCATATTCATACTCGTATATCTCCAATTCAATTTCAAAATACAATTCTCAACCGAGAGAGCACTAGAATTGACTATTCTTAGCCTCAAATCCGTTAGCACTAGAATTCACAGTTCTTGCCCATAACTTGGCAAGCACTAGTATGTCAAGTCTCATTTTTATGTTCATTGACATTGTAGTGACTCACCCCCCCCCCCCCCCCCACTCAGGGCTCACAATTATAAGCACCGAAAATTTCAAATAAATACGAGATAAAAAAAAAATAACTTCAATCCATTCAACTTTAAAATGCTCAGAAAATTATTTTACTAGAAATAAAATTCTACCAAAATAATGGATATTTAACTCAAATTTCTTTCTCTCTCCTACCATTTCGCTTTAAAAACTAACCTCTCGAAAAATACGCATTATATTTTCATTACTGTTATCATGTTCTCTAAGAAAGTATTAATTCTCCCTTGAGAAACATACGTAAAGAATCGTAACAAAGTTAGGTGAACTTATTTTCCGACTAATCAAAATTCATGCTCATGAAAATATGAAATAGATTGATTTATTTTATGGTTTCTAAAGATTCGGAACATTTATTGTTAATGTCATTAATTAATACGGACTAACATTGAAAATGTGAATTACTTCGTTATAGCTTTCGCCATAATTACCATTATTTTTTAACAAACGCGACTCCCAAGGAAAACAGAACAGAAGATTTCTTGTAAATGTGAGAATAATACGCAATGTAATATTAATATCCTATTTACATAGACTAATGTCGATTTTACGTTTATCCTTTGTAACGCATTACGAGTTAGGCACACTTTTAATACCCTCATAAATTACCCTGGCAATCAAAATAACAGAACCTACATACTTTCGTCCTAAAGAGAACCTCTTCGCGCCGTGTGATATAGAGAGCTGACCCCAAGGAGAGAAAAGGCTAGAGAGAAGAGATTCTACACCAAATATCTTAGAAGATCTTGTTATCATATATAATATAGCTTATTCAAGCAAATAAATTAATCTATCTAATCTTCTTTTTTTTATTTTTTTTTTAATTTCGTCAACCTTAAATTAAGGTGGCCCTTGTTTACCGCAAGTATCTTATTCTCAATAACATACTAGAGGTTATCGATTTATACCCATCCATAAAAACATCCCAATAACTACTTATTAAGATAGTTATTCCATACTCACAGACACCCACATTCCTCAGACGAACCAAATTTCAACAGCAAAACAAAAACAATGCCTCTGAAGGCCCCACCGACTCCTGGTACTCGGTTCCACATCCGTCGATTTCCGAGGAAACACTCCAGATGCTTCGACAAGAGCTTGAAGATCCACAATGCCAATTCCCGTACAGCTTCTAGATCCTTGTAGTGCCGTTATCTGGGGCTGTATTGTGGCATCGTGATGTCATCTTGGTGAGAGTGGACTCGGCGACCCATCGTCTCACACGACATTCAGAAATCAGCCATTGCTCCAACATCGCCCATGGCAATAACAAAAATGAGATACATTAAAAATCTGTTATGTTACCCAGAGAACGATCCCACTTCTGATGTTGTTGTTATTGTATCAATTTTAACGTCATTTTATACACCGGACGGATTTTTAAAGTTTACTCTTGGCACGCTACATGGCATACATGATCTGACAGATGCCAGCGTAATCACTGGTGACGTCGTATGCAGCAGAAACCTCATCCCTCATGTGATAAATGGGGTAGCGGAGGTTGACTGGTGATGGATATTCGCCTAGTAGATTTACCTGGCCCTCCACTCGCTCAGCGGGTGTCAGCCGAGCTAAGGCATTATAACTGCGCACGTTACCTTTAGGAACACAACGTCGATAGTACTCCTGCAGATCCTCGCCAACAAGCCGATCAACGGCTCTAAGGTTCTGCATCTCATTGCTTATAAAAACCACCAGTGGTTCATTGCAAGGAGTTTCTTCCAGTAGATTTAAAATCAAGCGTACCTCCCACCAACTTCGGTACATACTTCTGGAGCGAAGCGAGGAATGGTGCAATTAGCATTAACTCACGACGGAAATCCTCATATAAATTATAATTACGAGGCATGATATCATCGGGGTTTTGTAAGATGTCATTCTCCCATACTGCGCCTGGCAATGGGCTGTTCTCGTGAAATCTGCGTCTAACATTCTGCGCGGTTTGTGGATTGGATAGGAACTCAACGGTTCTGCGCAGGGTAGTGAGGGTTACGTTCTCCGGTCTTGGGATGACTGCGCCGTGTCTATCGACAGGATCAGCGGCGACGGCGGGGACGTAGATCTTCTCCTCATACTTGAGATAGCCAACAGCATTGATAATTCTTCTTATTGGTTCTGGCACAACTGTAATTGACATTGCTGCTCGCAGCATTTCGCTGTTCACGCCAGGGAGTTTGATATGGTCAGTGAGTCGTGGGACAACAGCTGGCAAGTCCGCTTTTATGGCTTCGAGTTTTGATTCAAATAGGCCTAGGAACACCCTATACTCGTACATCGCGTAGATGTTGGGGATACGGATAGTGTCGTGATAAGAGATAGATATGAAGGTTAAATGACATAGACCTAATCCGATTCCCCTAGTAGTGACAGACAATGTGATTGCCTTCAGGGTTTGTTGTTCACTTAGACAGGTAAGCGTGTCCTCCTCATGAGAGCCGACAAAGAGCTGTCTTCTGATGTCCTCTTGTAAATTTTGGACTGTTTCATGTCCTTTCGTACGTCGCATCTGGTCGACGCGTCCGCGCTGATAATTCTGGCGGCCTCTGCTCTGTCGCCCTCTGCCTCGTTGTTGGCTGGTAGAAGTATTAGAATTCGGTAAAGTATCCATAGCTTTGAGCTTGGAGGTCTGCAATCAGGGAACCCAAAAAAAAAAAACAAAATAATCGGATATTATTTGATTTAAATCAGATTTTTTATAAACTATGATCTTTACAAATGAAAGTCGGCTAATACTCGTAGCTATAAATAAAACCTGTTTATTTATTTTAGTTATATTTTAATCATAAAATAAAAACTGATTAACATTGCAGTTGCAAAAACATACGAATGTATTACATCTGCATTCGTATGAGAAAAAAAATACGAACTATCTGATGACTAGCAGCGTGGTCTCTGACCTTAACCTGTTCCACAAAGAACAAAAGAAAAAAAAAACATAGTCTATGCGTCAAAGACACTGGCTGTGAGAGTTAACGTTAACAGAAAAGTATTTTGTCTAAAGGCTCTGGGCTGCCAGTAGATATTTTTAAACTATTCGGCAATGTTTCTGAAGTTATATAAAATTGAATGTCAGGATACAAACAGTCTTTGCATTTTTTTTTAACATACACAATAATGATTAATATAACATTCATAGTTTTAAAGTTCAGTCGGCTCTCAGACTATATTGTCATTTTACAAAATTAAAATTATTTTGAGCGCAAGTTAAAATGACTCATATCGTAATACTACTATACTAAGTGCAAACTTGGTTGTTGCACGGAGCGGCAACAGCGCTCTTACCTACTCCGAAGCAGTAATTTGAATTTTTGGCGCGTAAACTGTTTTTTTTTGTTTATTACGTGGAAACTACAAGGCCTAGAGATTTGAAAAATTTGGAGCCGGTGGCTGCTATTATGCTCTAAATTTTGAGCTATAATACATAATCATGTCTTCATTCGTTCCGAAGATATGACATGAGCAACTGGGGTGCCGTCACTCCAGCTTACACATGCTTATCGGTTTAATAACTCATAGAGTATTTTGACCAGAGATTTGAAAATTTTGCAGCCTATGGCTGCAATTAGGCCTTAATTTTTGAGATAAAATACATACTCATATCTTTTTGCGTTTGGAAGATATGAATGAGCAGCTGGGGTGACATCACTCCAGCTTACACAGCACGTTTTTGATTGTAGTTTCAACAGTTTTTAAGTCTTATCGTTGAAGTTCTTTTCTTCCTTGTGCTGCAATTATGCTTTAATTTTTTGACTTAAATCCAAAACCCTAACCTCACTGGTTTGTCTGTATTGAATGAGGAAGCTGGGGTGACGTCACTCCAGCTGACACACACTAAACGACTCATATTAACGAAGTTTTGGTGGCTGCTAAATTAATACTGGGAACTTTGATTGCTGCTATTATGCCTTAAACATTGGCATAGGTAGAATTATTCTATCACATATGAGGAAGCTGGAGTTATACACATGTTTTTGTTTGGTCAAACCAAATGTTTTATTTTGATACCAGAACGCAACGCCACGTAAATTTTTTTATAATTCTTGGTGCTAGTCAGAGCAGCGCGCATCGCTGATTGCGATGCAACAACTACGCGTATATGCAGATGGCAAGTAGTGGGTAGCTCGCCGTCCGATCAGGATCAGGCCCGAGAGTCGACGGCGCGTAGTGTTCCACGCGCGCCTCAAAGAGTTGTCAACAATAGATGACGGGGCCCGTTATGGCCGATGCCTGCCTCGGGGTTGTGGATAAATTCGAAACAGAGTTTTGAGCGCCCCTGGGCACTCAGGGCAGGGAAGGAACAGGGGTGGGTTTTAGTCAGTAATCGTCTGACACGCCCTTCCGCTCCACCCAGAGCGGGAGAAGTCATAGGATGATTTGCCAGCACAATAAAAAAAAATGTGGTCCCAAATTTTATCGAAATCGCTTCAGTGCTTTTATATTTTAAATGTATAATCAACAAAAAACAAAAAATATGTAATAGATTAGACTGATAACGTTTTGGTTTCATCCAATTACCAGTAGGTGTGTTCAAATTCCATGTTCCAAATGTTATTGGGGTTATCAATTCGGGCGTAACTTTAATATTTAGTTTTAGTTCTGGACAAATAAAAAAAGAGAAAAATAAATAGACTTCTAAAAAAGAAAAAAAAATAACTTTAATTTCGGCAGTCGGTGTCAAATAACGAAGAAAAAAAAAAACGACGCCTGGAGTGCTAGAGAAAGTGCACTCGCCACGCCGACAATGCATGATAATCATATCACCTGGCTTTGATTGGATGAGAGCCTGATACCGGATCAGCTGTTATTAGTGACCTGATGTAGTAAGACAATGGTTTGTTAAGTCAGTCTGAAAGGTAATTTTTAAAGGTTGAATTAAACACCGACTTCCGAAAATTAGTTATTTTTCAATTCTATGTGTATTTTCCTTTTTGGAAGTCGGTTGTGTTTTTGTAAAAAAGTTTTTCTGACTTTAGTCCAATACCCTAAACCTCACTGGTTTGCTTGTATTGAAGGAATCTGGGGTGCCGTCACTCCAGCTAACACACGCTAAACGATTCTTATAAACCAAAGTTTTGGTCGCAGCTTAAATTTTATTAAGGGCCTACCTCTAAGTGGCGCACTGGCGCCCCTCATTGAATAAAAATTCGTAATAATAAATAAATAATAATAAAAAATTTATTCATGTTGTCTGGTAAAACAGTAAATACATTTTTGCTTAAATCTATGTCAAGTTCACAAGTGTTATGTGCCTGAACTAGGACATCCTGTGTTTCAGGCGATATGAGGTAAAAATATTATGAAATAATCACGGTAATTATATAAAACAAAGTAAAATAGTCATTTTAGAGGTATGTAAAAAGGAGTAAATAGTATAAAAAACCTTAGTATACTAACTTAGCTAACTAATTAAAAACAAAATGAATAGAACACTACATCCTTTATTTCATTACAGCTAACAACTTCTCTGTATCTTCATAAGACAAACTTTGAAGAGCTACCTTGAGAGTTTTCTTACAATTTCTATAATTTAGGGTATAAATATTTGCTTTTGCATTTAGTCTGTTATAGAGTAGTGGTCCAAGGAAAACATAAAATTTGGCTGTGAAAGCATGTTTTGTGCTTTTTGTGGGGCAAACTATGTCTTTTCGTCTCTTGTTAGTAAATTCAGTGCTGTAGCGAAGAGCTGCGTGTTGTTTTAGTAAAATGCTCATTATGAATAATTGTCGAACTGTTAGTATTTCACAAGATTTATAGAGAAAGAAGATTTAAAGAGAAAAGGGCGGCAAGTAGACACCTTGAGAATCGCTCTTTGAGCTCTTTCGGTGGGCAGTAATAAAGGTTTACATACTCCACCCCACGAGGTAATGCAGCACATCAATATTGACTGACATAGAGCAAAGTAAACTTGCCTAATTATTATTGGGTCTGCAATATATCGTAGCTTTTTGAATACGAATATCAGCTTACGAATTCTACTATTTAATGCTTCCATGTGCTGTTTGAAGGTTAGAGTTTCATCAATTAAAACACCAAAATATTTTATTTTATTGGTCTTATTAATATTGGTACACACAAACGGGCAATCTGCAGGGACTGTACAACAATGAGCAAACAACGTTAAAGGAATATGAGAAGCTTGTTTGCGCATCGAAAACTTTATATAATTTGTCTTATCCGCATTTAGAGTTAGTGAGTTATGCTGAAGCCATTTATTTACACTATTGAAGCCGTCTTGCGCGAGCTTGTAGACTTCATGTTCCGATACAGCCGAAAAAAGAAGAACAGTGTCATCAGCGTAAGATATTATTGTGCTTTACATTACAAAGGTCATTTATGTATATTAGAAATAAAGTGAGCCCTAAAATACTGCCTTGGGGAACACCAAAAGACGTGTTTTTTTTGGTCTGCGCTGAGAACACTGCCAATCTTCACGCACTGGGTACGGTTTTCTAAGTAGCTTTTAAAGAGTTTCAGCTGAATGCCTCTTATGCCCAATGTCTCAAGCTTGCGCAACAGAATAGAAATAGAAACTGTGTCAAAAGCTTTGGCGAGGTCCAGGAAAATTCCTACTGTATGGTTACCCTTGTCAAGTTCTTGTGCCAGATAGTCAGTTAGATGGTGAACGGCATCGGCAGTTGAAAGTTTAGGTCTAAATCCAAATTGTCGATCCGACAAAATTGATTTGTCCTCCAGATATTTGAACAACCTTTTGTTTATAATTTTTTCTAATATTTTAGAGATAGAAGGCATTAAAGAAATAGGTCTATAATTTGTTACTTGCTCTTTATTGCCTGATTTATATATAGGGACAACAACTGCTTTTTTGAGGCACTCTGGAAAAATACCCAGAGATAAACACATGCGAAAAATATAAACCAGTGGTGGTATTAAAATATTCCTGAACTGTTTAATAATTTTATTTGATATGTTATCCCAACCAACTGCACAGTCGTCTTTCAAAGTCATGATGATACTTTCTACCTCAGTCTCGTCAGTATCTAGAAGTGCAAAGGATGTTAAGGTGGAGCTGCCCGTAATAGGACTGCTCGTTAGATAAGGCAATTGACCCCGATTTTTTTCTGCAAGACACTTTCCAACATTAACAAAGAAATTATTTGCTATGTTAGCAGATGCCAGCTGTGACGAGTGCACTTGTAATAAACCTGAAGATGACTCATTTTGTGTCGAGGAATATGTTATATTTTTAATACATTTCCAGATCTTTTTAACTATTTGTTCCAGCCTTTTCTAATGCAGTTTTATCGTAGTTGCTCTTAACTTTTTTGAGTAGATTCTTTTTTGATTTTGATATCTTTTGTATGACAATTGCAACATAGCATTATCTGGGTGAGATTTAGCTTTCATTTGCAGTTTATCTCTATGCTTCATACAGCGGATAAGACCTGTCGTGATCCAGGGTTTTATGTTGCAATTTTTGTTGCTCAATTGCGATATAACCGTATTTTTCTGAATTGCATGTCGTAAATTTTCTATTACATACAACATACAAAACTGCGGGTCAGCGGAATTATAGAATGGATCAAACTTGATGACGCGCAAATCTTCTTCAAGTTTATTTATATTCAATTTCGAAATTGTGCGAGTGTTTTGCTTAGGTAAGTTACAATCTAGAGTTAGTAGGGCAGCCTTATGATCGGTTATTGTCGAGTTAACAACGAGTGCAAGTGAGGGGTAATTTGTTTTAAGTATGACATGGTCCAAGCAGGAGCCACTATGATGTGTAGGTAAAGTGTGTGCGGGGAGCAGGCCGTGATATGCGCATAGGTTGAGGTAGTCCTGAGCAGATGCATCAGTACTTCCTGGTAGAATATTGATATTAATATCTTTAATTACAATCGTGTTTTTGATGGATAACAGGTTCTGCAAGCTATCATTCAGCGAGTCAGTAAAATTGCTAATATTTTTTAAAGGAGGGAGTTCGATATAATGCTAATATTGCAAAGTTTGATCCAATCTTTACCACTAAACTGTTGCAGTCGTGCATATTAGGTTCCTCAAGAGAGACCTTCAAATGATCCCTTACATAAACTATCACCCCATCATTTTGATTGTAATTTCTATTACTTCTGTACATATTATTAGTGGAATGTTATATTGCTTGGCAAGCCAGCATTCGGTTAAAACAATAACGTAACTATTTATGTTTAACCGTTGTTGAAAGGTGCAAAAGCTATCAAAATTCTTAAAAATACTGCGAATATTTTGTGTTAGTACGGTAAATGGAGTTTTGTAGCCGGAAAGATATTGTTTGCAATTTTCACCTTCACAAACTTTTGACTCAGATACAGAGAAATTATCTAATTCGTTAATTATATTGTTTATCATCGGTGATAAATAAAAATATAAAAACAAAAACTTAAAAGGTCTAAATAAATAACTTATTAACGGCGCTCTTAGGCGCCTGCATAATCAATGGAATTTATGTATCTTTTTTCGGCCATTATTTTCGCCGGGCAGTCAGCAGCGCCTGTGTTGTGCTTGTCTGGCTTTTTGAAATGAAAGCAAGTAGCGCATTTCGGCTCATCAGTCTTCTTTGGACATTCTTTGATTGAGTGCCCTTGATCGCCACAGTGACCGCAGGTGTAGGTCGTCTGCCCACAAGACTTGGCAGCATGACCGTGCTGACACTTATAGCATGGTGTGACCAATGTAAAGTCTCTCACAGGGCATGATGACCAGTTCACAAATACTCTTTCCTTTGACATCAGGGTTTTGCGTATGACTGCAGATACTTCTACTACGTAGTTGCAGTACTCAGCGTCTTTCTTACCTGATTTATGGCTTAACCTAATTGAGGTCAAGAACGTCTCAAGGCTGCAGTCCTATAGTATCTCGGCAAGATTTTGATGGTACAAACACGCGAAAACCTCATTTTCTGACATGGATGACGGCACTCCTAAGATTACAACCCTAGGCTTCCTTTTGTAAGGCTCGTCGACAGTTAGACCTGACTTTGTTAGCTGCTCCGATTTTCTCAGCTTCTCGATATCGTCTTTCGTCTCGGTGCTGATGATAACACCGCCATTTTTGGTCTTTCGTATAATAGGCCTCTAACATGTAGCTTCATCTGTTCGGGGCAGATAATTTTTTGGACGAGAGATTTTGTCTCATCACTGGTCCTCAATTTATCTTGCGGATAAATGACCACAGAACTTATGTTTGACGGCTGGATATAATTGTTGGCACCTTTCTTCACCATGTCAAAAAAGGAAGTTCCCAGGGCGGGCTTTAATGTCTCTCCGACTTTCATTTTGGCTCCTTTAGTTGCTGCGAAGTTGGCTTTCGAGTGCTTTCACAGCATTGTGAGATTGTAAAGCTCTAGAATGGACTGGTACTGAACGGCCAACTGCGATGATCCATGTCCAACCTTCCGGCATATCGTATCTTAGCATAGAAAATAAAGATTAAAGAATTCTATGTTGCGTTTGTTACAAATAGGATAAGGTATTTTTACATTGTTAAAACAGGACTCAAAGTGTTTCGTATCCAAAGTAGTAAGCAAAAGTGTCAAAAACGGCCGTTTTTGGTAGTTTTGCCTACTACTTTGGATACGAAACAGTTTGAGTATTGTTTTATCCACGTAAAAATACCTTATCCTCTTTGTAACAAACGCAACATAGGATTCCATTATTTTTTTACGCTTTGCAACGATTTTTTATTCAATGAGGGCGCCACTTGGCGGATACATACGCCATAAGACTGGGAACTTTGATTGCAGTTAAATTATTCTATCACGTATGAGGAAGCTGAAGTTGCACACATTGGGCGGGTGGCGAGGGCGAGTGAAGCAGTCTGTTTTCGACTACGGATGCGAACGTAAGCAATGAAGCGACTACAAAGCGGTTACGAAGAAAATAGTGATCATTACAAAATTAGCTTTTGTGTAAATAAATTGTTTCGAATTTGTAAAGGATATTTGGTTAATAATCGGTGCAAAATAATTTATTTCATGCCCAGCTCGTAACAATACATTAATTCTGCTTCATTCATGCTTGTATAATAAGAAAATTTAATTTTCCACTGAGTTTATACTTTAGCGCCATCTATGTTCAGACCTAGTGAAAACAGAAAATGTATAAAGTTGTCAAGTTTTTATACCAGATGGGGCTAGTTGTTAGAATACAACGAGGTAAACTTACATTAAACTAACACCCTTTTTCGCATGAGGGTAGGCAGGAACTACACAACACCACCTCTAATGATCCTTACATACCCCTTTTGCTTCGTTTGCGTACGTATATTATGTGGAAGCTTTTCTTTGTCTATGCATATTATTTAATTATGTAATTAGTCTGTAAGCTTTCTGAAAAATAAATAAATAAATATAGCTGGTTAAACACGCACGCCGGTGGTGAGTACCTACTGTAAGAACCGCAAGGCTCCAGTAAGGCCTGCAGGGCTCTAAGGGTGCTTTCGTAGTTTGGGGACTCGCTTGCTTACTGCAAGAGTGCGGTGTGTAAGGAGTAAAAGATGAGGATCAGGGCACTCTTACGTTTATTACCGATTCTTTTAATTATTACATGTGTGTCCACTTTCAGGGGCTAAACTCATGTCTGTCATAAAAACTACTCTTTCCACATTCGAACCACTCTCCAATATTCTCAACTGCCGGCTAGATTCAGCATCTGTCAGTTCCCGTTGACAGGTGGCCATCGTGCAACTATAGACTTTGTCAGGTTCCGGGTGTATGAACCTTGTCACAGGTCTAAAAACTTTGGCTATTTAATAGCGGTTTAAAACGCGTGAATCGGGTTTTTGGCAATTTTTTTGGCAAGGCAAACTAGCGGAAAACTAGCGGCACACATGAGAGCCTCTCGGGATTTAAAGGTTAAGTCCAAAACCCTAACCTCACTGGTTTGTCTGTATTGAATGAGGAAGCTGGGGTGACGTCACTCCAGCTGACACACACTAAACGACTCAAATTGACGAAGTTTTTGTGGCTGCTAAATTAATACTGGGAACTTTGATTGCTGCTATAATGCTTTAAATATTGGCATAGGTAGGATTGCCCCATACTGGGACATTGGATACGCCTACATGCCGCTGTGGCGTAATATAATAATAATAATAAAATAAAAACTGGTAGTTATAAGTACTACCTAACACTAATGTGTAATGTTATACTAACAAATTGTGGACTTTGTCTGAAATATAAGATTTTTATTTTTTTTTATTTTATTCTATCACATATGAGGAAGCTGGAGTTATACACATGCTTTGCGCCACCAGGATCCAGACGTGAAGATTCCGCAAACAGAGAGGCAAACAAGTTCGCTTTCTCCTCAGCGCAGTGGGCCACTGACCCGTCAGGTTTTAGCAGTGGAGGTAGTGAGGGGCGGCAGAAGTACGGTTCAACCGACTTAGCCAGGGACCAAAACGCCCTAGTACTGGTAAGAAGCAAGTTTGTTCCCAATTCGGCTAATGTAGTCTAACCGAGCCTTCCGCAACACCTTCATGCACCAGATTCAAGTTCTTCAAACTTAACAGACAGATGCGTTGCTGGGGAATTTGTTGGCCACTTCTTTTTCACAGCTAAAACACTAGGAAGAGGTGACGGGGGCGTTTTTGGGGGACCGTCTTTATGTTGAACTTTGACGTTCAAAAAGTGCTGGCTCTCAGTCTAGTTTGGATAAATTACCTACTTTTCATTTGATTTGATGGTGTTGTACATTTTTGACCGTCCGTTAAATCGTGGTGTTAAGATTTACCCCGATTTCATGACCACCCTTGCATAATATTGTAAATAAAGTCTCTCGTTCTGAGTTTGGCGTTTTCCATGATCATCATCATCTTCCTGCTCTTATTCCATGTTACTTGGGGTCGGCGCAACACGTTTTTTTCTTCCATTCTGTCCTGTCAGCCGTCACGCTATCACTAACTCCCTTTCCTTTCATATAACTCCTCACACAATCCGTCCATTCTTTCTTTGGCCTCCCTCTCCCTCTCGATCCATACACATTTATATTCATAACTCTTTTAGTTACATGTATTTCATTCCTCCTCTTTACATGACCATACCAAGATAAACGGTTCCCTTTCAACTTTTCTGTGACTGGCGCCACTTTTAAACTACCTCTAATGTACTCATTTCTCACTTTATCCATTCTCGTTACTCCACACACCCATCTGAACATTCTCATCTCCGCCACATGCAATCTTTTTTATCCTTCTTTTTCACAGTCCAACATTCTGAGCCATACTGTACGACAGTTCTAATCATTGACTTATAGATTTTCCCCTTTAAAATAAATAAAATAATAAAATTTTAAAATTATTTTTATTTTTATTTTATTACTAGCTGTGCCCGCGACTTCGTTCGCGTGGTTGTCGAGAACAAAACAACGTCGTTTAGATAAGAGTATATCACCTTTTTGATGATTTAGATAAGAGTCCTGACTTTGGTATAGTTGATTACGTTAATGCTTCTCTATATACTATGTTAGCGGTGGAATTACCCGGAGCATATACAAAAAGGTTGTTTGGGTTGCTAACACGTGATAGAGAAACATAGAGTTGGCCGTGTGAAAAACAATCAAAAGTAAGGTCTACACCCGCAACGGATAACGTCTGGCCTTGGGCTTTATTAATAGTCATAGCGTAACAGAGGCTTACAGGAAATTGCACACGTTTGAAAGTAAACGGAAAATTATTGGGGATAATGGGTATCCTGGGAATGAAAACAACATCACCGGAGCCGCAACCTGTTAAGATTTCGGCTTCGATGACATTTCGTTGGAGATTTGTTACTCTCAACCGAGTTCCATTGCATAGTTTTGGTGGGCTTAAATTTCTGAGTAGAATGATTGGTACTCCGACTTTTAAATAAATTTTGTGTGCTGGAAGACCTGGTGTATTTAGAGAGTCTAAAAACTCTACTGGATAGTGGGTGGCATCTCCTTCTTCTAAAACCGTGTTAATAGATAAATATTCCCTACTTTCTCCAGAAACATGTACCAATATTTGAGAATTTATTGCTGCTGCTTGGTCGTTGCGAGGTGCCAAAATAGCTCGTTGGCATAGCCAAGCAGCGTCATGGTTCGAGATCTCTGATGGATCTCCGTATACAGAGGAAATGAGTTCCTGCTGTGAGGCAACAGAAGAACACAGGCTTTCGACTAAAGTTACTTTACCTCCTTCTTGAGTCGGGTATGTGCCGTTACCAATTTGAAGTAGTAAATTTGAGAAAACCTGCGCGTTTGCGTCACCTCCCAAATATGCTCGCATATTAAAGCTCAAATTAGTTAATATGACACTACGCCATAAAATAGAGCTCTTTAAACAGGCACCTATTTCATCGGCCCTCGTTCCTCTGGGTATTATAGGGAGTGTCTGCCTGAAGTCTCCACAGAATAGCACCGTTAAGCCTCCCATCGGTCGGTCATTTTGTCTTATATCTCGCAACGTTCTATCTACAGCTTCCACAGCTTTACGATTTGCCATCGTACACTCGTCCCAAACGATAAGGGCGCAATCGCGTAAAACCCTTGCTTTATCACTATTGCGAGACACGTTGCAAACAGGGTTTTCTGTGCGGTCCAAGTCGATTGGTATTTTAAATGTTGTATGTGCAGTTTTTCCTCCTGGTAATAAAGTGGCAGCTATTCCTGAGGAAGCGACGGCAAGGGCAATTTTGTTTTGGCTCCTTATTTGAGCCAAGATAACTTTAGTGAGGAAAGTTTTACCTGTTCCACCAGGTGCATCTAAAAACAGCATTTCTCCTAATGAATGTTCTACACTACAGCATACTCTATCAAAGATTTGACGTTGTTCTGTCGTCAAATTTGAACAGCCATTTCGCAATATTTCTGCTAACTCTTCGGGGTTGTAATTTATTTCAGATGTATACTCCCTATTAATTCGTTCCCCACCAACTGTCGGTGTCGGCAAGCCGTATTGACTGAGGGGGTTCCCTCCTATACTTGTAACTATATCTTGTATAGCCAGCAAAGCCCTATTATGGCAGCTTTCACGTACTTGGTCAGAAGTTTCACTATTTATATTTTGCTGTCTCAAAAAATCTTCGGCAAACGCGTCTTTATATTTTTGCCACAACTGCCCAGCGTCCGATAGGCCACAAAATGTCAAAAAAATGGCAAATAAATGGCGCAAACGATGTGGACTATCACTGACGCATGCTTCGGCTAAAGCATCATCCCAATGCTGATCGCCATCTAATAAATGCCGTGCGCGGCAAGCAGCTTGAAATGTGGGATATTCTATATCGTCCACTTTGCGGAGCTCAGCAAAAGAAGTAGGTCCTCGCACTGTGTGAAGAAGAAGGCGTAAATAATAACACTCTGCATTATTTGGGTGCACCGTGTATACTCTTCCAATCACGTGTTCTTTAAAAATGCCGGACTCGCCTTCTACAGCAGTTCCACGTCTCCTGCGATTAAAAACACCTTGCTGCTTGTTATAAGTATAATAATGTGGCACTTCATTGTACAACAGAGACTTAGCGAAATTGTCTCTTTCGCAAAGGCGAAAGAATGCGAGCAAGGTGGTTTGTCTTGGGTTGTTCATTCTTTCTGCCACATTTTCTGGCTGAAAGTAAACTCGCTGCCCGCCTTCCAGGTGCACGTCAAGATGGATGACTGGCGGATACCTTTCATGAATAGGGAAACTCAAAATGCGCCAAACTGCCTCCGAAGAGCTTATGTATCGGCCAGATTGATACCTTGTCACTTCATCAAATTGGTTGTTATTTCTTAGTGCTATCATGGCTTGATCACTACCTTTATTAACATATTTACATATATATTTTATAGATTCGACGCTATTACAAATTTCAACATTAATGTGTGCTTGAAAAGCGTTTGACAAAACTGGAGAATACGGTACCACCCAACTATTATTTTTAGAATTATTTCTTGTCCACGGAATCTGACAGTAGCTGTGAAACCACCTTGTGACGGTGATCTTCGCCGGTATTGCGGATACCCATTTTCCCCAGCCATAGTTAGTTCTTTCAGTGCTCTGGGGTATTTTTTTGAGCATTGACCATCTTTCATGCACGGTGATTCCCTGTTTAAGAGGCCACATGGCCCGTGAACCATATGTGTTTTTACTATGTCATGCAAAATCGGATCTGCATTATAGTCCGGAAATTCTGCACTTATGACACTGTCTATAGCATCGGGACGAATTTTTTCTTCCAGCCACAGAAGAATGTGCGCGTGGGGTAAACCACGCTTTTGCCACTCGACGCTATACATAAAACAAAGAGTTGAACCGAAAACTTTCTCCTTTGTAAGTAGATTAATCAAGACTTTGAGTTTTAAATGAAAAATCCTAGCAATAATGTCATGTCTGTCGTATGACGCCTGTCCTGTGAGAAGTGCCTGGCAAATCTCCGTCCACTTTGGATTTGTTGTAAATGTTATAAAAAGGTCCGGCCGGCCGTATTTACGGACGTAACAAAAAGCATCTTGCGTTCGTTCGTGCATATACCGCGGACCGCCTGTGAAACTGGATGGCAAAATAACCAATCGACCCAAGTTTTCGACGTTATTATCTGATTGCATGGCGTCCCGCAAGTGCACGTATTCTTCAGCGCGTAACCGTCGCTGGTTAGTGCGAATATACACTAAACGTTCAGTTTCTATTTTTGCGTACATGTCCACAATAAATTGGCTGAACAAACTACGAAATCGTTGCAAATATACGAAACTGTTTTGCCTTATTTGTAAAAGGTAGGAATAGTATTGTTGAGCAGATATTTTTTTTTGATAATTAGTGACTCTCGTAGTAGGGTTCACTTGGTACAGCCCAAAATTGTACCCATCTTCACCATGACAATAAATTAGTGGATATTGCAGGGCGTCGTAAGCTCGGTGGGTTTCCGAAATGCGTTGAAGGCGATCGTCGCGTGTACGCAACACGATATCACGTCTCTCACACTCCTGGTCGACTAAAACAACTGCAACTTCATCTGCGACGGGTGCATTGTGTCTTCCACGGTGTTCACCCACAGGACGTCTATCGGCACTTATAACAATTTTGAAATCATTGCTGCCTTGTGGAATTGACTCCAATGCAGCTTTGAATTCACGAACGTACTGGTTAACGTGATGCAGCAATTCTTGAAGTTGACCCAAAAGCTCAGCATTGAGCTGGGGAAAATTGTGATTTCTAACATTGAGCTGTTGCGTGTAATCGGATACAAAATAAATTTGGAGAAATTTGGGTTCATTTTCTGGCAGCAAAGATCCAATAAGGTGATAAACTTGACCTTGTACTTTGAAGGTTGGCATGAACGGTCCTTCCGTTATTTGTTTTGCCCCAAAGGAAGTCATTTGGAAAGCACTGTTATATAAACGAATATTATCCAAAAAACGGTTCGACTGGGGATGATCGCCATTCAGGAGACTTTTAAGTAAGTGTGGTGGATCTTGGAAATTTGGAAGAACAATTTTTCCATTTGAGCAGCACATTCCATCTGTCTCTTTCCTCCATTTCAAAGCATGACAAAAATTACAAATTTCTCTCATGTCACCCACGAAAGTAAAGCCAGCATAATTAATTCTAGACGAATATGTGAACCCTGATTTTTCCCTATTGTCCCAAGGTAATAAAATATTTGCATCGTCATTTTCCATGGACTCATCAGCTCCGCTATTTGTTTCTCTATTCATATGGTATCGAGCTCGTTCTATTTCTAGGCGAGATTGACGTTGTTCTGCTGTTTCTGCTCGTCTTAGTTCATCTATTCTTTCCCTTTCAGATGCAAGATAACTTTCATTGTTTCTTTGTACACCTACATAGTTATGTCTAGCTATTTGTAATCGTTCTTCTCTTTGGGAGAGAGATTCAGACTCGCGCGAGAGAGCGTGTCGCTCTCGGTCAGATGACAGACGTGCTTGGCGTTCCTCGATACTCTCTTGAGAACGCAAAGTCGCGGTCCGAGTTCTTTGCGAACTTAAGCGCGACTCCCTTTCTGTGAAAGTCTCTGACTCGCGTGAGAGAGACTGGCGCTCCCGATCAGCAGACAGCCGAACTTCGCGTTCCTGGATATTCTCTTGAGAACGCAAAGTCGCGGTCCGAGTTCTTTGCGAACTTAAGCGCGACTCCCTTTCTGTGAAAGTCTCTGACTCGCGTGAGAGAGACTGGCGCTCCCGATCAGCAGACAGCCGAACTTCGCGTTCCTGGATATTCTCTTGAGAACGCAAAGTCGCGGTCCGAGTTCTTTGCGAACTTAAGCGCGACTCCCTTTCTGTGAATGTCTCTGACTCACGTGAGAGAGAGTGGCGCTCCCGATCAGCAGACAGCCGGTCTTCGCGTTCCTGGATACTCTCTTGAGACCGCAAAGTCGCGGTCCGTGTTCTTTGTGAACTTAAACGTGACTCCCTTTCGGTGAACGTTTCCGATTCACGTGAAAGAGCGATGTGCTCTCGGTTAGCAGATAACCGTGCTTCACGATCTTCTTCCGATTCCTGAGACCTACAAAGTCTCATCCTTTTCGCATTTCGGCTACGCAGCGAAAGGTTAGTTTTTTTTCTTTGAGGCATTTTCAAGGAAAATTAAAGCAATAAACAAAACTAACAACACTTATGACTGAATAGCCTACAAACTTAAAAGATCGGTGCGTCGAACAGTCTAGTGTGACAACGTTTCGTCTGTTCGTGGTCGTGACTCAACGAATTGGCAACACTAACTTACTGTATAACGATTGGCACTATTGGATTCAAACTACGAAGTAAATCAAATACAATCTTTACTTCGTACTTCAAACCAATGACCAAAGTTGACCAAACGAAACCAATAAGATAAGCAAATACTTTTTTTTCGACCAATTTAGAAAATCGATAAACCAAGCAACCAAAGAACTTTTACGACACACGCAAGAACTTTTAAGACACCTAACGAAACCCAATTTGCCTAGTAAACACGGTGGACGTCATCCTCGCGCGGAAAATCTTAACACCGCGATTCAGAAAATGACGTCATTTGCACAACGCCATCTATCGGATTTAGATTTCAACTATCAACATTAGTTCTATTTTTAGTCTTAAGATGTCGTTGCAAGTACTATACTTAATTGCGTAACGTAATATTTTACTTCTTGAACTCACTAAATTAATCATATCTTTTGATAGAGTGAACCGATTTCGATGAAACAAAAACTAAGTTAATCCTCAAGTTGCGTATAATTTTTGTATATAAACATTGTCAGCATTGAATTCGTAGATTTTACGTGATGTGCGCACAAACAAACAGACAAACAGACAAACAGACAAACAGACAAAAATTTCAAAAATGATGGAAATGGGGTCTGTTACTTATCTTTTCACACGCTGGCTATTTTTTGTTTCAATTTCTTCAATGTACAAAAATGACTTTTCTACAGATTTATTATATGTATAGATAGGCGTTCCGTTGAGGGCTACAGCTATTGGCGTTTTCCATGATGCAAATCATAAATGCCTTAAAGGCTCCTCAGACCTTTCTTGAGAATTTCTACGATAGGTAAACCCACATAATTATAAACATTTTCGTGAAAGGTTACTTTTCAAGCTTCACAGATTGAATATTAGCGTAATGATTTTAATTATTTTATGTTATAAAATCTAACAGTAACTTTTCCCTATGTAGATATGTGCCATAAATTTTCCCTTACAACTTAATTATCAGTCAATAAGTAATATTTAAAGTCTGCTCAGGTAAAGTTCGAGTCGTTAGTTGTTGTTCAAGAATGTTTAGAACAAGTTCAAGTTTAGATAATGTGTGTAAACTGTTAACTAAGTATTCATTGTAATAAGTTTGGAAGTATGTGAAGGTATTATAGCTAGATTTCGCCAATTTCAAGCAAATTTCGCTGTATCTAATATTTTATGGGTAGGTACCTAATGAGTTGGTAATAAGGTTCATTTTTAACCGACGAAAAAAAGGAGGAGGTTCTCTATTCTATATAGGAAAAGAAGGGTAGGTATATATATTATTAGATTTTATGTAAGTTCAGCCCTCACTCCCGTTATTTATGAACCGATTTTGATGATTCTTTTTTTGATAGATAGAGTGTGTACCTACCTATACTTCAAGGGTGAGCCCATGACAAATAAGTCAGGATCTGATGATGGGATCCTGATAAAATTGAGAGAAACCCTCGAATGTATATTATGTAGTAGTGTTTCTGTTTACTTTTAATAACTTAATCAGGTATTTGTGTTTAGGAATCATCACATCATGAAGCCGAGCTGACGATGAAAACCATACCTTTCCTTAACAATAAGATGATGAAATAAAAAAAACATTTAAGTACAAAAAATTTAAAAATAAATAAACAATCAACTCAAAATTAGTTTCAATTTTATTTGAAACTAATTTTGAGTCGGCGCCAAATAATATAAAATGATAGTGTAAGAGTGTTGTTATTCAGTTTCTTCAGTCTTACATACGACGAGACTGAAAGATTATTCGCCAGAGATATATATAAGTATATATTTTTCTTTCTTTCTTTTTCTATTCTTCAATCGCTGTCGCTACTCACATACATGTAAACATACTCGTACACGTATTTCCTCGCATGCCTCTAACTTTAACTTTTAATTATTATGAATTATTAGAAATTTATTTAAAAAAAAATATCACAAAAAAACTTTTTTACAAAAAAAAACAACCGACTTCAAAAAAAATACACTAAAAATTTCTAAATAACTTTAATTTCGGAAGTCGGTGTTTGTATTTTTACTTCTTCGTTATTTGACACCGACTTCCGAAATTAAGTTATTTAGAAATTTTTAGTGTTTTTTTTTGAAGTCGGTTGTTTTTTTTTGTAAAAAAGTTTTTTATTTTTCACTTTTTAGTTGTTATACCCCATAGCTAAAAACCCCAATATAATGGAACGTGGAATTTAAACATTTGGAGAACACCAAAACGTCATCGAGGTACACGTATTTTCCGTTTTTGTTCAGTTTCTTAAAAAGCGCTGAAGCAATTTCGATAAAATTTATATGGGATCACCTCGGGAGTATATTCTTTCAGATGAAAAAAGAATTTTGAAAATTGGTTCACAACTGACGGAGAAATCGGGTAACATACATACAAAAAAAAAAGAAAAAAAAAAAAAAAACATACAGACGAATTGAGAACCTCCTCTTTTTGGAAGTCGGTTAAAAACCCACCCGTGTTCCTTCAGTGGCCAGTGCCAGGGCCGCGGTGACTCCTTCGATGACTCCCACGACCCTGGCAGTCATCGTGTGAGTGTGAGTCTATCTGGCAGGCCCCAACGAGATTTATCAACAGGTGATAACTTTTCATAAAGACATTATTTTGTACCTAAAGAAAATAAATAAGATATATTTTGTACCTCGACTTCATCAACATCATTTCTGCCAAAAGACGTCCACTACTGGACATAGGCCTCCCCCAAGTGTTGTCACAACGGCGACACTTTGGGGCGGCCGGTGTGTATCTCGACAGTTTTTGATTAAATGACGTTTCTATGAAGTGTCTATGTCTATGTGTCTATCAGTGTTTCTAGCGGGCCCTTTATGATTATTTTTATTGTTATTATACTTTCAGATCGCCCAATAGTGCCCGGGGTTAGAAACTATTATGTACAGACTGTTGTCAACATTACCTGACCCACCCTAAAATCAAACGACTTTGGACCCTCTGCCTGTAACATTAAGGTTTATTTAATTTATATGAGCTTATCACACAAGTGCACGAGGACTCGATGAACAAAAATACAATAATAACACAGACACTCAAATTTGATCTTTAACACGTAACGTTAAGGTAAACCCACCCAACATAGTCGGAGCCACCGGCATTATATATGTTTTTGTTAAGCTATTTTAACCATTATCTCGTTAACATTGAAGTTGAAAAGCTTTTAAGTCACACTACATAATTACAACCCAATCTTTAATTTCGCGTATTCCCGACAAGTTCTTGTGGCTTAGCGGTTTGATGCTGGATTGACGACGAACAGCATGTGGGTTCGAAAACACAGTCCACCTATACATCACTTTCTTTTTTAATTTGTTTTCATTTCTACAATATTGCTTGCAATATTAAAGAACGACCAATATGATTTTCGCTTAATAACTTATCTTGTAAACGGGTGGGTAATTTAAAAAACTTTAAGTTCACAGTTCTTTATAATGAATACGAATATTTATTTTTCAACTACCCACTTATTACAAGTTATGTGAAAATATTACCATTTTAAAAAGTTTATGTATAGTCTGTAGTTCTTTACAATAATACAAGAAATAGTTTTGGAATATAAATTCTATATTGAAAGCAAAACAATATCTTTGTCGCAGGATTTGATCTCGAACTTTGTTTTTCTCAGTCTTACACACAGACCACGAGACCAGAATTACTTGAACTTAATTATTAAAATAAGCTATTACACTTATCATATTATAACAAATAGTTATAAAATATAACCTAATGCCAACGTTTTAAAGATCAAATTTGCGTGTCTATATTATTATTGTATTTGTTCATCAAATCCTCGAGCAGTTGTCTGATAAGCTCATATAAATTAAATAAACCTTAATGTTACATACAGAGGGTCCAAATTCGTTTGATTTTAGGGTGGGTCAGGTAATGTTGACAACAGTCTGTACCTTAGAAATCCTAAATTTCGACTTTCTGTGAGCTTTACTTTAGAAGTTATTCGATATATAGACAAACGTCCAGCCAGCGGGCCAGAACTGTCGAGGTACAAAATATATCTTATTTATTTTCTTTAGGTACAAAATAATGTCTTTATGAAAAGCTATCACCTGTTGATAAATCTCGTTGGGGCTTGCCCGATGCTCATACGCGGGCCCCGTCACTGCTTGCTGACATATCTTTCAGGCGCGTAAGGAACACTACGCGACGTGCACTCGGGCCTGGTCCTTATCGGACGGTGAGCTACCCATTACTCATCGTCCGCAAGCCTGCGCCTATGGTGGCCGGGAATCGGCTTGCGACTCCCGACTCCCAGAGCGCTGCCGCGGCTAGGGGCGTGAGGGCGCCAGGATTGTATATCCCTCACGCGTCTCGCCTTCTCTTTGCGAGTATTACAGCTTCGCAGACAAGGCCAAAAGTGAGAGGTTGCCACCGCCGCCCGCACGTGGAGGCGGTTGACAGTATGCTCCACCATGTCCTCCGGGCGATCCACACAGTAGTGACACCTGCGTCAGGTGGAAACCTCAAAGAGGGGACTCACCGCCGCAATAATGGCGTGCCCATCCATCTACATGAATCTTCGCGCGAATACTAACCTAAGTAAATAATCAAGGTGGTCACTGGTTCGTTTTTCAAAACAACCCCTATTACACGATTTAGAGTGTTTTAGAGATGTTGCTTCGGCAGTACATATACTAAAATTGGAACGACACAGAGAAGATTAGCATGGCCCATGCGCAAGGATGACACGCAAAATCGTGAAGCGTTCCACATTTTTTTTTTAGGGTTCCCGGATAAATTCGTAACAGAGTTACCGCAGCCCCGGAAGGAACAGGGGTGGGTTTTAGTCAGTAAAAGTCTGACACGCCTCCGGCTCCACCCAGAGCTGGAGAAGCTATAGGATGATTTCCCACCCAAAAAAAAAAAAGAAAAAAGAAAGGATGTTTCAAATTGTATTGACGGATCTTATTCCTGGCACAAATAATAGACTGTCATCATTAGTTTTTCAAAACTAATCTCAAAAAACGTTTTAGAGAAACATCTTATTTCTTAGCTTAAAACTTGACATGGATACTAACCTAGATAAATAATTAGTAAGATGGTCATTATATAGTAAATACACGTGCGGAATGTTGGGGATTAGGTTATTTTCATTCTTTTGATGTGGCTTATTATTAGCGACCACATTTTAGAGTCATTTGCCGTTACAAGTAATACGCACTGGTGATGGAATTTAGGCTTGGGCTCTGCAGTATGTGAGACGAGAAGATATTGCACAGCTTCCCCACTGATACCCCAACAGAGTTGGATTCGATGATTGACCTCCTGCTCTTTTGTTGACTTTGACCTACCTGCTTAACTAGACTATTTGTCCTGGATAATTATTATCATTCAGGAGGAGCAGTGGTGGCCCAGTGATAACGGCTGCGACTTACAATTCATGAGGTGGACTTACAATTCATGGTCATGGGTTCAAACCAGGCATGTGCCTTACTTTGTGTACCTATTTTATTTCATCATTACTGCTCTCAAAACGGTAAAGGAAAACATTGCGAGGAAACCAGTGTAGGTAGCGGAGATGTGTGAAGATGTATGTAGGAAGATGTACGAAGGGGTTAAGAAAAGTCCGAAGTACACAAGAAGAAGGAAGAAAGTTTATTGCACAGACAGGTTACAGTTCACACACACAAGAGTTCCACTAAGAAGAAGGAGTGGTAGAAATGTAGAATAGATAGCACGAAATTAAGCGAAAATACAGTCAATATTTAGCGCGACGAAACTATGTTTTTAATCGCAACGGTCGGTATTAGTTTTTGAAACATACTGCTGAGAGGAACGCGCTTGCGCCAGCGCAATGCAATGTTAGTGCTGTCCCGCTCACGCAACCGGTTGGTGTGACGTAGCGGACCCGCTGGCCGATAGAACAAAAGACGCGTCATAGCTACGCCGGCCAGCTGATAAGTAATTATGTATATATATTATATATTATTAATATACTAATACAAAAAATGTGTTTGTATGTTGAACACAATTTAAGTTGATTCTTATAAATATTTTATTTTGGTTTTTAATCTTATATAATACTAGGTGTTATGTTACTCGTACTTTGTTAGTTTTTATGTATATAAATTATTATTGATTTTACTTTTCAACAATTTCATAATTTATATTTTAAGAGTGATATTTTAGAGTAGGTTACTACACCAGCATGTCCCAGAACAAAAAAATCGAAGTCATAAGACATCCACCAACCCGCACTGGGTCCGCGTGGTACATTACGGTCCATTCCTAGAGAGGAGGCCTGACTTCTAGCAGCAGCAGTGGGAACATTATAAGGTTGATTATGTTACGTAATCACTAGCTTCTGCCAGCGACTTCGCTCGCGTGGAATTAGTACCTCCCCCATTATAAATTATAGCCTATATGCTATTTCAAACTATAAATCTATCTCTGTACCCAATTTAGTCCTGATCCGTTCAGCCGTTCTGGCGTGATTGAGTAAAAAACATCCATCCATCCATTCAAACTTTTGCATTTATAATATTTAGGATTAATATAACGCCTTAGTGTGTAGTAGAGTATCTGATCATCATGAGAGTGGGCGTTACATGGGCGTACATTCAAGACCTACTATTTCGGAAACTACGCCAGTCATCGAGTACTGTCTCTTCCATAGTCTTAACAATGCCTATTATATCATCGGCAAGCAGAAGGTGTGTGATGTTACCAGCGTTTCGAGATGCAATTATTAATTTTAACCTATCTACAAGTTCATTAGTATCATCCCATTATACAAAATCTTCAATTTTATTCTACTTTTTTGTCCAGGGTAGCCCTTTCCCCCCCTTTTTTTTGTGGGGTGGGAAATCATCCAATGACATCTCCCGCTCTGGGTGGAGCGGGAGGGCGTGTCAGAGTCCTACTGACTAAAACCCACCCCTGTTCCTTCCCTGCCTGAGTGCCGAGGTGAGTGGTAACTCTGTTACGAATTTATCCGCTACCCCTAGAAGCCCTTTCCCCTTGAACTATTTGAGCACAGTTTCATTACCTTAGTCTTTTTCAGCTATTACAGCGAACCAGCTTCGAGTCTGGCACATGCAGTTGAATAACAGTAATTTACATCGAGTGGCTGCCTGTCCAAACTCCACAGTCCCAGTCGTAGGGACACCCGATACCCCTTGGTATGACTGGTTAGCAGACTTATGAGTTCTGACTATCCTTAACGAATGTCAAACATCTTCAAATGATAGCCAAGACCGACGTGCTTTTCGAGACAGACCAAATAGATCCCAATTTCAATAGAATTTCGCAATTTGACTATAGTTTAACTGTTAACGATATTGGAAAACAATAAAACTTTGTTTAAAAAAACACAATACATTTTAATTTAAACTTTATACAAATACATCACCTCATCATAGTTCATCTCTCGTTTCATTTACAACGACAACGTCATCTTCTGTTTCTTCATTTAAAACAACCCAGTCTAGATCACTTGCTTCAAAATCAATGACTTCTTCTTCTTCTTCGCTTGGTTCATCTTCAACGACTCCATCTTCTTCATTTGTTTCTTCATCAGCAACACCAATTTCTTCAGTTCCTTCATCACCAACGACTCCATCGATCGCCATCTGGGAATACTTCTCAAGAAAATCTTCCCAGAACTTCTTCCTCTCTCCAAGGGGGTTGGTCTTCATTTTAAGCAGCTTCGTAATGTGCAGGTAGTCGGTGACAGAGTCTTCGGTCATCGGCTTCCACGTAAAGCCTTTTAGGACTTTGTCATCTTTTGATGGTGTGGGGTTTCTGAAATGGGAATGATGGGTTTGAGTTAATATTATATTAGTGATCCGCCCTACCTTTGCACGGGTACAAGTTACCTTGCTCATGAATCACTCTGTCTATTGGTGAAAATCCATTAAGAAGTTTTAGAGTTTATAACGGACAGACAGACGCGACGGGGGACTTTGTTTTATTTGTAGTGATGTGAGTTACTAGAGTACAGGAAAATATAGATAGAGAGGTGTGAGCTTTGCTATGCTGCTATACGTAAACTAAAATCGGGTCGTAAAAGTACCTTTACCACCTACAAGTGGGTTATGCAGTTAGGATTTTGATTCCCCTGCGTTAACTTCTTCAGTCAAAGGCTATTTTTTTATCAAAGTTTGTGTTATTGACGTGTACTGATACTACTGATATAGTAAAGCTAAATTCTTATTCGTAGACCTTTGGCCTTATATTTACAGTTATGTGGAATAGAAGGCTCTTCTAAATAAACATATATTTATTTATTTAAACTACGTATGCCAACAGTACATACCTACATCAAACATTCAACAGTAAAAATGTATAGGTTAAGGTTATTATGTAGGTACTAATTACAGGTGTACACAACATTCTCATAACTTCAATAAAACATCGTAAAGTTATATAAAATTAAAAGTAGAAATGAAATGAAAATAAATAAAAATAAAATTAACATAAAATTAATAACAAAACATCTATGACTTAGATATATCAAATAACTAACGAAATAACCATATACCTAACTATTAAATGTCGGTTCAGATGAGACCGCAACAGGTTTTTGAACTTCGTCAGGGAACCAAAGAACACATCCAAATCGGGCAACTTAGAATTAAGGTATTGAATGCATTTTCTTGATACTGGTGAGTGTCTCCCAATGTCCTCCCCTTCTACTGGCTGGCGTTTGAAAAAGTCTAGACGATTGGCTGTCTAGGACGATTATAAGGGACTAATAACATGATGCGTTCTAGCAACTGTTCGCATTCAATTTGATTATTGATAACCTTATGGAGAAAAACTACATGGACGGTGCGATCCCGGGCCGGCCGGTGCCTGCATGCCTAGGGGTAGCGGATAAATTCTGAAAATGAGTTACCGCACCCATGGCCACTCAGGCAGGGAAGGAACAGGGGTGGGTTTTAGACAGTAAGAGCCAGAGCCACCCAGAGCGGGAGAACTCATTGGATGATTTCCCAACCGCCCCAAAAAAAAAAAATGAACGGTGCGATGACTACGAAGTGACTCAATATGAACGAAAGCCAAACGTTGTTAATATGGACATCCGTGGGATATTCCTGGGGACACGTATGCTATATGTCTTGTAAACGCTTGCTAGATGTACTCGAGATGCTGCGAATGAACAGCATACATAGGATTCCATGCTATAATGGCATACTCTAGTTGAGAACGTACTAAAGCCTTATAAAGGGTAAGTTAGTTTTAGCCCCAAATGAATTTGCATTTCTCATGATAAAACCTAACATTTGAGCCGATTTCTTTATAGAATCATTTTCTTTTCAGAGATATGAGAGATGAACTTTGGTTTATGGTCTAAATTTTCTCTTATGTCAAAGATTTCCAAAACACTATTGCTTTTAATATTTTTTTATCGAATCTACAGATTTATACATAAGTACGTACCTGGTTTTAGCAAAATTACTCCATAAGCGAACCATCTTCTTCATCACTTTTACTTCATTCTGCTCACTAGGCAAGTTTAGAATCTGATCGTAAGTCTTCTTGATTCGAGAGCATACTTGCAAGTAACACAGTTCATCAACGACGGTAGCTCCATGGTGCCCCATGCTGGCTCTGGCCCTGGTCATCATTAACTGACTGTTCTCATTCCATTGTCCTCTGAAGTCAAAGACATAGTAGAAAACGTTGGATGACAGATCTCTTGCTAACTTATGAGCAGCTAAATCAACAGCATAGTTCTGTAAGACATCTCCCATATACACCGCATACTCCAGAATATTTCCATAATGCATCGATTTATCTTCCAAATAAAAGTTTACAATATCTTTCCCAGCTTCTTTATACTTAGAACTTCCACGTACAAATCTAAAGTTGGTCCTTATCGGAAGCTTCACTATGTTCTTTTCTATTCTATCAGTTACAAGTTTCGGTTCAAATATTAAAGGAGCTACTGCGTCTAGGCCTTCTCGAGAATTGAAACCGATTATAACGGGAACATCATTGACTATTTTTCCGTTTTCTGGTAGTGTCTTAAGAACTGCATCTTCGTTGTCCTCTTCAATAGTCGGTGCGAAAGGAAACGAGCTTATTTGATATTTGTCAATCCATTCTGTATCTATAGTATCAACTTCTGCGAGTAGAATTTTTTCGACATCCAACTTCTGTAGCTCTTCTAACAATTCTTTGCTATCAGCCGCTGTAATATTTAAAGCTCCACCGAGTTGGAATGCCTTCTTCTTAAGATCTTTAGAGAAATACATGGCTTCCAAAGTCGTTCCACTTTGAAGAATTGCACCGGAGAATAGACCTTTGGCTTTCTCTGAATAAAGTAGTATATCAACCAGTGTAGCTCCACCACGGCTTCCCATCAGTGTTACTTTATTGGGATCGCCACCAAACTGTTCAATATTGTCCTTAATCCATTCCAATCCTAAAATGAAGTCTCTCAAGCCATTATTGCCCTTAATAACACCATCTTCCGTGGTCAAATATCCAAGAATGGCAAGTCGATGGCTGATGGTAACGACAATGACATCTTCTTCAACTAAGAAGTCCGGCGAATACGTCTCGGTACCATTGAACCAGGTTCTGAATTGATCATTGAATTCAAAGACAATGACCGGAGCATTTCCTTTGACGTCTGGTGTGAAGATGTTCACGTAGAGGCAGTCTTCGGAGCCAGATATGCCAAAAGGCTCTTTGTTTCGCATGCTAGAGCTGAACTGCATGCATGTTGGTTTGTTCTCAAAGGCTTCCAGGTTGCCATTCCAACCGTTGTGCGATTTTGAGGGCTGAAATCATAATACACAATTTTCATATTAGATATTTAGTATAAAGTTTTTCTATTTTCGCATTTAAAGTGACTCAATAGTTTGAACTGGTTTTTCATTAATAACATTTAAAAATAACAAAGGAACTCGATTAAAAAAATCTTTCATTAATTAAAACCAACTCACAAAATCTTTTCTCACCACCAAAAACAATTAAATCCGTTCCCCTCGTAGAAACCACAAAGCTTTTCCATTTTTACTTTCCATTTTAACTATAAATCTAAGGGAGTCGTTCAAATATTTAAGTGTTTTCACAGGTTCGGTTACCACGAATGCTTCGCAAATATCCTAACGGTCTGCGGCCTTACCTGAAATCTTAATTCACCGGTGGGGGCTTCCGCAAATGGTATTCCTTTAAATGTATAATAATCTTGCTTTTTCAGTATTGTTTTTTCTACTTTACCCACAACTACACCTTGTTTTAAACTAACTTTAATAGTTTCATCACACAAACACTGTTTTATAATGAAAATTGTAAGTAAACACGTTAACATTTTCATTTTTATTGATTGAATATATATTTTTTAATTATCGATTTTATTGTGATTAAAATTAACACATTGTGTTTCTGATACCGCCTAGTTTATTTAGACTGCAGATAACAAAAGGAGTACGTGTTTTTCGTATTATCTTTTGTAGATAACTAATTATCCAAAACCCATTTATCTGGGTTTTCCTTAAATTAAGTTTAACCGATAATGGTGCCGATTCTCTTGTTCAATAACTAAACTAAAATTAGAGAATCGCTATCATTTACTTAAAGGCAGTACGAGAAAAGGACGGATATATTGGGTTCGCGCCTATGAAATTGGCGTTTTTTTCTCACAAATAGAGAACCTCGTCACTTCTATGAATTAAAATATTCATCAATTGATTGATATTCTATCGAATAATGATCGTCATAGACAACTGCCAAAAACCTTTACACATAGTTTTATACAAAAAAAAAACTTTAAAAATGACTCCTCTTTTTGTTAGCAGAAATGAAACCACTATTTGTTTTAACTTAGCCAAAACTTACTTTTGTTGCTTAATCTAAGTGTCATACGTTATCTTAGTTTTTAAACATTATTTCATATTTGTAAATAAATAAAGAAAATGTTAACTTAGTATGAAAAATATTCAACTTCTTTATATTTCTCCATACAAAACGCTGATTAAATAGGTGGGGACCTAATAGCTATGAAATAAGTTAGTATGGCATCTATTTTTGAAATAAGTCGGCAGTGTTCTAAGCCCGACATAATGTTAGCATTATGCGATTATGTTGAGGATACCGTCCCACCTTCATTTAAATGAACAACTATGCTATTTTTTACCTGACTGCGCGACGCAAGGGAGGGTGATGTGTTTATTAATATGTTTACTGCTTAGTGTTTCCATTCTCTTGGATTAAAACTTTTTGTTGTATATAAATAATATAAAGGGCGTCGCTCGCATACTAAAGACAGCGTTACACTGAGTGAGATTCCCCCCTAAGTTGGTCTAATAGAAAAGTCTATGCTTACTATAAACGAATGTTCATAGTAAACATAATTATTATGGAAGTACTTACCTATTTTACCTTTTTTCAGCTGATCAGTCACTCAGATTCTTTTAGTAACAATTTCCTTTAAGTGATATTGGAAATGACAGCGTGGGACAAGGTACGAGTATTTGCCTAGTCGTGTGGGCTGCTATCTATTAACAGAAAATTCTGAGACAGATTATAATAATTTATTATTCGATTATGGATTTTGTCATACACTGTTACAGCAACAGTGTTACTGTTATAATGGTTTCTAAATTCTCGTAAGACCTAATAAAACGACAACATCACTTAAATTAATTTATTTTGTACATCATTTACAATCATAACAACAATTTTCCCTAATTATTAGAGTTCGTCTTTCACATCCTTGACAACGCCGTTGACTGCCATTGCCTTATATTTCGCCAGGAAGTTATCCCAAAACTTGACCCTGTCTTCATGGAGGTTCTTCTTCATTTGCAGTTCATCGCTGATGACCAGGCAGTCTTTGTTCTCTTTCGTAGCCGGGGTCCAGGTGAAGTCACTACCGTCAGGTGTAGGATTGCTGGAAACAGAAGGGAAATATAATTTGTTGTTTTTTAATAGATGAGGAATTCTACTACTTATTTCTGGGATGAAAAATTGGAATATGATGATATTGCACTTTAACTTGTTGATGATCAATTAAAAATAAAGACCCAAGACTTGTGTTTTGTAACTTTTAAATATACCATACCACACAAATACACTGATTAAAATTTGACGTATGATTTTCAAAATATTTTATCTGATTATTTTATTTGAAAATGTGAAAATCCGTATTCACGTACAATTTGAGGTAAGCCATACATTAAAATTTTCTCTGCGATTATAAATAAGGGCCCTAATAGATTTATTAAAGCAATCTCTTGTTTTTCTTTTTAACTTACCCAGATTTGGCAAAGTTGGTCCATAACTTAACCATATTTCTAATAACTTTCAGCTCTTCGGAGTCTTCATCTTCCAAAACTTTTTTATAAAGCTTACTAATTGGTTTGCAAACGAAGAGATAGCAAAGTTCATCTCCTGTGGCAGCTCCCCATGCTCCCTCTATCGTCAACGCCTTGTCAAGAACCTGATTCTTCCTCATATTTAGTTCTCCGCTATAATCAAATGTGTAATAATAAACAGACGAACTAGACTCATTTACATACATCCTTACTGCATAGTCAATAGGATAGAAAACTAGTGAATCAGCAGAATAAGTCAGATATTCTCCAGGCTTACTAATCTTCACATAACCTTCATCGAAATAGAATTCTTTTATTTCGTCGATAGCTTGATAGTAGATATTCGAGTTCAATTCGAAATGGAAACCAGCTCTTATAGGAATCACCATGAGAAAATCC
Organism: Polia nebulosa; assembly: GCA_951329385.1. Lineage (NCBI taxonomy): Eukaryota > Metazoa > Arthropoda > Insecta > Lepidoptera > Noctuidae > Polia > Polia nebulosa. Next base: position 10,619,567 of record OX589605.1, read on the forward strand.
CTATCAGCAAATGTAAGATATTGAGGCTTCCGAAGAAAACGCTCATTCATTTCGATGCCTGCTCTAGAATTGTAACCGATCATGACTGGTATATCGATGTCAATCGGACCTTCTTCGGGTAGACTGGTGATGATTGCATCAGGGTGATCTGGCTCGACCACAGGTCCAAAGGGTACAGTCGCCATCTGTGTCCTTCTACCTTCATCTGCGTCCACGGAAACAGAATCATGTGTAACGATTTCTATTGAAGATAAAGGTGCTAGCTCAGCGAGTAAATTGGAGCTAGTTACCGCTGACTTTTCGAGTACTTTGGCAAATGCTGTCGCCTTTTCTTTTGGGGTTAATGGCATATAAACGGGATTCCAGGCAGTTCCACCCTGTAGTATTGCTTTACTAAATAGTCCTTTAGCCTTGCGTGAATTTAACAAAAGATCTACAAGGGCTGCACCTCCATCGACTCCCATTAATGTGACCCTATAAGGATCGCCACCAAACTTATCCACGTTTTGTTTGAGCCACTTTAGAGCCAATATTACATCTCTGATGCCGTTATTTCCTGGTAGCTTTTCATCGTTGAAAGCTAAAAAGCCTATTGACCCGACTCTGTGACTGATTGAGACTAGAATCACATCTTCTTTCACGATGAAGTCTGGACCAAAGTCCTTGGATGCGTTGTGTGTTACCTTAAAATGTTCATTGTTAAACAGCACTATGACTGGCATGTTCAGTTCTTCATTGTTTGGGAGTTTTGGAGTGTAAACGCTTAGGGTTAAGCAATCGTCTTGACCACAGAATCCATATTTTTTTATTGGCCTTATAGGGAGATTCATTTGGGAGCATGGTTTTCTTTCTTTCTTGGCTTCTAGAACGTCGGTCCATCCTTCATGTGGCTGAGGTGCCTGAAAAATATGAACAATCTAAAATAAAAATATTCATTTTTTAAACATTCCACCTGCTTCGGGCTTCCAATCTAGCTCGACGCAGTTGAATAAAAATGTAATCCTGTATCAAAAGGACACAATTGTTTTTTAAATTTTTAGTTATTTATGTATTGTCATCATCATCAGGCCATAATGTACCCACTCCTGGGCCACAGGTCTCGTCTATGTTAGAGTGTGTGAGCCGTAATCCACCACGCAAGCCCAATGTGGGCTAGAAAATCAATTTATGTAATGAACTTTTAAGTAAATACTAGATATATTTACTGTATGGTAGAAACTATGAAAATGAGCTAAGTTTTGATGTCAATATCAGAAAATAAAATAGTGAGAGACTAGCCAGCGGAGCGATGTCAGTGAATACTATTAAAACTTTGCAGATATGGCTCCAACTTTAAATATATACAAACATAGTCGGATAGATACAGATCTCACTTTGATTCATCTCATGTTACAACTTCTCTCACGATGCAAGTGCCTACTTTTACGGGAGATATTATTTACTTTTATTTAGGTATGTATTAAAATAACAGTAACAACATATAAAGAGTATATAATAGGAATAAGCTCGGTTGATGGCGTTAGGTTCGCCCCCAATTACATGGGACTTAAAAATAACTCGCTAAATGTGGATGTCCTATAGGTAAACTTCGGCCTAATCCTTCAGCCAATACAGGCGTTATGTCATGGGTAATATCATCATAATTTTATATCTTGGTTAAAACACTATCAAAATTTAACTTTACCAAAACAAATAAAAGGAAACTCACCAAAAACCTAAGATCACCAACCGACGGTTTGGCATATGGAATGCCCATAAAAGAGTAATATTTCTCATCTTTTAATATAGATTTAACTTCGACACCAGCCACTTTACCTAGACTAGTTTCTACTATGATGTCAGCATTTATTATTTTTATTAAAAACAGTACAAAAACTACTAAACACGGTTTTATACCTTCCATCTTGGATCTTGGTTAAGTTTTATTAATATTTTGTTTGTTTAAGTACACAATCACGCATGTCGGTAGAACTGACGTGTCCTATAGATAAATTTATACTAATCTTGGGTTTAACACTAAGTATTTATTTTATTATCTGTTGTACGATAAATAATATTATCGTGACTTAAGTACTTTAGCTGTTATCAGATTTTTGTTGCTACTGGTAAATTTTTGTAATCAAGATAGCGATGGATTTCATTAATGAAATGAGGAAAAGTATCGTTTTTCAGAGTCGCTCACTGATCTGTATATATAAAATTCAAAGTCCTGACTGACTGACTGACTGATATATCAACGCACAGCCTAAACTGCTGGTCCTAGAGACATGAAATTTGGAGGGTGTGTTATTTGTCAAGAGTATAGGTATCCACTAAGAAAGGATTTATCGAAATTCAACCCTTAAGGGGGTGAAAAAGGGGTTGAAAGTTTATAACGGAACGGAAGTACAAATTCCACGCGGACGAAGCCGCTGGCAGAAGCTAGTAGGTATGTCATACAAAAATGTCTGAAATTCATATTGACGATTTTAGTCTAAACTGATATGACTCGTATAATGAGGTGAAGATTTTTTTGTTGTTGTTTGTTTGTACTAATACCATTCATGTCCACATTTTTTTGTTAACTTGGCAAAGTCCTTTCAGGAACTCTTCTCCCGCGCTTCCCAAATTTATTCGAAACCGACTTCGGTTCGGTGGCACATGTTACCATTACGAAAATAATTTCACAGGCTGAAAGCTACGCAATTGCTGAGTACTGAAGGCTATTTTATCCCGAAATAATTTTCTGTAGTTTAAAAAAATAAAACACTTTACTTTTAATTTTTCGTGTTCTTTTTAGCAAACCCCTTCAAACCAAGTCGTTTTTTACATTTTTTTTCTTCGTTATTTGACGTCAACTTCCGAAATTAAAGTTATTTTTCAATTTTTAGTGTATTATCATTTTTAAAAGTCGGTCGTATTTATAGGAAAAAGTTTTTTATTTTTCACTTTTTGGTTAATAAACATGGAATTTGAACTTACTCGTAATTGGAGGAGACCAAAACGTCATCTATATACAGGGTGTAACGGAAAGGTGTGGTCATATTTTAAGAACTGCATCTGCCCATCGATATGAACAACGAAAGATTGATCAGCTGATGATCACTTTTAAGAAGTACAATTTTTTTTTGTGAATTTTCTGTTTTTTCTAAGAGATTGTTGTTAATTTTCATGGGCAGAACCGGTTTTAAAATTGGTCTTATTCCTTCCGTCATATTCACCTTTCCGGTACACCCTGTGTGTGTGCCTACATATATTATTTTTGGTTTTATGTTGATTTCTAAAAAAGCGCTGAAGCAATTCGATAAAATATATATGGGACCACTTCTGGAGTAGGTACCTATACTCTTTCGGTTAAAAAAAAACAATTTTGAAAATCGGTCCACAACTGACAGAGAAATCGGTGGACAAATACATAAAAAAAACATACATACAGTCGAACATAGAACATCATCCTTCTTTCAAAGTCGGTTAAAAATAGAACAAATTTTATCTCAACTGTTTTAGCGTATTTGTAAAATTTTAAAAATACTTAACTAACTTTAGGTAAATGTATACAGTTAAACAAAAAATAAAAACTTTTAACTACTTAACTAAAACTAAAAAATCCTAATCACTAATAACGCGTTAAAAATTCCTCCGCATGAGACTCTCAATTTTCGTGTCATGAAGACATATCGAGATCAAGTAAAAAAATAATAGTAGGTAAGCAATGTTTTTTCTTATTAAATGAATTTCCGTTCACTGGAGAACTGAAGACGACTAATTTTATGAAAATTCTCTTTCTAATATCGTTAAATTTTTTCTTTTTTTCATAACGATCTTATTACTATTATATTTCTGAGATGATCTTCGTTCCCTTAATTTCCGCTCCAATAAGTCTTTGGGTGGATACCTACTCAAAGGGATCGGAGTCAACAGGATCTCAGGTTGAAAGCCAAAGAAATATATTTTATGAATAATATTAATTTATGTTGCGGATATTTTAAAATTCGTGAAAATGTTCTGGTTGGGCAATATTAAAGCTGATGGATTTTGAAAATTGGTAAAACCCAAAAAAAATATTGAATTCAAACTTTAGGAAAATACATGTTTATGCATGTATTCATCATACCTACCTTTTTTTTAGGGGATTGGAAATTATCCAATGACTTCTCCCGCTCTGGGTGGAGTGTGATGGCGTGTCAGATTTTTACTGATTGAAACCCACCCCTGTTCCTTACCCGGGCCTGCGGACGGCGAGCAGTGGGTAGCTCGCCGTCCGATCAGCACCAGGCCCGAGAGTCGACGGCGCGTAGTGTTTCACGCGCGCCTCAAAGAGATTAGTGTCAGCCACCACTAACGGGGGCCCATCGTGGCCGGTGCCTGCATGCTTAGAGGGGTAGCGGATAAATTCTGAAAATGAGTTACCGCACCCCTGGGCACTCAGGCAGGGAAGGAACAGGGGTGGGTTTTAGTCGGTAAGAGTCTGACACGCCCTTCCGCTCCACCCAGAGCGAGAGAAGTCATTGGATGATTTCCCACCCCCCCCCCCCAAAAAAAAACCTCTGTTCCTTCCCTGCCTGAGTGCCCAGGGGCGCGGTAACTCTGTTTCGAATTTATCCACGACCCCTGGGCAGATCATAGCTATCTACAGTTGACTTAAAAATACCTAATGTGGGTACTTGACAACTAAAACTAAAAACGAATACTTAAAGTGATTTCTTTCTATTGTACATCAATATAAAACACCTTGCTGCAATTGCCAAAAATATTTCCTTTCCGTTCCTGAAATGAAATTTATATAAACACAAACATCTAGAAAATAAAATAACAAATACAGATAGAAGAGAACAAAGGTGCAGCTTGGTTCAAAAGAATTTCTTCCAGCAAACTTGCGACAGGAAAGTTGGATACGAGACGAGAGACTTAATCTGGTCTGGAACTGTTTTAAGTAGATAAGGGCATAACTATCTCGTCTTAAACGCAAAAAAGAACCTTAAGTAATTGATTCACATCCTCGTTTCCTGCAGGTGATAAAAACCAAAGTGCATTGCTTTTACCCACAGAACAGAAAAAACAGTAGAAATCGCATAGCGCTTCATTAGTATCGGAACTAGCGTACCCAAACTCACATATATACTGGTTAATTGTATTTCGTAACAGTAGGAAATCCTTGGTGTGATTGGTAATATATTATTGAAAGAAAGTAGGAAATATGTCAGTCGTCGTTTATTGTCTACTCTTTTTAAGTATTTATTACCTTTTCCGTTTAATGAGCACACGAAATAGTTTAATGAGCAAGTTACGCTACCCGCCGCTAGATGTCACTATACATATTAAATACATTCAATTTAAAGCTGTATTGTGTTAATGATAATATTGATATTTCCATAGTGAAATTATTAGTACTGTAGTAGAGTAGCTGACTTTGACATGTGCATAGTAGGAATTTTCGCGAATAATATGTTTTAGTTTAAAAGAAAGTAAACTTTTACTTGTAAAACATAAAGTCAACTTTTACTTGTCTTGTTTAATAAAATATTGGTTTTCAAATTTTAATCGAAATAAAATAAATTAGGACTAATCGACGGTATGATATTCCACCATTTGATACATTTTTGGTTCTGCTATCGTGTTTACATTCTAGAACAGCACAATGTTTCGTCACCGTGACGGTTGTAACAAGACTGATGCGCGTGGTGTGTGCGCGGAGCAGATATATGCGGAATTCCGCAAAACTCGGGGTACGCGGGCCCCGCCTAATTGCGACTTCTACTGTTTTTTCTGCTCTGTGCTTTTACCGGACTTATTTAAAGCGAGTTGTATTTACCAGGTACGGTATTGAGTCACGTTCAGCAGTATCAGGTTAAGGGATCGTAAAGAACGTTAGTAGTGGCTGGTTAAACTGCTTATCTACATGAATATGTAGTGGGTAGGTTAATATGGGAGTATGTTCTGGAATAACTATCTGTCTGACTTGACTTTGAAGTTTTAGTTTAGGTGAAATTTTAAAAAGTAGGTCAGTCTCTTGGGCACACTTCCAGTAGACAGCGATGCGGAGAAATTTTTGACGCCAGATTGTAAGTTTTATTTAGTTAGGAGTTTTTGTTTTAATGACAGTTAGTTAAGTATTTTATAAGTTTGTATTAAAAAAACAGTTAAATATACAAACAAAAGTAGGTTTAAATAAGTATTTGCGTAATTTCAGACTTAATGTTACAGCAATTCTGCGAGGAGCTCGTGGCTAAAGTAATAACAGCCGCACGGGCCGATCCATCAGGTTAAGCTACCTTTGCCGGGGTTGATCCATGGATGCGTGACCAGTGTGAGAATCGTGGATCATTGACAATCGTTATGGGTCGTCAGAAGCCCGAAAGTCTAACATCCAGCCTTACCAAGGGGTATAACCCAGTAACTGAGTTATGGAGATTAGATAGGCAGTCGCTCCATGTAAATTACTGGTATTCAGCTGAATCCGGTTAGACTGGAAGCCGACTCCAAGATAGTTGGGAAAAGGCGCGGACAGATTGATTGATTTTTGTTACAGCAATACTACATCATAAGAGATTACCTGGGTACTACTCATCAAAAACCTATTGAGGTGATCCAATTTCTCATGGGATAGTCCTTAAATATGTTTTGTTTGGTTGTAGACATTGCAAAAAAAAATATTCAAAGTCCCGGTTTGCGCCACTTGTAACTAAATTTGTAAGAAAAATCTTAGAAGTTAAATTCCGGTTTTCGAATGAGCTGTGGCATACTAACATGTTTAGTTTAGATGACAATGTGTACGTCATTCTAGAGCAGTGGTGGCCCAGTGGTATTGGCCGCGACTTACAAGATGTAGGTCGTGAGTTCAAACCCAGGCAGGCGCTTTACGCGGACCAACCCGACGACGACGACGATGCTCCCGAAGTGACCGAGGTAGAGCTGAGAGCGGCGGTGCGTAGGCTGAAAGCCAAAAGCACCGCCCCAGGACCAGATGGCGTGCACGGTAAAGCCTTGGTCCTGGCTTTGCAGGAGGCTCTCGGGCCTCGACTCAGAGGGCTCTTAAGCGCATGCTTGGAGAGGGGCCAGTTTCCACTCCGTTGGAAGACGGGGAAGCTGGTCCTCATCAAGAAGCCGGGGCGCCCCGTGGACTCTCCGTCCGCATACCGGCCCATCGTGCTGCTCGACGAGGTGGGCAAGCTCTTTGAAAGAGTAATTGCAGACCGCCTCGTCGGGCAGCTGACGCGGGTGGGGCCGGATCTGGCGGAGAGCCAGTACGGCTTCCGCAGGGGGCGCTCTACTGTGGACGCCATCATGCGCGTACGAGCCCTCACGACGGGGGATGCAGTAGCCCGGGGTAGGGTCGTCTTGGCGGTGTCTCTGGACATCGCCAATGCCTTCAACACCCTGCCCTGGAGTTGCATAGTGGAGGCACTCCGGTATCACCGGGTGCCGCCCTACCTCCGTCGCGTAGTCGAGGCGTATTTGACGGACAGGGCCGTCATCTACCCCGGTCACCAGGGAGAATGGAACCGACGAGAGATGTCGTGCGGTGTTCCACAGGGATCGGTCCTTGGGCCGCCTCTGTGGAACATCGGGTACGACTGGGTGCTGCGCGCCGACCTCCCTAGCGCCGTCAGCGTAGTATGCTACGCTGACGACACCCTGGTCCTGGCGCAGGGGTGGTCGCACGAGGCGGCGGCCAACATCATGACACGCGGGGTTGCGATAATCGTGGACAGGATCCGGCAACTGGGACTCGAGGTGGCATTGCACAAGTCCGAGGCCATGTGTTTTCATGGTCCTCGGAATGCGCCACCGGCGGGTTCCCAGATAACGGTAGGAGGGGTTCACATCGGCGTCGAGGGGACGATGAAGTACCTGGGACTCGTCCTCGACAGCCGGTGGAACTTCGTCGAGCACTTCCGACGTTTGGCTCCCAGACTGAACAGGGCCGGGGCTGCTTTGAGGCGGCTCCTGCCCAATCTGAGGGGGCCAAACGCCTCCTGCCGGAGGCTCTACGCGGGGATCGTGCGGTCCATGGCCCTTTACGGAGCACCGGTGTGGGCGCGTTCGCTAAGGAAGCGATCTACTCGCTTTCTGAACGCGTCCCAAAGGGTCATGGCGATCAGAATGATCCGAGGATACCGTACGATCTCCTGCGAGGCGGCGAGCCTCCTTGCCGGATTATCGCCATGGGATCTGGAGGCAAAAATCCTCGCGAGCCTCTATGAGGACCGCGAGGAGGCGAAACGCCGGGGTGAAACTCCGCTGCCGCGACAACTCGCGGCTCGGCGGATGGAGCTCCGGCAGGATCTCATGGCGACATGGAGACAGCGATTGTCACAACCCCGCGCTGGGCACGCCACCATTGCGGCGGTGGTGCCCCTCTTTGAGGCTTGGCTGGAGAGACCTCACGGCGCCCTCACCTTCCGCCTGACGCAGGTCCTCACCGGACACGGTTGTTTCGGGAGGTTCCTGTTTCGGATCAGGCGGGAGGTGACGCCCGGGTGTTTCCATTGCACGGATCGCCCCGAGGACACGGTGGAGCATACGGTGGAGGTCTGCCCCGCTTGGGCGGAGCAACGCCGTGTCCTCGTGGATGCGATAGGCGGCAGCGACCTCTCGCGCCCTGCCCTGGTTCAGGCCATGGTACGGAGCGAGAGGGAATGGGAAGCCGTCTCCTCCTTCTGCGAAGCAGTAATGCTCGCGAAGGCGGAGGCGGGACGCGTGAGAGAGCACCAACAGCGGAGTCGCCCTCACGCCCTCAGCAGCAGCCGCCTCAGGAGACGCCGGGGACTTCCGGCGCCGCGAGACGATCTCCGGCCACCGTAGACCCGGGCCTGCGGACGGCGAGTAGTGGGTAACTCGCTGTCCGATCAGCACCAGGCCCGAGAGTCGACGGCGCGTAGTGTTCCACGCGCGCCTCAAAGAGTTGTCAGCAAGAGACGGGGCCCGTCATGACCGATGCCTGCCTGCCTGGTTGAGGATAAATTCGAAACAGAGTTACCTCGCCCCTGGGCACTCAAAGGCAGGAAGGAACAGGGGTGGGTTTTAGTCAGTAAGAGTCTGACACGCCCTCCCGCGTAAGAGCGGGAGAAGTCATAGGATGATTTCCCACCCCACAAAAAAAAAAAAAAAAAAAAGGCAGGCGCTTTACTTTGTGTAAATTATTTCATCACCACTGCTCTCAAAACGGTGAAGGAAAAGCATCGTGAGGAAATCGGCATGTACCAGAAACAATAAATCGAAGACATGTGACATTCACCAATCCGCATTGGGCCCGCGTGGTGGATTACGGCCCACACCCTCTCACGAAGAGGAGGCCTGTGCCCCAGCAGTAGGGACGTTAAAAGGCTGAGATGACGTCATTCTAAATTCAATATGATGGACTCCCAAAAATAGCGTACTAGTTATTTTTAATGCACTCCCATGTTATGGAGTAGTCTCCTAGAATAAGGGTTTGCTAAGAAGAAAACAAAAAACATGTTTTTTAGTTTTTTTTAAACTATTTTTTTTTTATGTACAAGAACCAAGTTAAAACAACATCATCATAATTCATCCTTTTTGTTATCAGATTCAGTGACAACACCGTCGACGGCCAATCGTTCCCATTTGTCTATAAATTGGTCCCAGAAATTAAACCTGCGTTTGCATAGATCGTTCTTTATTTTCATGTGTTGGTCGATATGCAGATATTCCTTGTTTTCTATGGTGTATGGAGGCCATTGCAGGCCTTCGAGATCTTCATCGTTTTCTGGTGTTGGGTTCCTGAAATGAAATTAATTAGGCTCAGTAATTGAAAAAGTGAATAGGTTACTTCTAGGCAAGCGTGCTCCATCGTAGACCACATCATCGCTTACCATCAGGTGAGATAGTGGTCAAGCACGAGCCTAACCATGATAATAAAAAAATATCGCAATGGACGCACAATATATGATATTATATTAAAAAAATCGGCCAAATGCGTGTCGGACTTCACATTGGTTCCGTACCAAATGTAGAATTTTGTCGATTTGTGTGGTTTTACATTGGGTCAACAAGATGCTTATACTGTGAAAATTTGAAGACTGTAGCTCCAACCTTTTGGCTGTAAAACCTGTGTGACAGACGACGGACAGACGGACATGTGAGTGACAACAATAGGGCCCTTCTGGTACGGAACCCTAAAAACTAAGGTTATTTTGGTACCTGGTTCGATTCGAGATAGTATGATGTAAACAAATAAGTAATCATTTTCTACCAAAAAAGCCTATACTTGTATTTATAATTCGAGATAATTTTAATCTATTTGCCACCACCTCAAGTTTCAACTTTAACGTTGTGTTTTTAAATTGACTTTTAAGAAACAATATTTTGATGAATTCTGAATTCAAATACAAGTAGGTAAAATCACTGTTGATTTAATTATAATAATAAGTCTCAAGTTATAAGAAAAAAAAATTCATCACTTTGAAATCGAACGGTTTCAAGGGGATTAAGACAAGGTAGTCAGAAAAAAAATGTATTTTCGACTGTGCGAGCACTTATGAGAGAAGATCGATGTTAATAGTTTACTTCGAAGCTCTCTGAAATAAATATTAAATTCGTTTAAACTTACCTGTATTTAGCAAAATTCGCCCACATTTTAATCAGTTTCTTCTGAACTATTTTCTCTTCCGGTATATTCTTCTCTAGCTTTAAGTACTCATTCACAAGAGCAGGACATTTGAATAGGTAACACATTTCATCCCCTGTGGCAGCTCCCCATGTTCCATCCTCTATCGTCGAATGTTTCATCAAATTCTTTTTATTTTCATTCAGATCACTGACGTAATCGAAATGATAGTAATACACCGGTTTTAATGATCTTTGAGAATATACTCTTGCTGTATAATCCACCACGTAACCCGTTAATGCATCGCCCATATACGTCACCAGATCTGGTACTGTCTTTATATTAATTTGACCATTCTTGAAATAGAAATCTGTGATTTCTTTTGCAGCTTCATCATAAACATCTTTTATTGGATCTAATCGGAATTTCAAGCGTCGGGGTAGTAAAAGAGGGAAGTCTTTTCTAAGAAAACTGATATATCTCGGTTCTATAAGATACTGCATCATTGAATCCATGCCTTCTCTAGAATTGGAACCCATCATGATTGGAATGTCAATTTTTCCTGTTGAATCCTCTGGGTATCCAGTTATAAGTCCATCTACCTGATTTTCAACAATTGGACCGAACGCAATCACGCTTTTCTGCGTATGTTTAAAGTGATCATCAGGGCTCGCATGCAAATCTCTAGTAAGCAAATCGGAGGCAGGTATTCCTTGCAAGTCCTTCAAGAGTTGAACATCGGTACTTGTAGCAACTTTCACTATCTCTCCAAGTCTAAATGCTCTCTCTCTGACATCTTCTTGTAAATAAGCTGATGACCAAGATGTACCACTATGTAGTATAGCTGCACTGAAAAGGTCTTTAGCTTTAGAGTGTATTAGTAAATCAATACCAGCTGCACCTCCTTGCAGTCCCATTAAAGTTATTCTGTTCGAATCACCACCAAACTGTTCTATATTATCTCTGATCCACTCCAAGCCTTCGACTATATCTCTTAAACCTGAATTTCCTGGTAGAAGTTCATCTTCTAGTGACAAAAAGCCCATCGCCGACAATCTGTGGCTTATAGTTACTACTAAAACGTCTTCTTCTATGAAGAAATCTGGAGCATAATCCTTAGATTTGTTATATGAATTGTGGAAATGATCGTTGACTATCAACACGATCACTGCTCGCTCCTTTTCGTCTATTGCTGGTGTGAATATGTCCAGGTATAAGCAGTCTTCTACTCCGTACATACCATGAGGCTGACCTTTCTTCACATCATGGTTGTATTGAATGCAAGCGGGTTTTTCTTTGGTCGTTCTCAGCGTTTCGTCCCAAGAGGCGACGGGTTGAGGTGGCTGGAAAATGTATGATATGGTATTGTTATATTTCTTTGGTCGCATTAGGTCTATTTCAATAGAGCTTGTGTAAATGATTTTTGGGAAAGGATTCGATTGAGTTGTTATAGAAATAAGGTGACTGACTTTTGTGGAAATAGTAGTAAAATAAAGTTTCGAGTTTTCATTTTCAAAATATGCAACATTAAAATATATTAGTAACTCTTTTTGAAATACTACTTGTGATTCTCAATGACAACCAAAAATAGTAATGATTATTTAACTTACCATAAATCTTAGATCCCCGACAGGTGGTGCAGCATAGGGTATTCCCATAAAGCCGAAATATTCCTCATTTTTAATAAGAGTCTTTAAAACTTTTCCAACAATGGGACCATTTGTTGTTTCTACTACTGGGCTATCTTTGCACACAATCACATTAACACATATAATAAGAGAAATAAAAATGTTAAGTATATTAAAATCCATTTTGTTAGATAGACATGACAACCTATACTACTGAAATGATCGATTGTAACTAAACTATACACCAGGTGAATGATATCAGATTATCGGACCACGTATTTATCTTTATTATGTCTTTAAAATACCCGTAATTTACAATGTTAAGTAACTGGGGAAAACAGATAATTTTTTGTGACCCAGAAAAATGATTGAAATGTATAGATTTACCGGTTACTAACCGCAAATAAATTGTAAATTAATGAGAAATCTACAGAACTAACAGGTACTCGAAAATTGAGTTGTTCAGCTTGACATAGTTAATCCCATGAAGGAAGTTATTTGTGTACATATGTATTGTTAGATAGGTACTGTATTTAAATAAAAATCCCATTGAAAAAACTCTTAACAGTTTTCCTTGACTATTATGACTTATATCATGCTCGAGACTAGAACTACATATATTACCAAGAAAGACATTAAGATGCGCATACACCGACAAATATATATACAATAGGTTTCTTCTAGGCAAGCATGCTCCATCTTCAACCACATCATCGCTTACCATCAGGTGAGATAGTGGTCAAACGCGTGCGTAACAATAATAAAAAAAAAAAATGATCGCAATTCTAGACCATTAAAGGTGTTTCGGCAACACCGGTTAATTTACGGCAATATCAGAATTGAATTGAACCTTCAAGGCTGAGTTTTTGATTTGAAAAAATGGAAGAAGAAAATTAGTTGCACCAACCCCAAGTATCATGAGACAAGGTCATATGATGGTGACATTAAAGTTAACTGGTAGGTACCCTGAAAATGAGACAAAGAAACTTATCTGTCACCTTCAGCTAACCCATAAAGTGCACTGAATGAAACCTTGGCGTCATATATAACATTTCTACATATTATGAAAACATTTTCACGGATTTTAATATTGTTTTTAATGACGTGTCCTATAAACTCACTCACATTTTGTTCAGTGATAGTATTTAGTATTACTTAGAAATTTCTCCAGATTTTTCCTCGTTATATTATGAGCTATTGTTATGAGTTTCTATATAGTTTGGTTATCTATTTCTTGTTATATCGTTACTTCTTGTTGTAATAGTGATGATGTGTATGTTATTAAAACAAATGGAACCAAAATTATTGGGAAAAAGTTGTTTACAATACTTGAAGACAAGCCTTTCGCTGCTTTTTGGAAAATTCCATACGCATATCCTCCGATTGGGAAGTTAAGGTTCAAGGTAACTTATGTTTTTTAGTGCTTCACTCTGTCACTTATGTAAATTAGTTTAGGAACACTTACCTTGAAATCATCCCCTCTTTGTAGTTTAGGTACATGTAATGAAAGATAGTTACAGTGTAGTTTCATTTTATGTATTTGATCTAATATTAAACAATTTGATTAAGTGAAATAATTAACTATATTATTTTGCAATATACATATATTGCAAAATAATATAGTCAACACATACTGACAGCCTAGGATCTATCTCCTCCTACTAAAGGTTGTCTACAAGAGATCGCCCTGTGCGATAACACCACCAATTGTACGTTTGTTTTTGATTTTTTAATTCGGTGTGCAACAAAATATAAATTAAAGACGCCATTATTTTATTTTCAGCCACCATCTCCACTTCGTTGGTTAAATAAACCGGTCTACAACTATAGCATTTCTTACAGTGAGAGTTGCGCATCCGGATTATCAGAAGACTGTTTGTATCTTTCCCTTTACACACCCATCATCAACCACATATCCTACTTCCCCGTTATTGTCTGGATCCACGATAAAACCCACATGCATGGCCCTGATTTTCTAATAGATGAAGATATTGTTGTAGTTACTCTCTCCTTTAGAACTTCAATTTTTGGCTTCCTCAATACTGGAGACAACTTTGCGGAAGGCAATATGGGAGCCAAGGATGTTATCACTGCTCTGAGATGGATAAGAGATAACATTAGCTATTTCAATGGTGATTTAAATAGAGTTACAGTTTTCGGTTCTGGATCATCTGCTCCTATAGTCGCATCATTGTTGTTGTCTGCTGCTGGTGAAGATTTGTTCAACAGAGTCATAATACAAGATGGAAGTGCATTATCACCTGCTGATTATAGAAGTTATAATTTTGAGATAGCAAATAAATTATACTGGAATCTGAATGGGCCATTTGAAAAGTTTAATCGAACGAAGTTGTATGAATTACTTTCTAAAAGTACTGTAAGGAAATTATTAGTGGCCAGTCATGATCTATACGATAGCACCGAAGTCAGGGACAACCAGAGGTTTATCAATTCATTTTCCCCAACTGTCGAAGTATCAGGAAAAGGCGCTTTCATGAACAAATTCCCCTTCGAAGTATACAAGCGAAAGATTACAAATAATGCCGTGGAAGTTATGATAGGCTATACCAACTTAGATTCCCTCCACAAACTGGACGGTTTCGTGAGAAACAGAAAACTTCTAAAGTATTTAAATTATAACTTTCAGTATTTATTGCCAATTGAAGGGAGGAGAGACGAATTCGGATCGAAAGTGTACAGGAAGATAAGGAGGAAAATAATGGATTTCTATTTCGTTAATGGGACGGTGGGGGAGCGGAGCCTGCGGAGATACGCGAAGTATGTGTCGGACCAAGTGATTTATCCGATACTCCGTCAGGCGAGCCTGCACTCGCAAGTGTCGTGTAATAACGTTTACGTGTACCGCTTCACCTTCCGAGGGTCCTTCAACATCATGTGGAACACGTTCCTTCGCAATCTCAACCTCAGTGGAGCTACATCGGGCGATGAAATCTGTTACCAATTTAAATGTAAATCTCTAAGTACAAGCTATAACAGAGCCGCGACTTCAGATGAAAGGCTCTTCATTAAGAAGATTGCGAGGTTATTGGCGAATTTCGCTAAATATGGGTAAGGTTAATGCAGATTAAATATTTGCTCTTTTCTCTTGTTAATGAATTTTAATTTAAGTGGTTGAGGTTTAAATCCTTAATGCGGAGTTATTTTCTAATTGTTTTGTCAGTTTACGGTAAGCTTGCTTTGATGGCATTAAAAGATTGTGAAGTTAAATATTATCTGGGTGTTGGGGTACTTTGCGGTATTTCCATTTGGTGTTTTGAAATTAAAATTTTGTTTGAACAACTTTACAAGGGAACTTATTTGTTTTCGTCTCGTTTCCGAGCAATATTTTAATCAATTATAATGAAATCTATTTGATGACCTCACTATGACTCATATTCCAAATTATTTGTTTGTTTTTTAAACTGTACCGTTAGACATACTAAATGAAAGAGCTTATTGTGAGTCTCAAATATATTTTTTCCATAATTTAAAAATATATGAAAAAGGACCATTCCTCCTCATAACTCCGAAACAATGGGGCCTAAATTTTTTTTAAAGAACACACACACTCTTGTCTGTGCTAGCCTGTACTATTATATTTTCTGATAACAGAGTTTTAAACCTTACAGTTATAAAATAAAAGTTGTTGGGCTAATCTAACATCTAGTCCATATCATTTTCAGGAACCCAACACCACATTCATCAGATGACGTTCTCGAAGGCTTACAGTGGCTTCCTCTGACTCCCTACAAGAGTATGAGAGGCCTAAACATGGGTCATCAGCTGAAGATGATGAGACTGCCAGAAGAGAAAAGAATGGAATTCTGGGACAATCTGAGGCATGAGTTCTTTCCTGATAGGGAAATAAATGATGAATTGTAATTTTTAAGTTATTGCTGTATTATTTTGTATTAGATGTAAGCGAAAAGCTCGTGGTTAAAGTAATAACAGCCGCACGGATCGATCCATCAGGTTAAGGATGATTCACGTTACACCGTGTTGCCACCGGGCCGTGCCCCAGCCGGGCTAGTCATTCATGCTACACCGGGCTCCGGCTGTCACCGTGTCGCCACCGGGCCGTGCCCCGGCATGAATGATTTCATACAAAAAGTATACTATAGATGTTTGACCGTGCAATTGTTTGACCGGCAATTGTTTCCCGGCCGGGGCACGGCCAGGACACGTCCGGGCCCGGTGCACACATTCATGTTACACCGTGACGCCACCGGGCCGTGCCCCGGCCGAAAACAATTGCCACTGACATTTCGACGCCGTGCCCCGGTCGGGGCACGGCCGGGACACGGTCTAGCATGAATCACTTCATACAAAACGTATGCTACAATCTTTGACCGTGCCCCGGCTGGGGCACGGCCCGTCCGTCATCCATCCTTTCAGCTACGCTTGCCGGGGTTGGTCCATGGATGGGTGACCATTTTTACATACCGAGACTCCTACGTGTCTCGGAAAGCACTTTAAGCCGTTGTTTAGTCCCGGCTGTCAATCGTAAATCTTTGACAGTCGTTATGGGTCGTCTGCAGCCCGAAAGTCTGACAACCAGTTAAGACTACTACGTACGTTATGTAGTTTGATAAGTCAAGGGGTATCGTATTACCCAGTAACTGGGGTGTGGAGTTCAGATAGGCAGTCGCTCCATGTAAAATACTGGTATTCAGTTGCATCCGGTTAGACTGGAAGCCGACCCTAAGATAGTTGGTAAAAGGCTAGGCAGGGAGATTAGATAGAAACGTTAATGATGCTTAATTGATAGCAGATTTAGATAAGGTTATGGTAGTTATTACGACATAGTTATTATTTTTTGACACTTTCTTCGCAAAGAGTTTTAAAATTTATTTTTATATCAGCATTGGCTAAAATAGAATTTGGGAGAGTGTAGCAGAGAGAGTGGTTGATGGCAATACCCACAATCTAGGCTTTTCAAACTAGTTATTAAATGGGAGTTATTGTGTACAACTCCCATATAATACATACATACACACATACATAAACCCATTCCTTTTTCACGTGCAGGTAGGTACCACATTCTTAAATCAGGTGTAAAAACTTAAAAAGACAGTTTCCGAATCTGAAAGCCACATACTCTACCCATTAATTGGATCATTTTTTTTCACTAGACTATACCTGAAAATCCACTGGTTCTGGAGATATTGAAGGTCAAAGTCGCAATTTTTTTTTTTACTTTTTTACTAAAATGAATTCCAAGTGTTATTTTACCAAACTTTTTTCCAAACAAACACTACCTGAAATATCGTTTTTTTTTTTTACGAAATTTCGAAATTACGCATTTGCAGTTACAAAAACGCAATGAATATCAAACGTATCTGACAAGTACCTACGTAGCTTAGAGTGAAGGAGCGGGGTTTAACTCCACTTGCTTGGGTTCGCGTTACATTGCGCGCAAAATTTTTTTTTTTTCGTACTTAGAAGTAAAAGTCGTTTTCCAGCAATAATTTTTGCGCAAAACTACTTTGTCAGACGTACATTATGCGTAGTTAACGGCTTTGTGATGTGTCTTTTTATACCGTATATACTTCTTATGCTACGATTGCATACATCTGGTCAAAACTACTTTGTTAGACGTACAGTATGCGTAGTTAACGGCTTTGTGATGTGTCTTTTTACACCGTATATACTTCTTATGCAACGATTGCATACATCTGGTCATAAACGTACGCCGGTATCCCCCCAAAACCCCGCCACTTAAAACTTAAGTGGCGCAGAAAAGATGGGCGATGGAGTCGAACAGTTCTGGAGTGGCGACCGAGTACCGGAAGATGCAGCGATGAAAGGCCTCTCATATGGTGGACCAATGTCCTGGTGAGGGTCGCGGGTAGCCGATGCATGCGAGACGCACAAGACCGGTCATTGTGGCGATACTTTGGGGAGATCTATGCCCAGCAGTGGACGTCATTCGGCAGAAATGATGATGACAAAATAACCCCAAATCTAATCTATTTAGTTCTAAGCTAATAAGAACCTCATCAAATCGTCAGCTTAATTAACGAGCTACCCTGTAATCAGCTGATGTGTTATTTTACTAGCTAACAACAGAACTTGAACAATTTTATGAACACTACAGCTTAACAGTCAGAACGTAATTAAATCGGAGTGCTCCCAAATGATTTGAGTACTGTTGAGTGGAAAGGTGTTCATATTTATACAGGTGTTTTATTTGGGAAAAAGTTGACAAAATTTTTGCTACCGGTAAGTAAAAAGGATGTTATGGAAATGTAAAATACAGGATGTAAAAAGACACATCGCAAAGCCGTTAACTACGCATATTGTACAATATCGTGAGGAAACCGGGATGTCCTAGAACCAAAAATTCGAAGACATGTGACATCCACCAACCCACATTGGGCCCGCGGTGTGGATTACGGCTCACACCCTCTCACAGAGACGAGGCCTGTGGGCTGTGCCCCAGCAGTGGGGACATTAAAAAGGCTGATGACGAAAAATTTTAATAGCAATAAGTAGTACATCTGTATCAGCCTGCTAAATCTTTTCTAGTGAGAAGAAGAAAATCTTGTTTGTTGAAAAAAAATCTTACCATAAAGAAAATTCTTTCACGAATAGAAATAGCTACATTAGTGCTGAGCGTAACTCTGTTAGTGCAGTGGTGGCCCATTAGTAAAGGCCGCGAACCCTGAGTTCAAACCCAGGCATGAGTTTTACAAATTAAAAATAATTTAATTATTTCATCACCACTGCTCTCCAAATCGTGAAGGAAAACATCCTGAGGAAACCGATATACCCTAGAACCAAAAACTTCGAAGACAGTAACATCCACCAAACCGCATTGGGCCCACGTGGTGGATTACGGACATCACACTCTCTCACGGAGTCGGTAAAATAAATAAACAATAAAAGGCCGAGTAAGCTACTGCCGAGTGTCATAAAGCCTCAGGAGCGAAGTCGCGAGGAAAATTTATTTGATTTGTTGTGCATATTTGCGGTGCATATTTGTGGTGACCATTTCTGGTGCAAATTTGTTGATGCAGATGTTTGTTAGAAATGAAATTATAATAAATGTTGTGGAAATATGTTCTTTGCGAAATATGTTTTGTAAACTTCTAACTTTGAATGATAGATTCGAGTAATGATGTGGCGTAGCAAGTGGCATTATGTAGTTTTTGGGCCACCCATGGGAAAAGGTCATGAAATTACATAAATTCACGAATTTTGTATCAATGTATGTTTGTATGCACATTTTTCTATAACCGAGTCATTGTTGTACCCAAGTGTATTGGTAGAACATACAGAACTGGGTCACCGCTGCATGTGTGTGTGATATCAGATATCATTTTAAATGTGTCGGCTCACATTGAATTTTGAGAGCATTTGCATGTTCACAAAAGTTCAATTACTTTGTGATGGATTGTGAAATGTTGGCTGCCTTTTCATTACAGACTTACCAGGCTTTTTTTCAGTTGTAAATAAAAAAGGCAAAGCTTTGGAATGTAATATTCCTCCACTGTTAAAAAAAATCAGCATTGCCACATTTTGCTCGTATCGTTGAAGATTTAATAATAGAGACTTCTTTAAGTCTTTACTATTCATGAATCTCATCTCCAAGTTGTCTGTTCCAATTTACCTTTAAAAAGCCAAAACTGGGTAAATTTGACGAGTGCGTCTCATATCAAAAGTTATTTGGTACCTATGCTTTCATTTCAATAACGTTCACAAGATGATATACTCGTACGTGAGATATACGAACTGTAGATATCATTTCTTGACATATAACATTTATATAATCGAAAACTTATTTCGTATAACGTTATTGGATAAAACGTTTATTTAATCGAAAATTATTAGGTCTATCGTTTAAAATATATATATTGAAATCATCATTCAGAGCAATCCGACTCGGATAGGTTAGTTTAGAAGCCAGATCCTCTTTATTGTTGGTAAATCATTTGGGTTCGCGAAGGCGAGCGAGCTAATCGAGCGTGACGCGGCAGCGGCAGCCGAGCACCAGATCCTTTCTATTGTTAGTGATATCTTGGCAGATGGTAATCAGAATCATTAAATTAGAAAAAAAACCTTTAAATTATTTATTAGGTAGGTATAGAAAAAGTTATTGTTTTTTTAAGCTTAAATTAGAAGCCAGAGCTCATAGAGCAACACGGGCCACCGGCGGACCTGAGGGGAGTAGCCATACGCAAGCGTTCCCCTCTGTCAAAGTACAAGTCCAGTTGGTCCTATGCATACAATAAAACTAGTTGCAGCCGCACTGTTCACTAGACTAAATCTAGTAGCGCGGCTGAATTGACATCCTACAAAAATGCCGAATAGTTCAGTTTTTTGCTGCAAAAAGAAATGTGCCACGTCAAACATGTTACAAAAAGATGGCGTTACCTTTCATGTGTAAGTAAATTTTAACCACATTTTTACTATTTACTCATTTTTAAACCTAAAATATACAATAATTACGGTCGTGTTGTTTCGGATTTGTTTACCAACACAGGCCGTTCGCCCTCATACATTATGAGGATCGGTCGAGCGACTGATCCGAGTCTGCATCCGAGTTGTCACCGTCACCGAGAGAAAGTGTTGTTACCGGTTTGTAGATACTTAGGTATCGATAAAAACCGGCCAAATGCGTATCGGACTTGGCACATTTGTATTTTTGACTATTTGTATGGCTTTGGGTCAACAAGATGCTTATACTGTGAAAATTTTAAGAATGTAGCTCCAACCGTTTGGCTGCAAAACCTGTGTGACAGACGACGGACAGACAGACAGATGGACACGTGAGTGACAGAAGTAGGGCTCCGTTTAGACCCTTCGGGTATGGAATCCTAAAAATGGCTAAGGCATTGAGTCTATACAGTCATGTCTGATCCCGTGCATATAACTATTTTTGAGATTAAGTTTTCTGATTTATTTAATGCCAGCACTTCGCTCGCGACTTGGTGACTATGGCACTCAGGAATAACGTAGCTTTCTACTGGTGAAAGAATTTTTAAAATTGGTTCAGTAGATCCAGAGATTCGGTTAGTCCTCCTAACCCCTATGCTCGACTCGAAAATATCTACTTAAAAGTTTCGCTACAAAACTCTTCGATTCCACTTAAAACAATGGAAGATACAGTTGGAAAGAAAAGTGTTTGAATTCAAGTTAAAAAATGTATAGCGCTATTCGTATATATAATATATAATAATTATGCGTAAGCGTCTGTAAGTTAAAATTTGTTTTATCTCGTTTTGACAATCAAAAAAGTCAAAATGACAGATAAGGACAAACGAATTTTAGAGCAATTCTAAGTTAAAAAATGTGTATAAATAAAGCTGTAAGCCAATACTGGACCCACAAGATTTAACGAAATGTGTAGACTTCCTTACAAATCCTATCTTACTAATATTTTATGAATTACATAAATGAATGCAAAACTTACGATGTTTGAATATTTGTTACGCCCTCATGCGTCAACGGCTGGACGGATCGGGATGAAATTTATTAGATACACAGATAGTTCAAATCCTGAATTAACATAAAGATGAAGCCGCGGGCAGAAAATAGTAAAACATAAAATAGCGTAACTAAATAAAAAAATCATTCTCAAAGTAATCCTGTATTCATAATATTTCAGTCTTATAATTACACAAATAATCAACTATTTAAAAATACACAGAAGTATTACTATTTGAATCGCAGATTTTAATACGAATCAAATAAAATGTACTAATATAAAATTAACATTTCTTTCTCGATAATTACGATTTGGTTTAATTGTTTTTTTGCTTTATCTTTCCAAATAATAGTTATGTTGGAGATGGCGTCCAAAAAGATTTTCTAGCAGATATCTTTAATTCTTTATTGTACACAAAAAAATAAAGATAATTATCTTTCTTTTCGTAGGATCTTGACAAATTTTTAATTTAGTTTTCGATGGCAATGCTTGACTTTTTTCAATAAATATTACACTGTAACAGTTTTCTTCATCACTGCCCGCGAATGTGATTTCGTGCATAGCGAAACATTTTTAACCGACTTCGAAAAAGGAGGAGGTTATCAATTCGGATGTTTGTATTTTTTTTTTGTGTATGTTCGGGCATAACTCCGTCATATATTGACAGATTTGCAAAATTCTTTTTTTGTTCGAAAGGGGTTTATTTCGAAATGGTCCCATTTAAATTTCAAAAAGATCTGATGATGGGTTTCGGAGACAGACAACGGAACTCTTCAATAATTGATAGCAAATCAACCGCGATTGCTGCTATCGTATGTCTATGAATTGTTAACACAGTTTAATGGGGAACCACAACTAAAAAGTGAAAAATAAAAAAAAAATTACAAAAGAATAGAACCGACTTCCGAAATTAAAGTTATTTTGCACTTTTTTTGGAAGTCGGTTCTATTTTTTAACCGACTTCAAAAAAAGGAGGAGGTTCTCAATTCGACTGTATTTTTTTTTTTTTTTTTTTTTTTTTTTTTTTTATGTGTGTTACCTCATAACTTCTAACTACGTGAACCGATTTTGAAGATTTTTTTTTTATTTGAAAGCTGTTGCTTTACATTTGGTCCCATTTTAATTTGGTGAAGATCTGATGAAGGACTTCGGAGATACACAACGGAACTCTTCAATAAATGATAGCAAACCTTCCAGAATTGCTGCAATCGCATGTCTGTATATTGTTTTCACCACTCCACAACATTACATCACGCTGATGCGCTCTGAAGGGGTATACAGATTTGTACAGTTCACCCTGATACACCCTAATTTCACCAACTACGTTCAAATTCCCTATTTTTGGGGCTATCAATTCGGGCATAACTTTACTATTCATTTAGTTTTAGAATGGGTTACCCCATTCTAACAACCCAACTAACAACTAAAAAGTGAAAAATAAAAAACTTTTTACAAAAAAAATACAACCGACTTCCATAAAATAATACTAAAAAATGCAAAATAACTTTAATTTCGGAAGTCGGTGTCAAATAACGAAGAAACCAAACTAGAAACACCGACTTCCGAAATTAAAGTTATTTTGCATTTTTTAGTATTATTTTATGGAAGTCGGTTGTATTTTTTTTGTAAAAAGTTTTTTATTTAGTAGGTATTTTACGAGTCGAGCATAGTGGGACTAGAGCATAGGGGTACTAACCGCAGAGGTTAGCCCATACAACCTCACAAACCTCTTTAAAATAATAGTATAGATAAATACATGTATTGTATTGTGAGTCTTATTTAAATTTTAATAAAATTGCGTTGAATAAAATACAATACTTACTTACGTAGTAATAGGTAATAGTATTAAGTATATTAAAATGACTAAGTGTGAACTTTGAATAGAATATTATTTAATTATTTATTGCAGGTTTCCTAAAGATCAAAGTTAAAGGAACATAATGGAAGATTTTTTGTAATAAAGACCTATCTGGATTCCCACAAGAAAGTTCTCGAATTTATCGATAATGCGTATCGACACTTGTTACAGCCACAGCTGTATGCACATTGTCAATGTAGTTGCATCTTTTCATTACACTGTTATGACACAGAAAGTACCTGTGGGTATGTGTGCGAAATTCTTAGTATTTTGTTTTAGTTGTTATGAGTGAGTTTCATAGTGACAATCTTTGTGTGAAAAAATGACAGATAATTCTGTATCGCAAATAACCGACTTCAAAAAAGAAAATACACTAAAAATTAAAAAAAATAACTTTAATTTCGGAACTCGGTGATTCTAGTTTGGTTTCTTCGTTATTTGACACCGACTTCCGAAATAAAAGTTATTTTTTTAATTTTTAGTGTATTTTCTTATTTGAAGTCGGTTATTTTTAACCGACTTCAAAAAAAGGAGGAGGTTCTCAATTCGACTGTAT
Organism: Polia nebulosa; assembly: GCA_951329385.1. Taxonomy (NCBI): domain Eukaryota; kingdom Metazoa; phylum Arthropoda; class Insecta; order Lepidoptera; family Noctuidae; genus Polia; species Polia nebulosa. Next base: position 10,643,585 of record OX589605.1, read on the forward strand.
ATATTTTTTTTTTTTTTGTAAAAAGTTTTTTATTTTTCATTTTTTAGTTGTACCCCATTCTAAAACTAAATTAATAGTAAAGTTATACCCGAATTGATAGCCCCAAAAATAGGGAATTTGAACATAGTTGGTGAAACTATGGTGTATCAGGGTGAACTGTACAAATATGTATACCCCTTCAGAGCGTATCAGCGTGATGTAATGTTGTGAAGTGGTGAAAACAATATACAGACATGCGATTGCAGCAATTCTGGAAGGTTTGCTATCATTTATTGAAGAGTTCCATTGTGTATCTCCGAAGTTCTTTACCAAATCTTCATCAAATTAAAATGGGACCACATGTGAAGCAACAGCTTTCAAATAAAAAAAAAAATCTTCAAAATCGGTTCACGTATTAAAAAGTTATGAGGTAACACACATAAAAAAAAAATACAGTCGAATTGAGAACCTCCTCCTTTTTTTGAAGTCGGTTAAAAAACGCTATGGCTCGCTCCCCTCCGGTCGGTGGCCCGTGTTGCTCTACGCCAGACCTCGTAAAAATTTACACTCTAAATATTCTTTTTGCTGCTGCAGTTTATTAGACTAAATAAGTCTTTTGAGCTTAAAAACATTAATTATTTTAAAATTATATCAATCGTTTATTTTATTATATTAGATCATTATATCAAATTAAGATATAGATTCAGTTGTTATAATAACTTGTAAATATTAAAGATTTCTTAATTATATCAGATATTACTTACCCAAAGTCACTAATGCGAGTTTTTCACCAAGCGTTTTCATAATTATTTGCTTTGCCGTCTGCATGTTTACGGATAATACAATGTTCTGATGTTAATATCTTGCTTGACAGTACCTACATTAATACTAGCTTTTGCCAGTGGCTTCGTCCGCGAGAAACTAGCACTTCCCTCATTATAAATTATAGCCTATGTGCTATTCCAGACTATAATCTATCTCTGTGCCAAATTTCATCCAGACCCGTTCAGCCGTTCTGGTGTGATTGAGTAGCAAACATCCATCCCTCTATCCAAACTTTCATATATTTATATTTATAATATTACTAGCTTCCGCCCGCGGCTTCGCCCGCGTGAAAGGTATGATTATAAATTAGAGTGGTATTTCCAGAGAGCACGATAAAAAAACACTGTAGAAATCAAAATACATAGTCAGTTATTCAAATTAGGTTGCGAGCCAAAACTTTTTGAACGTCGTTCTACATAAAAACAAACCCTTCACCACTTCTTAGCTTCTTGCCCATGACTCTATCTGCGTAGACATCCGGATTAAGTCCAGAGAAAAATCAAACATTTGTGAAAGATTAGAAGTTAGTACGGGCTAGGCTCATGATTAATTAGAATTCCTTACATTAGTAGGGCTTACTAAAGTTGGACGGCGATTTTTTGCGCTATGCCAAACATCTCTTTTTTAAGGGCTACCTATTTTTTTTTGCGAATGTATCTACGTTTGACGTCGAAGTTTTATTATTTATGTTAAATTAACTTTTTCATGATTTTGGCACCCTGATAGTTTACCTGCGGCTTCATCTGCGTGCAGGTCTAAAATTTCTCTTCTGCATGATTCTGTTTTCCCGGTTGTTTAAGAATCTATACCGCTCAGGATTCCAGCCCCCAAAAAAACATATTCAAGATGCTATCTCTTATGATCCCACCCCCTCCCTGGTAGTGCGTGAATCTATACCGCTCGGAAATTTTACTTCTTCACGATTCTATTCTCCTGGTAATTTGTGAATCTTTCTCTACCTCCTAAGATTCCTGCCCCAGAATACTTTTTGTGTTTCTGGTCTCCTGGTAGTTGGTTAGTATTTATCGCTCATGATTTTAGTCCTCGAAATGTTTCTAGTCTCCTGGTAATTTGTAAATCTCTACCTGTCCTAATACCAGCTTTTTGTGCTTCTGATATCCTTCTAGGTTATGAATCTATAACGCTCAGGATTCCAGCCCCTTCCCTGGTAGTTTGAGCATCTATACCGCTCATGTTTTCAGCACCGGAACGCGCTTTGTGTTTCTGATCTCCAGTTTCTTTTTTTTTTTGTTTCTGGTCTCCTGATATTTTGTGAATCTTAGCGCTTAAGATTCTAGCCCCAAAAATACTGATTCACGACTATGGTCTCCTGGTAGTTTTGGAATCTATACCTATCATGGTTCCAGCTCCGGAACTAATTTTTCGTGAATCCTGATCTTTTCGTAGTTTATATTTTATTATGAGTCTTTATCGCTCATAATTTCAGTCCTTGAAATACTTCTCATGTTTCTGGTCTCCTGTTAATTTGTGAATCTCTCTCTACATCTCATAATACCTGCCTCGGAATATAATTTCTGATTCTGATCTCCTAATAGCTTGTGAATCTATATCGCTCAGGTTTAAAAAAAAAGCCACCTCCCTGGCAGTTTGAGAATCTATACCGCTCATGATTTCAGCCCCGGAACACTCTTTGTGTTTCTGGTATCCTGGTATTTTGTGAACACAGTATACAGCTTAAGATCCTAGTCCCAAAAATACTGATTCACGACTCTGGTCTCCTGGTAGTTTTAGAATCTATACCTCTCATGATTCCAGCCCCGAAATCACTTCTTCATAATTTTGATGTCCTGGTAATTTATGACTCTCTCCCTCTCATAATCCCAGCCTTGGTTATATACATTTGTAATTCTGATGTCCTGGTTGTTCGTGAATCTGTACTGCTCGGAAAACTTATTCATGATTCTGTTCTCCTGGTAATTTGTGAATCTGTACCTCTCATAATACCAGCCACAGAATATATTTTGTGATTCTGATCTCCTGGTAGGTTGTGAATCTATACCGCTCGGGATTCAAGCCCCGGAAATACTTCTTCATGATTCTGGTCCCCTGGTACTTTGCGAGACTTTACCGCTCATGATTCCTGCCCCGGAAATACTTCTCATATTTCTGGTCTCCTGGTACTTTGTGAGCGTAAACCGCTCGTTCAGCCTGACTTTGGATTTCTACTTCCACCTCAGCCTTCGCTAAGTTTTATCATTTACTGGGATAAAAAGTAGCATATGTGTTAATCCAGGCTATGACCTACCTGTGTGCAAAATTTCATTGAAATCCCTTCAGCCGTTTTTGCGTTACCTTCAGCCAAACATACAAACATACAAACTTTCGCATTTATAATATTAGTAGGATACTAGAGCAGGATTGATTAACAATTCTGCTCTAGTATAATATTATTTGCTTTCCGTTGCTTCATGACTGTCAACACATAGATACGAGTATCTATGACAGGCGTCACAGCTGGTCACCGAATACCAAAAGTTTGACGACCGGTTGAAAAATAAAACCCTAGGACATCGGTATTGCACAGTAATTGGCATGCGGAAGCCAGGCAGACGTTTCGTGGAAAATAGCGATATTCCACTGCTGCTGGTTACACTGAAAGCCGGTCCCAATCAAGTTTGGTAAAGGATCGGCGGAAAACGGTGCATATTGTATTATGTATTTACAGAATGAGTTTTAAACTTACGTTTGTTACACTAAAGTGGACCACAGTAAAAATATTTTTTAACACACTTACTCGAAAACCTGCTACTATCCTTACCGCTTTTAGTCTTGCAATGTAGTATATTTCGTAATAGTGCGGAAAGTGCGGCGGCTAGACCCCCAACAATATATTTTACTTATTGTATTAGGCTGGTCGCTCGCCAGCCCCCACTGGTCACGCGACTACCCCCCACTGGTCGCACGACAATCCCCACTAGTAGCGCGACCGCGCCCACTGGTCGCTCGACCCCACTGGTCGTGGAATCCATATACGTTTTATGTAATTTAAGAAAATTGGCGAATAGGAGAATTGACCATTGGGCTACTTATCTCCGAAATCACTGAATCTAAAAATTAAAAAAAAGCAAAAAATAGTTCTTCACTTTGAGATAGGAAACCATTTTTATAAAAAAAAACCAGCTAAGTGCGTGTCGTATGTCGCACATTTAAGTACCAAATGTATTTTTGACAATTTGTATGGCTTTGAGTCAATACGATGCTTAGGTATACTGTGAAAATTTGAAGACTGTATCTCCAACCGTTTGGCTGTAAAACCGATGACAGCAATAGGGCTCCGTTTGAACCCTTCGGGTACGGAACCCTAAAAAAAGTAAAAAAAAAATCGTACGGAAACGTATGCGCGCGAGTGCAACTCGCGCTTTGTCGATTTTTTCTTTGACCGTGCTAAACACGTAAATTCCTAAGCCTGATTTTGCTGCAAAGGCAAAAATAAACAGCGAATGTTTACAAGATAAGTATTACAGAGAGTATCAAGATATTCCTGAGCAAAATAGCTGGTGCAAATAGCACAGAAAATGCTTGGAATTCTATTTAAATGTAAGAGATAAAGGGATAAACTATCCTAAGGTAGACTATTCAGTTTGTTATATAAGGCATAAAAGGGTCTTGGTCAATAGGTACACTGATATTTATCACTGATCTGTTGCCAGTGATTCTAAACGTTTTTGTAAGCTACCGTTTTCGATTTGTAACTAACTTTTAAAAAAAATCTTAGAAGTTAAATTTGACCCACTTCCCGGTGTCCGATTGAGCTGGAATGCATGGTTAGCTAAGTGTCGTCATTTTAAATCAATATGGCGAACCAATTTCTTCTAGAAAGATAAAAATTGGACTTACCGTATAAAATTATCGTCAGCTGATAAAAATAATTGGACTTACCGAAGAAAATTATCGTCAGCTGATAAAAATTGGTATGAAAGGTCAACATTTTTTTTTTTGAGAATTTTCTTTCTTGAAGAAAGTTGTTTTTTTATGAGCAAAAGCGGTTAAGGTTGCACTAGTCGATATTTTTTAACCGACTTCAAAAAGAAGGAGGTTATCAATTCGGATGTTTGTATTTTTTTTATGTATGTTCGGGCATAACTCCGTCATATATTAACGGATTTGCCAAATTCTTTTTTTTTGTTCGAAAGGGATTTATTCCAAAATGGTCCCATTTAAATTTCTTAAAGATCAGATGATGAGTTTCGGAGACAAACAACGGAACTCTTCAAAAATTGATAAGAAATCAACCGCGATTGCTGTGATCGTGTATTTATGTATTGTTAACACAATTTAATGTAGAACCACAACTGCAAACCCGACTAATAAAAACTTTTTTTACAAAAAACTAAAACGGACTTCCAAAAAAAATATGCAAAATAATTTTAATTTCGGATGTCGGTTTCAAAAAAGAAAACACAAAACCAGGAAACACCAACTTCCGGAATTAAAATTATTTTGCATATTTTTTTGGAAGTCGGTTTTAGTTTTTTGTTCATACAAATTTCGGGAGAGTATTACTCCACTACATACAAAGTACATGATATCGTTTTGACTCATTATTAATTTTGTCTGTGCGGAAACAGAATAGTAAAATAAAAAGCCATTAAAAAGTTATAAGCCAACAAACATTCGTTTTTCTTGCTAATTTTATCGCAAATTTGGGCGTATAAGTAATAAAAGAAGTGCAAAATCCCAAAACAAAGTCGGCACCGGCAAACCTCAATTCCAAAGGATTTTTCGTAATTTTTTGCGCGGTCGTTTTAAGGCTCAATTACACCTTCCGATTTCAAGGGACCCAATTTAGGAACAAACTAACTAGGAAGCAGGCAGCAAGCGATTACACTATCCTAAATTGAATTCCTAAGTCGGCAGTGTTGCCAACTCTTACAAATTCGAGTCCCTAAACAGAATATCAAAAGTCGCTCTAAAGTCTCTTATAAACTGATTCTACCAGGAGCGGACTTAAAAATAAAAAGAGCGGACACAGATTTTTTTTCTGGGAAAGCGACTTTGTGAAATTTAATTTAATTTTAAACACAAACAAAAATACTACTAGCCCATTTGTAGCGACAAAGTCTCTAAATTGGCAACACTTAGCTCTAAATCGGAGTGATGCGATTACACTATCCTAAATCGTACACAATTTAGGAAGTCAAATCGGGACCTTTCAATCTCACTAAATCGGACACTAACTGCTCTAACTGCTATTACACCTTCCTGTTTCCTAAATTGGGTCCCTTGAAATCGGAAGGTGTAATTGAGCCATTAGTTTGGAACGGTGCAGCAGTGTTTGTGTGCGTGCGAACTAGACATTGGGGCTGATTCTGTTATGCTATTACTATCTTTTTCTCTCTAAAAAAACAAGAAAGAGACGGACGTAAATTAGAGCTGTCAAATTGAGTCGAACCAATGTTACCATACAAATTTAGGGTAAGGCGTAAACTAATTTGACATCTCTAACTTAGCCGTCCTTTTCTCGCACTGCCGTTTAGTAAAAGATAGCGATTCTCTAATTTTAGTTTAGATATTCAACAAGAGAATCGGCACCATTATGCATGTAGACTAGCGTCTAACTACTCATCACTGATATTTTCTCTGTCGGACATGATGCCAAGTGAGACAGCGAGCTTTTTGGCCACGCCCACCAGTGAGTTCGAGCCCGCGACTAGTTCAACCATTCCGTTACATCATGTAGATAACAAACAGACAAAATATGCCTTGTTACTAAGGCGCTTCACCCGTTCCACTGTTTCCACAGAAATAAATTCAATAATGCTTTTTAGGTAAACAACGTGGATTTTTTTTCATTATTTAATTTTATTTGCTGTTAATATCAGGCCGTAAAAGAAAACTCTACAGGGCATGACAGGCCCGCGGCTTTGAGTTTGAGCATTACTGCCCAAGATCAAAGCTCCTACACAAATAATAAAATAACGGGCACAGGGAAAGATATCGAGTCATCGTATCAAATAAATCACATTATCATTATACTGAGGTTACAAAGAGAACAGGGGTGGTATGGAGAGGAGAAAACTTGTTTATTTTGTTTTTGAACATATAAAATGAATTTGTGGTTAGACTCCACGTTAAGCCGTTGGTCCCGGCTATCAATCGTGGATCTTTAACAGTCGTTACGGGTCGTCAGACTTGTTGTCTTGTGACGTCGATCTGACTACTTGCTTGTAACGAATATCAAAGATCTACAAATGGCAGTCGGGACCAACTCTTTAACGTGCTTTCTGAGGCACGCAGGAGTGCTGGGTATGTAATGGATGGTTATCCTTCCACAAACCAACCTCGCCAACCTTCGATGTCGACCCGTGTGGCTGTCGTTCCTTCGCCATGAGCTCCTCCGCAATACTTACATTACTTGGTATTTTAAATTCTTTTAAACGTTGATTCACACTTGCAATTATTCCTGTATCATGGGTGCGATCACGAGAAGTGGTGACCCAGTGTTGCACAAGTGGTCGTGAGTTCAAACCCAGGCAGGCACTTAATTTGTGTAAATTATTTCATCACCACTGCTCTCAAAACGGTGAAGGAAAACATCGTGAGGGCACCGGCATGTCATAGAACCAAAAAATTGAAGACATGTGTGACAACCGCCAACCCGCACTGGGCCCGCGTGGTGGATTACGGCCTACACCCTCATTCAGAGCCCCAGCAGTGAGGACATTACAAGGCTGAGGATGATGATAATGAATGCGATCACAAACATGTAAACTCACATACACAGGACACCCAGACTCGGAACAACTATGTGTAGGCCATACAAATATTTGTTCCGTGCGGGAATCGAAACCGCGAGGCGCACACAACAGTCGAATGCTCAAATATTGCGCCAACCGTGGCGTCTATTAATATTTTAGCGTTCTCAGTATAAAGGTGATAATGGCTTGTCAATGGCGGTAAACAACATAAATCATCTTCTAACAATGAAAGGGTGGAAGACGATAGCTCTGTGCCGGAAGATATCGATGAATCAAAAGACAGAGAGCTCCATTGTCTCGAATAGGAGTGTTTTGATAAACAGTTGAGTGGAGCTGTCAACGGATTAGCGGTGAACGGGGAAAGTCTGTTTGGAAGTCGAATCAACCATTTTTGTGTTCAATTTAATATTGTGAGGCTCAATTTATTGCGGTATAATTATTTAGTCATCATCTTCCTGCACTTATCCCATGTTACGTGGGGTCGGCGCAACTCGTTTTTTTCTTCCATTCTGTCCTGTCAGCCGTCACGATTTCACTAACTTCCTTTTCTTTCATATCACTCCTCACACAATCCATCCATCCTTTCTTTGGCATCCCTCTCTCTCTCCATCCATCCAAATTTATATTCATAACTCTTTTAGTTACATGTGTTTTATCCCTCCTCTTCACATTACCATACCAAGATAAGCGGTTCCCTTTCAACTTTTCTGTGACTGGCGCCACTTTTAAACTACTTCTAATGTACCTACTCATTTCTCACTTTATCCATTCTCGTTACTCCACACACCCATCTGAACATTCTCATCTCCGCCACATGCAATCTTTTTTCATCCGTCTTTTTCTTTATATTAGGTACTCGTATAATTATTTAATGCGGTAATAAAATGTTCCGTCTTAGTTGCTTTTATTTTCTACCCAAGCGGTACAATTAGTTTCAATGTTGGAACTGAATAGATCAATATGGGTTTCGACTGAACCCTTCCCAAACCTGTTTGAGATGGGTTTCTAAATTGCCAAACATAACAGGAATTAAAGTTCATTCTAAAGGTTAATTTATATTATATTTACAACAAGTAATTACCTACTCAGATATTTGATGCTAAAGATTCTACAATATTGTTGTAACAGGGTTCTATATTTAGCATTTCGTTATCTTTTAGGTGATAAGTATTGTTGACTATTATATTAATAGTAGGTAATGCAAAATAAACGGCATAATAGTTTTTTCCCGCGACTTCGCTCCTGTTTTTGGTGTCACCTAATGAACAAAAAGTATTACTTATTTTTTAATTAAAATATATAGGAGCACACAGACATCTTGCTATACACTACAGACAAGAAGTAAAAGGTACACACATGACCTAAGAAATATCACTTTAAACCAAAGACATAATTTTTGTATAATTGAGTACATTAATAGTTCTCAGTCCATCCAAAGGTTGTCTAGTATAAAAAGCTGTCAGCGCGATAAGACCGCCATTGTACTCGGATATAATTATGTTCATTAATACAAGTTTATTATCTGTTTTGGTGTACAATAAAGTATTATTCTATTCTATTGCCTTTTTAGATCATTTTAACAGTTTATTGACAGTCCTAAACGAACGCACACCCTTCCTTACTCCTGAGTAGGTACCTAATTTAGAAGCAAAGTGAAATACATGGGTGCAACGGGTTATTGTAATGACACAGCATTTCAAATTCCATACATTGCGTGTATTCGTCTACTTTTGATATAGATTTTTCTTGCACAGTTACTATCAGCTGATCAACGTTACTGCGGAAGGTTCAACGTTTTTTTTCGGCTTTTATTTCGTGAACGTCGCAGGAATCCGATGGATACGAGACGGATAGGACCGGTCGTTGTGACCACAGCAGTGGACTTCTTTTGGCTGAAATGATGATGATGATGATGACAAAACACAATCAGTTTGTCTGATTTGCATAGCCAATGGTTTCGCCATTATTATTATAATTCACTCAAAACAGTTTTTAAATTTAAGGTGGAAGCGCCAGGGTAGCCCGCGAAATTCAAGTTTTCTTAATTTTTGTTGTAACTTGCAGGTCAGTATCAGGTTGTATCTTGGTCAAAATTTGATTCACGGCCGTAACCAGTATGTGCTTATAGAATTATAATCATTAAAATCATTTCAGTTCTGTAAATACGTACTTGCTACGGCCGCGAATTATATTTTGACCAACATACAACCTGATGCTGACCTGAAAATTGCAAAAAAACGTAAAAAAAAATTGAATTACGCGGGCTACCCTGGAGCTTTCACCTTATAGAAATGATAATAATATACAAATATCAATTTTGTTAAAGGATTTTTCTTGTTAGCTGTAAGTAGTTTTAATAGATTTTGACATAAACAATGGCTGTGACCAGTACACAAAATGAACGAACCTGTGACAAATTTACGCAAGATTTTTGACAACCTGATTCCATTTATGGCCGGATTACAGTTATGATCAAATTACACTTATGGCCGGATCAATACACGATGCAAAGGCTATCGCAGAACTAATTAGGTTTGTTTTAAACTTGAAATGTTTGCATGTTATCGAACGGTCACCGAACAGAGACGAAGTTGTCCGAACGCAAAACTTTCAACAACTTGTGTCACTCGGCTTGTAGAGAAGGAGGGCAAACTTGAAGTATGAGAGGGTTCAGTACTGAGTGCATTATTACTTGTTTAAGTTTCTAGTACGAAGCGATCACAAGTTCACTAAATACAGTAAATAAGGTTTTCTCTCTGCATCTCGTCTGTATTATTGAATTTGTACTTCAGTAGTTTAGTCCTATGTTATAAATGTGGTAATCTGTATGTTTGAAAGTTTGTTAAATCCCTCCTCAACCATTGAATTGATTTGGATGAAATTTGGAACACGGTTAGGTTAGGGGCTGAAATGGGACATAGAATAGAATAGAAAACATTTACAATACGTAACAATACAACACACTCGCACTTAAGAAAGCTCCATTTGCTGTGGTTCCACAATTCCAGGATACACCCCTTACCATTTCTAACGGCCTTAGGATCCTTGGCATCGACATCTCCAGTAACGTACTATTCCGAGGTCACCTTGAAAATAAGGTCAAGCTGGCATCTAGAAAGCTCGGTGTGTTGAACACCGAGCGGTACTTCGCCCCGGCACAAAGGCTACTGGTTTACAAAGCGCAAGTTCGGCTTCATATGGAGTACTGCTGCCACCTGTGGGCGGGAGCACTTGGGTATCAGCTTGGTCCTTTAAGCGACCCCGAAACGTTCAATTACGATTGTCAATTGCGATTGATCGTTAACGAGTACAATTGAAGAGATTGTCAATCGCAGTTACGTGATTGAAAGCAATATGATAAAAAATTTGATTGATTTTCGTTGACAGGAGCCATTGAAGCTGCTTTCATTGATCGTTTAACTGAGTCATTGACAATCGTTTCCATCATTTGCGCGTCTGACAGCAGTGAAAACAAACATGGCGAATACTCCACGTAATATCGAGGACCGGGAATTTATAACGCGATCTTCCAGAGTTAGCGCAAACAATTGACAATTGCAATTGAAGTGCATCAATGGCACCTTCAATTGCAATTGTCAATAACGTAACACATTGACAATCGCAATTGAACGTGTCGGGGCCGCTTTAGACTCGGTACAAAAGCGTGCTGTGTGGATAGTTAGTGATCCCGGGTTTACAAGTAATTTAGAACCGTTAAGTCTGCGGAGAGATTTCAGCTCCCTGTGCGTGTTCTATCGCTTATATAACGTGCTGTGTTCCGAGGAATTGTTTGATATGTTGCCCACAGCAACTTTCTATCATCACAACGCTCGCCATCGGAGAGGAGCTCGCCCTCACATCTTAAGGCGCTATTAGCTGCCAACGACCTTGAGTGGTTAGCTTGCGTGTTTTGAGCTGAGCTCACATAACGCGTCGTATGTCCACCCAGTAATAGGACTCGCCCATCAAGGAGCGCTGTCCGAAATTAGACGCATTATTAATTTATTACACATAAAACGACAAGTATTAAACGAAAAAACTGAGACTAAATTATAAAGAATTAAATGATCTTTAAAGTGGTGAATGTTTCATAAAAATACGCTTTATAGTTTTTTCGTGATTCTCAATTTTTTATCCGCGTCCGACATAAATTTACAAATTAATTACACAATGTTATAAAAATATAATTTGAAATATTCTGAGATTAAATTACGACGGAAATAGTTTAGAGCAACATGTATTTTTTTCAAAAAAATAAGGCTAGTCGTTTAAACGTGATGTTCAATTAAAAACCATTAAAAGTCGTATAACTGCGCCTTAAAACTCAAACGGTCGCATACATCCCGGTTTCAGAGGTGTTTCCTCCCGAGAACGATTAGGTTGTGGAATGAGCTCCCTTCCGAGGTTTTTCCATTGAGCTACAACATGGGGCTCTTCAAAAAGGATATGACAAAGTTTCTGCAGGGTTGGCAACGCGCAGGCGATACCTCTGGTGTTGCGGGCGTCCATAGGCTGCGGTAACCGCTTTCCATCAGGCGGGCGGTAAGCTTGTTTGTGACATACAGGATGTAAAAAGACACATCACAGAGCCGTTAACTACGCATACTGCACGTTTAACAAAGTAGTTTTGCGCAAAAATTATTGCTGGGAAACGACTTTTATTTTTAGGTATGAAAAAAACTTTTTTACAAAAAAAACAACCGACTTCCAAAAAAAAATACACTAAAAATTTAAAAATAACTTTAATTTCGGAAGTCGGTGTTTGTATTTTATTTCTTCGATATTTGACACCGACTTCCGAAATTAAAGTTATTTTTAAATTTTTAGTGTATTTTTTTTTGGAAGTCGGTTGTTTTTTTTTGTAAAAAAGATTTTTATTTTTCGCTTTTTAGTTGTTATACCCCAGAACTATTAACCCCAATAACATGGAACGTGGAATTTAAACATTTGGAGAACACAAAAACGTCATCAAGATATGCGTATTTTTCGTTTTTGTTCAGTTTCTCAAAAAGCGCTAAAGCGATTTCGATAAAATTTATATGGGACCACCTCGGGAGTATATTCTTTCGGATAAAAAAAGAATTTTGAAAATCGGTCTACAACTGACGGAGAAATGCGCGGACATAAATAAAAAAAAAAAAACATACATACAGTCGAACATAGAACCTCCTCCTTTTTCGAAAGTCGGTTAAAAATAAAACAATTTTTTATTCCGCGCAATGTAACGCGACCACAGGCAAGTACCTACTTGGTAATATAACTTGGTAGTATAACGTATCCGACAAGTAGGTACGTACTTGTCGGATACGTTTGATATTCATTGCGTTTTTGTAACTGTAAATGTCTAATTTCGAAATTTCGTAAAAAAATTCAGGTAAATATGTTTGTTTGGAAAAAGTTTGGTAAAATAACACTTGGGATTCATTTTTAGTAAAAAAAAATTATTGCGACTTTGACCTTCAATATCTCCAGAACTAGTGGTTTCCCAGGTATGGTCTAGTGGAAAAAAATGATCCAAATAATGGGTAGAATATGTGGCTTTCGGCTTCGGAAACTGTCTTTTAACACCCGATAGATGTGTGTGTGTGTGTGAGGTGTATAAAAAAAAACAATAACAACAACATTTATAGTATAATTTTTGTCCTGGGATTTTTCCCGATTAGAATTTTGCGCGGGCGATGCCGCTGGCAATTAATAGGACCTAAATTAGGTTCCCACTTTGCACCTCTGGTTTATATCATTCAATTTGTACTTCAACAGTCAAGTAACTAATAGGCGTGGACATTATTTAATATAGATACTAGCTAGAAGCAAAAAGAAGAAGAAGGAGGAGCTGAATAAAGTAATAACAGCCGCCCGGGTCGATCCATAAGGTTAAGCTACGCTTTCCGGGGTTGGTCTATGGATCTTCTCCGTGCCTCGGAAAGCACGTTAAGCCGTTGGTCCCGGTTGTCAATCGTGGATCTTTGACAGCCGTTACGGGTCGTCAGAAACCCGAAAGTCTGACAACCAGTCTTACCAAGAGATATCGTATTACCCAGTAACTAGGTTGTGGAGGTCAGATAGGCAGTCGCTCTATGTAAAATACTGGTATTCAGCTGCATCCGGTTAGACTGGAAGCCGAGCCCAAGATAGTTGGGAAAAGGCTAGGCAGATTGACTAGCTAGAAGCATGTCCTACTATAAGTCAGTTACGTTCAAGGTTAACTTAGAAAGTTAACTCATAGGCGTCCACTACATGCAAGCGTCACTTAATTCTAAAAGTCATGACGCAAACATCAAAGTATTGTAGGACCCCATTGCACCAGTACGGCCTGCAGGGATCGTGGGACGTTCTTCGAAGCTCGGGGACTCGCTTGCTTACTGCGAGAGTACTGTACGAAGGGATACTCGCTACGGGCGGATAAGGAAAAGAGCTGAGGGCGTTTTAAATAATATATTAATCAGGCAAAAGAATAACATCGGTGCCCTGCAAGGGCTAAACTTCTATCTGACATAAAAAAAAATCACACCTACTCTTCTAAAATAATCCATCGACTATCCAACATTATTACCTGCCAGTTAAAGGCCGGTGCAGACCCGCTAAGATTAGGCTGTGACTACAATCGTCACAGTGTCCAGATTGTTTCATGCAACCTATCAAACATAAAAAAAAAAACATCCGTCACTGTATTATACGATAGGTTATCCGTCAGTCACGACCTTGACGGTGTTTAAACTGACAGCAAATCCTACCGTGTATGGACGCCATCGATAGTGTCTAAGTTGTACATAAGACAGTTCGAAGTAAAAGAAATCATTGCTGTATTTGGTTGATTTAAGGATCATTATCACTGGTTTGCAGACTAAATATGAATAAGGAAATATGAAAAATAAAATAAGTCTAGGCCGGTTGATGGCTGGTACGAGGTGGCGCTGGAAAATGTGTCTTTAAGTCAAGAGTGAATAGGTTACTTCTAGGCAAGCGTGCTCCATCTTCGACCACATCATCGCTTACCATCAGGTGAGATAGTGGTCAAACGCGAGCCTATCAAATATAAAAAAAAAAAAAAAAAAAAAAGAATTCCTGGGAGGCATTTAGGCCAAGTTAATGCGGTTTTTTTATAAAGTGCATTTATAAACAAAATTGATGCTAAACTCACACTACTTTTTACTTATTATTTAATATAAATATTATCTTATAGTAAGCATCGGAACACAAGCTAGGTCCGGAACTATTGACAAGTTTGTACGATCGATCATTTAATTATGATCAAAGTTGCACTGTTACCTGCTGTTCGGGTTGCCAGAACAGAGAGAATCGGCCGAGAGCTATTTCTGCCAGCAGTACCTAGTGAGGGCTATACTGACGGAGACAGAAAACTGGAGGGAAGTTGCTTCCTTCTGTGAGAGCGTGATGGTCTACAAGATAATATACGCTGGGCCACAAAAATTACGGGTCGCTAATAAAAGTTATTAAAGTTTCATAAATAAATACAGAAGATTATTCGTGAAACTTTAGTAAGTTGTAGATGACTGATTAATACATACAATACATACCACGTTTTGTAGAATGTTTAATTTTACCTTACCTTATGACAACAAAAATACACATCATAGTTTAAATTCAAATTCAAATTCAAAAATCATTTATTTCAATCCATTTCTTTAGATCATTTCATTTCAAATAAAATTAAAATTATAATAATAATACATGTCATAAAAGTAGTAACTAAATAATTTAAATAAAAGTAAACATTACAATTTAAAACTATTAAACCAAAATTTAAAATCAAAACTAACATTCAAATAAAATCAAAAATCAAAATTAAAATCAAAAATCAAAATCACAATTAAATTAAATCATAAAATAAAATTCATTTCCTTTTTTTTAATTAATAATACGCCTGCCTCTGAGTCATTTGTTTGTTTGTCATCACATTAATCATATAGCAATGGTTAATGTACTGACAATCAAACCTGTTCACAAATACGCTCAGGATGGTGTTTGAGGTGGCTCGGAGCCTGCGCCCCAGAGAACAGAAAACTTTTTTTTTCGTTTTTGTATTTCCTCCACGAGCCCTTAGCACTTTAACTACTATTAAGACTATGTGGCATGCTGTAAACCAAATTTTTAATAGTATTTTTGACTAGATTCTTTCACTAACGCTTTTTAACTAGTGTTGCCCAAATGCAAGACCAAGACGAGACTTAGGCCAGTCTTGGTCTTGGTCTTGCGTCAATACACCTGGTCTTGGTCTTGGTCTTGGTATTGCGCTCTCAGTCTTGGTCTTGGTCTTGGTCTTGCAGCAAGAGTCTCGCAAGTCTTGCAAGTCTTGCAAATACTAATAGCCTACTAATTAGCCTATTGCTATTTATTGAACACGTTAGTTTAGATTTTAGATTATGATTCGCGCTGTAAGACGTATGTAGTTACAGAATTATAATCATCAAAATCATCAATACAACCCTCCAAGTTCATAAAGGTCGAGGAATTATTTAAAAAAAAAAATACTTTTTCAAGGTCAAACTCATTCCTCGACCTTTGAATATCAATTTTCAATCTTGCTGCTCACATTTTAGTACCTAGGTATATCACTCACTATCTATCATTTACCGATATTAACAATGATTATTTCGAAATCAAAATATTCGCAATTCAATAGATGCAATACCTACTTAGTTATTAATTATCATCTCGCCCGACAGCTTTAAACGCTGTAGTTTTTGAATCTCGAGCCAGTGTGTGAATGTATTTATACAAGAAACTCAGAGCATTCAATTTATACCTACTTACTGCTGAGACATCTTCAAGGTCATTTAATTTTATCCTCCTGTACCAACCCTACCAAAATAGGTAACAATTTTGTGTGCCTCTGTCCGTACTCTTTGTCGGCGAATGCGGCGCTCAAACAGTGTCAAATGCTGTGATACACTTGTTGCAAACCGCGGTGTCTTTTTCGGTAAATTATCAAATAAGTAGGTATATAATACACCGAGCGACCAACAGATTATTCGCAGAACGTCACATTTTCCTAATCAACCTTGGACCTTAATTCTTTAGCAATAAAGTTGAAAATCTGTTAAAGAAATTTGACAGATTGTAGTAGCTTGATGTGCTGGCGTCTGTACCATAACATTGGCTGCCGTAGAAACTGTTACTAGACCTACTCGACTCGCTGTTAGTTTTAATTTTTGCTGAATAGAAGAATAATATAAGCTTTGAAACATAAGTAGGTACCTACATAATGTTTATATAATTTTGTTGGCTATAATTTTAAGCACATACCAACCTACGAATACTAACGTTAGATCTGCACATTAGACATTAACAAGCATAATATATTATTATAGGTAGATACCTACAAGGTATGAACTTTGCTAGAAAGTTATTCTAGGTACATTTTATCAGATGGGATGATGGGAACAGATTTGTGAGTATTAACACGCTACCTACTTAATAAATGGTTGAAACATAATAAGTACTTACCTACCTAATCAATACAACCTTTTAGGGTTCTTTCAGACGAGCGGCACGTTGCCAACTGCAGATACAACTGCAGCCCTTAGTTTAGTGTTATGACGATACCTACGGTTTTGATACTGGGGAACGTCTCTCAAAATCGGGATTGAAACCAAATACCTACTTAATAACGCCCAAATATCAGTTTGTCTTAACTGCAAGACGCAAGAGTCTTGCAGGCTTAAGTCTTGTCTTGCTCAAGTCTTGCAGGGTTCAGTCTTGGTCTTGGTCTTGCGAAAATGCAAGAACAAGACCAAGACTGCAAGACCAAGACCGATTTTGGGCAACACTATTTTTAACTCGTGTAGGATAGCTTGAGCTAGAGAATGTTGTCTAACACAGGGGTTCCAAAACTTTAAAGACAATGGAACACCAGCCAAATTCCTTTTATTTTATGGAACCCCATATAAAATGATCAACACTGATATTTATATAAGAAAATTTAGACGCAGCGGCGCTCACACGCCTGCTTACCGCGATATAAATAAATAAGTAATGAGTTCTTCTCATCACATATTTTGCGCTCTTTCAAAATAATATTTGTAATCGTGGTATTATATAGCAGCTAATAATAAATGAACAGCTAATAATAAATAATTTTGGCGGAACCCTGATGAGTATTCTACGTAACCCCTAGGTTCTGCGCAACCCACTTCGGGAATCCCTGGCTAACGCATCTCCCGAGCTCGTCCCATGCATGTTCTATTGAATTTTAGGTTTGGGCTGCGAGCTGGTCACTCCAGGGAGGTAATCCCGACATTTTATATATACCTACGCATTGGCCAAATGAAAATTATGTGGCCGCGCATTATCGTGCATAATAATGGATTTTATGTCCTTATTCACTAAGAAAAGACCAGCATGCTCATTTAAAATCTCCTCTTTGTATCTGAAAGCAGTCAGAAAACCGTTTTCTTTCTCCACTTACTTCATACGACTCTTCATTATTGATCCTCCACCGAATGGCACCTTTTATTCAAAACATGCTTGATAATACCATTCTCTTGGTCGTCTAAATACTCTTCGTATCTCATCGTATGTAAATAAACAAAATCTGGACTCATCGGAAAACATAATCCTGGACCAATCTTCTTTTTCATCGCACGTGTACTCGAGCAAACCGTAACTTGGCAATTCGATGTTCCATGAGCGGTTTAGGGCCATGTGCTGGTCGAAATCATCGCAGGATAGTGTCAGAGCTCACATTGTTGAGGTAATTTCTTGAAGGCTGTTTCGGACCTGAACAGCCGTGAGATGTCGATTTCTTAGTATAGTTCTCACGATGAATCGGTCTGCTAGTGTAGTTGTGTACCTTGGCCTGCTATTTCCTGGTCTTCTGATGTACATGCCGATCTCTTGAAATTGCTGGAGTACTCTTTGGATTGTAGATGAAGATACTCCTCCTTCTGTTCTAGCAGTACTACGCTGTCTTCTTCCTTCTTGTACCATAATATTAATTTGTGTACATTCTTCAGGTATAAGCGACATGACGTTTCACTGAATATTGTGACCAATTCAAGAAATGGTTTATAATGACAGCTCGGTTTGAAACAAAAGCGGAAAACCTATTCTTTTCCAAATTTTGGAATTTTGATATTTTTCAAAATTCAAACTGTTTTTTAAACTGTAATTTGTACAAATGACAGCTTTTTGAGATTTCTAATAAACATTTCTAATCTGTTTATAACATTATTTAAACGAGCGATATATGTACATAACTTTGGGAGATATCGCAGTTTTTCTATGTGATATTTTTTATATTATTTTTGTGACCCAGTGTATTTTGAAATATCCAAAAGTGTCAAAGTGTACAAAGTATTAAAAAAAAACACAAAAATAGTAAACAATAGGTATTTTGATAAGCTAGTTACAACAGCCAATATGCCAAAGACAACCACATAAATAACCGTTTGAAATGAAATCCTATTTCAAACGTTAAAAACTTCATTTATTTTACAGTAAGCTAATCTTTTGGTTCACTATCACCATTTTCACCGAAGTTCCCGACAATTAATGACGTGCCGTGTGTATAGACACACGGGCTGGAGTTGGACACAGAGGACACTGGACACACTGCGGGCGGTTAGCTGTCGGAACGCCTTCCGCGCGTTGATCAAAGCATGGTTGAACACAGATAGGGCTGTCCGTAGTATCAGTATTAACTGGGCTAATTGTGAAATATTTTGATGAAATTTTGTATGGGTATATTAATAATCCTCCGAAACGAATTTGGATCACTGTGGCCAATCTCAACAGAGATTAGCCAAGTACGAAGGAGATATTATAGTGAACAAGCGTGTGCGCAGACACAGGTACACTCTCTGTTCCTTTACCCTCATAGTCCGATGGGACGGCAATCCGACACGACCGGGGAGTGATCAGGCGCAGGACCAATCTATGCTATGCTACGATTTTTTATTCAATGAGGGCGTCACTTGTCGGGTACCCTTAACGTGCTTTCCAAGGCACGAGGGTGTCATACGATCAACATCTAAACTCCGGGCTGGTACAAAGTATTTCCTAATGCAAAAACTCAATTGTACTTTTGCCAGACTGGGTATTTAACCCAGGAACTCACGCTCAGTTACCCGGGCCTGCGGACGGCGAGTAATGGGTAGCTCGCCGTCCAATGAGCACCAGGTCCGAGAGTCGACGGCGCGTAGTGTTCCGCACGCGCCTCAAAGAGTTGTCAGCAATAAAGACGGGGCCCGTCATGGCCGATGCCTGCCCGGGGGTTGAGGATAAATTCGAAACAGAGTTACCTCGCCCCTGGGCACTCAGGGCAGGAGGGAACAGGGGTGGGTTATAGTCAGTAAGAGTCTGACACGCCCTCCCGCTCCACCCTAGAGCGGGAGAAGTCATTGGATGATTTTCCAACCCACAAAAAAAAAAGCAGTCACGTTTGCGATAACGAGACCAACGGTAAAGGTATGGGTATAGTGTAAAGTTGTAACAGGTATTTTGTTGTGATTGAAAAATTTATTTTTTAATAAAATGGCTACCTGAGCCCAATAATTACATAAATGGAGTTTCCCAATAACATCCGCCAAGCCGCCAAGTGTGTTCAATTTCTTATTAAACCTTTCCTTTAATCGATCATTGAGAACTCTATTTCTATTAATTTATTCATAGGAGTCAATTTTGAAGTTAATTTATGCTTATTTTGGTTTATGATTATATTATAACCTATAGAATTAAGTTCGTGTTTTTACACCAACAAACAGCAAACAACAAACCAAACAGTTAAATAACTCTTTTGAGTTATTTAACTGTTTCGGTGTACAATACATTTATAGTATTATTATTTTACCATCATTATCATCAATCTCCTGCCCTTATCACAATTTATTTGAGTTCGGCGCAACATGTCTTTTTCTTCCATACTCCTCTATTAGTCGTCATCTCTGTAGTCACCCCCTTTTTACCCATATCCTCTTTCACACAGTCCAACCATCGTTTCTTTGGCCTTCCCCTACTCTTATAGCCATCCACATCCATACACAAGACTTTCCTCACGACATTTTCTTAATTCTGCCGCATCACATGCCCATACCACGACAACCGATTTCCACACAACTTTTCAGTCAGCGGTGCTACTTTCAGACTTCCTCTTATATAATCATTCCTAATTCTATCCATGCGCGTAACACCACACATCGCTTTTAGCATTCTCATCTCAGCCGCATGCAATTGCTTTTCATTCATCCCTTTTGTGACCCAACATTCTGAACCATACAAGACAGCAGGTCTGACCATTGTTTTATAAATCTTCCCCTTAAGTTTAAGGGGAATGCGGGAGTCGCAGATAGTCCCGGTGACCTGCCGCCATTTCATCCATCCAGTGTTAATTCTGTGCTTAATATTCCGATCTATTTCGCCATCGCTTTGCACGAGTGAACCGAGATACCGAAAATCGGAGCAGACTGGGAGAAGCACGCCATCTAGCACTATAGCTTCAGAACTGGAGAGACCGCCGAAATTGCAGAACATGTATTCAGTTTTGGTTCTGCTGATTTTCAAGCTAACTTTCTCCAGCTTCTGTTGCCATTTCTCCAATCTGCTCTGGATCTCAGGTCCCTCTTCACCGACCAGAATTTACATTATTTATTTATTATTTAATATTATATTACCAATGACGACATAACTCCTAATATAATAACTAAATAGATGTAGTAAAATATGGCAGAGAACCACAATTACGAGCTCCACACGAAACTAAGAATGATAAAAACAATGATTGCAATAACAGTGAGAGCAATAAAGAATGAGTAATGTTATGTGGCAACCCTCACGCCGGCATCAAACACAGCAGGATAGTGAAGGCGTGTGGCGCCTGTCGGCAATATACTGTATATGTATCGAAGAGTTGAGCTCTAATAAAAGCGAGTTGTTGAGTTTAAGCAATAGTAGCTGGATAGTGGAGACGTGTGGCACCTGTCAGCAATATACTGAAAGTATCTGTATGAAAGATTTGAGCCAATAATTTTGATTTGAGGTGATGAAAGTTCGACCGTGGAAACTTGTGACACCGGTCGGTGATGTACTGTATGTGTATCAAAGAGGTGAGCTCAAACAACAGCGAGTTTTTGAGCGACAGTAGTGCAATAGTAGGTGTGACTCAAATAGCATGACAGTGGAAGCGTGGTGTGCCTGTCGGCAATATACGGTATGTGTATCGAAGAGTTTTTTTTTTTTAATTTTTTGTTATTTTTCTGTTTGTTACATCTTATAGGTATAGAATATTTTCTCTTTTTTTTCTCTTTTAACTTCTTTTTCATTAAGTTAGCCCTGCTACAGTTAACGTTTGCTAACAGTTTGTTTTTATTTTATAATATAGTAATCTGTGGAAAACGTTGTGGGTACTATATTTGTTAAATGTAATTTTAAGACAACTCTGTTTAGGTTTAATATGCTACTGTTGGTTTTCCCAAACGTAATAAATAAATCAAGAGACGAGGTCTAACAGTAGCAAACTGTTGAGCTGTATTGTGGCAAAAAAGTTGTGTTGTTAGATAGTGTAGTCGTGTGACGCATTACAAATACTGTGTGTATGCAGCCAAGTAGCGAGTTCTTAAGTGATATCAGCGTGTGACGTCGTAGATCAGGAGGTCTCAACGCTTCAACGATAGCGAGTTGTTGAGCTATACCGGATGATCATTGAGCTGCTTAGTAGTGGAAGCAAATGGCGTCGGCCAGCAATAAACATAAGTGATGCAGTAAGCGCAAACTATCCCAAATATTTAATAGCGTACATCAAGCCCGCTGGCTTTCTAGCTCCTCCCTAACGTTACAGTAATATATAAATAATGTGCTGTACTGTGTTTAGTGCGAGGGCGCTGGTCGGGTCATGAACATGGCTATAAATCCTGTTGGCCAGCCCCTAACGTCTCATTGGCCTAGTAACAGTAACAGAGTGCTAGACTAACCGTTCTCGAAGGTCTTGAGATATTTTGCCTTTGATTCTGTGATTTGTGGCCAGAGTATAACTTGCTATAAAAGGTGTATTTGAATAGTAGGCTTTAAATAAATCTTTAAGGTGTGAAAATACTCATAAATAAGATTTTTCACTATGGGATTTTTTCAACAAGTGTAGGGTATACCGGATGTTTGTCATAGGTCTGCCAGAGCCGTTCTATAGGTAAAGTTATTTAGGTATATTTTGGAGTATTGTCCCCTAAAAGATTGTCATGATGAACAGTCACTTGTTATGCAAAAAACTGTAATATCTGTACTAAATGACTATTGAACCGACCCCGAAACCACGGTTGCCTAGATTTTTTGCTGTTAGATTGTCCAATTAACTACGTTTGCTGAGGTGGTGAGCTCAACTTAAAATCGTTTTTTTACTGTGGTCGCGTTATTTGAGCTTTGAGAAGTAAAAAAATGATGGCACTGTTATTTTTTCTGGGCACCCCGCACATAGCCGCAGAGAAAAATTACAATAAATTGTTCAATTGTCGTCTGTCAAATGTCAGTGTCAAAAGATGGCGCGATGTGTGTTTACGTGAATATGAAAAAAAGATTCAATTAGAATTTACTTAAAATCCAGTGTAATTGTGTAAAATATCCAAAAAATTCTTAGAGAATCAAGTTTTTTGAACAACTAAACATGTCAGAGGTTCAATGTGTGTTGAAAATGATAACATTGAAAGAAACATCGAAATGGCAACTTGTTTACGTAAGTACTAAATAATCTCGTAAAACATCGCTCGTAATATGGAAATTAGTTAATAATTAGTATTTACAAACAGATAAAATAGTAAAATACAAAGACAAAATAGGTAAATATTTCATCTGGCCGTAACTTGACTCACCGTCGGCGCTAAAATTCTGTGGGGATGGGGTGATTCTTTGGGTCTGATGTGGTACTTAGAACATTTCATGCAATGACTCATGGCAGGGGTATAAAAAAAAAGCTAATATAGTCTAGTTTAATTTTAAATAGGTTTTAATTAAAGACACAAACTACAAAATTATTGGTAAAAACTTAGGTGAAACAAATATTAACGTTTACCGTTAACATTAACATTTTTTTTGAAGTACTTAGAACACGTTATTGTTCTTTAGTTTTCACATAATGTCGATTCTCGATTTATTCCCTAGACGTCGAGACCCGCTACGTCGAGTCGCCTCCACGTCGAATAGCCGCCACGTCGAGTCGCCGCAACGTCTACTTGTATGATGTTTATCTGGCTGGTCCACCACGTTGAATGTGACGAAAGGAACAGTCAATGAAAAAAAAAATTCAAATCATAATGTTTTTATTTATTTTGCCAATCATTGTAATAACTTAAAAAAAAAAGAAATGTAACATTAATTATTTTACTTTGAGCACAGTAAATCACAGATCAGTTACATACGCAATAAGTATACGACAAATTCCCTTAAGAGGATTATTCTTGATGTGTGTTACTTGATGAGATCTGAATAAATTATACAGATATTCGAAAAAAAATGGGTCATTTTGCTGAAATTGTAGTTGTTTGAATATTTTTTTTTCTGCTATGCTTTCTTGTATGGTTCAGAATATTGGGCCACAAAAGGGATAAATGAAAATCAATTGCATGCAGCTGAGATGAGAATGCTAAGAGCAATGTGTGGTGTTACGCGCATGAATACAATTAGGAATGAGTATAGAACAGGAAGTCTGAAAGTGGCACCGCTGACTTTTTTTAAGTTATTAGGTACAATGATTGTCAAAATAAATAAAAATATTATGATTTGAATAATTTGTTTCATTGACTGTACCTTACTGTCAGATTCGACGTGGTGGACCGGCCAGATAAACCTCATACAAAATAACAAGGAGACGTGGCGGCGAGTCGACGTAGCGGCTACTCGACGTGGCGGCGATTCGACGTGGTGGCTACTCGATGTAGTGAAGACTTAACGTGGCGGCTACTCGACATGTAGGCGATTCGACGTAGCGGGACACGACGTGGCGGGACTCGATGTCAAGGAAATAAATCAATTCTCTATAGTTTCAGCTATATATACGTATTTTTTATTTGTGTAGTTGCAGTAGTTTACGTGATATTAAGCTTTAAGTTGGAAACGGCACGGAGTGCTTGCGCGGAGAAATTCCCGAGTGAACGGGCGGTCGGTCAAGGTTAGTGCACGTGCGACCGGGCGGACGTGACAGTGGATGACCTGATATGATATGTATGTGTAATGTATCATGAATTATGATGTGATATGATAGGTAACGTCGGAACTGCACTCAGTCCAAAAGCGAATTCATTAGATCTTGACTTGAAGATATGAATAAAAAAAAGAGAAAATATCAAACTTGGTGACAAGTCTAAATATCTTTCCAGAATATTAAACTTTTTTCCCTTTATTACACAAGGATCTCGAAATTCCCAATTAATTTGCAAGTGAAGGGACAGCATAGTTATTTCCTGGCAAGGGTTTCATCACGACTTTTTAACGTGAAATACATTAATTAAAAGGGATATCTGAAAGATAAATTGTCTGTAGATAAAACCGACATCAAAATTTAAGTAAAAAAAGATGAATCTTCATCTCCATTTGTAGGGTAGATGCCATAGAGTGAAGCAAATGAAGTTCTCAGGTGGATGTTTATAGTACTCAGCTGCTTGCTGGATTTAACAAATCGCACGCATTTCACGCAATAAATACTTACTTACATTAGTAAGTAAGTTATTAATGCGTAAATTGCGTAAAAAGTGCGTAGCGTGTGTAAGTAATGACTTTTTTATGTTTTACTAGATTTGCAGATAGAAAGAGTTCTCTTTTATCTTCCTAGCCGCTAATAGTAGTGGTTTTGTTGTATTTCTTGTCCTGAGACAGACAGATTAATGGGACTTTGAATAAAATTATTTGTGTCATTATTTACTTAAAAATACCCAAAGACTTACGCGAACAGGGGAGACATGACAATGCGTAGTAATATTTTCACGAGTTTTCATGGAAGTTGTTTTGCTGAAATTTACATAACGCAAAATCTCATCACATTGACGCATCGCTCCTGTCTGTGGGGTTATACACGTCCACGTTTTAGTATTCCATTCGTAACCTACTCTGTGGCACACATAAATTACAGGAGGGGTAATTAGGCCGGGGGCACAGGGCACATTTGAGCCGTCTAGATAAAGCACTGCCATAATTATCTGTGGTGAAAACCGGCCTTATGTAACACACGCAGCTGACGTGAAACATTACGTGAAGGCATGATACATTGTGATGAGCAGATAAAGGTTGCTAGAACAAAAACAAGTTGCATGAGTTATCGAAAGAGCCACCGAAGCCTTAAAAAAAAAAAAAAAAAAAGCCTTCAAAAGCAACAGGCAACTGTAGGAACATGGCTGGGTTTGAGTAAGTAAGAGTCTGACACGCCCTCCTGCTCCACCCAGAGCGGGAAGGTTTTCAGTCTGGATTTGTGCTCAGTTTATGGCAATGGACTCGCTTCCTAAACATAATCGACGAAATGTGGCTGAAGGTGTTATATGTACTCCCCAGGGATGTGCCCTACCCGGGCCTGCGGCGGCGAGTAGTGGGTAACTCACCGTCCGATCAGCACCAGGCCCGACAGTTGACGGTGCGTAGTGTTCCACGCGCGCTTCAAAGAGTTGTCAGCAAAACATGACGGGGCCCGTCATTGCCGATGCCTGCCCAGGGGTTGTGTATAAATTCGAAACAGAGTTACCGCACCCCTGGGCATTCAGGGCAGGGAAGGAGCAGGGGTGGGTTTTAGTCAGTAAGAGTCTGACACGTCCTCCCGCTCCACCCAGAGCGGGAGATGTCATTGGACGATTTCACAGCCCCCCCAAAAAAAAAACAAAAGGGATGTGCCCTAGGGTCGCGGATAAATTCGAAACAGAGTTACCACGCCCCTGGGTACGCAGGCAAGTAAGGAACAGGGTTAGGTTTTAGTCAGTAAAATTCTGACACACTCTCCAGCTCCACCCAGAGTGGGAGAAGTAATTGGATGATATCCCAACCCACAAAAAAAAAAAAGATTTGCCCTAACAGGCGAGGCACATCTGGGTCACAGTATAAATATGGACAGTATGGAAACTAAGTCTATTTGTTGAGATAATTACCTACGCTCCATTAGAGAGCTAGGGTTATCATTGTTAATGTTTGGAAAAAAATACTACGGAAGATGCTTCAAACTTGCCGCGCAATTTGAAAAACATTAAGATATCCCACGAAGGCCCGTACCTTTTTTTTTTCACGTCACGCAAAAATTTTCATGGTTTTCGAGGGTGCTAGAGTGAAGTCAAAATATCGGCCGATAGCTAGTTAACCTTGCGGCAGCACACCTTACCGCGTTTCAACCTGAAAATGCGTGTGATGTAAATGAAAAACCATTAACATTTTAAAAAACGTCTTTATTTTTCATAATTAAATCAATATTAGGTGCCTTTCAATATCAGCAGGGAGTTTAAAAAATGAAAGCCCCGGATTTGAAGAAGCCGAGTTCATACACTGCGCAAAACGCTCGTGGCATTTTGAAACGGTCCGTGGCTCCGGAGATAACACGAGCACTCGTCTCGACACGGCAGCCGCAACTGCGCGCACCGCGACTATCGCTTAGGGCTAGCGTAGATGCGCGCATCTGTGTGAGTGTGCCGTTTCGAACGTTTGTACGTAGTTTCCGTAAAAAGCCACTCCGGAAACCCAGGCTCAGTATAAATATGGACAGATATTTATACTGAGCCTGGGTTTCCGGAGTGGCTTTTTAAGAGGTAACGGGACCCATTTCATGTGCCCCTTTCAGGGTGATCATCGCGGTGGTATTAGTGAGGTAAGGATCCCCACACTCCCTGGTTTTTTTTCCTTTTTTAAGGTCCAGGCGCCTTTTGAAGGCTTCCCCGGGAAACAAAAACAAAAAAAAGATACTATATATTCACATCATTGCCTTCAATATCTTCGAAGAATACAAGCGTGATGGTTATTATTGTTTTTAGGGTTCCGATCGTCTGAATGAAAAAACGAAATCCGTCTGTCTGTATCTGCACCTGTCACAGCCAATTTGCTCCGATTCTACTGGATCGATTGAGTTGAGATTTGGGACACACATGCATAACTGTGATCTACACATGAACATGTAACTTATCTAATAAATAAATGAATTTGGAATATGGGGGTCATGTTTGGGAGGAAAATAAAAATAAAGTTTTTCAAATTGTACTGTGCGACAAATCAAATGAAAGAGAATATTGTGAGGGTTTCAAATGTATTTTCTCATAATTTGAAAAAAAGTTTTGAAGTTATTTAAGAAAATACATAAAAATTTACGATTCTCCACCCCTTTTCTCCGAAACTACTGAGTCTATAATTGGAAAAGAAAAAACTGAAAATAAGGGTTTACATAAAGATTACAGAAAAGGATACCTACTATAAAAAAGTCTCATCATCGTCATCATCATCAGCCTTTTAATGTCCCCACTACTAGGGCACAGGCCTCCTCTCTGTGAGACGGTGTGGGCCGTAATCCACCACACGTGCCCAATGCGGATTGGTGGATATCATATGTCTTCGAATTTTTGGTTCTAGGACACACAGGACACAACAGGACAGTTTCCTCACGATGTTTTCCTTCACCGTTTTGAGAGCAGTGGTGGTGAAATAACTTACACAAAGTAAAGCGCCTGCGACTTGTAAGTCGCGGCCTATACCACTGGGCCACCACTGCTCTCTACTCACTCTCTCTTTCTGCAAAAAGTCTATGTTTATATAAATAACCAATCATGTTTTTTAAAATATGATTGGAAAAATATGAAATATGTTCGGAACCATTTGCGCACGAGTCGACTCGCACTTGGCCGGTTTTTGTTCTCTTAAGATTGTCTTAAGATTTTTTAGCTTCTTGGCGGTAGGAAAATTACAAGCTAGTGTAGTTTTTACGATGATTGCGACTATTCCATCGGTTGTAAGCACTTGTGTTTCGTCGGGAAAAAGGATAGTTCAATTTGTTGGCATAATTATAGTGATCATCAAAAGCAACGAGGAATACTAACGTTTATGGTTTTTATCTAATAATAATAAAAAATAAGATAGAATAAAAAATACTTTATTGATTTATTGCTTAGTTGATTAACAAATATAGCAATTATTAATTTTGCATAATTTAGGTTTTGAAAGGCAAAGATATAAACAGATTTTTGCAGTCATTGCCATATTTACGAATTTTATTTCAATAAGATCTTTCACTCAAACTGGGAAACGTCTAATTGAATGCCTTTTTTAACCGACTTCGAAAAAGGAGGACTTTCTATGTTCGACTGTACGTATGTTTTTTTTATGTATGACCGCCGATTTCTCTGTCAATTGAGGACCGATTTTCCAAATTCTATTTTTATCCGATAGAAAATACTCCCGAGGTGGTCCCATATAAATTTTATCGAAATTGCTTCAGCGCTTTTTGAAAATACGTATATCTAGATGTCGTTTTGGTGCTCTCCAATTACGACTATGTTTAAATGCCACGTTCCATTTTATTGGGGTTTTTAGTTCTAGGTTATAACAACTAAAGAGTGAAAAATAAAAAACTTTTTTACAAAAAAACAACCGACTCGGTCGGACTCGGACTCGGTCAAATAACGAAGAAATAAAATACAAACACCGACTTCCGAAATTGAAGTTATTTTTTAATTTTAGTGTATTTTTTTTTGGACGTCGCGCGTCGGTTGTTTTTTTGTAATAATTTTTTTTTCTTTTTTGAAAGTCGGTTGTTTTTTTTGTAAAAAGTTTTTATTTTGCAAAGAGGATTTTCAACAAATAAAATCAACAAAGCTCTTCTATCAGCATCAATTTAAATGTACGAGTACCTAATGTTTTTTATCGGGTGCAACCTTCAATAGGCGCCTGAACTTGGGGGAAAAGACCAAGGAGTGTGGGATTTTTACCTCACTAAAACCACCCCGGTGATAACCATCAGCACATGGAATGGGTCCCGTGACCTCTTAAGGCGCTATTAACTGCCAACGACCTTGAGTGGTTAGCTTGAGTGTTCCGTGCTGAGCTCACGTAACGAGCCGTACGTCCACCCAGTAATAGGACTCGCCTATCTGGGAGCGCTGTCCGAAATTAGACGCATTATTAATTTATTATAGACATAAAACAACAGGTATTATACTAAAACACGTATCAAATCAAATCAAATCAAATAGCCTTTATTTCGGATAATAAATTAATTTCATTACAGTTATTTCTGATCGCACTATTATACATAGTTCTTCAATATTATCGACATTAAATTTACATGTGGTGTGGCGAGTTGCCGCCACTCTGCAAGTTGGGTGGGATTGGTATCACGTCGCGTGTGTGTCTCGCTTTAATTTGTCAGACAGACGTGAGTGGCCGGCTTTAAGCGAGCTATAGACAATTTAAAATGCAACAATCGACGTCACGTCAGTTTGACGTCAGTGTGTGTGTGTGTCTAACGCCGCGAGGCACAGCGCGCATCTCACCGCAGACTAAATTAATGTCTTAAAATAATATCGTCCCCGCAAATACGCTAAAATCCCGAGTAAATCCCGTAAACGTTGGGGATCCTCCGGGAATAATAAATAACCCATATTTACCGCGTCCGTTAACTACTGAACAAGAATAATCAGGAGTGTTGGTGTGAAGAGAACGAGTGGCCACTCGACAAGTCGACGTGCAACCATCGAGAACAGCCCGGAAAGTCAGGTACCACTTGTTTTACAAATTGTGAGTAGGGCCACATTCGCCGACTGCTGCCGACCACTCCTAACTTGAAGTTATACAGACAAATATAGGCAATTTTGGGCCAGCATTCCCTCCAAGTGCTTGGTCGTACTTACTGTTCTACATCCGCAGAGACCCACGGCTATTTACACGCTTGGGCAACTCCATTAGATGGTCCTTTCGAGCCTGGATAGGCATCAGTAAAATTCAGTACAAATTAAGTACAAGTCATTACGGTAGGCACATAACTTTATTAGTGCCCCAAAATGGCGTCCCGCAAGCAAGAAGCTAAATTGGCTCAGCTTACCGCTAAAAAACAAATGATTTTCGAGCGAGTTAATCGCATATATAATGATTCCAAAAACATCTCGAACTTTGATTCACGTTCAAATGAGACATTCTTAGCGCAGTCAGAAACAATTACTGAGCAATATAACAAATTTGAGGAAATAGTAGAACAAATGAATGAATTGCAATTCGAGATTGACCAAACCGCACCAGACTATTCGAGTCTATATTCTATTGAAGACTTATATTCTAATATTAAATATAAACGTAATCTCATACTTTCGAAAAACGAAACATCGGAACACAAAGTGGGTACTCGGATAAAATTACCGCCCATAGATTTGCCAACGTTCGATGGTAAAGCGGAAAATTGGCCCATATTTTATGAAATGTTTCGAAGCAATGTTCATTTAAATACCGATCTGGTTGACTCGCAGCGTGTCCAGTACTTGATTAGTAAATTGACTCATGATGCCTTGAAGCTGACCGCGGGCATTGTTCCTACAGGTGATACATACAACGTTATGTGGAACAGTCTCGTAAAAAGGTATCAAGATAAGCGTAGTTTAGGGATTCATTATCTCAATAATATACTGGACATTAAACAATGCGCCGGAAATGCCGCGAGCCTCAATACTTTTGTGGAACGATATTCAGCGTCCGTCGCAGCCTTGAAGCAGTTAGACATTCCAGACTTACTGGATTTTGTTTTATTACACTGTGGTTTAAGAAAGGTTGACGCGCAAACTGTCTTACAGTTTGAATCACGTGTGAGTGAAAAAGAATTACCTTCCTATGCGGAGTTTATAACATTCATGCAAGCATATGTTAAAGTGCTGCAGCGCTCATACGGTAATAATTTACAGACGGAACCGCGCGCAAAGTCTAGTTCAGTTAATCATCAAACAAAAAATAAAACCGCTAAGTCATTCGTGTCGCGTAATGAACCGGTTTCAAATAGCAAATGTATGCTATGCGATAAGGATGACGTACGACATCAGCTGTTCTATTGCCCGCTGTTTAAAAATATTAGAACACCGCTTGCACGTTTTGAATTTATTAAAGCTAAACGTGGCTGTATAAACTGTTTAAGTCTATCCCATTCTTTGGTTAAATGTAAGTCACGTAACGTTTGTAAAATTTGTAAGAAGAACCACCATTCTCTCTTACATTTCCGAGAAAAACATGAGTCATTATCGCCCGAGCCGCAAGCGCCTACTAAGGATACATCTGTTTCGCTCACTACAGCCGTTAAAACTGGGTCAACCATTTTGCTAGCGACCGCGCAGTTATATGCATACTATAGCGACATCAGAGATAAGGAGGTGGTTCGGTGCCTACTAGATAACGGATCGCAAAATAATTTAATTACTGTGGACTGTTGTAAACGTTTGAATTTACCCATAATTAAATTACGCAATTCATTTTTGCAAGGTGTTGGAATGTCATCGAAACCAATACACGGTTTTATTCATCTCAACATAGAATCTCGGTTTGACCCTCATACGAAGTTTTCGATACAAGCGTTAGTTGTTGATTGTATTACAGATAGACTTCCCGCGAAATTAATTAGATTACATAACAATGATAACATGTCATACTTAAGTAACTTGCAGCTCGCTGATCCGCTTTGGAACGTGCCGGGCACGGTAGACGTCGTGCTTGGAGCACAATTGTTCCCCTTTATTTACCTGGGAGACAGGGTCGAAACAGGTACCCGCGCACCCCCTGCTGTACTGACTAGCTTCGGTTATGTACTTATGGGTGATATTGATTGTTGTAGTAGTGATGTGACACAAATTGCATCTTCGTTTACCGCGCAGGCCGACATTGAAGTCGAGTCAAATTTACATAAGTTTTTTGAGCCAGAGGAAATTCCACCCGCCGCCACCGCCGCGCCGCGCCGCGCCGCGCCGCGTTCCGTTATTGGTCCGCACGAATTAGAGTGTGAAAATAATTTTAATTCTTCAGTCCTATTTGAAGACGGCAGATACTTTGTCGATCTGCCTTTTGCGCGCTCACCCGGCGGGCTAGGTAGCTCGCATGGCTACGCCCCTGGGCGCTCACTTGCGCTTGAGCGTAAGTTTGCGTTAATGACCCTACGCGAGAATTATAATAAAACTATCGCGGATTATATAACTCAGGGGTATTTAGCGGAAGTGCCCGACTCTGAATTGACAGAGGAGGGTTATTATATACCGCATCATGCCGTCATTAGACCGGACAAGGACAGCATTCGAGTGGTTTTGGACGCTAGCGCCAAAACTCACTCAGGGTTGTCGCTCAATGACATTTTGCATGTCGGACCTAATTTGCAAGCAGACTTGTTTTTGTTATTGCTTGATTTTCGTACATTCCCTGTCGCGATGACAGCGGATATAAAACAAATGTTCTTACGTATCGGTGTAAGAGAGCACCACCGCAAATATTTACGAATCTTGTATCGTTTTAGCAAAGGTGAGCCTATTCGCACCTTTCATTTTAACCGCGTTCCCTTCGGACTAAAACCTAGTCCTTATTTAGCGATGCGCACATTGTGTAACTTGGCGTGTGAGCAAAGCGACCGCTTTCCTGAGGCTTCTAAATTGGTAGAAACTCAGTTTTACATGGACGACTACGTCTACTCTGTTTCGGACGAACAGACAGCTATGCGTCTATCCCGCGATTTAATTGATTTAATGAAGGTAGGTTCCTTTGACTTAGTCAAATGGGCTACCAATTCACCCGCTTTATTAGAGATTCTCCCAGAGTCTCACCGCTTACCAGTTAATTTTTCTGGCATGGTTAATGATGTCCATAATTTCAAAATCCTTGGATTAACCTGGGAACCCGCTGATGATTATTTTTCTTTGACAACAATCGCCGTGGATGATAAATGCACGAAGCGCGCGATTCTATCGCTAGTTGCCCGCTTGTTCGACGTACTGGGCCTTGTAGGACCCGTTGTGCTGTACGCGAAGGTATTAATCAAAGAACTTTGGTTAGCTAAAGTAGGATGGGATGAGGTTCCACCGGAATCTATCACAAATCGGTTTGCCGCTTTTACGCGCGATTTTCCTTCACTCTCTTCTCTAAAGGTTCCTCGCCACATTGGCGTCTTTAGAGAAGCTGTAGTGAACATCGTAGCCTTTTGCGACGCCAGCTTTACTGGTTATGGCTGTTGTATTTATTTACACATTACCAACCCTACTGGTGATATCACTGTCCGACTCTTATGTGCAAAGTCCAAAGTCTCCCCCGCTAAAATAACAACGCTAGCGCGATTAGAACTTGTCGCCGCTTTACTTCTATCTAAACTTGTTCGCGTAGTCAAGGAAAAACTTTCCGCTCGTGTACCTTATTACAGGTGTCCACGCTTTCTCGGACTCCACCATAGCTCTCTCGTGGATCCACTCATCTCCCCATAGATGGTCTATTTTTGTCAGCAACCGCATTGCTCAAATACAGGAAAACTTACCTGCCGCTTGTTTCCGTCACGTGTCCGGGAAAGAGAATCCTAGCGATTGTCTGTCTCGCGGCATGCTGCCGTCGGATTTAATAAGACACTCGTTGTGGTGGAACGGCCCCACATGGCTCCATCAGCCCATGAGCGAGTGGCCTTTAAAGTTCGCTCCTGCTCAATGTGAAACATTGCCGGAGTTTAAATCAAAGGTTTTTCTTGTAGAAACTTCGAATACTGAACCGCGTATTTTAGATACTATAGCTGACCGTGTTTGCTCATGGAATAAATTGTTACGTGTATTTATGTACATTCTTAAATTTACAAACAGACTACATAGTCATAGTTCTGTTGAAAACATTCAAACCGCCGAAAATTTCATTGTTCGATTAGTTCAAAGTTTACATTTTGCGAGCGATTTAAATTTAATTAAAGCAGGTGAACTTCCAGCTAAGAAGTTGCGCTGTTTATCTGTCTTCATTGATAGCTTCGGAATCTTACGTATTGGGGGCAGATTGTCTAAATCTGACTTACCGTATGAAGCCAAGCATCCCGCGCTTTTACCTAAACGCGACCGCGTAGTCGATCTAATTATCGATCACTATCACAATACGTACTGCCATACGGGCCCAGGGTTATTGATGTCCATTATAAGGCAGCGGTTTTGGATATTGGATGGCCGAACGGTTATACGTTCTCGTTGTCGGAAATGTAATACTTGTTTCCGTCTAAATCCTAAGCATCCAGTACCCAAAATGGCTGAACTTCCTGGATACCGCGTCCGTGATGCTAAAGCCTTTGTACACACCGGTGTAGATTTCGCCGGGCCGCTTGCTTATATACCTATTCGACGTAGAGGTCAACGTTCGCAGAAACTTTACTTATGTTTGTTCGTATGCATGGTGACTAAAGCCATACATATCGAGCTTGTTTCGGATCTCACATCTGAGGCTTTCCTATCCGCATTTAAGAGATTCATTTCTCGCCGCGGTCCAGTGTCTGTTATGTACTCAGACAATGGTACCAATTTTGTTGGCGCTAAGGCGCAATTGGATGATATTTATTCTTTTTTATTAAATTCTACTGTTCAAACGGATATTAAAAATGAGCTTCTTAAATCACGCATCGAGTGGACAAGAATACCGCCGCGAGCTCCACACTTCGGAGGTATTTGGGAGTCGAATATTAAGAGTGTTAAAACTCACTTGTTTAGAGTCGTAGGTAAACAACTTCTCACTTACGAGGAACTCTCGACCGTATTGGTGCAAATTGAGTGCCTTTTGAACTCTCGACCACTTAGTGTCATTTCGTCAGACCCACATCCGGAGGTACTCACGCCCGCGCATTTTTTAATGTCCAGTCCACTCACGTATTTGCCTTCTTCTGAATTGGCAGAAGAAAGCATAAACCTAAACAACCGCAAAAGGCTCTTGGATCAACTTGTGTTATCCTACTGGAATAAATGGCGAATTGAGTACTTGCACACGCTGCAAGTTCGCCAGAAGTGGTGCACTCCCGATCGCCCTATAGAGATAGGTACTGTCGTTCTCTTGGGTCAAGATAACGTACCTCCATTGACTTGGCCATTAGGTATCATAGAGGAAGTTTTTCCGGGATCGGATGGTGTAATTCGAGTCGCTTCAATAAAAACCGCGTCAGGCACGTATAAACGTCCTGTCACTAAGTTGTATCCTTTGCCAACTCAATAGATTATTATTACTACATAATTTAGTTTAATTTAGTTTAGGGTTCATATTATACGTTCCAATGGTACGCCATTACATAGTTGTAATTTAGTTTATTCGACTTACCATAGTCAAGTCGAACCGCAATTCATTCTTAGGACACTGATAATTATTTTTCCCGAGCATTATATCAATGCGATGGTGTTTCGGACTGCTGCTTGGATTTCCCTCAAAGCTCTTCAACAAGTTAATGCTTACATATCATCACCGCTTCTTGAACCTCACTCGCTCCGCATAGATTAGCAGCTTTTGAAAGCTCCTGGACCTTTCAAGGCGGGGAGCATGGTGTGGCGAGTTGCCGCCACTCTGCAAGTTGGGTGGGGTTGGTATCACGTCGCGTGTGTGTCTCGCTTTAATTTGTCAGACAGACGTGAGTGGCCGGCTTTAAGCGAGCTATAGACAATTTAAAATGCAACAATCGACGTCACGTCAGTTTGAC
This sequence comes from Polia nebulosa, assembly GCA_951329385.1. NCBI lineage: Eukaryota > Metazoa > Arthropoda > Insecta > Lepidoptera > Noctuidae > Polia > Polia nebulosa. Next base: position 10,679,702 of record OX589605.1, read on the forward strand.
GTCAGTGTGTGTGTGTGTCTAACGCCGCGAGGCACAGCGCGCATCTCACCGCAGACTAAATTAATGTCTTAAAATAATATCGTCCCCGCAAATACGCTAAAATCCCGAGTAAATCCCGTAAACGTTGGGGATCCTCCGGGAATAATAAATAACCCATATTTACCGCGTCCGTTAACTACTGAACAAGAATAATCAGGAGTGTTGGTGTGAAGAGAACGAGTGGCCACTCGACAAGTCGACGTGCAACCATCGAGAATAGCCCGGAAAGTCAGGTACCACTTGTTTTACAAATTGTGAGTAGGGCCACATTCGCCGACTGCTGCCGACCACTCCTAACTTGAAGTTATACAGACAAATATAGGCAATTTTGGGCCAGCATTCCCTCCAAGTGCTTGGTCGTACTTACTGTTCTACATCCGCAGAGACCCACGGCTATTTACACGCTTGGGCAACTCCAACATGCATTATTTTTAAATCGATTAGTGACATTATTACAATAATACTTGATTTTATAGGTTAATTACAAATAATATTAATAATAATAGTTATATTCCTCGACATCGGTAACATTATCCGCTTGCCCTTTGGCATAGGCCTCCCCTAGGGCTTTTCAAGATTTTCTGTTTCTGGCGTGTCTTTGCCATGTTGATCCAGCTACTTTCTTGACATCGTCTTCCCATCTAGTTTTTTGACGCCCTTTCTTTCTTTTCCCATCTCGAGGGCACCAACATCTTTCGTCCATTTTTTCTTCCTGTTTCTGATCATATGGCCTGCCCAGTTCCATTTGAGTTTTCTCACTGTGTATGTGACATCTGCAACCTTTGTCATGTTTCTTATATTTGTGAGTTTGATTTTGTCTCTTAGTTTAATGAATAAGAAGCTTTTCTCCATTTTGTTTTGACACACTTTGAGTGCTCTACTCTGTTTATCAGTAAGGGCCCAGGTTTCAGCTCCATAAGTTAGACATGGTAGTATGCATGAGTTGAATATTGTAGTTTTATCTTTCAGGGGTATGTGAGGGTTTTTCATTACCTCTTTTAGGGACCAGAATTTTTTCCAAGCTTTACTTATACTGATGTTTATTTCTTTCTGCATCTGGTTTTCCGGTGTGATAATTTGTCCTAAGTCTGTGTATTCATCAACATATTCTATTTGGTTGGAACTTAGTAATATAGGTGTTTTTACGTGGTTTGTCATTAAATTCGTTTTATCTAGGTTCATGGTCAGACCCACCTTTTTGCTTTCAGTTTCTAGTTGTGATAACATTACTTTTAAGCCTTGTTGGTTTTCGTTAAGTAGAATTAGGTCGTCTGCGAATCTAAGATGGTTAAGCTTTTCGCCGTTTATATTTATTCCAAATGCGTCCCAATGAATTTTCCTGAATATATGTTCCAGTACCGCTGAGAATAATTTTGGCGAGAAGGGGTCTCCTTGTCGTACTCCTTTTTTATTTTAAATGCTGGGCCTTTTTTTCAGTCTGGATTGTTGCTGTTGAATCTTTGTATATATTTTTTTATTATTCTAATATACTTTGGATGTATTCCTTGTGAATGTAGAGCTTCCCAGATGTGTGAGTGTTTCAGAGAATCGAATGCCTTGCTGTAGTCTACAAATGCCAAGTAGAACGTTTTTCCGTACTCATTACTTTTCTGAATAAGTCGCTTCGGAATCCCGCCTGTTCTCTCGGCTGATTATCGTCCAGCACTGAACCAATTCTGTTCAATATTACCTTTGAGAATACCTTGTATAGGTTGGAAATGAGGCTGATCGGTCTGTAGTTATTTATTTCTGTTTTGTCGCCCTTTTTATGGAGCAGTATGATGGTTGAAGCTGTCCATTGTTGTGGTATTATTTCTTTAGTTAGCATAGTGTTGTATAGGTTTGCAACAGCCTCTATTATGTAGTCTAGGCATCCTTTTAGAATTTCGTTGGTTATTCCATCATCCCCGGGAGCTTTGTAGTTTTTTTGAGACATTATTGCATGTCTTATTTCATCTTCTAGTATTGGAAGGATAGGTTCTGTATCCTCCTTTTGCAAGCATTGAGTGTTTGTGTTGTCTACGTCATCATATAATTTGCTATAAAATGTTGTTGCTATTTCCATAATCTCGAGCCTTTTAGTTTCTTTCATTACAGTTGTTTTGTTTTAAAACACGTATACCAAACTATAAATAATTAAATGTTCTTTATAATAATGAAGAGTTCATAAAAATATGCTTTACAGTTTTTGCGTGAATCTCAATTTTTTATCCGCGTTAGATATAACTTTACAAATTAATTACACTATGTTATATAAATATAGTTTGAAATATTCACATATTAAATTACGAAAGAAATTGTTTAAAGAAACATATATTTTTTTCAAATAAATAAAATTAGTCGTCCAGACGTGATGTTCAATTAAAAATCATTAAGAGTCGTATCACTGCGCCTTAAAAGGTCACCCCGAAACCTCCTCTATATAACGCCTGGTAGGATTATCCCTGAAGTGGCTGTGCATAGCAGCACGTCATCACACTCTGAAGGTGGTTTTAAACCGGCGAGGTGCGGCGTGGATGGGATGGGCGAGAATTGAAATCACGCTTACTCTTTTACACCGAAATATGTCTCGCGATGGCCAGCGGAGACCGAGCGGGTCCTCGATGGCCGGTGCGAGATTTGTATATCCATTTTACAAAGTAAATAAATACTCTAATCTTAGAGCAATAAGGTTCAATATTGTACAAACAAATATTTCAATTCTCGCCTCGCACATATCTACCTTTTACACCAAAGATGGGTAGGGCGTGGAGAGAAATTTTGCCACCACCTTGATAGCCGTGACCCCATTTAAGTGTAACCTAGTGTTAATGTCAACAAGCACAAGCTTTACCCCAAAACCAGGTGAATTTCCACCTAGCAACCCGAGTTCATAATAGACAATAATGGATGACTCTGCGTAACGTAAAACCTAATATGGCCCGCAGTACAAGGTTATCGGCCGGCAATAAATCGTTCGGAAAGCCTGTTCATGGTCAACCGCGGGCGCTTCACTGTTGTGGTACGTATTTGTATGGTGTTGTTTTGTGTTTACTGAAACGGGATAGTTTTGTTTCGTCTAGATCGGTATGGGATTGGTCAGTGTCTTTTCTGAAGTTCGGTAATGGGGCCCTCAAGGCTCAGTTGTATGTGCCTGTTTTATTTATTTATTTGTGTGCACAGAAAAACAAGAGAAAAATGAATAAATACAGATAGACGAGCACAAAAGTGCTGCTTCTTTCAAAAGAAATTTCTTCCAGCAGACCTGCGACTGGAAAGTTAGTTGAGAAATGTAGACACAGTGTGTATAAATAGATATAGAAACATAAAATAGACTAGAATACATAAATAATTCATACATAAAATTTATCTAGTTTTACAATAAACGAAAGTACATAATTAAATGTAAAATAAATATCAGTAATAAATATAATCACGGAACGGTGGAGAGGTAATGCTCTTTGACTTGTTTCTTGAATTGGTAGATGGTTTTAGAATTACGGATATTAGGTGGAAGTGAGTTCCACAATCGTACCGCATGAACAGAGAAGGAGTGTGAATAAATCACTCTTATCTTTTAAATGAAGGAGCGCATGTAAATCTATTTTTAAATAATCCATAACCTCTGCTTATAATAAATAAACAGAACAAACTGTACTATACACCATAATATTATAGGATACATAACTCTATGGGTACCTATTTTTTTTTTTTTGGGGGAAGCCATCAAAAATGGCGATCTTATCGCTAACAGCAATATCTACCAGAAAGATCTTAAAATAAAAAGGGGGTAGTCTAAGGTGTACTGCTAGTATGTAAATTAATCAAACTTACAGTTTACATTAAAAATATACATAGATAAAATATTATATCTTGTATATTATAAATAAAATTCAAAGTCCTGACTGACTGATATATCAACGCACAGCCTAAACCACTGGTCCTAGAGACATGAAATTCGGAGGGTGTATTCTTTGTGAAGAGTAGGTATCCACTAAGAAAGGGTTAAAGTTACTTAAGGAGGTGAAAAAGGGGTTGAATCTTTATAACGGGGAAGTACTAAATCCTCGCAGGCGAAGCCGCTGGCAGAATCTAAATATAACCAAACACAACCATCGAATACAACCATCAAAACATACCAAGCCGTCCACTCAACAATAATCGTTCAGTCATCGCTATTATAATAATAATAGCTATTAATAGTGTCGAGGGCTCGTTCGCCCCAATCATCCGTGTTCGGATTAATTTGAGGATAATACCGGCATTATTTATACCAATATTGTGAGTAATTAATGGTTTTGTTGATGCGAAAAGAAGCCTTAGGTAGGTTTTTCTGAGCACGCCAAAATTGCGGCGTTAAGGCTCCTCTTTGAGGAGTCGCTGGAGAGGTCCCACGGCATCCACACCTTCCGCCTGGCGTAGATCCTCACCGGACACGGATGTTTCGGGACGTTCCTGTTCAGGATTAGGCAGGAGGAACCGCCCGGGTGTCACCACTGTGTGGATCGCCCAGACGACACGGTGGAGCATACGGTGGAAGTGTGCCCCGCTTGGGCGGAGCACCACCGTGTCTTCATGGAGGCGATCGGTGGCAGCGACCTTTCGCGCCCGGTCGTGGTCCAGGCCATGGTACGGAGCGAGCGGGAATGGGAAGCTGTCACCTCCTTTTGCGAAGCAGTAATACTCGCGAAGGAGGAGGTGAAACGCGTGAGAGAGACTCAACGGAGACGCCCTGATGCCCCTAGCAGCCACCGCAGGAGACGCCCTGGGCGTCGGGGGTTGCTTGCCGATCTCCATCCAGCGTAGGCGCGGGCATGCGGACGGCGAGTAATGGGTAGCTCGCCGTCCTATAAGGACCAGCCCCTGAGAGACCAACCGGCCCGACCCGAGAGTCGACGGCGCGTTGTGTTCCAAGCGCACCTCGAAGAGATGTCAGGAATTACTGACGGGGCCTGCCAGGGCAGATGCCTGTCTAGGGGTCGTAGATAAATTCGAAAGAGAGTCACCACGCCCCTTCGCACAGGCAACTAAAGGAACATGGGTTGGTTTTAGTCAGTAAAAGTCTGACACGCCCTCCCGCTCCACCCAGAGCGGGAGAAGTCATTGGATGACTTCTAATCCACCAAAAAAAGGTTTTGTTGTACAAGCTTGTGCATGATGCAATTTTCCAATCGAATTTATTTTACATCATTCGTACGATCGCGCTTGCTCAATTTCTCACCTGATGGTAAGCGATGAGGTGGTCAATGATGGAGCACGCTTGAATAGAAGTAACTTATTCCCTTTTGACTTTAAGACCCCCAGGTTGTAGCTATCAGGAAACACGTACTCCGGCAGGGTATTCCACTCCTTAGCTGTACGCACAAAAACGTGTTCCAAAAAAATTTCAAAATCTTAAACTTTTCATCTTTTGATACAAGAGACGAAAATTTTGAATTTTTTTCATTTAGAATTAGAGGATGAAAATGCCTTACTTTGTGCTCACCTCCGTTACATAAGGAGTGTGTGTTAAATAAATTAATTTAAAAAGATTAAGGTTCCACGAGTCGATGTTTTGTCCATTCAAATTTTGGAAGGATATTTACTCCACTGTTTGATATTGTACATCCAAAGTTAAACATGATATCGTTTTATTGCAATATTAGTTTTGTCTGTGCGGAAACAGAATAGTAAAATAAAAAACCATTAAAAAGTTGGAAGCCCACAAAGATTAATTTTTCTTGCAAATTTTAACGGAATTTTGGGCGTCAATAATTCGGATGCATACTGGGTCTGCCCTGGCGGTGTAGTGCGTCTGGTATATTTGCTGAAAATAGGGTAGATGACTTTTACGCAGTCACAGGCCTCCTTTATGAACCGTATACACAAATCTGACAATGGAATATTGAGTGCCATATACGAAGCAAATTATTTCTTCGTATATGGCAATTAATATTCCAGCAACTTTTACCTTATTTAATAATGCAATTGAAATAATTTTGTAATAATTTTTAATGAATGAATTTAATGGTAATTTAATCATTTCATTTTGTAATATTTTTAACCTTTTGTTCCTTTTTTAACCTTAAGTCCTTTAAATCACATTAAAAACCTTCTTCGTCGTATAATTGGTAGAAAAAGGTTAGCATAGCATAATCAGCCTTATAACCTTCCCAGTACTGGGACTCAGGCCTCCTCTCTAGGTGAAGGAATAGACCGAAAACCACCACGCGGGCCCAGTGCGGGTTGCTGAATGTCACATGTCTTCGAATTTTAGGTTCTAGAACTTACCGGTTTAATCACGACGTTTTCCTTTCTTTTGAGAAGCAAATGCATTGTGTATGTTTAATATTTAAGTATTATCATTGTGACAGGTAGTAGTTAGTAGTGGTGTTTCAGACATAAAAGTCTACGTGCGTGCGAAATGTGCGTCACACGTTTGTCGTAATCTTTCTCGTAGCGCTCGGCCTACGAAAAGCTACGAAAACCGTAGCAATAATACACGTGTTTATCGTAGCTGGGCTTTAGAGTTTTCTTAATTTATTTTGTTACTAGTGATTCGCCCCGGCTTTGCACGGGCCCAGACTGACTGATATATCAACGCACAGCCTAAACCGCTGGTTCTAGAGACCTGAAATTTGGAGGGTGTGTTCTTTGTGAAGAGTACTTATCCACTAAGAAAGGGTTTTTCGAAATTCAATCCTTAAGGGGGTGCAAAAGGGGTTGGAAGTTTATAACGGGAGAAGTACTAATTCCACGCGAGCGAAGCCACTGGCAGAAGCTAGTTTATATATATATATAAAAATCTTCCGCGTTTAACGCTCTTTGTATTAGTGAAAACTGTATCAATAGCCGTTGCGTGGTTTAGGAGGATTTATCGGAGAACAAGACAAACGCAGAAAGCAGCTTTGTTTTATATACTACTAGCTGACCCAGCAAACGTTGTTCTGGGATTAAAAAATGGGGGTGGGGGTAGGAGGGTGAAAAATACTTTACGACCTGTTCTCATAACTACTAAATATACAAAAAAAAAATCGGTCGAGCCGTTTCGGAGGACTGAAACCACAAACACCGTGACACAAGATTTTTATTCAATTCAATTCCTTTATTTCAATCAACTTGTTGGATCATATAACAGCATTAAGTACATTAATTAAAAATTATTAGAAAAATAAATAAAATTAAGACAAAACACAACACACAATTTCATTATTACATACAGATAGATTACATACAAATTAAATTGGCAAAGTCAAAAAATTTAAATTAGAACAATCATAAAATGTCACTTATTTAAAAATAATAATTCATATAATTTATTTAACATTTCAATATTGCAAATAAAATAGAAAAGATGGACAGATAATGAACAATAATTTGCTATGTTTATTTCATTTAATTGTTATTGTTTATTATATTAGATTTAGAGAAGATAGTGATTTGGGTTTTCCACCAGTTACTTAGGGCATACTGAAAGTTTCTGGATTCTGATAAATAAGACTAGATATAAGATTTACGATGACTACATTTGTTGTTTTTCAAAGTATATTCCCTCGCAATTAATGCATTTTTGCATTCCTTGAAACCATTGTACAAAGCTGTTGGACCAGTCTTCCTTAGGGACCTCTTCAATGGCTTCATGGAAAGCATTCACCGCCGGATGTAGGGTTCGTAAAACGTGTGCTTCGAAGTTTTTCTTTAATTTTTGAAAACAAAAAGAACTCGCAGGGTGCGTGGTCCGGGCTGTAAGGCGGATGCGTCATCAGTTCTACATTTGAAGCCTTCAAATACGCTTCCGTTACCTTAGCGGAATGTGAGAATGCGTTATCGTGGTGAAGTAGGACATTGCTTCGAGGACGCTTTTTGCGAACTTTTTCTAAGACTGGGTAAGCAACTAAGCAAGTGTTGACGTACCAATCTTTTTGTCAGTTTCAATAAGTTGTCGTACGGTATCAATATTAAAATGTGTTACCTCAGTCGCCGGCCGACCTTCACGTACCTCGGCATGGAGATGATCACGTCCACGTCTAAATTCTCCAAACCACGAATACAAAGAGCTGCGACATGGTACTTCATTACCAAATACCAACTGAAGTCTCTGGCAACTCCCTTATTGACTTAAGCCACAGCGAAATCATTGAACGAAAATGTTCACAGTTTAAATTAATTTTCATTATTATACTCTTTGTTCATTTTGATAGCGGCACACAATTTTCGAAAGGACGCCACAATGAATAAACAAATCACAGTCACGCAAATTAAAAAGTAAAATGTTTCCAAAGAGTTCCTTTTTCGAATTCCATAATTATTTTTTTCATTCTTTTATTGTAAGTGGCCAGATCCAGAAACTTTCAGTATACCCCAGGTAATTATAAACATCATTTACTTTTGCTTGGTTACGGTCGTTCTTTCTCACGAAGACTGGTTGGTCTTGGTTGGGTGTGTAGATTTACGTGCACATTGTTCCTGTGTGCGTAATCTATTTTCTATGATACTGAGCGCTCCGAGCTTACACTCATAAAACTGTGCACTTGAATATACACATCGAAGACCAACCCGCCTTGGTGAGGAAGGTCTATACCTCCACAGGGAGGAAAAGCGTCATTCTGTTCAACTGCCAAAAAAGGACATTTCTTCTTCTTTCGAATTTCAAAAGGTTTCTTAACGATTTTTAAACTTTGACCCCAGGATCTGGTCACATTAATTGCAGCGCCAGTAGCCTTCATCAGGTCCTCAGTGAAGCTGTATGGGCACTTAGGGCATTCCCGTATATGAGTCATGATCTGGACATGGGCACCATACTCTTCATTGGATATCGAATATAACCGACTCCATTTTGCCAAGTTGTATTTACAGCGGCCTACCTGGTGACGCAACCGATTGAGTGCTTTCCATTTAGGCCACTGCTGTTCCCGTCCGGGTTAAAAAAGAAGTGTAATGTTACCACAGCATTTTTTTTTCAAACATAACAAAACGTCTAAGTGTTTCTCTCAGCTGCGTCAATACAGAGGAAGCACTCTCCTACCAACGAACTGGTGACGTCATAGATAGGTACACTTAGTGTAGAATTTCTTCAAAAGGAATTCTTCGTCTATCACTATTGGTATTGAGTTACTCGTACCTGTTTGTTTGAGCTTTCATTTTGGATTTGGCACTATGGGTGAGGTGTTTTCTTCTGATATTTTCGTTTTCGTAAAACCATTTTTGAACAAATTCTTTTTATTTTTATTTTTTATTTTTATGTTTGATAGGCTCGCGTTTGACCACTATCTCACCTGATGGTAAGCGATGATGTGGTCGAAGATGGAGCACGCTTGCCTAGAAGTAACCTATTCACTCTTGACTTAAAGACTCCCAGGTTGTATCTTACAGGAAACACGACTCCGGTAGAGAATTCCACTCTCTAGCTGTACGTGCAATGAATGTTTTCTCAAAACGCTTTGTGCGTATGGGTGGAATGTCCACCATGAACCGGTGGCACTTCGCCGTACGTCTTGTGGTCCTTAGATGAAACGGGCTTGGCGGAATCAAATCATGCAATAAAAATTATCGATGGTCTTCACCATGATCTGCATAGTCATTTACCAACGTTGTCGGGGACCGTAATGACTGACAAAGGTCTGTAAATCATAGCCGGTACCAACTCCAATAAAATAAAAAAGCCTTTTATTTCCAGTTTTTACAGATTGCGTAAAAAATATTGTTTCTACCTATATACTTAGTTAATAAAATTTATCTAAATATATACCATAATTATAATTAATATATAAAACATATTTTAAGTGAGTATGCATTAGTATTTTATATTATTCCACTGGAACCCCCCTCAGGTAAAGGCCTCCTCCAAAGCGTTCCATTTCTCTCGGTCTTGGGCTACTTGTTGCCATTGTGGACCGGCTATTTTTTTAATATCATCACCCCATCTAGTGAATGGTCTTCCTCTATAGCGTTTACTCGATGGGCCTTTCCATAACGTAACTGTTTTTGTCCATCTATGATCTTTAAGACGTGCTATATGTCCGGCCCATTTCCTCTTTAACTTTTGGCTATAGCTGAGCGCATCTACTGCTTTTGTTTTAGATCTAATTTTTGTATGCCACCAACTCCAATACCATCACTTATGTTTCGATACCTTCCCTAAGTGTCGCCACAATAACCGGTCCTGTGCCTTTCGAATAACCGGTCCTGTGCCTTTCGAATCCATGGGAATCCTGCGACCCTCACTAGATTTATTTATTTATTTATTTACACTTCATGCAACAAAAGTACAAAGGCGGACTTAATGCCTTTCTCTACCAGTTAACCAAGGGTGGTGGAGATATAATATAGCAGCTGCATCATTCATCATCATCTGCCTGCCCTTATCCCATGTTACTTGGGGTCGGCGCAACACGTTTTTTCTTCCATTCTGTCCTGTTAGCCGTTACGCTATCACTAACTCCCTTTTCTTTCATTTCACAGCTCACACAATCCATCCATCTTTTCATTGGACGACGTGACGAGTTGACGACGGGGGTTCGTATGGCGATGAGGCGCAGGGATCGGGCCTTCCGTAGATTTAAAAAAGATCGCAGTGTTGTAAATAGGGACCTTTTCAAGGCTGCTAGAAATCGGTGTAATCAGATGATACGCAACGCTAAACGCCGCCATATTCTCGATAACATATCTTCCTCTTCTCCTGCTGATATCTGGAAATTCCTCGGAACTCTAGGTATCGGTAGACCACGTCATGTGGATTTTCCTAAAACAATCTTTCTGGACGATATCAACCGTCATTTCACAACAACCTGTCATTTGGATTCCCAAATGATGTTTCAGACGGTTAATTTCATTACTGGCCTGCCAGGACCTATCATAGAGCCGTTCTACTTTTCTCCGGTAACCTTGGAGGAAACTAAAAAGATCATCCTGTCCATTAAATCGAAGGCTGTGGGCTATGACGACATTAGTCGTTATATGATCACCTTGATCCTTGACTGTCTTCTTCCGCCGATTACCCACATCATTAATTTTTCCCTTGATTCCGCCCAATTCCCATCCCTGTGGCGTATGGCTTACGTTCGTCCGCTTCCTAAAATCAGTAATCCTTCCCTACCTAACCATTTTCGACCAATTTCTATTCTTCCTTTTCTATCCAAAGTACTTGAGGCCTGCGTCCACAAGCAGTTTTCAGGATTTGTTCACCGGAAAAATCTTGTTAGCTCTTTCCAATCCGGTTTCAGGCCTGGTCACAGTACTGCCTCAGCTCTCCTTAAAGTGACTGGTGACATTAGAGAAGCTATGGAGGATACCAAGGTTACTGTTTTGGTGCTAATTGATTTCTCCAATGCCTTTAATGCTGTCAGTCATGATATTCTGCTATCCATCCTTTCACATCTTATGGTTTCCTCCGAGGCCCTGGAATGGTTCTCTTCTTATCTTCGGGGGCGCCAGCAGTCGGTTCGCGTGGACGAGAATTCGTCGAGTTGGCGTGTCCTGGAAGCTGGTTTGCCACAAGGCGGTATTCTTTCTCCATTGTTATTCTCAATCTTTATAAATTTTATAACTCACTGTCTTCGGTGTTCGTATCATCTATATGCCGACGATCTTCAGCTGTATACAGCTGCGCGGGTAGAAAGTTTGTCAGACGCTATAGAGGATATAAACCGAGATTTGGATGCAATCAATGATTGGTCTGATAGATTTGGGGTGTCTGTGAACCCCTCAAAATGTCAGGCCATTGTTATTGGAAGCTCACGCATGATGGGTAGAGTGGCGATTAGCTCTCTTCCGCCTATTATTTTAAATGGTTATGTCATCCCCATCAGTCCTAGCGTAAAAGATCTCGGTTTGCATCTTGACTCGACGCTTGGCTGGCAAAGCCAGGTTTCTAGTGTCTGTCAAAGAGTCAACGGAACTTTGCGATGTCTGTATCGTCTGAGGAACTTTTTGCCTGCAAAGACGAAGACTATGCTTGTGCAAACTTTAATTTTCCCTATAATCGACTCTGGTGACGTGTGCTACTTTGACCTGAACGCGGCTTTGCTGGATAAGCTTGATAGGCTCCTCAATAACTGCATCCGTTTCATTTTCAACTTGAGGAAATATGACCATGTGTCAAGCTTTAGAGCTGAGCTCAAATGGATGCCCATTCGCCAGAGAAGAAGTTTGCGCGCTCTGACTACACTTTTCTCTCTCCTCAACTCTCCCACCCCTCCCTCTTATCTTATATCACACTTTCAGTATCTTTGCTCTACTCACGCTAGGAATTTGCGTTCTGCTAACAATCTCTTACTGCTTTGTCCTTCTCATACTTCTAATTTTATTCATTCTTCCTTTCATATACAGTCCATCCTTCTGTGGAATGCGCTTCCCCTCAATATCAGGATGGCCACCAGTCAGTATGCATTTAAGCGAAAGTTGCGGAATTACCTTCTTAACATGTAAAGGAGTCGTCTCAAAATCCTTATCTCTAACTTTATATATTATTATTATACGAGTATATGTAGGTATATTATATTAAATATATATGTATGTTTATTTTAACTATATTTATATATACTTTTGTAATTATTTTCGTCTTAGAATTATTTTATTTTTTCAGTTTCTCCACCACCCTTGGTTGACTGGTAGAGAATGCCTAAGGCATTAAGTCCGCCTTTGTACATTTGTGTTGCATGAAGTTTTAATAAATAAATAAATAAATTGACTCCCTCTCCCTCTCCATCCATCCACATTTATGGCAGGTACATAAAAAAAACAAAGTAATAATAAGTAGAAATATTAAATATGGGATAGAAAAAATATATAAATATTAATAATAAACACACATAATAGCCCGCGGAAGTGTGGAGGCCGAGACTTTTTAAATGCTACCCTCCACAACCGCGAGGTATGCAGGGAATATTTCCTAGCTGCTGACGTGGGTATGCATCGAGATGTAGTGGGAGTGGACAAGGGCCTTACTCCATTCTCCTTGGATAACGAGAACTGGCGCAAACCTCTTGTGCTTGACAGATCGCAGAGAAGTATGGCAGAGTAAGGAACTTCACGGACGCTTTTTCCGGGCCCTACATGGGCCCGATGTAGACCAACTAGCGTCTGTAGCCTGGCTGCGTGTCGGTGACCTCTTTGGGGAAACCGAAGGTTTTGTCTGTGCAATTATGGACGAAGTTATCATGACGAAAAACTACCGGAGATTTATTGTGAAGGACGGCACGGTTGACATATGTCGGGCATGTCATCTTCTGGGAGAATCAATCCGCCACATAATCTCTGGTTGTTCTCGTCTAGCTAACGGTGAATACTTGCATAGGCACAACCTTGTAGCCAGGATTATCCATCAGCATCTTGCTCTGAAGTACTCTCTTGTGGAATCGGAAGTGCCGTGCAGTTCTCGATGATGGTCATATCTCATTGTACTGGGATAGGTCCATCATCACTGACAGGACTATTGTAGCCAATAAGCCTGATATAATGGTGGTGGACCGAATCGAGAGGCGTGCAATGATTGTTGACATTACCGTCCCACATGACGAGAACCTCGTGAAAGCTGAGAAAGATAAACAAATCAAGTATATTGACTTGGCTCGCGAGGTTGTCGACATGTGGGATGTGGACTCAGCGATCATTGTACCGATAGTCGTGTCAGCCAATGGATTAATAGCCACGAGCCTCGACCATCACCTCAGGAGGCTCTCGTTAGGTGGCTGGATCAAGAGCTTGATTCAGAAAGCAGTACTTCTGGACACGGCTCGCATTGTCAGGCGGTTCCTCTTTCTGGAGCCCTGACCGCCGCTAGCTTGGACCCTGTTCACGATACCGGTGGGCTACTATTTTTTAATGTTTTTCATATATTCTTTTTTAAGAAATATTTAAAAATGTATTTAATAAGTAAGAAAGATGAATAAACGAAATAACATACTTATATATTTAGTATACTAACGACCAATAAATATATATATTTAATATAAAGTAATAGAAAAGGTTTTTGAGACGACTCTACTCCTTGTGTAGAAAATATTACCGCCACTTTCCGCTTAAATGTATATCTACTGGTGGCCATCCTGATATCGAGAGGAAGCGCATTCCACAGAAGGATGGACTGAATATGAAAGGAAGAAAGAACAAAATTAGAAGTATGAGAAGGGCAAATCAGTAGGAGATAACGACTTATCGGTCCATCTTGTGAGAGGCCTTCCAACGCTGCGTCTTCCGGTACGTGGTCGCCACTCCAGAAACTTTCAGCCTCATCGAACATCTGTTCTGCGAGCAATGTGTGTGCCCTGCAATAATCCTCTCCAGTTTGGCGATTCTTTGGGCTATGTCGGTAACCTTGGCTCTCCTGCGGTTACCATTCCTGATAATATAAATAGTTTTATATAAGGTTTTTATGTATTTTACCATTAAAACATTTCCCGTCGCAGCACGGAGTCTAGATTTGAGCTCGGTTATATTATTATTATGTTTTCCCCTAAAGTTTCACCAGCAGGTGTATTCGCTAACTCAGTTGACATCAATTTGATAGGCACTATGCAGTACATTGCTGCTTTGATGTATAGGAAAACAAATATGTACTACGTAACGCCTATTATAATCGATGTCCACCGAGCAAAGGAGCAATGTAGGTACTACAAAGTGCCAATCAAATTGATGTCTACTGAGTTATTGAATACAGCTGCAGTTCTGTTATTAGGTCCATTAACAAATAACAGATCTGGCGAAATGTGGGTGTACTATACACCTTAGCCAACCCCTTCGGGATGACGTCACTACTACAACTAACATTACGCTTTTATTTTCCAAAGTTTTAAGCAGAGATGAATCGTGGGTGTTTCTAAGTACACAGATATATTGCCAATTGTGTTTAGATTCCAAGTAGTAGGTACAAATCCCGACATTGCTGTGGAGTTTGTTGCACACCTTCTTTCCAGCTTAAATAATAAAGAGTGGTGACGAGCGTGCATATTAGGGCAACTGTCTTTTTATGTAGAACTTTAACGTTTAAAATTACGTGCTAATCGCCGTTGAGAGTGACCACCGTGATTGAAATTCTGTCGGGAGGATTATATGTGTGTTTGTTTGTATTCAACACATTAACTCGTTGTTATTGTCACTACTGGTGCCAAGGGAGGACATTTGACTGACGTATGCATTAGCTAATTACAACATGGACAAACACTGGACAAACAATACATGCTAATTGGTCTATCTGTCTGTAAACACAATTAGCTGCAGTATGCACTGGTGTTTATGAAGTGAAGCGTTTATGTGGTTAAGGTGGGGGTACATTTTGTTGTATTTGTTGTGTGATACTTACTTATTAGAGAGAGAAAGCCATGGAGAGAAGCATACTCAACCTGAAACGTAGAGATAAAAAACGTAATACAGAAATAAGGAAGCGAACCAAAGTAATTGATGCTCTGTCACACTGCCAAAAACTAAAGTGGAAATGGGCAGGCCATATCGCTCGAATGCACAATGAAAAATGGACTAGGATGGTTACCATTTGGTCTGGCCCCACCGGTAAAAGGAAAAGAGAAAGACCACTAGAAAGATGGTCAGATGAAATCGAGAAAATGGCTGGGGGTAACTGGATGACATTGGCTCAGGAAAGAGAAAAGTGGAAAAAATTGGAGGAGGCCTATACTCGTCGAGAGGTCCCTAATAATTGAAAATATAAAAATGATGAAAAATATATACTATTGAACTAATTCACAAATTATAACTGCAATTTATTTTATTTATTATTTTAATGTATAATTGAACAATTATTATTGAATGTATTATGAATGTATTTTTAAATTATTATGGAATTAAATGGCTAAATTATTATTATTACTTACTTATTAAAGGTCCTAAAGCATTCTAAAATGATCACACTGTGCACTGCTAAAACTCCGACTATGAGGGTGGGTCCTAGTGAATTTTTAACCGACTTCGAAAAAGGAGGTTCTATGTTCGACTGTATGTATGTTTTTTTTTTTATGTGTGTCCACCGATTTCTCTGTCAGTTGTGGACCGATTTTCAAAATTCTTATTAGAAAGAGTCACCCCGACCCTGGCACATTCAGCTGAAGGAATAGGGGCGGGTTTTAACCAGTAAGTCTGTCACGCCCTCCCGCTTCATCCAGAGCGGCAGAAGTTAAGGCGTGATCTTATGTTACCGACAGCAAAGTTTTGTGTCATAAATGGCTGTTTGTCACAGTAAGATTTATCGTCCGTCCGTCCGTCTGTTCGTCTGTATGTCAGCGGGCTGTATCTCATTATCCGTAATAGGTAGACAGTTGAAATTTTCATAGAATGTGTATTTCTCTTGCCGCTAGAATAAGAAATAATAAAAACAAATAAAAGCAGGCTCCATTAGAAACGTATTTTTTTTTTTGGCTTTATTTGCTCGATCTTAATAATGGCAACAAATAGACACGTATAATCTTGTACGATGGTACGGAACCCTTCATGCGCGAGTCCGGCTTGCACTTGCCCGGTTTTATACGATTGACCGGTTTATCGGGCAGTGGAGCCCACCCTTTGTCTCATTAGTGTGATCAATCATTTGCGTGGACGTGCCTCGTGATTGATGCACTCCGATTGATCGCCCTGACCAGCTGATCGGTCAAACATTCGATCAGAATTGGCGGGAAAGTTTTCTGGGAGTTGCTAACGGAAATTGGTATCATGGGGTTGATATGATTGGGGATGACGAAATATCGATCAACATAAATGGCTGCTTGGTTCTGGATGAGACACACGGGTATAACTCAAGACGAACAGGATTGTTATTTAGTGTGTTTTTAGGGTTCCGTACCCGAAGGGTACAAACGGAGCCCTATTGCTGTCACTCACGTGTCCGTCTGTCTGTCTGTCCGGCGTCTGTCACAACATTTTGTTTTAAAGATTTTTGTAACTTCCCATTGGCTTATGAACATGAAATTTGATGATAATGTTTATTATTTTTACTAACAAATACCAAAATGTTGATTTCCCTCATATGGTACAGAACCCTAAATGTGCAAAATCCGACACGCACTTGGCCGGTTTATTAAGAATTTGTCGTAATTCCAGATAATTATCAACTGTGCGTATGGCAGTTATTTGGGACGTTGCCCATTTTTAGGGTTCCGTACCCGAACGGTCCAAAAGGAGCCCTATTGCTGTCACTCACGTGTCCGTATGTCCGTCTGTCTGTCCATCGTCTGTCATACAGGTTATACAGCCAAACGGTTGGAGCTACGGTCTTCAAATTTTCACAGTATAAGCATCTTGTTAACCCAAAGCCATACAAATAGTCAAAAATATATTTGGTACGGAACCCTAAATGTACAAAGTCCGACACGCAGTTGGCCGGTTTTATAATTGTCCTCTCACTTCAGACCCATTAAATCTTTTTCTTCCTTTAAACATAAGGATAAAAGTAATAAAAAAAAATTAAGAGTGAGAGGCACCCGACTAACGCCATCTGTACATAGAAAAATGCAGTCGAAACATAATCTCATCTTCCTGCCCTTATCCCATGTTACTTGCAGTCGGCGCAACACGTTTTTGTCTTCCATTCTGTCCTGTCAGCCGCCACGCTATCACTAACCCCTTTTCTTTTATATCACTCCTCACAAAATCCATCCATACTTTCTTTGGCCTCCCTCTCCCTCTCCATTCATCCACATTTATATTCATAACTCTTTTAGTTACATGTGTTTCATCCTCACATGACCATACTAAGATAAACGGTTCCCTTTCAACTTTTCGGTGACTGGTGACTTATATACTACCTCTAATGTACTCATTACTCACAAAAAAAAATGTAGTCAAAACATCATAGCATATAGATTACGAATGGCTAACCTCTATGAATAAACAAGTTTAATTAAACACAAAACATTTTATTGTAATAAAAGTATAAGACTACATATGCATAAAAGTATATGCATACAAAATACATATGCATATGCATAAATGTATATGCATACACAACAGTTCAGTTTCAATCAATCAGTTAAACATTGTTAGTATCCGTGTTCTTGGTATCCTCCCCTGTGTCCTCCTTGACTTTGACCGCCGGAACCTTGGGGTCCACCTTGGCCTTGTTGTCCGTAGCCTTGGTTTCCGGATCCGAATCCTCCCTGGTTGCTAGGTGGTACAGCGCCTCCTTGAGGATATCCCTGGGAGCCTTGTCCCCCTTGACCAAAGCCCCCTTGTCCGCTAGGGTAGGCACTCTGTCCACCCTGTCCGGAACCACCTTGGTTCCCGCCATATCCACCTTGGTTACCGCTACCATAGCCTCCCTGGTTACCACCACCGCCGCCGTAGTGTGGGGATCCTGCAGACAAAGAAAATATGTTCGTTTGGCATATAATTTTTACGAATTGAGAGCTAGGGAGTGGAATTCCCTACCGGAGTCTGTGTTTCCTGTTAGCTACAACCTGGGAGTCTTTAAGTCAAGAGTAAATAGGTTACTTCTAGGCAAGCGAGCTCCATCTTCGACCACATCATCGCTTACCATCAGGTGAGATAGTGGTCAAACGCGTGCCTATCAACCATAAAAAAAAAACTTACTGAAAATTAAACATCTAACTACTAAAACTATGCTATGCTCTAAACAAAATTGTACAAACTACATAAAATGAGCAACAAGAATCTGTAATGAGGATCGACAACAGATATATTCTGACTATACAAAACTATTCTGAGTTTAGCGTTGCATTTTTAACGAGGGTATGTGACATGGTAGCCTTTCTGTTTTCTATTCAAGAATTTGTGGAAAACAATTCCGGGAATCATTGACTAACTGACAAAGCTCCACACAGTCTGAAGCCAAAGCCCCTGAAGATAAAAATAAACAATTTAAGACAAATTCAGCCTTATTAATAAAACACGAATTGGAGAAAATGAATGGGTTGAAATGTTAAACATTTTGTTAGGTGAAACTAAACTGCTTACTAATGTTACGCGAACATGGAAACCCGTAGAAAAAACTATATATATCTAGATGCGCCTTGATTCTTGATCGTCAGTATCAATAATCAAGGCGCATCTACATATAAATATATGTCAACAATTCATTATTGGTGAGCAGTGGTGGCCCAGTGGTAACTAACGGCCGCGATTTACAAGTTGTAGGCCGTAAGTTCAAACCCAGGCAGGCGCTTTACTTTGTGTAAATCATCACCACTGCTCTCAAAACGGTGAATGAAAACATTGTGAGGAAACCGGCATGTCCTAGAACCAAAACTTCGAAGACATGTGACATCCACCAACCCGCATTGGGCCCGCGTGGTGGATTTCGGCCCACACCTTCTCACAGAGAGGAGGCCTGTGCCCCAGCAGTGCCCGGCACATTAAAAGGCTGATGATGATGAACTCATGCCCTTGTTTCTTTGGGCGACAGAAAATCTATTTGCAGAAAGATATAATGACATCATGCAACAGCTTATCACAGCAAGCACAAATATTATCATCACAAACAAACATACCTAAAACAATAATAAAACTTTACGATCGGAAGAGCAAAGTTTATCATTTAATAATATAAACAAATAGTAATTGTTTTTGTATAAAAGATATAGGAAAAGTTTTAGTTGGATCGAATAGGTACTATAACTATAATGATATTATTGTTTGTTGTTATTGACGTAAAAGCCCAAGGATGGTTATTCGGGAAAGTTGGGATATCGGAACTGTCAGGTGGCCGGTAACTACTGTATAGATTTTTTATTTCATGAAGGCCGTTTGGTCTTGAATGTGTGTGAAGTCACGTGCATATTGTTTCTATGTGGGTAAGTTATTTTCCGTGACATCCAGCGCTTCGAGCATAGACGCACACAAAAAAAAATGTGTACGTGAACACACACAGACACACATCGAAAATAAACTCGCCTTGATGAGAACAACAGTCTATACCATAATAATAATTAAAAAATCATAACACACTTGCATTTCGAAATTGACATCAAAGACAAACACTCAGGAAAAAGTTATTCGGTGTCTATGCTAAATTGCCAAAATGGGGATCGAACCTAGGATTTCGTGCTTATCACTCACACTTGCACCCACTGCACTAGCAAATCATTACGGGTCATTGTCGTCCAGTCCATGACGAACCAACAGAGCCGTACGCTATTCTACCCAAATACTAAAATAAAACACAGCATGTGTCTGGTTCATTTTTGACCAATTATGACAAAATTCCAAATTCGACCTCATCATTGCTTACTAACAGGTGAGATAGTGGTCATACGCATGCCTATTAATTAACAGTAAAAAAAATCCCATCTAATAAGAGTTCAATTCTGTAATGAACTTTGTAGGTTCATAAGACACTCAATGGGTTAAAAGTTGTGGAAGTATTAGGTCTTTCCATTCAACTGAAGTATCAATACAATAATCAAGGAAGTACCTTTCATTTTAAATCACTGCCCTCACAAACACGACTGCACAAGTTCTTTTACAAAAGATGACTAAAGAGACATTTTATTTGCACGCCAGTGCCTTCCCAGGAACTACGGTCGTTGACCTAGTTGTCTTATCATTATATATACAGGAATATTATAACAAACAACCACGCTAGTACTCCTGGAACTTCGAGGGGACACTAATCTCTCAGAGGCGCGCGTGGAACACTACGCGCCGTCGAATAACGGGCCTGGTGCTGATAGGATATATCGGATCGCAGGCCCGGGCCTACGGTGGCCGGAGATCGTCTCGCGACGTCCTACGCCCAGTACGCCCAGTACCTCTCCTGCGGAGGTAGCGGCCGGGGCCGTGAGGGGCACTCCGTTGAGCTTCCCTCACGCGTCCCGCCTCTGCCTTCGCGAGCATTACTGCTTCGCAGAAGGCGGAGACTGCTTCCCATTCCCTCTCGCTCTGTATCATGGCCTGAACCAGGGTCGGGCGCGAGAGGTCGCCGCCACCAATCGCATCCACGAGGACATGGCGGTGCTCCGCCCAAGCGGGGCAGACCTTCACCGTATGCTCCATCGTGTCCTCTGGGCGATCCGCACAGTGGTAACACCCGGGCGTTTCCTGCCGCCTGATTAGATGCAGGAACCTCCCGAGACAACCGTGTCCGGTGAGGACCTGCGGAGAGGACGCCGTGACGCCTCTCCAGCCACTCCTCAAAAATAGAAGGAGCGCTAAATGAGGAAGGTTCAGTTCTTCTCTAGGTGGTTTCAAGAAGAAAATCAAAGAGCAGTTCCTTTCAAATTGATATAATATTAGTATTTATTAGTATGTAGGTATATATTTGGTGGAATGAGTGAGTGAGAGAGAGTGAAATCTCACAAAACCAGTTCGGTTTTATGCCTGGTCGAGGTACAACGGATGCCATTTTCGCTATCCGCCAGCTGTGCGAAAAATACAGAGCTGTGCATAAAAACTTGCACATGGTGTTCATTGACCTCGAAAAGGCATATGACCGGGTGCCTCGAGAGGTTTTGTGGTGGGCCCTTAAGGAGAAAGGTGTGCCAGGGAAGTATATGCAGTTGATCCGAGCGATGTACAGTAGATGCAGTACCCAAGTCCAGTCTGCAGTGGGCACTACTGACAGTTTCAGTGTAGCGGTCGGTTTGCACCAGGGGTCGGCTCTCAGCCCTTACCTCTTCCTGATGATAATGGACGCTCTGACGTCGGACATCCAGGAAGAGGCTCCCTGGTGTATGCTGTTTGCTGATGACATTGTGCTGGTTGCCGAAAGCGGTTTAGAGGTTCAGAGCAGATTGGAGGCGTTGTGGCAAAGACTGGAGGGTGTGGGCCTGAAATTGAGCAGAACCAAAACGGAATATCTGTTCTGCGATTTCGGCGGTCTCTCCAGTCCTATGCCTGTAGCTCTCAACGGAACGCCTATACCGATCTGCTCCGACTTTCGATACCTCGGGTCGCTTGTTCAGGGGGATGGCGATATAGACCGAGAAGTAACGCACAGGATCAACTCAGGATGGATGAAATGGCGACAGGTCACTGGAACAACTTGCGACTGACGGATGCCCCTTAAGTTAAAGGGGACCTGTCGTACTGTATGGGTCAGAATATTGGCCTGTGAAAAAGATGGATGAAAAAAGATTGCATGTGGCGGAGATGAGAATGTTGAGATGAATGTGTGGAGTAACGAGAATGGATAAAGTGAGAAATGAGTACATCAGAGGTAGTTTAAAAGTGGCGCGAGTCACAGAAAAGTTGAAAGGGAACCGCTTATCTTGGTATGGTCATGTAAAGAGGAGGGATGAAATACATGTAACTAAAAAAGTTATGAATATTAATGTGGATGGATGGAGAGGGAGAGGGAGGCCAAAGAAAGTATGGATGGATTGTGTGAGGAGTGATATGAAAGAAAAGGGAGTTAGTGATAGCGTGACGGCTGACAGAACAGAATGGAAGAAGAAAACGTCTTGCGACGACCCCAAGTAACATGGGATAAGGGCAGAAAGATGAAGATGTATATATTTGGAATTATTTATGTAGTTTTATTTGTATTGTACATTGGACCCTACCCTCAAATGTGATCTCTCTCTATCACTCAAAGGTTTGCTGGAAGAAAACTCAACATTGAGTTAAGCTCGTTTTTGTACATGAATTGTGTAACCTTTAAGTACTATGTGAAATTTTTGGTGTACAATAAAAAATTAAGATTTTTTATTGTACACCAAAAATTTGTTTGGGTATATATATCATTTGCACCCGCCGTGCGAAACCCGGGCGGACCGCTAGTTCAGTATATTATGACGACTTACCGTAGGCAGCTACAGCTAACGCCAGAACCAAGCACACAATCTGAAACATAGAAAAATGTTTGCTGTACACACTGTTTGTTTAGTTCATTAAGTAATTTTAAGTGTCTGTTGTTCAATTATGTACATACTGTCTTATGTAATAAATCGGGTGTAAAAATACAGTTTCCAAAGCCGAAAGCTCCATATTCTACCCATTATTTGGATCATTTTTTTTCACTAGACCATACCTGGGCAACCACTGGTTCTGAACATAAGGAAAGTCGCAATTTTTTTCTCACCTTTTTACGAAAATGAATTCCAAGTGTATTACTAAACTTTTTCCCAACAAACATTACCTGAATTTTCGTTTCTTTTTTCGAAATGTCTAAATTACGCATTTGCAGTTACAAAAACGCAATGAACATCAAACGTATCCGACCTATGTGGCTTAGAGCGAAGGGGCGGGATTTAACTCCACTTGCCTGGGTTCACGTTACATTGCGCGCAATAAACCTAAAAATAAAAGACGATTCCCAGCAATAATGTTTGCGCAAAGCTACTTTTTTAGAACGTACAGTATGCGTAGTTAACGGCTTTGTGATGTGTCTTTTTACACCCTGTATCTATCGCACTAGGGTTAGCTGTAAAAGAACCCAAAATGCTGGGTGAAGCTCACCTTGGTTCATAAATTGTCCTTTTGTATTTGTATTTAAATATTTTTTGAATTCAATGAAGAAGGTAAAAGAAGAATCCTTGTAAACAATATGAGAAAGAGATCACCAAAATCTCTGCAAAAAACAGTCGTGCCAAGCACTTCGTAAGTTCTTCAGGGCACACTATTTTAATGTGTAAAGGCACTACACAAAATTATTAAAAAATTTTGAATTACGACTTGCTAGTCAGTGTTTAAACTAATCATTTGGTTAAATTTTTATAAATAAGGCCCTAAAGTCAGGAAACTTACACTAAATTAGTTAGAGAAAGTCACTCTATACATTACACTTTAAATAAAAACTTACCTTGAAAGCCATCTTGTTAAGTAAACTAGATTAGAATGAGACAATAATTTTGATGCGTTTGCTCCAACAGTTTTATAACATTTCCTTATATACAGTATGTTATCTGAGAATTTGTGCGTCCTGACCCCACTGCGATGTTCTCAGAACAGATGATAATACTTACCTATAAATAAATATTATGTTATAAACAATAACAGATTGTCTTATCGTGTAATTCTAAAGGAGGTCGCGCACGGCGACTTTTTGCAGCGATTCAGTAGCGATACAGTCACGATACAGTCGCGATTCAGTCGCGCTACAGCCGAAATACAGTCATGACGCTGTCGCAGGTCTTATACATTCGCTCACGTAACCACGATTCTGCATCACTACTATCGCGATACAGCATGAATACAGACGCGATACAGCATGGATACAGACCCGATGCAGCATCGATACGGTCTTGAGGTGAAGGTTTAAATGTCCAATGGCCTGTGAATGCTTGTTGATTCAGTTGTTTACATCAACACAGTCACGCGTTTGTTTTTTTTCGATGCTGAATCTAAATCTTCGCAAAAGTTCCAAGGAAGAAATACTTATGTTGTTTACAAACATTATTTCATTATTTGGACCAAAATTGTGATCTTAAATTCAGAGAAATCGTCGTCAAAATCTAGCTAAGGATGAATGTAATTTACTCAGTTCCTGGTACAGTAATTTGGCTGAAGAAAAACAGGAAAAGATAAAATATATCAAGGTTCGTAGAAAGTTCTTTGTAGGCAATATTAATTGTAGGTAGTACCTACAATTAATATTGTACGCGAAGGATTGGTAACTACGGCTTTGAAAATAAATCACAACACTAATAACATAATTACATATTTATTAACATGCCTGGGTTTTTTTTTTTTTGGGGTTGGTAAATCATCCTATGACTTCTTCCGCTCTAGGGTGGAGCGGAAGGGCGTTTCAGACTCTTACTGACTAAAACCCACCCCTGTTCCTCCCTGCCTCGAGTGCCCAGGGGCGAGGTAACTCTTTCGAATTTATCCTCCACCCCCGGGCAGGCATCGGCCGTGGCAGGCCCCTTCCCTTTGCTGACAACTCTTTGAGGCGCGCGTGGAACACTACGCGCCGTCGACTCTCGGGCCTGGTGCTGATCGGACGGCGAGTTACCCACTACTCGCCGTCCGCAGGCCCGGGTCTACGGTGGCCGGAGATAGTCTCGCGGCGCCCGAACCCCCTGGCGTCTGATGCGGCGGCTGCGGCTGGGGGCGCTGGGGCGACTCGGCTGTTGTCGAGTCTCCCTAACGTGTGCCGCCTCCCTCTTCGCGAGCATTACTGCTTCGCAGAAGGAGGAGACGGCTTCCCATTCCCTCTCGCTCCGTACCATGGCCTGAAGCAGGGCACGGCGCGAGAGGTCGCTGCCGCCTATCGCATCCACGAGGACACGGCGGTGCTCTGCCCAAGCGGGGCAAACCTTCACCGTATGCTCCACCGTGTCCTCTGGAACACGCCTGGGTAAGGGCGTAACAGCAGGACAGAATTGTTTAGAATGTGTTCTCATCATCATTTCAGCCTATGGATGTCCACTACTGAACATAGGAATCCCAAGTTGGTGGTAAGTGTTGCAAATCCTAAAGCCCCAAACTACTGCAGAGAATTTTCATGTGTGTATAAAAAACCCAAATTATACATTTTGACTGAGCCAAAAATCGAATCCAAGAGTGTGTAACACTTAAAAATTGAATAAATTTAATTCGTGGAATGGAGCGTTATTTTGCAAGTTGACAGATTGTCGTTTGACGTTTCTTTTTCCAACTTACTCGTATCTGGAGCGAGTCTGCCTCTTAAACTTTAAATATTGGAAAAGGCTTCTTAAAAGCACTTAATGATGTCTCGAGGTATAAAAGGGACCAGAGTCAAGTTCAGGTGCTGTAAGCATAAGAATGTAGGACGCTGTAAGTACTCTTTTTGGGATTTTCTGTGGTGACGCTAAGTCTTGATCATAGCATTTATGATTCTCACCGAAATGTTCTCTTGTTGGCAGGGTTCCTACTTTACATTTAATTTATTATGGAAAAAACTTTATAAAATGGTCGGATCATAAACTTCACTTTATTTTTGGAAGAACAATGCGGTCTTAGCAAAGGGTTCAGAACACAAACGTCCACGTGTCCAGAGATGACTAAGGTTAGATGACCACGGCTTAGATGCTGCTTGTGGATCTCCTCACTGGACCTTTAATCTTCGATCTTCGAACGATAGGGTAATAGTGACTCGTCACAAATTGTAAGTTTAACATACAATTTTCTGTGTACTGAATACTATCTAGTGTGATGGAGTGTTAACAATATATGTGAAGACAAAATCAAAGGACTCTTATTTGCTACAGACATACCTCATGCAATAAACCCGAAGATATGTAACTAGGGTCTCATGCCATAAAATTATCTTTGACGCTAGCCGGTGGAAGAATAACTTCTTTACAAGTGTATTTAAAACTTATGAACGAAAGGTTTTCACACAAAAAAAATAGCTTTGAGGTAAAGAAAAAAAAAACAACAAAAATAAATTATAATACTATAATATAGAAAGAAAAAAAAACGGTTTATTCACGTGAAAGCGACGTACATACATTTAGATACATAAGAAAAGAATAAATACAAAATATATCCTAGACGGAAATATGCGCCAATACCACGCGAAACGGCTATTCGGTATATTGTCATTTAACATAATAATCAGATAAGTATTGTCATTTTCCATCTATCCTAGATATGCATTATAAATCTAAAACCACATTCAGTACATCCTCGAGGTTATTAAGTCCTTTTTTATTCTTCTCTACGACTTTATATGTTTGTTGAATATATCATCTAAAACCCTTTGAGCAGCTGACTGTAATGTTTCTTTAGTATCGTCTTCTTTGGGTACAACAAAAACAGTAACATTGGCATAAACTGTTCCTTGATTAGTCTGTTTAGTAGTTGCCAAGGTAACTCCAACATTCCCTTTAGGTAAATCTTTTAAATTTTTATCACCATCTCTTGATCTGTTATTTGCTTGATTGAAGTCTTTTTTTCCATGGTTCCGTTGCCTGAGAGGAATTCCATTAGGACCAATATTTCCATTTGGTCCAGGGAATCATGAAACCAAATGGGCAGGACCGTTTATGACAGGACCAATACCTCCTAATGGTCTTTGGTCGTAATAAGGAGGACCATTATTCATTCCTGGCCTAAATAGAACTTGATCTCTCATTCCATCATTCCGGCCTGGGTAAACCGGCTAAACATTTACAACATGCACTGGGACAGTTCCTTCAAGCTTGTTGCCTCACCTTTATGTCAATGTTCTACACCTGATTGCGAATACGAACAATTCGCACATTATATCTTAGGGGCTACTGGCTACTCTTTGGCAAACTGAACGCAATATTATGTTGGATAGTATTCAACCTACGTCTGGAGTTGTCTATTACACGGACCTTGGGGAAACTAGAAAGAATTTCAATTTCAAGCGTTTTTGCCATACCTATGGAATCAAATGTACCCATTAATATTAGTGTCTTTAAAGTGGTGCTTGGCAACTGGGTTTACCCCAGTTGTAAATACCCCCTTTGTGCCTAATGGCCTAGCTTTGTTCTATCTCCCGCTTGATTAGAAGGGAAGTGGAAATTATGTTTTGCCGACTTAACAATCTACAGCGCCGACCGGAAATCCTTCTGTCACCTCTTTACTTTTTTTTGTGTGGGAAATCACCAAATAACTTCTCCCGCTCTGGGTGGAGCAGGATAGCGTGTCAGAATCTCAGACTCCTACTGGTTAAAACCCACCCATGTCCCTTCAGTTGCCTGTGCCAGAGCCGCGGTGAATCTTTCACATTTATCTGCGACCCGTCACCTCTTTACTAACATTTAATACTATCTTTGTTACAATAAAATGGCGAGGAGCTCGTGGCTAAAGTAATAACAGACGCACGGGTCGATCCATCAGGTTAAGCTACGCTTGCCGGGGTCGGGGTGTCCATCTTTATATACCGAGACTCCTCCGTGACTCGGAAAGCATGTTAAACCGTTGGTCCCGGCTGTCAATCGTGGATCTTTGACAGTCGTTACAGTCAGAAGCCCGAAAGTCTGACAACCAGTCTTACCAAGGGATATCGTATTACCCAGTTACTGGGTTGTGGAGGTCAGATAGGCAGTCGCTCCATGTGAAATACTGGTATTCAGTTGCATCCGGTTAGACTGGAAGCCGACCCTAAGATAGTTGGGAAAAGGCTAGGCAGATTGTCTTTGTCACAAATTACGGTCCCTAAACACGTACGTAAAATTTCACGCCATTTCATAAAACTAATTTAGGCTTATAACTTTCATGACTCAATTGGTAATTCGTCGTAATTTATTCCTTTTATGTTTTCATCGTGTACTGGTACAGTGGTGATATCTCGTCGAGTACATGTTATAAAATTTACTTCGTGTCTCCTACAGAGTGGCCTTCGTTAGTAAAAAGTTTAGCTGTCAAACTGTCACAAACATGGTTCTGTTGATGAAAAAAAAAACACAGATATCAACTTGATTTTTTTAGAAACTAAAAAAGAATATTGCGAATATGGAAACTACATAATTATTCCAAAAGAAGTCAATGAGTCCAATATTTATTTTCCCTTTGAAGACTAAAGGCTCAATTACACCTTCCGATTTCAAGGGACACAATTTAAGAAACAGGAAGGTGTAGAGCAGTTAGTGTCCGATTTAGTGAGATTGGGAGGTCCCAATTTGACTTCCTAAATTGTGTACGATTTAGGATAGCGTGATCGCATCAATACATTTAGAGCTAAGTGTTGCCAATTTAGCGACTTTGTCGCAACAAATTGGCTATTAGTATTTTTGTAGGTGTTTAAAATCAAATTTAATTTTCCAAGGTCCTTATCCCAGAAAAAAAATCTGAGTACGCTCTTTTTCTTTTTTGGGCCGCTCCTGGTAGAATCAGTTTTAGAGACTTTCTAGCGACTTTTGATATTCTGTCTAGGGGCTTGAATTTGTAAGAGTTGGCAACACTGCCTATTTAGGTTTCCGATTTAGGAGTCCAATTTAGGATAGTGTAATCGCTAGCTTCCTACTTCCTAGTTAGATTGTTCCTAAATTGGGTCCTTTGAAATCGGAAGGCGTAATTGATCCTTTATAAAAAGTTTTTTTGCAAAATTGTTGTTTGGTTGCAATGAACGCTTAACAAACAAAATTGTCAGGGTACATTAGTTAAAAATATAGTCTTTATTTGTGTAGTTTCACTGCTATGCAATTGCGACATGCGCGCGAGGTTTATCTATGTGTCTGTGTGACCAGCCTTCTGTGAATAGGATAATAGAATGTGAGAAGTTGCCATATTGTCGCTTAAGTCCTAACACCACGTACTCGTATATCAAAATCGAAAACTTTTCAGGAGATAAAAACTGTTTAGCACGAAAATCAGCTTTTTGAAAAAACCGAGTTACGCGGTTTTGCTGTAGCTTTTCTGTTTGTTTTTGGCGTTAGATTACGTGTCACCATTGGTTTAAATCATCGTATTCAGTTTTTCAAACGCCACGTCGTTCGATTACCCACGTCGTTCGAATACGTTTTGCGACATTTCCCAAAATAATACATCTGTGGTGTTAGGACTTAAGCGACGATACATAAAGATTCTTCAGAAACAGAATGGTGTTTGTGCTATTTGATGTTATTAACAAAAATGGATGAACGTTATATTATTGTTAATTACCTTTGCCGAAGTAAAATAGTCAAAATACGAATTTTAAAAAAAATCTGTGCTTGTAAATTATCCACTCTTAGCTACAGGTAAGATATATCCCCTCATACAAATGACCGTACGTCATCGCTAACGTCATCGCTTTTAACAGTATCTAAGAAAGCAAAGAACAATGGAAGAAACGCGCAATGGTGAATAGTCTCACCAAGTGAATTTAATATAATAAGAATTTCTTTTCATTTAAAAATTTCATTCGATAATTTGAGCAAAATCTACAGTCTATTAAGAAAGACTTCGGATTCAGGTCAACGCGCCATCTTTATAAAAGGAAGTCGTTCAGTAATGCATTTAGAGCTGTAGATACACTTAGATCAAAATTGAGGCGCTTTTAACTGCCAACGACCTTGAGTGCTTAGCTTGCGTGTTCTGAGCTGAGCTCACGTTACGCGTCGTATAGTAACGACGCATACCACGCACGCGTACGCGGCGTATACGACGAAGTACCAGTATAGGAGTTGCACATCAAGGAGCGCTGTCCGAAATTAGATGCATTATTAATTTATTACACATAAAATAACAAGTATTAAACTAAAACACTGAGACTAAATTATAAATACTCGTAACTAAATGATCTTTAAAATGGTGAAAGTTTCATAAAAATACGCTTTATAATTTTTGTGTGATTCTCAATTTTTTATCCGCGTTAGACATAACTTTACAAATTAATTACACTATGTTATAAAAATATAATGTCAAATATTCTCAGACCAAATTACAACGGAAATTGTCTAGAGTAACATATATTTCTTTCAAAGAAATAAGACTAGTCGTTTAGACGTGATGTTCCATTAAAACCATTAAAAGTCGTATAACTGGGGTATAGCTGGGGGCCGAGTCACCCGCGTCCGTAGGAGTATACCCATTGAGTCCCTACACGTGGTCCCCGGGTGGTGCTAATCAGGTGACACTAACTGGTGGTAGGTTTCGACCGATGGCTTGCGACCACCCACTGGGCAAAGACGTACCGCCAAGCGGCCTGGCCGTGTTCCGGTACGATGCTCAGTGTAGCCAATGCAGAGGAGTTGGCTCGAAATAGTTGTTCCATTGCAGGCAGACCAACCGGGCTCGCGCTGATATGGATGTATCGGGAGACTAGTCGCGGAGGGTAGCGGGATCCGAGGCACGGTGCGCCGCTGGCCGACCGCAGTTAGTTGGGGGCCCAAGTAGTGTACTAGCCACACATTAAAGGCTGCCCCGCCAACTGACGAAAAATCCCGGAATGCACCATCGTACTGGTTGGCGACCAGACGAGAGGGCCCGATGGACATTCCCGGGGGGTCTCGGGCGTCCCCGCAGTCTCCAGACTAGTCCCCCAATGATACCGTCCTGTCAGTGCGTGCCTGAAGGTAGCCAGCTTGGAACCTCATTTCACTTCCTTCTCCTCGCCTTCCTTCACTCTTCATCTATGTCACACATCTCACATTTATGATAAAAGGAACTAAAAAGAAAAAAGCTGTACAGCGGCAGCACTCCCTCTCACACAAAGTGCACCTATCTAACATTCGAGGTCTGCACTCAAATCTCGCCGCAGTCCACCACCACCTAGAGACTGAGAAACCAGCTCTCTTATTCCTTTCGGAGACGCAGATCGGATGTCCGTCTGACGTTGCGTACCTATCTTACCCAGGGTTTACCCTGGAGCACAATTTTAAGCCAAGCGCTGGGATATGCATGTACGCCCGGGACGACATCTGCTATCGGCGTCTCCGTAACCTTGAGGACTCCAGGTTCTCAACTCTTTGGGTCCTAGTGGACACAGGCCTAGATGAAATTGTCTACGCCTGTGTCTACCGTTCGCACAGCGGTGATTTGGAGACAACTAGGCTCACACAACACCTGAGTAAAGCGGCGGATGCGGCTCAGCAACGGTACCCTTCTGCCCAATTGGTGTTACTGGGGGACTTCAACGCCCACCATCAGGAGTGGCTCTTCCCATACCAGTGCACAGACCATGCTGGACAAGAGACATATAAGCTAGCACTAGCGTTAAATCTCACCCAGCTGGTCCAGGGGGCAACGAGGATGCCGGATGTTGATTCGCACACAGCCAATTGCTTGGACCTTCTGCTGACAACAGATCCAGATCGTTATTCAGTGTCGATTTCTTCACCATTAGGTACTTCCGACCACTGTCTGGTGAATTCTGTATCCGTGTACTCCCCGCCCGATCCTAGCCCTAGAGGCACCAGGTGGGTTTGGCGATACAGGTCAGCAGATTGGGATGGCATGCGATCTTTCTTCGCATGTTATCCTTGGCGGCCCACTTGCTTTTCTTCGACTGATGTTTCGTCGTGCGCGAACGCCGTGACGGATGTGTTGCAGCGGGGAATGGAGTACTACATTCCATTCTCTGACGTAACAATGTCTGGCGAGGCTCGACCATGGTTTGGTGCCGAGTGCAATCGCGCTGATGCGCTTAAACACGCGGCCTACCTGGCATGGATCGACGCTCGGACGCGTAAAGCAAATGACGTGAGTCAGAAGAAGAGAGGCTTCAACAGGGCTGCCAAGTCCTGCAAGAAGGTGTTGCGGAGGGCTCGGTTTGACCACATAAGCCGAATTGGGAACAAACTTGCTTCTTACCCAGCTGGTAGTAAGGCGTTTTGGTCCCTGGCTAAGTCGGTTGAATCGAACTTCTGCCGCCCCTCACTACCTCCACTGCTGAAACCCGACGGGTCGCTGGCCCACTCCGCTGAGGAGAAAGCGAGCTTGTTTGCCTCTCTGTTTGCGGAATCTTCGCGTCTAGATCCTGGTGGCGCGAGGCCCCCTGGTACTCTTGGTGGATGCGAGTCGATTATGTCAGACATTCGCATTCATCAGAAGGATGTCCGAAGGGTACTGCGTAACCTGGATGTGAACAAGGCTAGTGGCCCCGACGGGATACCGGCAATTGTACTGAGGACTTGTGCACCTGAGTTGTCTTCGATCTTGACGCGCCTATATCACCTTTCGTTTGAGACTGGAAAAGCGCCGATGGCTTGGAAGCAAGCTAACGTGCAACCCGTACCCAAGAAGGGTAGTCGAGCTGATCCAGCAAATTATAGGCCCATCTCGGTAACTTCCGTACTCTGTAAGAGTATGGAACGTATACTGAATGGTAAGCTCCTGGCATACCTAGAAGCTAACGATATCCTAAGTGACCGACAATACGGCTTCCGCCGAAATCGGTCAACAGGAGATTGACCGATTTGCGGTCTCCCTTGATATCTTGAAGGCCTTCGACCGGGTCTGGCACGACAGCCTAATTGGCAAGCTTCCTTCCTTCCGTCTGCCCGCTGGTTTGTGTGATTGGATTGCAGATTTCCTGAGGGATCGGTCTATCCGAGTAGTCATAGATGGCTGCTCGTCCGGACTGCTGGCTATTAATGCCGGTGTTCCTCAGGGGTCGGTGCTCTCGGCAACATTGTTTTTGCTGCATATTAACGATCTGCTAAAACCCGGTACCTATGGGTATGCAGACGACAGCACTGTTGCCGAGATATACGTGCCTGACGCACGAGTTAGTGGGTATCAGGTCCGGTCTCTCCGAGAGGCTATGGTTGGGCGCTTGATCTTGTCCTTGCAGGCTGTCTCAGAATGGGGCGATGCCAATCTGGTTAAGTTCAATGCTGCTAAGACCCAGGCGTGTCTTTTTCTGCTAAAAGGAGCCAATTTCACCCGGCTCCAACTTTCCGAGGTGTAACCGTGCCGATAACCGACCAACTTGATCTTCTTGGTGTTACTTTAAAATCTACCCTCAATTTTAGTCCCTTCATAGAGGCAAAGGCTCAAGTGGCTGCCAAAAAGTTGGGGATCCTCGCAAAAGTGAAACGATACTTCACGCCGGAACAGCTGCTCCAACTCTATCAAGCGCAAGTCCGATCGTGTATGGAGTACTGCTCTCATCTTTGGGACGGATCTGCCAGATACCAGCTTGATGCCCTTGAGTCAATTGAAAAACGAGCCAAGAGGATCATCGGCAATGACAGACTCGTTGAGTCAAAACTCCAAAGTCTTGAACATAGACGCCGAGTTGCTAGCCTGTCGGTTTTCTATGTATTACATTTTGGGGAGTGTGCGACGGAATTGCATGATTTGATTCCGCCAAGCCCGTTTCATCTCAGGACCACAAGACGTACGGCGAAGTGCCACCGGTTCATGGTGGACATCCCATCCATGCGCACAAAGCGTTTTGAGAAAACATTCATTGTGCGTACAGCTAGGGAGTGGAATTCCCTACCGGAGTCTGTGTTTCCTGATAGCTATAACCTGGGAGTCTTTAAGTCAAGAGTGAATAGGTTACTTCTAGGCAAGCGTGCTCCACCTTCGACCACATCATCGCTTGCCATCAGGTGAGATAGTGGTCAAACGCGAGCCTATCAAATATAAAAAAAAACTGCGCCTTAATAGAGCACTGCAACGCCAACTTGTAATGGATTTATTTTCAAAGTTAAGATTTGTGGATTTCTTGTAGGTACCTATTTTTGTAAACTGAAACAAATTTTCAACTTTGAATTGGAACAAAGTGCTTTAGAAGAGTTAAAACATATAACCTCATACCTTTAGGATTCAGAGGTATTACTTTAGTACCTACACTACAACCACCGCGTTAAGTGTTATTATGGATTTCAACAAATCATTTCTGGAGTCTGGGATTTTGAACAGTTGATTTCAATAGGTTTTCCCCTATAGTCAGCTTACAATGGACGATTAGCAGAGCGATTTTTGAGGTTTTCAGGCCCCGATACTAGAGCCGAACAAATAGTTTAGGTTGTTACAAACCAGAAGGAACTGAAACCAAGTCGCATAATGAGAAGTAATCAGTTTGAATGTCGTTCGCATACCAACCTTCCTTACCTCTCTTACTCTGTGTACAGAGTACGGAATCATTGCGCCGGTAGGGAGTAGACACCCCGTTATTAATATACATTCGCACCTATACAATATGTGCTCAGCACAAGTATCAGCTGTCATACCCATTGTATTTTGTCACGGCCTTTTGCAGCGAATTGCACGGATGCGGGCATCGCAAGTTGTTGTAGCGATCGGTAGAGGCTAGATGTGGTTCCTCAGGGCACGGGGTCTCATCTCGAACAAAGAAAATTTAGTTCAAACAAACAAACAATAGATGTCGTAATATGCATCGATTTCGTATTGAAGTTTAGGTAACATTAATATTTTGAAATAAAATATGGTTATAACTGTATTTTCTTATTTAATAAACTACCCTAAGCATAAAATTGTTGAATAATTGGCTCCTAATTAAACTTTAGATGTTTACTGGAACGATTCATTAGGCATTTATATTTCTTATACCAATAGATGGCGCTGTTTGAAGTTTTAGAATTTATCCATTCGCCTCTTTAAAATTTGTATAGTGAAAAATTTTGAAACAGTAAAACTGTTATGAAGTGCCAAAAATACTATATACCTCAATGTGTGAGAAAATATTGATAAGACTTTATGTCAATTCATTCAACTTGCAAGCCGTCACTGCTAACACCATCTAGCGAGGTATAGAGGACGGGCCCGAACGAAGAACAAAAGTTGCCATAGCAAGTGGTAAACACGTAGTTACGGCGGTACCGTTTATTTGTATGGGATGAGGCATCTGTACGCTAGTATTGTATTATCTGTGCTCAGGGTAAAACAATGGACTAGCAAGGCAGCTTCGTCACGTCGCACTAGGGGCCTACCTTAGTCACTTTATTATGGACGCAAACGGCGGTTTGGTATGTTCGATAATGCGCGTCCGCCTTACTAACCACGCATGCTCCTCACCCAAACTGCGGCATAAGATTTTAATTTATTTATTACTTACAAAAAAACATTTACATAATAGAAAATACCAACAATACAACTTAAAATTAACAATAAAATTATTTACAATAGAATAAAATTACGTACAATAGAAAAAAACACTGATTACAATAGAATAAAATTGATTACAATAGAATAAAGTACATTACATTTTAATAAAACAATAAAATTAACTGAAGCTTAAACGGCGACATTCAATGATACGAGTACGTTTGATTTGTTTATAAACTTTTGACAATAACTACATCTCTAGCAGAGGCCGCTGAGGCCTCTCGGTACTCTGTGTTCTCCGCTAATGATGATTGTATGAGCATTACACGCGTGTGTTTAATTCCTGGTCATTATTTCCGTGTTCCATGTTAGTTTGTTCTGACTTTAGTTGGTAGTTTGTTAGTTTGGATGTGTGATGATGCCTTTTATTTGCTTGCGAGGCTGTTTCCTCGCGGCTTGGGAAATAGGTAAGTTAGTTAAGGCCCTACTAACGGCCAAGTGGTGCCCTCATTGAAAAAAAGTACCAAAAACGGCCGTTTCTGACACTTTTGGGTTGTCGAAGAAGCCCGGTGATAGCCGGGTTGTCATCGGCACTATAAAGGTTAAAGTGAACGAGTTTATATGAAATCTTTCTTTGGGAAAGTTGTTTGTTATCATGAGTACAATCACGTGTTTAATGATAAATGATAATGATAAATGATGTTTATTCAGTAAATAGGTTACAAGGAACACTTTTACACGTCAATGTTTTTTGTCAGTTTAAGCTAGATGAGGCCGGTGTTTCCTAGCTGACTACCCTGAGAAGAAACACCGAAACAAACTCAGAGGTCAAAGTCTCTTTTAAAATGTTCAAATCCATACAATGTGTACTGGTTAAATCATATGAGAACCATGTACGTTTATGTCTGGGATGAGCTTTTGAAGAAAGCAACACACGAATTCGAGTGGACCTGTCCAGACAGTGCAAGCATTTGTCAGTCATCGCGAAGCTCAACTCAGAACTTTGAGGAGCTCAACGAACCGACGAACAATACCAAAGTAAGGACATTTGAGTAGGCCGCAAAAATACTCAAACTGCCAGACAATCATAAAATCTACATGAATATAACGACATACATAGTTCTCGCATTCACATTATTCTATATGAGGACCATGCAGCTTAGTGTCTGTAGAGGTCTTTTGAAGAAAGAACCAAACATATTTGAGTGGACCTGTCCAGTCAGTGCAAGCATTTGTCAATAGTCGAATAGCTCAACTTAAAAACCGCTAAGGAGCTCAATGACATGACGAACAATACCAAAGAAAAGACATTTGGGTAGGCCGCAAAAGTACTCAAACTGTCAGACAACGTTGAAAATTACTGTAAAAAGGAGGAGAAAATAATAATAATAACCCACATTGTCCTCACATTTACAATTATTAAGTAATCAAAAAAAAAAAAATATAATACCTACTTTAAAAAGTAAATATTCGTGTCAAAAAAAATAAAAATAAAATGTCAATAAAAAAAAATTAAAAATATAAGTAATATAATACTATACAAGTATTCATGTCAAAAACGAATATTAAAAAAATATATATAAAAAAAAAATTCATCAGTAAGTAGTACATATGAAAACAATGGCTCATGTATATCATTGAAGCAGCTCAATCCCACGCCTTGTTGTCCTCAAGAAAGTCATTAATTGTGTAAAAAGCTTTCTGGCATACGAGTAGCTTACGTTTAATAAATGATTTAAATTTATTTATGCTTAGTTCTTGAATTTGGCTAGGAAGTTTATTATAGAAACGTATACATTGGCGAACGAACCACCTATTTTTTTCTTGAGCCTGGTTTTAGGTACAATAAATTTAAGTATCGGTCACTAATTACCAGTCACCCTATATAATGTTTTAGTCCAATAAATTATTTATTTTAGTTTATTTAATACATTAGCACTTTGCCCGCGACTTCGTCCGCGTGGATTTCATATTTATAGCCTATGACACTCACAAATAACGTGGCTTTTAGTTCCAGAGATTACCCCCCTACAAACTCACAAACTCACAAACTTTACCTCTCTAGAATATTGGTACTTATAGATATCGGGTGTAAAAAGACAGTTTCCGAAGCCGAAAGCCACATATTCTACTCATTGTTTGGATAAATTTTTTTCCACTAAACCATACCTGGGAATCCACTGGTTCTGGAGATATAGAAGGTTAAAGTCGCAATTTTTTATTTTTACTTTTTTACGAAAATGAAATCCAAGTGTTACACTAAACTTTTTCCAAAGAAACATTATCTGAATTTTTGTTTTTTTTCCAACTTTCGAAATTACACATTTGAAGTTACAAAAACGCAATGAATACCATACGTATCCGACAAGTACCTACGCTGCTTAGAGCGAAGGAGCGGGGCTTAACTCCACTTGCCTGGGTTTGCGTTACATTTCGCGCAATAAAAAAGAAGTTTTTTTTTCATACCTAGAATAAAAGTCGTTTTCCAGCAGGACCAATTCTATCTCTATTCTACCAAGAATAGACAAAGTTCTTTTTATCTACCTTGACATCTTTTCTGCCCGAGCATCATGTTTTACTTTATAGACTTTTGTCGACTGAAGAAAAGAAACATTTCTTCTCTTGAGTTTTAACATCGACGGTAGAAATCTTTCTACAATCTGACATTTTGTCTATTCTGCCGTCGAAAAAACCCGTTGCTATGGTCATGCTACGCGTGCTGCAATAATTTTTGCGCAAAGCTACTTTGTTAGATGTACAGTATGCGTAGTTGACGGCTTTGTGATGTGTTTTTATACCCTGTATGTACGCCAAATTTCAGCCCTATCAGAAACCAACAAGTTGTCGAAAAATGGTTTGAAAATGAAGCGGGCAACTTACAAACATGAGAGGTTGAATAAAAGCTGTTAAGAAAAGAATCTGATGCTTAGCTAAGAGCAGTTAAAAGGACAATAACAAATCTTTATCCAAGACTGCGTAGGTACAGGTTTAAATAAGGCATGCATATCTACAAATCTTCTAAATCTATATACAACTAGTTTCTGTTAGTGGCTTCACCCGCGTGAATTATTAAATTAGTACTTCTCCCATTATAAATTAAAGCCAACTAGCGCCCCGCTCCAGCTTCGCACGGGTACAAATTATACACCTAAACCTTTTTCATACCCGGGCCTGCGGACGGCGAGTAGTGGGTAACTCGCCGTCCGATCAGCACCAGGCCCGAGAGTCGACGGTGCGTAGTGTTCCACGCGCGCCTCAAAGAGTTGTCAGCAAACATGACGGGGCCCGTCATGGCCGATGCCTGCCCAGGGGTTGAGGATAAATTTGAAAGAGTTATCTCACCTCTGGGCATTCAGGGGAGGGAAGGAACCGGGGTGGGTTTTAGTCAGTAAGAGTCTGACACGCCCTCCCGCTCCATCCTAGAGCGGGAGATGTCATTGGATGATTTCCCACACCGCAAATAAAAAAAACCTTCCTCATCAACTGTTCTGTCTATTGGTGAAAATGGCATCAAAATCAGTTCAGAAGTTTTTTGGGGACTTTGTTTTATAATATGTAGTGATGTGCTATTTTAGACTATTTAATCTATATCTCTGTGCCAAATTTCCTCCAGATACGTTCAGCCGTTCTGGAGTGATTGAATAAAAAACTTCCATTCAAACTTTCGTACTTATAATATTAGTAGAAAATCCTGTTTTTCATTTAAAAAAAAAATTAAATAAAAAATAAATAATAATTAAATAAATATATTAAAAATATAAATTATATATAAATAAATATATATATTATATTATTATTTATTATTATTTATATATAATTATTTTTTAAT
The DNA here is from genome assembly GCA_951329385.1 of Polia nebulosa. NCBI lineage: Eukaryota > Metazoa > Arthropoda > Insecta > Lepidoptera > Noctuidae > Polia > Polia nebulosa. Next base: position 10,718,805 of record OX589605.1, read on the forward strand.
ATTTAATACAAAAAATTCTTTCTTTTCTTTTTCTTTCTTTTAGATAAAACATCACTATTCATTGGATGCAAAATCTTCACAGCTCCATCTTCCTTGGCAGGGAGAGTGCGGGTAGAAATATGGCCGGCTAAGCGGTAACGTAGCTGCGGGGACAGCCTCCGGGACGTTTATAGCCATCGAGGAGGATATAGCCGCCATTTGTCTAACCATTTGTCACCAGACACGCAATATTTGCAGCAGGTAGCTGTTCTATATCGCTGGTGAAAATTGGGAAGGTGGAGTGGAGATATGCTTATGTTTTGACTGAGGTGAACCGTAGTGAACATTAGACACGAGCTTCGCTTAGTGGCGCCGGCGTGGAAATAATACTTTCATAATAATATTTTATCTGTTTATATAATAAAAAAATAATAATAAAATCTTTATTGTTCAAGAAAGCCGTGCAGATTCAAAATAGCACTAGCCTTCACACTAGGATTCCCTGTGTCGTGGAGACTAGTCTCTTTCGTCTTACAATTTTATAACATACATATGTAGGTACTGAAGGGGGACACAAACGCAACGTGCGTCGGTCGGTACGATTTGTGAGGCGACAATAATCGAGTGTTAGGCCGCGTTTCCATCAGCAAGCAAATTGTATGCAAGTTGCATTATATTGCGTGCTACTGAGGTATAATGTGAACGATCGGTTGTTCGTACCGCGCAATGTAATTAAACTTGCATACAATTTGCTTGTAGGTGGAAACGCGGCCTTAGCCAAATACCTACAATAAATTCAAATAAACATTAACAAACTAAAAGTCCTGACTGACTGACTGATATATCAACGCACAGCCTAAACCGCTGGTCCTAGAGACATGAAATTTGGAGGTTGTATTCTTTGTAAAGAGTAGATATCCTCTAAGAAAGAGTTTTTTCGAAATTCAACCCTTGAGAGGGTGAAATGAGGGTTGAAAATTTATAACGGGGGAAATATTAATTTCTCGCGGGCGAAGTCGCTGGCAGAAACTAGTACATTTTATAGCCTGTGTGCTATTCCAGACTATAACGTGTGGCTAAAGTAATAACAGCCGCACAGGTCAATCCATCAGGTTAAGCCAGGCTTGCCGGGGTTGGACCATGGATGGGTGACCATCTTTACATACCGAGACTCCTCCATGCCTCGGGAAGCACGTTAAGCCCAGGTCTCGGCTGTCAATCGTGGATCTTTGACAGTCGTTACGGGTCGTCAGAAGCCCGAAAGTCTGACAACCAGTCTTACCAAGGGGTAGTATTACCTAGTAACTGGGTTGTGGAGGTCAGATAAGCAGTCGTTACATGTAAAATACTGGTATTCAGCTGCATCCGGTTAGACTGGAAGCCGACCTCAAGATAGTTGGGAAAAGACTAGGCAGATCGAATCTATCTCCGTGCCAAATTTCATCCAGATCCGTTCAGGCGTGACTGAGTAGCAAACATCCATCCAAACTTTTGCATTTATAATATTAGTTGGAAGTAGGATTATGAACAAATAGATTCCTTTAAGAGGATGAACAATTTAAAGTCCTTCTAAGGGCCCATTTTACCAATTCTAAACGCCCAGATTTCGACGTTTAAGCTCGCTTAAACGCGTTTAGCCGCTGTGATAAAGCTGAAGAGTTTGTTTGTTTGTTTAGTTGAACGCGCTAATCTTAGGAATTACTGGATCGAATTGAAAAATTATTTTTGTGTTGAATAGTCCATTTATCGAGGAAGGCTATGCAGGGTGTAACGGAAAGGTGTGGTCATATTTTAAGAAAAATGAACAAATTTCTTTCTTGAAAAAAAAAAAAATCCCATACAAATAATGATCAGCTGATGATCACTTTATACGAAAAGTCCAATTATTTTTTTGGCAATTTTCTGTATTTACTTTGGGAAAGTTGTTCATTTCCATGGGCAGAACCGGTTCTTAAAATATGACCACACCTTTCCGTTACACCCTGTATAACATCACGCTGCGACCAACAGGAGCGAATCATCAATGAAAAATGTGGCAAAAACGGGCAAAAAAAAGCCCTTTGAGAGCTTCAGTTGCGTGCCGTGTCCACGGCAAGTATGCGCAGACCGTATGTGGACTGCGCATACTTTCTTTTTTCTTACGTTTTTTTATCGTTTGGCAACAAAAAATATCTAGTGACATTGACAGATTGTAACATTTGGCATGACGTTATTGACATTCGGATGATGAAGTTCAAATCATTCAATCATTTACTCGTTGAGTTCTGTTGTAACGATTTCATACCCTATAAAAAAAAAAAAACAAATATTTCCCTACGTACCAGCACCTTTTATAATCCTTATGATATGTCCTACCAAGTCCGGGTTAAATATGAGACTATATTCTTAAGTCCACAGTACCAGATGGCTTAGAAATTTTACTGGCAAACATACCACAAACGGTCTGCGGACTGGTATAGAAGTCGTTCTACAGACCGTATGTGGTCTGTGGACAGTGAACCGGTTAATCCAGCACTATGTGCGTTTGATTGAATTTATTGTCATGACTAAATCGCTTCACCTGCGTTTAATTTGTGGGCTGTCGATAATTTATGGGCGTCCAAGCAAAAAAGGTCTGGTAGTGGGGTATTGAGTTAAGACTAGATTCGGTATCTGGGATAGTCCATTGATAATAAGGATTAAAAAATATTCAATAACTGGCTCATTTTTTTTCAGACATTTGAAGTTCTCAAAGAAGTGCTCATTTGAAACTCTGAAAAAGCTTGACTGAAGAAAATGCATAAAAAAGTCGGTGTTTGTATCTTATTTCTTCGTTATTTGACACCGACTATTTGAAAGTCTTTTATTTTTCACTCTTTAGTTGTTATACCCCAGAACTGAAAACCCCAATAACATGGAACGTGGAATTTAAACATACTCGTAATTGGAGAAAACCAAAACGTCAACTATGTACACGTATTTTTCGTTTTTGTCCAGTTTTTCAAAAAGCGCTGAAGCAATTTCGATAAAATTTATATTGGACCACCTCGGGAGTATATTCTTTTGAATAATAAAAGAATTTTGAAAATCGGTCCACAACTGACAGAGAAATCGGTTACATACATAAAAAAAAAAACACATGCAGCCGAACATAGAACCTCCTCCTTTTTCGAAGTCGGTTAGAAAATTAAGCAAGCAAAATAAATTTCTGGTGCTTATAAACATCCTATAGAGTCATTTACTATATAAACTTGTAGATAATTGAGAGCAATAATTACAATCGCAAATGTATTTTTCACCCAACTTTACAAATCTGCGTAGGTATATCTCGGAAACTAAATGCTCTCGGCATTTTGTTTCCGAGATATACAAAATCAAAATCAAAAGTCATTTATTCAAACTAGGCTGAGAACCAGCACTTTTTGAACGTCAAAGTTCTACATAAAGACAGTCCCCCAAAAAACGCCCGCCCGTCACCACTTCCTAGTGTTTTAGCTGTGAAGAAGAAGTGGCCAACAAACTCCCCAGCAACACATCTGTCTGTTAAGTTTTAAGAACTTGAATCTATATAATTCTAAGCAACAATCTTAACATTATGTAAAACAGAAAAATAAATATATGCCGTCTAAAATATAATCATAAAATTAAATAAAATAATCCGCCACTTGCCAGCTAGCACACTCAATCATGCCATTAAAAACCAACTCAAGCATAAACACTAAACCAAATTAAAGAAGCCTCCATACATAACTGGTGTGCCTGCTTACAAGAACAAAGATTGAAACTATCAAAGGGCTGTGATTCGAAGCCACAAGTGATGAACTAGGGCCATCACACTAAATTTGGTAGACAATTATTATATGAACTCATATAATCTGTTATAACCATAAGCTAAATATGGAGAAAGAACATCAAGTGTAACATTGTCTTGCGTTCAACACAGCGACCAACTATTATTATCTTCTAAGTAGTCGTTGATGGAATAGTATGCTTTCGAACAGAGACTAGATTTAATTTTAGTTTTAAATGCATTAAAAGGCAAGTCAAGAAAAGAACGGGGTAGCTTATTGTAAAATTCGATACCGAGACCCTCAAACGAACCATGAACCCTACGAACACGGTGGGAAGGAACATGAAGTTTATACTTATTTCTGGTGTTAAAATTGTGGATATCACTGGTCTTTTTGTACAAATGTATATTTTGTCTAATGTATAATATGTTTGCAAAAATGAATTGAGATGCCACCGTGAGAATTCCAATCTCTTTGAAAATTTCTCGTAAAGAAACTCTTGACCTTAACCTATAGATTGCTCGTACAGCACGTTTTTGTAAAACAAATATATTTTGTATGTCCGCAGCTTTACCCCACAAAAGAATACCATAAGACATAACACTATGGAAATAACTAAAATAGACTAACCGTGCTGTGTCAACGTCAGTATATTGTCTAACTTTTCTGACGGCGTAGGCGGCAGAGCTGAGCCTTCCTGATAGGCCTGATATATGTGCGCCCCATTGAAGTTTGGAATCAACAGTTATACCCAAAAAAACTGCCGAGTCCACAGTTTCAAGCACTTCTTTATTTAAGATGACATTAGGTCCTAGATTTATAACATTAGGTAAGGCAAACTTTATACATTTAGTTTTCTTAGCATTAAGAACCAAGTTATTTGTCGTAAACCAATCCGTAACCATTGAGAGAGCGCTATCTACGTTATCAAAATCATTTCTATTCCTATCTACTTTAAAGATAAGAGAGGTATCATCTGCAAACAGTACTACGTCACAGATACCCTTTAAAAAATATGGTAAATCATTAATATACACCAAAAACAAGAATGGTCCCAATATCGAGCCTTGAGGCACACCTAAATGAACTGGTAGCCCGGAAGACTTAACACCATTGATATCTACACATTGGAACCTATTACATAAATATGAATCAATTACATTTAGAGCTTCGTTTTGGAGACCATAATGACGCAGCTTACGCAAAAGCGTGTCATGGTGTACGCAATCAAAAGCTTTGGAGAGGTCACAGAAAACTCCGATAGCATTTTGCGAGTTCTCCCATGAATATGTGTTTTAGGAGAGCAACACCCGCATCTGTAGTCGATCGACCTTTTGTAAAGCCATATTGATCATTATGAAGGAGGCTATTTACATTAAAATATGTTAGCAACTGCTTCAGTATTAACTTTTCAAAAATTTTGCTAAATGCAGGCAGGATGGAAATAGGCCTGAAGTTGCCTATATCATTTTTATTGCCTGATTTAAATAGAGGTATGACTTTACTACACTTCATGAGATCAGGAAAAGTTCCTGAGTCCACGTATTTATTAAAAGTTACAGCAAGATAAGGCGCTACGATGCCTATTATATCACTCAAAAGTTTAATTGAGATGCCCCAGTAATCACCTGTGTTTTTTGATTTTAGAGAGTTAAAAACGTTAACTACGTCAAGTGGTGTTACATGCTCAAAACTAAATGATTGATTGCACTTAGGTACACTACCGTTCAAAAGACTTTCAGCTTTAGACGGGGATGAATTTAAGAAGCGAGTTGTAGTTATAGGTATGTGGGCAAAAAACTCATTAAATGCCTGAGCTACGTCAGCTGGTTTACTAACTAATTTGTTTTCGAATAGAATCTCTAGCTGATTTACTTTTTTAACCGACTTTCCCGTTTCATTATTTATTATTTTCCAAGTGGCTTTTATTTTATTATCAGAATTTTTAATTGTCTCGCATAAGAATTTTGATTTAGCAGCAACACAAATCTTCTTAAACAATTTAGAGTATTTTTTAACATACTCTAGAAAAGGAGTATCGAACCTATATCTTTTTAAACCGTATAACTCGTATAGTCTCGCTCTACTTTTATATATACCAGCAGTGGCCCATTGGTTGAAGCCAATGGAGGTACCCGTAACGTCTATAGTTTTAGACTTAAAAATGGCTTGGTACTCTTTTTGCACAACATCAAAAAGGGCTCTATAGATTTCATTAGGATTATCGTTGTCTACTAAAGATGGTGTAAGTTTATTTGCTATATTATTTTTAAACTTATTACAACGGCTTACCGTATAAGGCCTGCATTCTATTTTAAGCGACTTTTTATTTTGTGGCATAGGAAAGCTAACTAATAGTCCACAATGGTCAGACGTTAAGTCACTTAACACTAAATTTTTTTCTGAATTACAATTACTAAAAAAGTTATCAAGGCAAGTCGATGAGGATGCCGTAATCCTAGTAGGTTCATAAAACAAGTTGTTTAAATTATAAGACCTAAACAGATTGATTAACCTGACACTTAATGAAGTATCATCTAAAATATTAACATTAAAATCTCCACATATCACTATACTTTTATTACTTGATTTTATTTTATTAATTAAATCCTCCATTACCGATTCGAAAAGGCCAAAATCACCAGAAGGGGGTCGATAAACGCAAATTATAACGTATCGCTCAAGTTCAACACAAGACAACTCAACAATGTGCTCGATGGAAAGATTAACTAAATCTAAACGTTGTTTGCATTTCAAGTTATTTGAAACAAGGATTAATGATCCACCGCGAATTATATTTTTTCTTACAAATGCACTTTGTACAGTAAAATAATCATCATTAATAAAAACTACTTCATGTTCTTTCAACCAATGTTCAGTTAAACATAAAACCTGAACGTCATAGTTCTCTATAAATAAACATAACTCTAGTTCTTTGCCGGACAGACCTTGCATGTTTTGATGTACAACATTCAACATATTATGAGGCTTACCCGTTGTCGCATCTAATAGTTTAAAGAACTAGGGGTATCAATTGAAATTTTAGAATTATTACTAACTGTAATCATTGGTACACAACATGTACCTGTGTCACGCTGTATATTGTATGCTAAAAGATTAGCAATTTGTCTCCTACTACTAGGTGATAAATACATATTAGTATTGGTTAGTTTGTAATCAGTAATAAATTGATTACAATCAAAATATAAAATAGCGTCACTGTGACGATAGGTCCTATTATAAAAAAGCAAGTTTAAATTATAGATGTGCCTATTTTGCTCATCAGACAAATAATTTGAATAAGGCAAAGCGCAGAAAATAAATTTAATGTTATTTGTCTCACTGAGATGTAACATCAAATTGACACAATCAATTACATCCTTTTTCTTAATAGCTAAACTGTCCCCACACAATAGTATAATAGTTGAACTGGGGTGTAATTTTGTCAATCTAATATTATTTACTAATTGGCTAAAACTGGCACCGGGTAAACAATTATTTATTATACTATGTTGTGAACACTGGTTCAAAACAGTACCAAAACCTTGACCAAATTTGTCAGAAAAAACATAAGTAGTGGTATTCACATTATTTATATTAAGATTATCACTACAGCTATCGACAGGCTGAGCCGCTGAGGGTCTGGGTGCTATGTGCTGAGGCTGTGGTGCCAGTGTACAGTTACAAGACAGGTTATTTGTCAGAGACTCATACCTCTCTGCATTGTACGTAACCAGGTCAACCAATTCATTGGCCTCCTGCATGCGCTTACTCAGATCTTGTTGAGAAGCCTCATATTTATTAAAAAAAATACGCAGACTGGACCCTTTTTGTTTGGACTCCCATATTTATTTCCAGAAAGAATATACACCATACATCAAATTCAACCCTGCACTGTTCTTCAAGACCGATAGGTACCACCAATATCACGACGCATTTTACATTCAACCTTGATCCTTATTCCACACACAAATACATACGAAAATCAATAATTCAGTAAACAAAGTTATATTAACATTTAAGGGCTGTATCTCATTGCCCGAAGCCACGCTCTGACTTATGTAATCGGTCGCGCGAGCCCAATTACAAGTAACGTTGGTAGATGCGGGTAAAATTTCAAGTCATTTTTCTTCGTCGAGAGAAGCGGGTGTCATTCGTGATGGAAGTGTTATTTGAAGGTAGGAAGCGGTTACTACAGCTGTTAGTTCTGATGATAGGAATATGTAGAAAATATTTTTGAGATACAAACTCACGCCTATTCCAATAAAGGTAGGCAGTAACTACTACTAAGATCCTTAAACACTCATTTTTAACCGATTTAGAAAAAAGGAGGAGGTTCTATGTTCGACTGTATTTTTTGAAGTGAAAACTTCTTTAGGCGCGTTGAGCATTTTTGAGATGGAAAAAAAAATATCTCGCCCGCCACCGACACCGACACCGCTATTTGGATTGAAGTGACAACTTCTTTAGGCGCGTTGGGCATTTTTATTCAAGATGTCATTTCTGTCGGCACTCCCGGAGTGCCACTCTTTTTTTAATGTATGTTCACCGATTTCTCTGTCAATTGTGGACCGATTTTCAAAACTCAAAATTCGGAAGAGTACACTCCTGAGGTAAGTCCTTAAATTTTATCGAAATTGATACAGCTCTTTTAAAAAATATCAACAAAAAATATGTGTATACACAGTATGTGTGTACACAGATGGCGTTTTGGTTTCCTCCAATTATGTTCAAATTCCATGTTCCATGTTATTGGGGTTATCAATTCGGACGTAACTTTAATATTTAGTTTTAGTTTAGGGATATAATAACATTAAAACCATCAACTAAAGAGTGAAAAATGAAAAAACTGTTTTACAAAAAATACAAGACGACTTCCAAAAAAATAACTTTAATTTCAGAAAGCAGTGTTTGTATTTTATTTCTTCGTTATTTGAAACCGACTTCCGAAATTAAAGTTATTTTAAAATTATTAGTCGATTTTCTTTTTTGGAAGTATTTTTTGGAAAAAAACGTTTTAATAGTCAATAAAGTCTGACACGCCCTTCCGCTTCACCCAGAGCGCGAGAAGTTATCTGATGACATTCTACCCTAAAAAAACAAAATGGCCACAATTCAAAATGGCGGGTGCTTTAAAAGCGCGAAGCTTTGTAATCCAAAATGACTTAATGGGCACTACAGAGTACCGCACTTTTTTATCGAGGAAAGATTCAAATTTATTCTGACCTTAATCTATCGAATAAAATGCAACGCGAAGTTTGTCTTAAGGCCCTACTCACGGTCCAGTGGCGCCCTCATTGAATAAAAAATCGTAGCATAGCACAGAAAATAAATATTAAAAAAGCCAACTTCACGTTTGCGCTTCACCAAAAACGGCCGTTTCTGACACTCTTGCCTACTACTTTGGATACGAAACATTTTGAGACCTGTTTTAACAACGTAAAAATACTTTATCCTCTTTGTAACAAACGTGAAGTTGGATTTTTTAATATTTATTTTCTGTGCTATGCTACGATTTTTTATTCAATGAGGGCGCCACTGAACCGTGAGAAGGGTCTTAAGCGATCCGAGGGAAAGAGTAAAAAGACTGACGTTTTATAAGATTTAAAACGTTGCAGTGTTTTTTTTTGTCCAAGCGATCCTTGCTAGGCTAAAAGGATTATTATACTGGTTTTTATGTATATATATTTAATTGTTAAAAAAAAATTGTTTGACATGTTTATCTTTTGACAGTGTAAATTGTGAATAATGTGTTTATTATTTACTATAATTGATATGAGTGAGATACTTACTTGAAATAAATTGATTATTATTATCATTTTTTTTAAATTCTTTATTGTACACCAAACAACTAACATAGTACACAGTGATTAAATAGATTATTAATGTACAAAGGCGAGCTTAACTCAATGTTGAGTTTTCTCCCAGCAAACCTTTAAAAAGAAAGAAAGAAAGAAAAAATATTTATTTTGCACTGATTACAAAACGCACATTAATTTTCAACAGCCTAGTATCCAAGGTAAAATAACATAAAACTAAACTAATTAACTAATGCCTAGTGATATCGTTTCTGGTGCGGTGCACCACTCCGCGCCATAGACGAAACGTAGGTCTATGACGCCTCGATCAATGACAATGACATTAGATCACTACAGCAAACAAAACAGAACGTATATTACATAATACAAACGTAAAGCCAAGGAATATTAAATAAATGGAATGGATTATTACCTTTATTATATTATTATTATTATTTAACTTAACTTGATTGGTACATGTCTCGTTTGTCTATTGTTCTCAGATGACAGTGCTGGGTTTGTGGTTCTCGCTTTACCTATATTTTCTTTCTTTTCTCTATGGAATTCCTCAGTATCAGACCGAAAACTGAATTTGTAGGCACCTTTACTCCAGTTATTTAGGTATTACAACTTTATCTAATGCGTTGTTTGTCTTTTAAGCTTGCTAAATTGAAGAGTACAACTTTGACGCATTATAACAACTGAAGTATCAGGCATTACGTTTAGTCGGTTAAGTATGTCTAATAATAGTTGGATGAAAATGATTCGTCTTCTATCTGATTTCGATAAAATTGCCACCTGAGTAATAGATAAGTAAACATGATTAAAAAATGCTTTGAAACTTTCATTTTAAGGAGAAAGAGATCCAGCTACGAACACAAAAAAAGTCGGCTATCTATCGTGACGTCATCACTCGACCAAGTAACTGGATCAATAAGAAGTTGGATGGATGAGCCATCAATCTTCTGGGATTACAGTACGGAGGATCTAATCACTGCATGCCGGTTGAAGCTAAGAAATCTTACAATAAATGCTTGTCATCCATCTTTTCAAACGTCTGGGGGTTTAAATAATCCGTATCAAGGGGGTCTTATCTTGTTTGTAACTGTTGGCTTAAAACATTTTCATATATTTTTTTTTTGTCATAAATTAGTAAACAAATAGGCTGATTGCAGGAAAGTTGTTTCCGTCACTTAAATGGGATGTTTCTCAATATATTTTTAAATTACTTTAACTGTGCTTTAAGAAATATGGTAAACAATAATGTACACACTTTTCACTTTTAACCGTACGCTTCTAACACACACGGGTGTGTGTAAGGTGTGTTCTTACGTTATGGTTATAATCATACCCGGGCCTGCGGATGGCGAGCAGTGGGTAGCTCGCCGTCCTATCAGAACCAGGCCCGTGAGTCGACGGCGCGTAGTGTTCCACGCGCGCCTCAAAGAGATTAGTGTCAGCCACCACTGACGGGACCCATCGTGGCCGGTGCCTGCATGCCTAGGGGTAGCGGATAAATTCTGAAAATGAGTTACCGCACCCCTGGGCACTCAGGCAGGGAAGGAACAGTGGTGGGTTTTAGTCAGTAAGAGTCTGACACGCCCTTCCGCTCCACCCAGAGCGGGAGAAGTCATTGGATGATTTCCCACCCTCCCAAAAAATAAAAAATGGTTATAATCATAAACATTACTTCGAATTGTCTTTTATTTTATACTTTTTTATTCATATAGGTAGCACTACAAACTTCTTACCAAAATTTTTGTTCTAGAAATAATATTGACCTATGTCACATCGTTAAATTTATTATTATTTAAAGCCATTGTGTATGTAGAAATTGTATAAGAAGTTCTAAAAATAAATTGATTATGAGTTTCTCTTTAGTTACATATGAGAGTAAAAACACACGTCTATAACGTAATATTATCATCATAAATCCATGGCCTTTAAACAATGCTTACCTGACTGAATAAGTATTTCACACCAAAAACTTTCACGAATCCAAAGTCCAATATACCTAAATTAAAATTGACCGAACTTAAGATCACAAGTAACTGTGCTCACGTTGAGCGTTGCTAATTCGAACGTCCCGGACACTTTACAGCTGTTATAAATTACTTTCAGATTTTCATTCTGACCAATCTTGAGATGTTGGGACGTAGAATGAGCGGAATTTCTTCTGTCTAACCCAAATAATTTAATAAAGATTTGTTATACAAAGTGTAGATGACAATATCTACAATAATAAATGAATATACTGGCAATACTCATCATTATAAAGCATGTAACAAAAACCCTGTCTGATCCTGAAGGGTATTATTTGGTATCGTACTGCGTACCCATATACGTAATCATTTAATGGATACGAGATTATTATTTTTCCTAATGAAAATAATTAATTAAAAAAAAAGAAAAACTTATCAATGGCAACACTGAGCGCTCGACAAACTTTACATACAGTTTTGTGTCAAAAAAGCCGCCTGAGCGAGGCGGTCTTTTTGATCCTTTGTTAAGGCGCTATTAGCTGCCAACGACCTTGAGTGGTTAGCTTGCGTGTTCTACGCTGAGCTCACATAATGCGGCGTATGTCCACCCAGTAGTAGGACTGGCCCATCAAGGAGCGCTGTCCGAAATTAAACGCATTATTAATTTATTACACATAAAACAATAAGTATTAAACTAAAACACAGACTAAATTATAAATAAATAAATGATCTTTAAAATTGTGAAAGTTTCATAAAAACACGCTTTATAGTTTTTGCGTGATTCTTAATTTTTTATTCGCATTAGACATAACTTTACAAATTAATTACACAATGTTACAAAAATATAATTTCAAATATTCTGAGATCATATTACGACGAAAATAGTCAAAAATTACATATATTTTTTTCAAAGAAATAAAACTATTCGTTTAGACGTGATGTTCAATTAAAAACCATTAAACGTCGTATAACTGCGTCATATAGAGTGCCTAGATCGTGGTTAGTATATGGCGGTATCGGTTGAAATAAAAATAGGTAAAAATGATAAGATTTCGCCGGCCGGTGCAGTGAGGTTTACTTATGACAATTTGCCATAATTAGTGTTAATTTTAGCATATTTTATAAAAAAAAAACTATAACTATTGATTTTTATGAGTTTCATTTTTTTTACTATTTTTTCTAGTACCTATGTTAAACCAAGAATACGCTTTTATAGGATCGGACTGGGTTTTTGTTATATGTTGTAGACAACTTTTAGTATTAACCAACACAGACCCACATTCAAATTTTTTATATTACTGGTTTCTATTAATAGTATACTCATTTATAATGCTATTATATTCCTTGGCATGGGAGCTAAATTATTCGATAGACACGCAGCGACATCTAGCGTCCTAAAGCAAAAGTAAGGTAAGGTTTTGGCAAGAAAAGGTAACAAACAACCAAACTTAGTTTCGCATTTATAATATTAGTTAGGATTCTATTCAAACGCAGGAACGATTTTTTTTTGTGGGGTGGGAAATCATCCAATGACTTCTCCCGCTCTTCGTGTCAAACTCTTACTGACTAAAACCCACCCCTGTTCCTTCCTGCCCTGAGTGCCTAGGGGCGAGGTAACTCAGTTTCGAATTTATCCTCAACCCCCCCGGGCAAGCATCGGCCATGACGGGCCCCGTCATGTCTTGCTGACAACTCTTTGAGGCGCGCGTTTGGCTCTCGGGCCTGGTACTGATCGGACGGCGAGCTACCCATTACTCGCCGTCCGCAGGCCCGGGTAACGCAGAAACGATTATAGACAGAAATAATTAGGGATCATATTATGAAATATAAATGATCAGGAGACCAGTATTATTGCTACACCTTTTTCTGTCATAGGTGATAAAACCTGTGTTAAATTTTACGTAACCATTTTACAATCTCTGCTAGCTAAAGTGCCTTTTCGCCCCTAGGGGCTCGTAAGAATCATAGTACATGGGAAGGGCTTTAACCTCCAGTCCACCGACTTAATTAATTTTAAGGGCAAGCCGCATCACTTGCAAATTGTCGGGAACGCCCACTTAACCCTTGTTACAGCCCTCTTGGAGATCATCTATCGATGGATCGAGTTTGTTGGCCTATTTGCATTTTGATCTCCTTGCTAATGATGGCAGTTAAGGGTTATGATTTTGGTTATGTTAGTTGAAGGAGCAGTGGTGGCGCAGTGGTAACGGCTGCGGCTTAGAAATTGTAGGTCGTGGGTTTGAACCCAGGCAAGCGCTTTACTTTGTGTAAATTATGTCATCTCCACTGCTCTCAAAAATATAAAGGAAAACGTGAGGAAACCGGCATGTCTTAGAATACAAAACTTCGAAGGCATGTGACATCCACCAGCCCGCATTGGGCCTGTGTGGTGAGTTACGGCCCACGCCCTCTCACAGAGAGAGGCTTATGTCCCAGTACTAGGAATATTAAAAGGCTAATAATTATGCTTATAGTTGAAGGAACGGGTAAAATATTTGATACTTTCAAAATCAGCTGTATGGTAGTCTTACTGTACAGCTTATTTATATGAGTGCTTTGTGGCGTGCTCACTGACATTAAAGAAAACGAGGTAAATATGTTCAATGTTTCATTAGGACGATGCGGTGAACAGCACTTATGAAGATTATAATAAAATAATACCAGATTTGTTAATAATGTTAGAGTACAAATAAAATAGCTGTATCTAGATATCTATGTCACCGGATAACTGTAAACACCGTAAGTCTGTCATAAATCTGGCGAGATAAACTTTGGACATTATATTGTGAATAGATCATTTTAAATGCAATAAATCTCATCTAAATCCGACAATGTGCACTGTATAGGAGTCTTTTTGAAAATAAATTATTTACACTTTTACATGTTTTTTCATAAATTTGTATATCTATTGGTTACTTTTGCATTTTTGACTTTTTTCATTAAGATGAATGCTCCGGGGTAGCCCGCGAAATTAAAATTTTCTAACATTTTTTACAATTTGCAGGTCAGTGTCAGGTTGTATTTAAGTCAAAATTTGATTCGCGGCCGTAGCAAGTATGTATTTATAGAATTATAATCATTAAAATCATCAACACAACTCTGTCAGTTAGAATTGATTCCAAATGTAAGTATTTCATGAAGTCATGACATTTTGCATCAATCCTAACGTAAGAAAATTTGAATTTCGCGGGCTACCTTGGAGCTTTCACCTTGAGTAAGTCGATACACTTCATCTTTTGTTCATATTAAGTATTTAATAACACATTTAATCAAAACAAACGAAACCAAAAAACCCAAACCTTACTTTACTCTCAATTTTTAACCATTAATATTCTTAATTATCTAATCTAACAACCCAATTAGTAGCATAATAATCTCACCCTAACATTATTCTCACAATAAGGGAACTTTCTCCCAACAGACTTGTTAAGTTCGCGAACATCTTACACCGCTAATGTTCGTATGGGTTACCTCGAATTATACCCCAAACAACACTTATGGTAAACTTAATTTTCGGTAAAATTTAGTTTATCCAATTATCTTACGATATTCCGAAAAATATTTAGTTTCTTTCAGTTCGAAGAACAGATGATTCATCAATGTGTTTTGTGTCATTTACGTAATATTAATTTTTAGATGACCATCTTTACATACCGAGTCTCCTCTGTGCCTTGGAAAGCACGTTAAGCCGTTGGTACCGGCTGTCAATCATGGATCTTTGACAGTCGTTACGGGTCGTCAGAAGCCCTAAAGTCTGACATATAGTCTTACCAAGGGGTACCGTTTCACCCAGTAACTGGGCTGTGGAGATCAGATAGGCAGTCGCTCCATGTAAAAGACTGTTATTCAGCTGCATCTGGTTAGACTGGAAGCCGATCCCAAGATAGTTGGACTGCCCAGGGGTTGAGGATAAATTCGAAAGAGTTACCTCGCCCCTGGGCATTCAGGGCAGGGAGGAACAGGGGTGGGTTTTAGTTAGTAAGAGTCTGACACGCCCGAGCTCCACCCTAGAGCGGCAGATGTCATTGGATGATTTCCCAACACAAAAAAAAGGGTATCATATCACCCAGTAACTGGGTTGTGGAGATCAGATAGGCAGTCGCTCCATGTAAAAGACTGGTATTCAACTGCATCCGGGTAGACTGGAAGCCGATCCCAAGATAGTTAGGAAAAGGCTAGGCAGATTGATTACGTAATTATTTTCTTTATTCTCCTACTGTCGAACTAAACTATAATAATAACTAGCTATCAGCCCCGGATTAGTTGTTAGGAGGTTCCTCTCTCTGGAGTCCTGATTGTTGGAAGCTTGCCCTGTTCCCGATACCAGTGTTTTTTTTTTTTAATATTTATTAACCACCAAATAGCAGTATAATAGTACTGTTTGCGAAAAAACGGTGGTTTAGGCAATATTGAGTTCACACTTTAAATTGAAGGCTTTATGAAATTGTAAAACAGATAATCATCGGATAGGATGTCATACCTACTTGATAACGTAGGTAGAAGCTGACTCACTCTGTCAATTTTGTTCGTAAAGCGTCCACTACAATATAATAACAAAACCGGTCAAGTCGGGCCACGCGCAAGATAAGGTTCCGTAGACCGTACTTCACCTAAGTAATTTTTTTCCAAGGATTTTGTATTTTGTAACAAACAGAGCTAACTTAGCCGTGATAGTTTTCCTCTTAATTTCGTTAATATACTACTGCCGTGAATTTTTTCAAATATCCAAAAGCAACCATTTAGCTGACAAGGGCTTAATTTTATGCAAATTGATCCCTGAATCGAAAAATGGTTTTCACAGAAACGTAATACTTTTGAATGGCATAACCAACGACACCCCACACTATGGGATAGACGAGTAAAAAAAACCATCACTAGTTCCTTGTTGACTACAGAGCCCTAAAAAGAGGAATTTCGCAAAAAAGTTGTTATTACTCTTCAAAGGGAAAAATAATATTGAAGTCCACTCTATATTTTTGTAAATTAAAGCCACGAAAATCTTTGCAACTAAAAATAAAAGGGTTACTTTGAATAATTAGTTTACTCTTCCCAGTATACTGTTATATTTTAGAAAAATTGTAAGTTGACGTCCGTTTTTTTTTTCATCAGCAGAAGCATGTTTGTGACAGTTTGACAACCAAACTTTTTGCTAACGAAGGTTACACTGTAGGAGACACGAAGTAAATATAACATGTAGGAGACATCAAAAATGTAGCGGAACACGATGGAAACATGGAAGGAATAAATTACAGTAAATTACCAATTATACCCTAAAAGTTATAGGCCTAATTAGTTTTATGAAATGTAGTAAAATTTTAAGGACGTGTATGGGGACCGTAATATGTGGGTAAGATCTCATAAAATGTAAGTAAAGAAGTGAATAGGCCACAATAGAGTGTAACACGTTTCATAATCCTGGCAATAACTGCGTTTATGTGGTTGGCAACATAGCGTTTATTTTCTGGTGTTGCAATACTGTGAGTTCAGTATGTTATAAACAGGCTGGCCCATTTAAGGAAGTGCAGAAAAGTTAGGTAATTCTGTAATTTTTTTCAGAGATATTTGTTTTTTTACCGACTTCAAAAAAAGAAGGAGGTTCTCAATTCGGCTGTATTTTTTTTTTTTGTGTGTTACCTCATAACTTTTTACTACGTGAACCGATTTTGAAGATTTTTTTTATGTCAAAGCTGTTATTTCACATGTGGTCCCATTTTAATTTGGTGTAGATCTGATAAAGAACTTCGGAGATACACAATGGAACTCTTCAATAAATGATAGCAAACTTTTCAAAATTGCTGCAATAGCATGTCTGTATATTGTTTTCACCACTTCACAATATTACATCACGCTGATACGCTCTGAAGGGGTATACAGATTTGTACAGTTCACCCTGATATACCATAGTTTCATCAACTATGTTCAAATTCCCTATTTTTGGGTCTATCAATTCGGGAATAACTTTACTATTCATTTAGTTTTAGAATGGAGTACAACTAAAAAGTGAAAAATAAAAAACTTTTTACAAAAAAAACAACCGACTTCAAAAAAGAAAATACACTAAAGATTAAAAAAATAACTTTAATTTCGGAAGTCGGTGTTAAATAACGAAGAAACCAAACTAGAAACACCGACTGCCGAAATTAAAGTTATTTTTTTAATTTTTAGTGTATTTTCTTTTTAGAAGTCGGTTGTTTATTTTGTAAAAAGTTTTTTTTAGTCTTTAGATAGTCAGACAGATTTAATATTGTTTTTGGAAAAAACAACTTGTCGTTATTGACAGCATTGTTTCATTTTTTAAATATATACAGATGAAGAAAACATTATCAGTCTAATTATAAAACAAAGAAATACCCCGTATGACTATTTCCCAAAGAACCTCCTTTTTTGAAGTCAGTTAAAAATACGACATCACCTAAATAGCGATGGCCGCCATTTTGTTTCTTTATTCAAAATTTATTTAGACTATGTCACGGCATTCAAGACGAATTTAATGATATCCCGTCTGTTGTGTTCCATCCAGCCGTACAGGCTACCGGGCGTGTCAAAGAAAATGACATACTTACCTACAAACATACACACAAACATCATCATCTGCCTAGCCTTTTCCCAACTATCTTGGGGTCGGCTTCCAGTCTAACCGGATGCAGCTGAACACCAGTATTTTACATGGAGCGATTGCCTATTTGACCTCCACAACCCAGTTATTGGGTAATACGATACCCCTTGGTAGGACTGAAGAAAAAATAGACTGATAAACGTTATGACGTATTTTTTGCTTTATCAAATCTATAAAAAACGGCAAAGCGCATCAAAGCTCAGTTCAGATCAGTCACTTCTAGGTCAAAAGTGTACCACTTTGTGACTTCACGAAAAATTTCAACTCACTGTGTGTCGTCGTTATTTTTTGTTGACACGTCTCGGTATGTATGTATGTACCTAAACATACATACATACAAACTTTCGAAAAACATTACCCTCTTTCTGGGGCATTCGGGTAAAAAGAAGTTTTATTAGGAAAGAGTAACCCTATTAACACAAGACGAAATTACGAATATACAAAACTCTTAAGGCGCAGTTATACGACTTTTAATGGTTTTTAATTGAACATCACGTCTAAACAACTAGTTTTATTCCTTTGAAATAAATATATGTTACTTTAGACAATTTCCGTCGTAATTTGATCTGAGAATATTTGTATTTATATTTTTATAACATAGTGTAATTAATTTGTAAAGTTATGTCAAACGCGGATAAAAAAATGAGAATCACGCAAAAACTATAAAGCGTATTTTTATGAAACCTTCACCATTTTAAAGATCATTTAGTTTAGTTTAACTGTTTTAGTTTATTACCTGTTGTTTTATGTGTTATAAATTAATAATGCGTCTAATTTCGGACAGCGCTCCTTGATGGGCGAGTCCTATTTCTGAGTGGGCGTACGACGCGTTACGAGAGCACAGCACAGAACACATAAGCTAATTCTAAGTCATTGGCAGTTAATAGCGCCTTAAACTCTTACCCCTGCGATGAAACCTTCAAAAACAGGAAAAGATAAATAGTGAGATAATAAAATATATTGCAGAAGTTACTTCAAGGTCTCAGGAAGTGGACCGGGATGTTTTACAGTTGAAAACTTATTACGAACAGAATATCACTTGATTTATTTGTATCGTGTGGTTTTTAATGCTTTTAATATTGTCTATGTTGTTGAGTACTTATTTTTTTTTTATTATTGTTGATAGGCACGCGTTTGACCACTTTCTCACCTGATGGTAAGCGATGATGTGGTCGAAGATGGAACACGCTTGCCTAGAAGTAACCTATTCACTCTTTACTTAAAGACTCCAAGGTTGTAGCTATCAGGAAACACAGACTCCGGTAGGGAATTCCACTCCCTAGCTGTACGCACAATGAATGTTTTCTCAAAACGCTTCGTGCGTATGGAGGGGATGTCCACCGGTGGCACTTCGCCGTACGTCTTGTGGTCCGTTGATGAAACGGGCTTGGCGGAATCAAATTATGCAATTCCGTCGAAATAACTAAATAAATAACTAACTATAAAATAAATAACTCTTTAGAACAAAGATCTAATAAGTAATATAAATCATTAATTATTTCATTTATAAACTGACAGAAACGGGCCTGGTACAAGAGTTCTTCCTACTTATCGTACTTCCTACTATATAATAATATAAATGTGAAAGTTTGGATGGATGGATGGATGTTTGTTACTCAATCACGCCAGAACGGCTGAACGAATCTGGATGAAATTTGGCACAGAGATAGATTATAGTCAGGAATAGCACATAAGCTATAATTTATAAGTAAGGTAATGGTAAGTACTGATTCCACGCTAGCGGAGCCGCTGGCAAAAGCTAGTTAAAATAACTAGCCCGCCATATTGAAATCAGAATTACGTCACTTAACTAACCATGAATTTGTCATACAAACTAAACATGACGCAAAATTTCAGCTTAATCGGAAACCGGGAAGTGGGACAAATTTAAAGCCCATATAGCCGCCTCATTGAATATAAAATCGTAGCAAAGCAAAGAAAATAAAGATTAAAGAATCCTATGTTGCGTTTGTTACAAATAGGATATGGTATTTTTAACCGACTTCAAAAAGAAGGAGGTTATCAATTCGGATGTTTCTATTTTTTTTATGTATGTTCTGGCATAAGTCCGTCATTTATTAACAGATTTGTAATTTTTTTTTTTTTCGAAAGGGGTTTATACCGAAATGGTCCCATTTAAATTTCATATAGATCTGATGATGAGTTTCGGTGACAGACAACGGAACTCTTCAAAAATTAACAGCAAATCAACCGCGATTGCTGTAATCTTATGTCTATGTAGTGTTAACACAATTTAATGGCAAACCACAACTAAAAAGTGAAAAATAAAAACTTTTTTACAAAAAAATAGAACCGACTTCCAAAAAAAAGTGCAAAATAACTTTAATTTCGGAGTGTCAAAAAACAAAGACAAAAACCAGAAACACCGACTTCCGAAATTAAAGTTATTTTGCACTTTTTTTGGAAGTCGGTTCTATTTTTTTTTTGTAATATTTTTTTTTACGTTGTTAAAACAGGGCTCAAAATGTTTCGTATCCGAAGTACTAACGTAACCAAAAACGGTCGTTTGTGACACTTAAGCTTACTACTTTGGATACGAAACATTTTGAGTCCTGTTTTAACAAAGTAAAAATACCTTATCCTATTTGTAACAAACGCATTTTATGATTCTTTAATTTTTATTTTCAATGTTATTATACGATTTTTTATTCAAAGTGGGTGCCGCTAAAATGGAGGTAGGCCCTTAACTTGATTTGTTTATAAAGTTAGTTATAAGTGAGGCCAAGTTAGTTATAAGTGTGTTCATTAATATTTTTCTGTGGTCTGAAAAAACTACAAAACAAACTTTATTTTTTATTTTTCGTGTTCTTTTTAGCAAAACGAAAGGTTTATTTGATAAACATATCATGGAAATCCATACAAATTTAACTTCTAAGATTTTTTTGAAAATAAAGCGATAAGGAAGGAGTTTTGATTTTTCATTCCTATTATCGGGTTGGTCGAAGGTAAATTCTAAAATTTGTAATTTTCCCCATGGGCTTGTTTAGAGGAGCTCGTGGCTAAAGTAATAACAGCTGCACGTGTCGATCCATCAGGTAAAGCTACGCTTGCCGGGGTTGGTCCATGGATGGGTGACCATCTTTACATACCGAGACTCCTCCGTGCCTCGGAAAGCACGTGAAGCCGTTGGTCCCGGCTGTCAATCGTGAATCTTTGACAGTAGTTACGGGTCTTCAGAAGCTCGAAAGTCTGACATCCAGTCTTACCAAGGGGTAACGTATTACCCAGTAACTAACGAGTTGTGAAGGTAAGATAATTATGCAGTCACTCCATGTAAAATATTGGTTTTAAGCTGCATCCGGTTAGACTGGAAGCCGACCTCAAGATAGTTGGGAAAAGGCTAGGCAGATTGATTGAGCTTGTTTAAGGATATAGAACATTTTTGTAAGTTCTTAGGTGCAGCTAAGAATTTAAAAAAAATGTTGCTAAATAGCCTATAAAAAGTCCACCCTTTATAAAAAAACACTGGGAAGATATCATTGACTCACAAGTCAGTAATAACAATAAAACTTTTTTGCAAAAAATACAACCGACTTCCAAAGAAGAAAATACACTTAAAATTGAAAAATAACTTTAATTTCGGAAGTCGATGTTTGTGTTTTATTTCTTCGTTAACTGGCACCGACTTCCGAAATTAAAGTTATTTTTCAATTATAAGTGTATTTTCTTTTTTGAAAGTCGGTTGTATTTTTTGTAAAAAAGTTTTTAATTTTCACTTTTTAGTTGTTAAACCCCAGAACTAAAACTAAATATTAAAGTTACGTACGAATTGATATCCCCAATAACATGGAACATGGAATTTGAACAAACTCGTAATTGGATGACGACGTCGAATGACGTCTTGGTCTCCCCAAGACGTCATCTACGTATACACATTTATTGTTGATTGTAGATTTTTTCAAAAAACGCTAAAGCTATTTCGATAAAATTTCAACCACCTCTGGAGTATACTCTTTCGGATAAAAAAATAATTTTGAAAATCGGTTCAAAACTGACAGAGAAACCGGTGGACATACATAAAAAAAAAAAACATACATACAGTCGAACATAGAACCTCCTCCTTTTTGCGAAGTCGGTTAAAAATCATTAATTTGGATAACCATTCAGAAAGTCCAGTGGGAAAATACGTTTTGATAAGTATATTAAACAAACCGAATTCGATTAAAAGTTCCTTCGATAAACTATAGTTTATGGCAGTTATTATATACAGATAACGCATCATATAAAAGGGAAGGAGATATTCTGGAGGAAGAACAGTTTAAATTTAGTTGTTGATACAAAATGGCTATCAAGGTCAGTGATACTTGTTAATAATTAAGCTTTTATATGTTTCATCTGTGACTGGGTAAAGATATCCTAGAAATAAATTTGACACATATCCCGGTTTCCGATTGAGCTGAAATTTTGCATAGGTACATGTTTATAGTTTGGTCGACATTTGGATGGTCTCTCCCAAAGCCGGTGGACCAGTTAGTTTTTATGCATTCCTATGGTCTCAAATGAAAAGGTTTTTTTTTTTTTTACGTTGGATAGGCTCGCGTTTGACCACTATCGGTTATATGGTTTGCTGAGAAAAATTCGAATTTTCGTTTGTATTTTTAGTTAGAAAATTATTTCAACAGTCACATGATGATTTTACCCGTCCATATTCATACTCAAGGTTTTCCTCACGACACGGTCCTGGAAGGAATGCCCATTTGCCAAAGCCCTGATAACTGATTTCCAATCAGCTTTTTAGTTACCAGTACCATATTCAGACTTCTTCTTTAGAAGAGTGTTTATTTTTGAGTTCATTGTGTAACTTAATTAGTAAACGTTTCACTTAGTATATTTACTCGTTTATAATAATGTATGGAATATGATAAAAAAAGGTGTGTGTGCGATTCACACACGATAGAAGTGAAACTTCAGTAAATCGACAAAAGAATGAGATGAATATATATAACAAGGATAGGATAATTACAAAGTTTAATTGTTTAAAAATGAAAGTATTTTGATTAGTTTTAAAAGATATTTTTTTAACTTGATTGAGATTGAGAGACCTATAAAACAGTATGCATATTTTGTTTCTGTTTCATTCTTTCCTGGCTTCATCCTACACATTTTTGTATTTGTGTCTCTTACCTGTCGTTTTTTCCGTTGCATCCGGTTTGAAATCACAACGAATCTAAAGAAGTTTCACTTCAATAGTATGTATATTTCTGTCTCATTCTTTCCTGGCTTCATCCTACACATTTTTGTATTTGTGTCTCTTACCTGTCGTTTTTTCCGTTGCAACCGGTTTGGAATCACAACGATTCTAAAGAAGTTTCACTTTAAAATTGTCCGCTGGTATCGGGAGCAGGGTCCAAGCCACCGGTGTTCAGGGTTCCCGAGATAGGAACCTCCTCACAATGCGAGCCGTGTCGAGGAGTACTGCTTTCTGTATCAAGCCCTTGATCCAACTACGCAATGACAGCTTCGATAGATGGTTATACTTTTGGCCATCTGGCCATTGGCGGTAACGACAATCGGCACAATGACAGTCGAGTCCACATTCCACATTTCGACTACCTAGTTTGCTAAGTCGAGATATTTGATTTGCTTCACTAAGGATGTAATTATTATTTAAAGGTCGTGTACCCCTTAATGGCCTTGACTGTAGCTTGTTCATGTAAGTAACTTTGATATCATTTATTTTGCGCTGATCCTTTTTTTTTGTGGGTTTGGAAATCATCCAATGAGTTCTCCCGCTCTGGGTGGACCGGAAGGGTGTGTCAGACTCTTACTGACTAAAACCCACCCCTTTTCCTTCCCTGCCTGAGTGCCCAGGGGTGCGGTAACTCATTTTCAGAATTTATCCGCTACCCCTAGGCATGCAGGCACCGGCCACGATGGGCCCCGTCAGTGGTGACTGACACATCTCTTTGAGGCGCGCGTGGAACACTACGCGCCGTCGACTCACGGGCCTGGTGCTGATCGGACGGCGAGCTACCCACTGCTCGCCGTCCGCAGGCCCGGGTCTACGGTGGCCGGAGATCGTCTCGCGACGTCCTACGCCCAGTACGCCCAGTACCTCTCCTGCAGTGGCAGCGGCTGGGGCCGTGAGGGCAACTCCGTTGAGCTTCCCTCACGCTTCCCGCCTCTGCCTTCGCGAGCATTAATGCTTCGCAGAAGGCGGAGACTGCTTCCCATTCCCTCTCGCCCCGTACCATGGCCTGAACCAGGGCCGGGCGTTTGATCTCCAGGTGGGCCAGTATTAGTTTTCCACATCAAAAATTCTGAGTTCAGTAGCTCATAGCTTAGTCAGCATTTATGCCCAGTTGAATTGTTACATTTGTCTTATGATTATACCTACCTATACTTTAATTTAGAATTCGAGATAATTTTCAAATTTTGGAACAACAGAGGAGCTCGTGGCTAAAGTGATAACAGCCGCACGGGTCGATCTATCAGGTTAAGCTACGTTTGCCGGGGTTGGTCCATGAATGGGTGACCATCTTTACATACCGAGACTCCTCCGTGCCTCGGAAAGCACGTTAAGCCGTTGGTCCCGGCTGTCAATCGTGGATCTTTGACAGTCGTTACGGGTCGTCAGAAGCCCGAAAGTCTGACATCCAGTCTTACCAAGGGGTATCGTATTACCCAGTAACTGGGTTGTGGAGGTCAGATAGGCAGTCGCTCCATATAAAATACTGGTATTCAGCTGCATCCGGTTAGACTGGAAGCCGACCCCAAGATAGTTGGTAAAAGGCTAGGCAGATGATGGAACAACAAACTTAATGTTGATCATGACAAAGTTCAAATTCCATTGGAAATCATACTCTTTATATGGTCCTAATACAAATCGTCACTTAATATTGCTTACTCCTTATATTATTATCTAGGTAACACTAAAAACCTTCTGTTTTGCGCTGGTTTAGATGGCGGTGTTCGTGACTTCAGCCAATCAAACCCAGGTTTATCATCACGATTGATAGATGGGACTGCACCTAAAATAGAAGGGCTGGCATTAATACGTCTGCAAGGCTTTAGAGGACCTGGCTTCAATTCTGGTTTCGGTTATCCAGGAAATGGTGCTAATTTTGGTGGAGGTGGATATAATTTGGGACAGTTCCTTCCAGGTGGCTTTGGTGGCTTGTATGGTCAAGGCCCCGGAAGATATCGTCCAGGAAATTTGCCTCTACGTACATTCGACGGCCCGATTGGCCCAGGGCCTGCATATTTTCCTCGAAACTTACCGTCAGGTGGATTTCTTTCAAGCAACTTGGCTCCAGGTGAATTTCAAGGTAATATCGGTTGGAACCAAAGATTTGGAGGTCAAATTCCATATAGGTATCCAGGTATGAATAACGGTCCTAATTACGGGCCAGGGCAATTCGTGCATGTTCTTCCCAATTGGGGTCCACAAAGGATGACAGGACCAGTTCAAGGAACAGTTTTCGGTGAAATAACTGCTTTCGTCGTACCCAACGACAAAATCTCTCACTTCGGTTCACGACGAAACAAACTTGCTGCACAAAATATTTTAGATGAAATATTTAAGGGCGGAAAACCAAAAACGACCAAAACAAGGACCAATAATGTCGAAGATATTCCGGACAGGTTAGATTTGCCTAAGCTTTAAAATAACCTACAATATGATTTACACTGATGTCGTTTATATTAGATACCATGTCATATTTTATGATAATACTCGTATGCTCAAAATTAAACTTATTATCTTTTTTATGTCTTAGTTTTTATTTCCACCTCAAAATTATTTTTGTGAGTCATACAATGCTCATGAGGCTGTCTATCAGCGATAGTGATTGTTGATATGCCAAAGTGTTATTACTTTTTTTTTGTTTACCCCGAAGGGAAGGCTAAAGTCTTTTGACCATATTGCCTAGTCTTACGTAATGTATTTTTACTTTTTTTCTATTATAATGTAGATGCATTCTAATGTTTAGTTGCAGTATTTGTCAACAAATGTGTCGACGCAGCCTTCTCGGCCAACTTCGCTGAAGTAGTCAATACTACAATAAAATTCTCAGCTCCATTTTACCGACATCGCGCCTGTTTCAATGATTCCACATATTGTCCATTTACATTGACACTTAAGACACAAAAATACACCAATTTTAATCACAATATCCACTAGGAATCAATAAGCGAATAATTAAAACAGCCACTGAACTTCACTCGAGAAAATCCCGCCAAAAAACCACCGCCAAAGTGTTAAGGAATAAATCACGTGATATTTTGATAGCGTTTGTCAATCCCATATAGTTTTGACTTTTTGACAATCGATATCGCCACGCTGTCGCTAAAAGCATAAAATACCACTTGTCTATTTTTTTGTCAAGAATCAGTGGCCATGGGGTAATTGAAAGAAAAAAAGAAAGAAAATATATTCACTCGGTGACAGTCACCTGCAGGTGAATTTGCTGACTCAGTTGACATCAATTTGACAGGCACTTTGCAGTACATTGCTGCTTTGCTCGGTGGACATTGATTTTAATAGGCACTACGCAGTACATTTTTGTTTTCTTATACGTCAAAGCAGCAATGTTGCAAATTGCCGGAGTCTGTGTTTCCTGCTATCTACATGGGGGAGTCCTAAAGACAAGAGTGAATAGGTTGCTTCTAGGTATGCGTGCTCCATCGTAGACCACATCATCGCTTACCAACTCTATCAAGCGCAAGTCCGATCGTGTATGGAGTACTGCTCTCATCTTTGGGACGGATCTGCAAGATACCAGCTTGATGCCCTTGAGTCAATTGAGAAACGAGCCAAGAGGATCATCGGTAATGATAGACTCGTTGAGACAAAACTCCAAAGTCTTGAACATAGACGCCGAGTTGCTAGCCTGTCGGTTTTCTATCGATTACATTTTGGGGAGTGTGCGACGGAATTGCATGATTTGATTCCGCCAAGCCCGTTTCATCTAAGGACCACAAGACGTACGGCGAAGTGCCACCGGTTCATGGTGGACATTCCACCCATACGCACAAAGCGTTTTGAGAAAACATTCATTGCACGTACAGCTAGAGAGTGGAATTCTCTACCGGAGTCGTGTTTCCTGTAAGATACAACCTGGGAGTCTTTAAGTCAAGAGTGAATAGGTTACTTCTAGGCAAGCGTGCTCCATCTTCGACCACATCATCGCTTACCATCAGGTGAGATAGTGGTCAAACGCGAGCCTATCAAACATAAAAAAAAAAAAAACCATCAGGTGAGATAGTGGTCAAGCGCGAGCCTACATAAATATTAAAAAAAAAATAAGATAAAAATATTATCTTTTCCTGTTTTTTTCTTCAGTCAAATCACAGTTCCCAGAAGCGCGTAAATTTCGTTTATCCTCAGCTAGATTTCAACGACGATTTCTATGAATTTTGTATCACGTTTTGGGTCCAAATAATGTTTGTAAATATATGTATAATAGGATAAGACTGATCTACTTCACATGACATGATGAGGCAATCTGTTACTGTTTATAACATAATATTATAATATATAGTTATGTAGGTACAAAATATTATCATACATTCGGAGAACCTCGTAGTAGGGTCAGAGGCACAAATTCTTTAGATAACACACTGTATAAAAGGTAGTGTTTTAAAACTGTTGGAGCATACACTCAGAAATTATCGTCTCAATCGTTAATCCTAGTTTATTCTACAATATGGCTTTCAAGGTTAGTATTTTATTTAAAGTGTAACGTTAGAGTCAAATTAAATATTTAAAAAAATATATACAGGGTGTAATGGAAAGGTGTGGTCATATTTTAAGAACCGGTTCTGCCCATGAAAATGAACAACTTTATCTAAGAAAAATTAGAAAATTCTTAAAAAAATAATTGGACTTTCTATACAAAGTTATCATCAGCTGATCAATACTTGTATGCGAGGTAAAAATTTTTTTTTGAATTTCTTCGGATTTTCTTGAAGAAAGTTGTTCATATCGATGGGCAGATGCAAATCTTATTATATGACCACACCTTGCCGTTACACCCTGTATATTATAGGTTCGCGTTTGACCACTATCTCGCCTGATGGTAAGCGATGATGTGGTTGACGATCGAGCATGCTTATCTCGAAGTAACCTATTCACTCTTGACTTATAGACCACTAGTCTTAAAAAGACCACTAGTCTTTTGTGTTCTTGAAATACTTGTATTTCTTTCAGATCTTGTGCCTGGTTCTGGCGTTAGCTATCGCTAGCTACGGTAAGTTAGTTAACACACAATTTAGTTATCAAAGTGCATAAAATATTTTCTTGGAGCTATTTCTGGTGAAATAGTGCTGAGGGTGTGTAAAACTTTTTTTTTCATGACTTGGGGACTTGTGGGAAAAAATCAATAAATGTTATTATTTACAGTTTTAAATACAGGGTGTAAAAAGACACATCACATAGCCGTCAACTACGCATACTGTACATCTATTAAAGTAGTTTTGCACAAAAATTATGGGACACGACTTTTATTTTTAGGTATTAAAAAAAAAAACTATTTTTTATTACGCGCAATATATCGCGAACCCAGGCAAGTGGAAATAAACCGCGCCCCTTCGCTCTAAGCCACCTAGGTACTTGTCGGATACGTTTGATATTCATTGCGTTTTTGTGACTGCGAATGCGTAATTTCGAAATTTCGAAAAATAAAACGAAAATTCACGTAATGTTTGTTTGGAATAAAGTAATAACACTTGGAATTCATTTTCGTAAAAAAGTAAAAAAAAAATTGCATCTTTGACCTTCAATATCTTCAGATTCCCAGAAAAAAATGATCCAAATATTGGGTAGAATGTGTGGATTTCGGCTTCGGAAACTGTCTTTTTACACCCGATATTATTAAACAGGGTGTATCGGAAATGGGTGTCGTCCAGCTCATAATTCCGAAAAAAAAACCAAAATTGATCCCCCCGTACTAATTCTGATTAAAAAGATTAAAATATTATAATATTATTTATTTATTTATTTACACACAAAACACTTATTAGAGAAACGAACAAATACAGATAGAAGAGCACAAAGGCGCTGCTTATTTCAAAAGACTTCCAGAAGACCTGCGATAGGAAAGTTGGATGAGAAATGTAGACATAGTGTGTATAAATATATATAGGAACTTAAAATAGAATAGAATAGATAACTAATTCATACAAAAAACTTTTTTACAAAAAAATAGAACCGACTTCCAAAAAAAGTGCAAAATAACTTTAATTTCGGAAGTCGGTGTTTCTGGTGTTGTCTTCGTTTTTTGACACCGACTTCCGAAATTAAAGTTATTTTGCACTTTTTAACCGGAAGTCAGTTCAATTTTTTTTTGTAAAAAAGTTTTATATTTTTCACTTTTTGTTGTGGTTCCCCATTAAACTGTTTTAACAATTCATAGACATACGATCGCAGCAATCGCGGTTGATTTGCTGTCAATTTTTGAAGAGTTCCGCTGTCTGTCTCCGAAACCCATCATTAGATTTATATGAAATTTAAATGGGACGATTTTGGAATAAACCCCTTTCGAACAAAAAAAAATTTGCAGATCCGTCAATTTATGACGGAGTTTTGCCCGAACATAAATAAAAAAATAAAAATAAATACTAACATCTGAATTGATAACCTCCTTCTTTTTGAAGTCGGTTAATAAAATACACCTTCGACCAACGGGTCTGCCAGGGTCGCAGGAGTATTCTGTATTCTCTATTCTTATTCTATTCTCTATTCTTATTCTCTATTCTTATTATCTATTCTTATTCTCTATTCTTATTCTCTATTCTTATTCTCTATTCTTATCTCATTCTATTATTCTGTATTCTCCTGCGACCCTGAAATCACTACGGCTCTGGAATGCAAGAGCAACTGAAGAAAGATGGGTGGGTTTTAGTCATTAAGAGTCTGACACGCCCGCCCTCCCGCTCCACCTAGAGCAGAAGAAGTAATTTGATGAATACCCACCCTCAAAAAAAAAGACATATACAAATGTAGGTTGTTTGCATTCGGCCCTGCCTAGCCCTTTCCGGGAATACTAACGTAGTAGTTTATTATTACTCTATAAGCAAAAGATGATTAGAGAACTGGGCGTCCAAGCAAAAAGGGTCCCGCACTGGGGTATTGAGATAATACTAGATTCGGTAATGTCAATTGACAACAAAACTGGCACATTTTTTAACCGACTTCAAAAAGGTTATCAATTCGGATGTTTATAAATATTTTTTTTGTCGTTGTTTTTTTGTTTGTTCGCGCATAACTCCGTCATATTTATACGGATTTGCAAAATTTCTTCGAAATTTTTTTTCGAAAAGGGTTTAGTTCGAAATGGACCAGAGAGATCCATTTAATTTTCATATAGATCTGATGATGAGTTTCGGAGACAGACAACGGAACTGTTCAAAAAATTACAGCAAATCAACCGCGATTGCTGCTATCGCATAAAAATGCATTGTAAACACAGTTTATTATGGAATCACAACTAAAAAGTTAAAAATAAAAACTTTTTTACAAAAAATACAAAAAGAAAACAAAAACAACTATTCCTAGCAAAATAACTATAATTTCGGAAGTCGGTGTCAAAAAAAGTTTTTTTTTTTGGAATTCTGTTCCATTTTTTTTTAAGTTTTATTTATCAGACGTTTAAAGTTGAAACCGAAAAAGCTTGATTTGAGAAAAAGCATAAAAATAAAATTAACCAAAAAATTAATTCCTGGTAGGTACTCGTACTTACAAACAGAGCAGAGCAGTGGTTTTTTTTTTTTTTTTTTTTTTTTTTTGGGGGGGTGGGAAATCATCCTATGACTTCTTCCGCTCTAGGGTGGAGCGGAAGGGTGTGTCAGACTCTTACTGACTAAAACCCACCCCTGTTCCTCCCTGCCTCGAGTGCCCGGGGGCGAGGTAACTCTTTCGAATTTATCCTCCACCCCCGGGCAAGCAGAGCAGTGGTGGCCCAGTGGTATTGGTCGCGACTTACAAGTTGTAGGTCGTGAGTTCAAACCCAGGCAGGCGCTTTACAATGTGTAAATTATTTCATCACCACTGCTCTCAAAACGGTGAAAGAAAACATCGTGAGGAAACCGGCAAGTCCTAGAACTAAAAATTCGAAGACATGTGACATACACCAATCCGCATTGGGCCGGCGTGGTGGATAACCGCCCACACCTTCTCACAGAGAGGAGGCCTCTGCTCCAGCAGTGGAGACATTAAAAGGCTGATGATGATGATAATGATGATAATGACACACATCATAAAAGTAATTTACTTTATGAACTTGTAGATAATTGAGAGCATTAATTAATAATAATAATAAATCAATTAATTTCGGGCTCATCTAACATCCATATTTTTTAGTACAATTGCAATTGTTTTTGTTCAATTAAAATCGCGAAATGCATTTTTCACCCAACTATACAAAACTGCGTATATCTCGGAAACTAAATGTCGAGAACTGGACCCTTTTTACTTGGACACCCACATTTATACCTACCGTATACAACTGTCATGCCAAGTAGAGATATCAGTTTAGTCATACTTCGTAGAAGAACTTGTGCAGTCATAATTGTGAGGACAGTGCTTGGAAATGAAAGGTCTTTTAATTTATTTAATTTTAACTTTATTCAATAATCAGTATATCAATTGTACTACTCTGTTAGGAATAGGGAATATGCATGATATTTTTTTATTCAATTGAAGACATAGTAACTATAGTGAACAAATATGAAGGAATTTTCAAAATATCATCATCAGCGACGAAGTTATAAAGCTTTAAAGTTGATAATTAGAAAGAGAAGACCGACGTGTTCTTTGACGTCAAAGGACATGACATCCATACAACTGCCATAGAAAACAGCGTTTTGAGTTTTTAGCGAGAGAGGGACAGATACATTTGTTTAAAATTGTTATATCGCGTTTAATTTTCAATCAATTTTGATTCTGCTTTCACTGTTTGTACTCTATTTTAGTATATTCATCGATAAACCATTTAGATAAAAAATACTTTTTTCATGCATATTCCCTATTGTTTGCCCAGAATAGTGCTTGTCCAAGGCAAGTTACTTTGAAGAGTACGGGTTATAGCTGCCGGGGCACTTAATTATATTGAGTGCGGAAAGAGAGCATTTGTGGCCTAATGGTATCGGCCGCGACGTGCAACTTACAGGTCGTTGGTTCCAATTCAGGCAGGCGCTTTACTTTGTGTGAATTATTTCATCACTGCTCTCAAAACGGTGAAGGAAAACATTGTGAATCAGAGGACCAAAACCACGAAGACATGTGACACCCACAAACCCGCATTAGGCCCGCGTGGTGGATTATGGCTCACATCCTCTCACAAAGAGGAGGCCTGAGCGCCAGCAATGGGGACATTATAGGCTGATTATGCTATGTCAGAGTGATAGTGACCTATGGATTCATTATCCTTCATCTGACTTGGTAAATGTCTTGCTAGAATCAATGTGTTTTTTTTGTTTGTTGGGAAATCATCCAATGACATCTCCCGCTCTAGGTGGAGCGGGAGGGCGTGTCAGACTCTTACTGACTAAAACCCACCCCTGTTCCTTCCCTGCCCTGAGTGCCCAGGGGCGAGGTAACTCTGTTTCGAATTTACCCTCAACCCTTGGTCATTAGATTAATGTGTAAGATTAGTGAGACAGAGTGTGGTGCAATTGCAATTGTTTCCACTTAATATAGCATAGGTACGCATAACATAATCTATCCTAGTAATATTATAAATGTGAAAGTTTGTGAGTGTGTATGTTTGTTACTTCTTCACGCTCAAACGGCTGGACCGATTTGGATGAAATTTGGTATGCAGATAGCTTATAGCCTGGATTACCAGCTTATATGTTCATCCATCGCTTAGCCTGTCAAATAACGAAGACACAAAACCAGGAACACCGACTTCCGAAATTGAAAATATTTTGCACTTTTTTTGTAAGTCGGTTCTATTTTATTGTAAAAAAGATTTTAACCTTCGAGACATACAATTCTTAAAACCTTGTCCTTTTTCTACAAAAACAAAACAATAATATCAGCATTTCCAACTAAAACTTTTCCTATCTCTAAACATAAATAATGTGTATGCTAGAGTTGTATGATAAACTTTGCTCTTTCGATCGCACAATTTAATTAATTAATAATTTATGTTTGAGATGATATCATTTTTGTTTATGCGTGATGCGGTATTTTCAATCATAATGTTATTGCTCTGCAAATGGACCTTGAAGAGTGCAGTTCCACTCAGCTGTTGTTTTTAGGATTAAAGGATATCTCAAAAGTGGAGAACAAAAAGTGAACTAAACAAAATGTTAATCAGTGTGTGTTCTACTTCGCCTCCTTGTTATTGTAAAATTTCATGATGTTCCGTATCTTTGACATATTAATATTTTAGAGAGATTTCAGGCAAGCGATTTTAAAAAGTGTTGGAATGCAGTCTTAAAGTTTCCTTTTAGTTAAAATTAACCACATCAATATTTATGGTACATTCCCTCCGGAGCCCTCCTAACATTCCACCCTGTCTAGCGTCAGACCACCAGTCATAATTGCAGAGCCATAATTGAGAGAGATAAAATAAAATATAATATAATTGAGAGAGTCATAATTGAGAGAGAGATAATTGTTATCGCTCACCATCAGGTGAGATAGTGGTTAAACGCGAGCCTATCAATAATTAAAACAAAAGATTCATTCTTCTAATTCAGTTATATTTTGTGTATCTTCTAGTACTTAGATAGGTGCTAAATAACCATATTTGTCTTTATGAATCTGCAATGTTTTGTCTGCAGGATTCCCTCACTACGGCGGTGGTAACCAGCCCGGCTATGGTGGCAACCAGGGTGGATATGGTGGTAACCAGGGTGGATATGGCGGGAACCAAGGTGGATATGGCGGCAACCCAGGTGGTTTCAGTCAGGGCGGACAAAGTGCCTACCCCAGCGGTCAAGGCGGACAGAGCGCCTACCCTAACGGTCAAGGCGGACAGAGCGCCTACCCTAGCGGTCAAGGCGGCTTTGGACAAGGCTGGCAAGGATTCCCTCAGCCCGGATCAAACATCCCTCAAGGAGCAGTAGGACCTAGCAACCAAGGAGGATTTGGGCCTGGAAACCAAGGCTTTGGACAACAAGGCCAAGGTGGACCTCAAGGATTTGGGGGACCTGGACCTCATGGCAATAATGGTTTCGGTTCCTCTGGATTTGGAGGATCAGCACCCAGTAACAATGCTTTCCCTTCAGGAGGTCACAGCTCTGGGAGTAACAGTCATGGAGGACACAGGGGAGGTTACCAAGAACATGGATACTAGATAATATTTAACTGATTAATGGAGTTCTGTAAATGTGTATATTAATTATGTAAATTATAAGCCTAATTTGTTTATTTGTTATATTTTATTTACATGGATGACATCACGCAACTTTGGAACGATGATAAGAATCAGAATTCAACTGGTTTATTTATAGAGGTGAGCAAATTATCTTTGTCCCGTGATGTTTTGACTACAATGACAGCGTCATCAATTGTGATGTCTTTTTTCTCCGGAACTCGTGGAGATATCAAGTTGAAATTAAGATAAGATCAAATACCTACTCATGTCTGCAGACCCTTCGAGTTGTGAAAAAATCAAACTTCTAAGTTAACGCAATCAAAAGATACAGCTGGTCCAGTAATGCCACATATTCTCTCATATTTGGACATTCGCAAGGAAATCAAAACCTATTGGTTAATTCCTGTTGACTTATAATCATGAAAGGCATGAAACAATGTCTTGTAAGTTATAACACAAGTTAAGGGTCTACTAGCGGCCAAGTGGCGCCCTCATTGAATAAAAAATCGTAGCATAGCATAGAAAATAAATATTAAAGAATCCAACGTCACGTTTGTTACAAAGAAGAGAGTATGTTTACGTTGATAAAACAGGTCTCGGAATGTTTAGTATCCAAAGTAGTAGGCACCTAAAACGGCCGTTTCTGATACTTTAGTAGTGAAGTAGGGCCTTAAGGGAAAAATCCGAAAACTGTATATTTTTTATAATATCAAAAAAGATAGGGTTCCTATAAAAGGAATTCGGGTTTAAAGTGAGGCAACCGTGTCATGTGTGGTATCGTATAGAAGAGCTATACGATACCACACATGACATGTGATAAAATGCTAAAATCGATTTTTTGTTTTCATAAGAAAAAGTTATTTCCGATTTTATTTCACTGTTCACTCAATTTATTACTGAAAACTTCAATCAAGCACTTATGTATGTCCAGATCATAGAGCAACACGGGCCACCGGCGAACCGAGGGGAGTAGCCATAGCGTTTTTTTTCCGATACAGAACTGTCTGTCATTTTTTGCGGGGGGAAAGCTGCGCCTCGTACACTTTCTCAGACTCCCACACAAAGGCAATCGTCTATCACTATGAATTCAATTAAAACAAAATACTAAGAATTTCGCACACTTATAGTGTCATAACAGTGTAATTAAGTGATGCAACTACATTGACAATGTGCACACAGCCGTGGCTGTAACAAGTGTCGATACGCATTATCTAAAAATTCGAGAACTTGTGGGAATCCAGATAGGTTTTTTATTACAAAAATTCTTCCATTATGTCCCTTTAACTTGGATCTTTAGGAAACCTGCAATAAATAAATAAAAAATATTTTATTCGAAGTTCACACTTAGTCATTTTAATTTAGGCGGAGGCGGGACGCCTGAGGGAGACTCAACATCGGAGACGCCCTCACGCTCTCAGCAGCAGCCGCCTCAGGAGACGCCTGGGACTTCCGGCGCCGCGAGACGATCTCCGGCCACCGTAGACCCGGGCCTGCGGACGTCGAGTAATGGGTAGCTCGCTGTCCGATCAGCACCAGGCCCGAGAGTCGACGGCGCGTAGCGCCTGGACCAGGGCCGGGCGCGAGAGGTCGCTGCCGCCAAGCGGGGCAGACCTCCACCGTGTGCATGCATAGGACCACTTGGACTTGTACTTTGACAGAGGGGAACGCCTGCGTATGGCTACTCCCCTCCGGTCCGCCGGTGGCCCGTCTTGCTTTATGGTCCAGATAAATACTACTGGCTATTGCACACTTTTTCGCACAACATGTGATAACGCGATAGTAGCAGATTGTCTTATGTAAATATTACCTAAGACTTTTTAACTATCTCTACATAGTAAATCAAAATCACTTTCAGAGCCTGTCTTTATCTCCGCTAACTCCTAAACCACTCAACTGATTTTATTGCGGTTTTTACTAATAAAAAGAGCGATAAACGAGGCAGATTTGTGTCTATAATTTGTAGATTATAAACGCGAAATTAAGTTTGTTCGTTACCTTTTTACGTATAAATCACTGAACCAATCATCATGAAATTTTGCATTATACATACGTTGTATAATGTACAGAAAAGAAGAGGTACTTTTCATACAGAAAAAGACTACTGTTCCTGAGGGTAATTACAATTATTTAAGACGGTCATAATTGCTTTAGGACGCTAGATGGCGCTCGTGTCTTTCGAATCATTTTGCTCCCGTGCGAAGCTGCCCCCCCAGCTTAGTTGTAGAGAATTGGGCTTAGTTATAGATAATTATTATCTTTTCCTGTTTTTTCTTCAGCCGAATTAAAGTTCCCGAAACTTGGTAAATTTCATTCCTCCTCAACTAGATTTTAAAGACGATTCTACGTTTTTTATAAATATCACGTTTTGGGTCTGAATAGTGTGTGTAAATAAAAAAAACTTTTTACAAAAAAAAACAACCAACTTTAATTTCGGAAATCGGTGTTAGTATTTTATTTCTTCGTTATTTGACACAGACTGCCGAATTCAAAGTTGTTTTTTAATTTTTAGTGTATTTTCTTTTTTGGAAGTCGGTTGTTTTTTATTTTTCACTTTTTAGTTGTTATACCCCAGAACTAAAAACCCCAATAACATGGAACGTGGAATTTAAACATACTCGTAATTGGAGAAAACCAAAACGTCATCTATGTATACGTAGGTACATTTTCGTTTCTGTTTAGTTTTTAAAAAAGCGCTAAAGCAATTTCGATAAAATTTGTCGGGAGTATATTTTTTCGGATGAAAAAGAATTTTGAAAATCGGTCCACAACTGACAGAGAAACCGGTGGACACACATAAAAAAAAAATCAACAAAACAAACTCGACAACAGTCGAACATAGAACCTCCTCCTTTTTCGAAGTCGGTTATAAATAAGAATGATCAACTTCATATGACACGATGAGGCAATCTGTTATTGTTTTTAACATAATATAACATAGGTATATAGGTATATAGTGGTATCATAAATTCGGAGAACATCACAGCGGGGTCAGATGCACAAATTCTGTTGATAACATACTGTATAAAAGGTAGTGTTTTAAAAATATTGGAGCATACACTTAGAAATTATCGTCTCATTTGTTAATCCTAGTTTGTTCTTCAATATGGCTTTCAAGGTTAGTATTTTATTTTAAGTGTAGGTAATGTTAAAGTGACTTTCTAATAATATTCTTTCAACTCACTTACCTACTCGAAAATTCGTTTTTAGTCTCGTAACAGTGTATTACGTACTAGTGCGGAAAAGTGCGGCGGCCAGCTCCGGCCACAATTTATTATACCCACTTATTGTATTAGGCTGGTCACCCGCCAACCACCATTGGTGACACAGCCCTCACCAAGGCGCATGAAAGCGACCCATTTCTCACAATAATTTGGTGCTATTGTATCTAATTATTATTACGAAGTTTTACTTAAAATTTTCGAGTAATTGTGTTGAAAAACGTTGTTTGAACACGTGGACACTTGTTATGTAAAGTTTGCCTGCTTGCATCAAAATTTACAATTGTGTAGTGCTTTAAATATTGAAATAGTGTGCCCAGCCCCCTTAGCCAAACTGCATTTCTGTTAACGTTAACGCTTCGTGCAAAATGTATGGCAACGACGTTTTGCACGAAGCGTTAGACAGAGCACTGTCACGTGACTCACGCCCAGTAATGTCGTTGCCATACATTTTGCACGAAGCGTTAGCGTTAAAACGTTAACAGAAATGTATTTTGTCTAAAGGCTCTGAATAACTTGCGAAGTGCTTGGTAAAACGCAGCCGATTTTCGCAGAGAGTTTGGTGGTTTCTTTTAACAGTTTTACGATTCTTCCTAGATACCTAATGAAATACTTGTATTTCTTTCAGATCGTGTGCCTGGTTCTGGTGTTAGCTGTAACTAGTTACGGTAAGTAAAATACTTTTTAGGTAACTATACTAATATTATAAAGAGGTAAAGTTAGTGAGGTTGTTGGGGGTAATCTCTGGATCTACAGAACCGATTTTGAAAATTCTTTTACCAATAGAAAGCCACGTTATTTGTGAGTGCCATAGGCTATACATTTTTGAAATCCATGCGGATGAAGGCGGGCGAAGTGCTAGTCTTACAATGAGTTCAGTTATCAGAGTGCATAAATTATTTTCGTGGTGCAAATTTTGGTATGGAATAGTGCTGAGGGCTTTAAATGCAGGGTGTTACGAACATAGGTGGTCATATAAACTGCTTCTGCATATATAAATAAACAGTTTTCTTCAAAAAGCACATAGGCCCTTCCAAAAATAAAATTGGACCTCTCGTACTAATTTTGACCAGCTATTATAACTTTGCACGGAAAGTAGAATATTGTTTTTAGGATTAATATGACCTCCGCAGATATCTAAAATATGACCTCCTATTTTCTTTACATCCTTTTTTTGTGGAGGTGGGAAATCATCCAATGACTTCTCCTGCTCTGGGTGTAGCGGGAGGGTGTGTCAGACTTACTGACTAAAACCCACTCCTGTTTCTTCAGTTGCCTTAATGCCCAGGGGCGCGGTAGCTCTGTTTCGAATTTATCCGCGAGCCTTGAGCAGTTCTTTTACACCTTGTATAATGCTAACAGTGTCTCCTCATAATCTGTTCCATCCACTGTCGTCACGAATCTTAATAAGTGTTATACTAACCAATCTGCCCGCGCCTTTTCCCAACTATCTTGGGGTCGGCTTCCAGTCTAACCGGATGCAACGGAATACCAGTATTTTACATGGAGCGACTGCTTATCTGACCTCCACAACCCAGTGACTGCATGGGTAATACGATACCCCTTGGTACTGGTTGTCAAATTTCGGGCTTCTGACGACCTGTAACGACTGTCAAAGATCCACGATTGACAGCCGGGACCAACGGCTTAACGCTTTAGCTTTAGGTTTCCGAGGCACGGAGGAGTGTCGGTATGTAAAGATGGTCACACATACATGGACCAACCCCGGAAAGCGTAGCTTAACCCGATGGATCGACCCGTGCGGCTGTTATTACTTTAGCCACGAGCTCCTCTGCTGTCTCCTCTCAAGTGTTATACTAACCATACAATGGTATACTTAGGTCACAAAATTTGCTTATGAAGGTTACTAGTGGTAGGGTCGCGGATAAATATAAAAGAGAGTCACCGCGGCTCAGGAACGCAATGAGCAACTGAAGGAACAAGGGTCCTGCCCAGGGGCCGTGGGTAAATTCGAAAAAGAGTTACCGCGCCTCTGGACACTCAGGGCAAGGAAGGAACAGAGGTGGGTTTTAGTCAGTAAAAGTCTGACACACCCGGCCGCTTCACCCAGAGCGGGAGAAGTCATAGGCTGATTTCCCAAACCCAAAAAAAAGAAGAAAAAAATAAAAGGGTCAAACGTAAATGTCTGACACGCCCTCAGCTCCACCCAGAGCGGGAGAAGTCATCTAAAGCACCGTTAATATAATCCACAACTAAATTATTCACATTAAAAAAACCGGCCAAGTGCATGTCAGACTTCGCACATTTAAGGTTCCGTACCAAAGCAGGGTATTTTAAAGAAAAAATCTGTTTTATCAATATATTGGTATTTGTTAGTAAAATATGCGTTCAATTAATAATAAACATTATCACCAAATTTTAAGTTCATAGGTCAATTGGAAGTTAAAAAATTCCTCGGCACAAAATTTAGTGAGAGACGACGAACAGAAATACAGACGGACAGACGGGCAGGCGGACAGACGGACAGACGAACCGACGGACAGACGGACAGAGGGACAGACGGACAGACGGACAGAGGGACAAACGGATAGACGGACAGACGGACAGACGGACAGACGGACAGACGGACAGACGGACAGACGGGCAGACGCACAGACGGACGGACGGACAGACCGACAGACGGACGGACGGACGGACAGACAACACACGGACAAACGGACAGACGGACAGATGGAAAGACGGACAGACGGACAGACGAACAGACGGACAAACGGGCAGACGGACAGACAACAGACGGACAGACGGACAAACGGACAAACGGACAGATGGACAGACGGACAGACGGACAGACGGACAGACGGGCAGACGGGCAGACGAGCAGAAAGCAGTAGGTTGGACCCTTCGGGTACGGAACCCTAAAAAGAAACAGAAAAACTCATTTTCACATTCCTGAGATTCTTTTCCTTGTTGTGTTGCAAACTACTCCTTTCTTGCCCCGTCTAGCCCTTTCCGGGTATACTAACATGGTTGTATATTATTATATTCCTCTGTATGCAAAAGATGATTAGAGAACTGGGTCAACGATCGCAGTTCCTATGTACTACATCGTAGGTATACATCTGGACATACCAATTATAGATATCAGCTTAGTCATCCTTCGTAAAATAACTTGTGCTGTTGTGTTTGTGAGGACAGTGCGTTGAAATAAAATGTCTATTTTATTTAAATTTTAGTCAACACTAGCAGCCAGCCACATGTGTTATTTCAGATTATAATCTATCCCTGTGATAAATTTCATCCAGATCCGTTCAGCCGTTCTGGTGTGATTGATTAACAAACATCCATCCATTCATCCAAACTTTCGCATTTATAATAATAATAATAGGATGAAGAATATACTCTGTTTGAATTTATTTGCCCAGAACAGTGCCAAAAAACGAGCCTATCAATGATAAAAAAGTAGCCTCACCGGTCTGGATTCGAACCTACAACTTAAATAGGGTCATGATAACAAACAACTTTCTCAAAGAACTATAATATAATTTTTATGTACCTACTCATTCCGCCGCCGCAAGCCCATCAGCTGACAGCTGATAGCCGCGTGACGCCGTTCTGTCTCATCTCATTACATGTTTCTTTGGGAAAGTTGTTTATTATCATAAGTACAATCACGTGTTTAAATATCGGTTACTAATTACCAGTCACCCTTTATAACACTTAAGGGTCTACTACCGGCCAAGTGGCGTCCTCATTGAATAAAAATTCGTAGCATAGCATAGAAAATAAATATTAAAGAATCCAACGTCACGTTTTTTACAAAGAGGATAAAGTATTTTTACGTTGTTAAAACAGGTCTCAGAATGTTTCGTATCCAAAGTAGTAGGCAAAAGTGTCAGAAACGGCCGTTTTTAGTACTTTTTTATATTTATTTTCTATGCTATGCTACGATTTTTTATTCAATGAGGGCGCCACTTGGCCGGTGGTAGGGCCTTAAAGCTCTGGTTGAACAACTGACAGTTCCGTTATTGCAAACTTCTAGAATTATAATTCTTAAAAGCTTGGCCTTTTTTTCTACCAACAATACTAGCAGCATTACTCCTGTGAATTTTATTATGAGATGAATGTTTGGTATTTCGATCGTACCCAATAAAAATACAGAAAAAAAATATGTGGTTAAGTGGACCCGCGGGTCCAGTAGCGAGCGGGTTCAGCTGGCCGAAGACTCGTAATTAATTAATGTTTA
This sequence comes from Polia nebulosa, assembly GCA_951329385.1. Lineage (NCBI taxonomy): Eukaryota > Metazoa > Arthropoda > Insecta > Lepidoptera > Noctuidae > Polia > Polia nebulosa. The sequence continues at coordinate 10,760,661 of OX589605.1, forward strand.
AAGTTTCTTTGTGTCAATATCATTTGTACTTATTGCGTGATGCGGTCGTTTTATAATGCTATTGCTCTGCAAATTAACTTTGAATAGTACAGTCGAACATAGTTTTTGTCTCTAGGATTATGAAGCGATTTATTCATGATCCATACCAGCTGTATATCCGCTCAAGGGCGCGGCGCTGGATGTAGCATACACACTAAGGTGCGCGCAATCTACCGTGCTAGATGTAATCGATCGATTTAAATGAGAAGACGTGTTTTATTTGTTTAAAATTTCACCTGTTTTATCAAAACGCCCAAAAATGGGAGTTCTTCTGTTGTCAGCAGCAGCAGAAGAGAGGGGAAAAAGTAGGAATTGCTATTGAATGAATGTTCATGCAGACAAGGCGTGAATCATAGTCCGCGACATGGGATGCGCGGAGGGTGCGGTGCGGTGCGGGACGAAACCGTGGCAGCACGCTGGCCGCCGCCGCCGCCCGCCATTGACTCCAATACTGAACACGAGCGACGACGCGCGCGCATACTTCTTGTCTAAGTTCCCAACATTTACTGTCTTTATAGAACCATATTATAAGTGTTTACAGTCCACTTTTACTTTCATTTATAACCTTTATTAAGGTCCCTAACAATGAAAACAAAATTTATTATAAACGTGCGGAGTATACTCAAATGAATAATATCATGAATGATATGATCATCTTATCTACACACACACAGCGACCCACACAAGCTCTAAATGCTAAATCTGCTGTACAGCAAGTACAAGACCAAGCACGCACGATGCAGGTCCGCTCTGACCTATGTCCGCGGTATTCACTGTCTATCTGCACGACGTTCGCGGTGGTGGCGCTCGCTGGATGTAAAATTAGTCGCATGCTGCAAATCCAGCAAACAATTAATAATAATTATCGACGTACCTATTCATGGTACTTTTGCATCGTGCATCGGGCATGGCCTTGGCGGGACGTACAGCAAGATGGATCGTGAAATAAAGCGCTTAAGAGAAATCTCAAAAGTGGATTGTACAAAATTTTAATACCTAAAGATCTTTTAGTCATTATCAGCCGTATTTATAAAACTCGCTAAACATAATTATGCTTAGTTTAAATACTGATTAACGGACTCTAAATTCTAATTTATAATTAAAAATTAAATTAAGATCCTGCTAATCAGTGTTCAAACCAACCACATGATTGTTTCTTTTTATAAATAAGGCCATAGGCTTTTTTAGAGAAATTTGATTTGAAAGTTGACAATTTCGAATGGTTTGATTCCCGGTTCAGGCAAGCAACTTTAAAATAATGTTGGAATGCAAAGCTAAAACAATTGTGATACTTAAACGCGGTAAAGTGTGATAGTGGTCAAACGCGAGTCTATCAATATTAAAAGAATTATTCATCCCTTTTTAGTTATAATTTGTGTCTCTATCTTCTATTGTGCTAAATAAACATAGGTATTTTCTTTCTTAAATTCCAATGTTTTGTCTGCAGGATTTCCTCACTATGGCGACGGTAACCAGGGTGGCAATGGCGGCAACCAAGGTGGATACGGTCAGGGCGGACAGAGCGCCTACCCCAGCAATCAAGGCGGGCAGAGCACCTACCCCAGCAGTCAAGGTGGACACAGCACCTACCCCAGCGGTCAAGGTGGACAGAGCACCTACCCCAGCGGTCAAGGCGGACACAGTACCTACCCCAGCGGTCAAGGTGGACACAGCACCTACCCCAGCGGTCAAGGCGCACAGAGCACCTACCCCAGCGGTCAAGGCGGACACAGCACCTATCCCAGCGGTCAAGGCGGACACAGCAACTACTCCAGTGGTCAAGGCGGACACAGCACCTACCCCAGCGGTCAAGGCGGACAGAGCACCTACCCCAGCGGTCAAGGCGGACACAGCACCTACCCCAGCGGTCAAGGCGGACAGAGCAACTACTCCAGTGGTCAAGGTGGACACAGCACCTACCCCAGCGGTCAAGGCGGACAGAGCAACTACTCCAGTGGTCAAGGTGGACAGAGCACCTACCCCAGCAGTCAAGGCGGACACAGCACTTATCCTAGTGGTCAAGGCGGACAGAGCACCTACCCCAGCGGGCAAGGCGGACAGAGCACCTACCCCAGCGGTCAAGGTGGACACAGCACCTACCCCAGCGGTCAAGGCGGACAGAGCAACTACTCCAGTGGTCAAGGTGGACAGAACACTTACCCCAACAGTCAAGGCGGACAAAGCACCTACCCCAGCGGTCAAGGCGGACAGAACACCCACCCCAGCGGTCAAGGCGGCTTTGGTCAAGGCTGGCAAGGATTTCCCCAGTCCGGATCAAACATCCCTCAAGGAGCAGTAGGACCTAACAACCAGAGCGGATTCAGGCCTGGAAACCAAGGCTTCGGACAACAAGGCCAAAGTGGACCTCGATCAGCACCCAGTAACAATACGTTCCCGTCAGGATCTCACAGCTCTGGAAATTACAGCCATGGAGTACACAGGGGAGGTTACCAAGAACATGGATACTAGATAATATTTAACTGATTAATAGAGTTCTGTTGTTTAAAGTGTATTTTTAATGTAAATTACGAGTATAAGTCTTTGTTTATGTGTTACCTTTCATTTACGGATGATATCACGCAAGATTAGAAAGGTTATGATACAATGCCGTTGTTATGATAAAAATGAGAGTTCAACTGTTTTATTTATAGAGGTGAACAAGTTATTATCTTTACCCCGAAAATTTTGACAACCTACATTTTTAACCGACGAAAAAAAGGAGGAGGTTCTCAATTCGACTGTATATATATATATATATTTTGTGTATGTTCAGCCCTCACTCCGTCATTTATGAACCGATATTGATGATTCTTTTTTTGTTAGATAGGGTATACCTCAAGGGTGGTCCCATGTCAAGGTAATCAGGTTCTGATCATGGAATCCTGATAAAATTCAGAGAAAACCTCGAAAATTGTGGGCACGTTTAGCGTTTCTGTATGTATGTTCAGCCCTCACTCCGTTATTTGTAAACCGATTTTGATAATTATTTTTTCTTTAGTTAGGGTATATCTCAAGGGTGGTCATGTCAAGAACACCAGGATCTCATCATGGGATCCTAATAAAATTGAGAGAGAACCTCGAAAATTGGGCACGAATATTGTTTATGTTTACTTTTCATAACTTAATCAGGTATTTGCATTTAGGAATCATCACATCATGAAACTAAGCTGATGATGGAAACCATACCTTTCCTAAATAATAGAAGTTAGATATAAAAAACTGGTTTTAGTGACAAATACCACTCAATATGCTTTGAAGAAAAGACGTCTTTACAATATTGGAGGTAACCGCAACTGGTCAATATCCTGGGAACTTCATGGAAGGAAGGTTACATCATCAGCTCAGTGGCAAGAGGAATGATGAAGGGTTAGAAATTAGCCTCAGAGTGTTAAAGGTGATGCGAGCCACAAACAATCATAAAATAAAAAACTTTTTAACAAAAAAAATAACCGACGAAAAAGAACTAAAAAGCAAAACAATAAATAAACCTTTTAAGTCTTGAGTATTTAGCTTATTTACCTACATAAAATATCAAATTTTATATAAACTAATTTTGAGTCGGCGCCAATTAATAAAATGATTTTTTTTTTAATTTGATCTACTTACAGCCTTCTTCATTTGTAAGTACTTATAAATTTTAGATATTTAATAATCAGATTGTTGTTTGGCGCCGACTCTAAATTAGTTTATATAAAATTTGATATTTTATGTAGGTAAATAAGCTAAATACTCAAGACTTTAAAGGTTTATTTATTTTTTGCTTTTCAGTTCTTTTTCGTCGGTTATTTTTTTTTGTTTAAAAGTTTTTTTTGTGTTTACAGTACAGACAGGGGCATAAACAGGGATTTTTATTTTTTGTTACATGTACACCTGTGACTAGTCGGTGGCTCGAACTCATAGATGGGCGCGGTTAAAATGCATGCTATCTCGTACAACATCATATGTAGAGTTTTAAACACTGTGATGAGCAATAAGAAGCTAGTGCATATTAGCATATTACATAGTTACCTAATATGAAGGGGAGTAGATCTACCACAAAGTGCAAAGTTCGACGGCTCACCTCACCGTGCTGCCATCATAAGACGCTAGCAGAATAGTCGATATCGGCTCAGTTGCCAAAGAAGAAAAAAAAATATGAAGGGGATGATATCTCCTTCGAACCTAACCTGCCCGTGTCCGAGTTGGCTCCGACTGACACCGTACAGCAATAGTCCGGGAGGAACCGTTGCAAATACAAAAGCCATAGTAAGCGAGCTGATATTGAAGTCGATAATTTTTCTTATATGTCTAATAAGCAGTCCAACCTAAGCTTCGGCTTCAGTTTTGACTTCGGCCACCTTTGGCCAAGAAAACCATTTTCGACTTCGCCCAAACCCGGCCAAACCCGAACGCTTCGCCGAAGGTTCTAATCTAATTATGAAATAATATAATTATAACTTGTTGTTGGTAATACAATCATTATCTGATTATTTATAATTATGGTAATTTGTTACTTTTATATAATTTTCTAAAATTTTCAAAACTCTGCATCTCTTTGACCTTTTTAAGAAAGTGAGTGTTTGTTTCTTCGTTAGTCTAGTTTCGCACTAGTCGAGAAAAACAAAGACTGATTGATCGATCTGATTGTGATTGTGAATTACTAATGTTAAATAATTGACAATATTTCGAAATAATAACATTTCTTATTTTGATAAATAAATTGCAAGGTAATTTGAATCATCTTGTAACAATGAAAATGAAGCGTATAGTTTAAAAATCATTAATATTATTAATAAATTGTCGCCTGTAGCCAATGTTGAACAATATTTCCTGGAATCATTATGCCGAGCACTATGCTACAAATATCTGTGCCTGAGCATCTGGTATCGTGACCATCGAAATCTACCATACAAACGTGGAATACAGTACCTAGCAGTAGGTACTCCAATATTTTTAATCTCTACTGCGGCAGTTAACGGCTTTTCCAGCGCTACCCACTGAGATCATAGTTGTTTTCGTACTTTTAATTATTTAAACAATCTACTTATTGTTTTTCATTTATTGGATTTCATCCGGCGTACTAAAACTTTAATTTTTTTTTTTTACAAGTTCATGCAGGCAGCTGACTCATAGTCCCCCTCCACAATGCAGCTGACGATTTTTTTTCAGCTCAGTATGATGTCAACTTTATAATTATGTAAAAATTTTCGACGGCGTACTATTACCTACTTAATTTTTTTTAACCACTTTCGCAACCTCCCACACCCACCGTGACGCTGACGCTTGGTTCAATTATTAGTCATTCGAGATCTATTAAAAAAGATGGCAAATGATTGACGTAAAAGCACTACCTAAAATGCAACGGTACCTCCCGGACTATAATGATACGGCCATTACGTTTATTGACATATAATCAAACGGTGACGTTTAAATGATTTGGCCAGTTTTAACCGTCTATATCATGAGATGCAGCCATTTTATGAAATGGTCGATCACATCATGAAGTAATCAATTCTAAGATCAGCAGGTGTATTTGCTAACTCAGTTGACGTCAATTTGACTATGTACTTTGCAGTACATTGCTGCTTTGCTCGATGGATATCGATTATAATAGGCATTACGTAGTACATTTTTGTTTGCCTATACGTCAAAGCAGCAATGTACTGCATAGTGCCTATCAAATTAATGTCAACTGAGTTAGCGAACACACCTGCTGGTCGCGACACACACGAATACACACTCTAGAGAGACCGCTGTCTCAGTATAAATATGGATAGTACGGAAACTACGTACAAACGTTCGAAACGGCACACTCACACAGACGCGCGCATCTACGTTAGCCCTAAGCGATAGTCGCGGTGCGCGCAGTTGCGGCTGCCGTGTCGAGACCAGTGGTCGTGTTATCTCACGACCACTCGTCTCGAAACGCGTCTCGTCACGGACCGTTTTAAAATGCCACGAGCATATTGCGTATTGTTGTATGAACTCAGCTTCTTTAAATCCGGGGCTTTCGTTTTTTAAACTCCCTTCTGATCTTGAAAGGTAGGATAATAATGATTAAATAATGAATGAAACCTAATAATGATTTAATTATGAAAAATAAAGACGTTTTTTAAAATGTTAATGGTTTTTCATTTACATCACACGCATTTTCAGGTTGAAACTCGGTACGGTGCGCTGCCGCAGGGTTAACTAGCTATCGGCCGAGCGCCGCGCATTTTGACGTCACTTTAACACCCTCGAAAACCATGAAAATTTTAGCGTGACGTGAAAAAAAAAAAGGGTGCGGGCCTTTGTGGGATATCTAAATGTTTTTCAAATTGCGCGGCAACTTTGAAGCATCTTGCATAGATTTTTTTTCCAAACACTCTAGCTCTCTAATGGAGCGTAGGTAGTTATCTCAACAAATAGGCTTAGTTTCCATACTGCCCATATTTATACTGTGCCGCTATCCTGTCGTTGTTTTTAGGCTACACAACTTTATAAAAACAAGCATAAAAGTCATAGCCAAAACCCGTAACAAAAACCTCAGTAACAAAATGAATGTTGTTCGTCTTTGTCCAAACGCATAGTTAGGTTTCTGTTATGCACGAGCTAACAAAGCACTTTCTGCCATACAACCAGTATAAATTGAAACCCCTCCCCTCCCTCTGAAACTCAAATTGAGGACATTACCAGAGGATTACATGTAGTAGCGGAGGTCAGGTTAAAACGGTTCTGTTTCGGTTCGTCTAGTATGCATTGCCGGGCTGACAAACCTATTTCAAACGCGTTTGGTGTAACGTCGGGTGTCTAATTCAAATAAATAGTTTATATACTACGTGTACTGAAAGTTGAGTAGTGTAAAAAACTGGTATTTTCTAAACTTCCTTTGTAGTACTTCCAACGAAGGAAATAAGTGTTCAGGCAGTACAAATAAATTTTAACTAATAATGTCACGCTTGCCTTCCCCAAAGAGCTAGACAAAGGTGAAGTTGTAGCACACCCCGCCAGTCCCAACCCAACCCAGCACAAATGCAGACTCTGGGCAGCTGCTGAGGAATTCCAGATGGATAAATCCCAACAACACTGCCCGGGCATTGAACCCAGGACATCATGCTCATCAGTAGCATTTGCTTCCACTAGAGGACAGAAAGAAATGGGAAAAGGAGCGTCTGTCTTCGATGTTATTAGTCAGTAAGTTAGATTATCAAAAAGTATTGGACACGTATGTTTTGATTTCCCAAACTAATAAAAAATGACAAAGATAAAACGCATCAAAAACATTTTTTTTTTCTTTAAAGCCCCACATCAGGAATTACTCCTGTATCGTGGGTGCGTTCACAAACATGTACCTATATTCACATACACAAATTCAAGAGTGGAGTTTTTTTACGTCACTAAACGTTACTAAGTGTATCGAGGTGAATCGTTACGTGAAATTTCAATGCATTGTTTGTCCTCATTTTTAGGGTTCCGTACTTACCCAAAGGGTAAAACGGGACCCTATTATTAAGACTCCGCTGTCCGTCCGTCTGTCTGTCTGTTCGTCTGTCACCAGGCTATATCTCATGAACCGTGATAGTTAGACAGTTGAAATTTTCACAGATTATATATTTTGTTGCCATTATAAAACAAATACTAAAAAAGAGACTAAAATAAAAAATTAAGGGGGCTAACATACAACAAACGTGATTTTTTTGCCGTTTTGGTACGGAACCCATCGTGCGCGAGTCCGACTCGCACTTGGCCGGTTTATTATATTTACGTGACAAAAGAAAAACTATGTGTCCAATATCTTTTGGTAATCTAACTGACGAAAAAAGAAAAAAGGAAGGGAAGGAAGGCCTATGCCCTGCAGTGGGACAGCACAGGCTCATAATAATAATAATATTAATAACCGGATGCATCACCCACGTTCATTGGTGATGAGACTGTACATCCCGCGCAAATGTGGAGGTCGAGGTTTTTTAAATTCGAAGAATCTCCACAACCGCGAGGTGTGCAACCTCAGAGAATATTTTCTTGAAACCGACGTGGGTATGCACCGAGATGTGGTCGCAGTGGACAAGGGACTCACCCCGTTATCCATGGCTAAAGAGAACTGGCGCAAACCTGTAGTACACACTACTGATGACCGCAAGGAGGTATGGAAAGGCAAGGAGCTTCGCGGGCGCTTTTATCGGGCTCTTCATGGGCCTGATGTAGATTTCTTGGCGTCCGTGGCCTGGCCACGTTTCAGCGACCTCTTCGGGAAAACTGAAGGTTTTGTCTGTGCGATTATGGACGAAGTTATCTTGACGAATAACTACCAGAGGCATATCATGAAGGACGGGACGGTTGACGTGTGTCGGGCATGCCACCGTCCGGGTGAGTCCATCAGACATATTATCTCTGGTTGTTCTCGTCTTGCTAACAGCGAGTATTTGCACAGGCATAACCAAGTAGCCAGGATTATTCACCAGCAACTTGCTTTAAAATACAAAGTTGTGGATCCTGAGGTACCGTATTACAAGTATGCGCCCGACCCAGTTCTCGAAAATGACCATGTCACGTTGTACTGGGATCGGTCTATCATCACTGACAGGACTATTGTTGCCAATAAGCCGGATATAGTGGTGATAGACCGATTAGCGCGCCACACAATGATAATCGATGTCACCATTCCACATGACGAGAACCTCGTGAAAGCTGAGAAAGACAAACAAATCAAATATCTTGACTTAGCACACGAGGTTGTCGATATGTGGAATGTGGACTGGGCTGTCATTGTGACCACCTGTCGAAGCTGTCGTTGCGCGGTTGGATCAAGGGCCTGATACAGAAGGCAGTACTCCTCGATACGGCTCGCATTGTGAGGAGGTTCCTGTCTCTGGAGTCCTACCACCGGTAGCTTAGACCCTGCTCCCAATACCGGCGGAGTACTATTTTTTATATTTTTAAATGTTTTTGTATATATGTTTTCTTTTAAAAATATTTAAAAAATGTAAATTATATGTGAAAAAATAAATAAACGAAATAATAATAATAACTGACGGATTTATTAGATTTTTTATGAAAACCTATTGCAATAGCCAATAGGCTATTGCACAGGCAAAATGCTTAAGTTCTGTAGCACAACGACGATAAGTCGTAACATATGCATGTAAGAACTGGACGCTAAAAAAAAAGACCAGGACGCTGACTCAAAAAGACGAACTTAAACTGGCATTCTTCGAAAGGAAAGTCCTAAGGAGAGTTTTCGGATCAGTGCGAGAAGACGACGGCACGTATCGTATAAGGATAAATCATAACCTAGATAACTTTATTCATGGGGAAGCGATTGTCAGGTTCTGCAAGTCGCAAAGGTTAGATGGGCCGGTCACCTGAAAGCATGAGTGACACCAGAGAGATTAAAATGATATCCAATTGGACTCCGCAACAGAAAAGTCCCAGAGGTCGACCCAGGAAGCGTTGGAAGGACTGTGTCGAGAAAGATTTGAGGAGACAAGGCAAGAAAACATCTTAGCGAAGGGAGAACCAGCTAGCCAGAACAGAGCTCAATGGAAGAAGATCTTTGAGGAGGCCATGACCCACAGAGGGTTGTAGCGCCGAAGGAAGTAAGTTAGCACAAGCAGCCTAAATCCTAATCTCTTTTATCAACCTTTCATTACTTTTTGGTACTTTTTTTACTTTTTTTAAGTTGTTAAAACAGGACTCAAAATGTTTCGTATCCAAAGTAGTAAGCAAAAGTACCAAAAACGGCCGTTTTTGGTACTTTGGACCGGTTTTTGTGGCGACACTTGGGGAGGCCTATGTCCAGTAGTGGACATCTTTCGGCTGAAATGATGATGATGAATGAGCTGGAACTAGCTAGCTTGTCGGTGCATTATATTGCAGTCCTTTGACTCCTATGATAATACTTATTAATGCAACTGTAACTCCCATTAAAGCGAATAGCGTAGAATATCATAAAATAGAATTACGGCCAGTTCCACATTCGTGGTTTGATTTATGACGTCATCTTCCAGTGTATTACACACAGCCCGCAGCCGGCAATCCGGAGTAGTGACAAAAACGTTAGTGTCATCCCATCCATGCCTGCATGGATAGACCTGCATACCATTTGTATACTAGTACGTTATTCTGGTGGCACCGGTAACTGAAAAGTTGTGTGGAAATCGTTTGTCATGGTAGGTGTAAGTGTCTTCGCCATTCGGTTAACAGCCTAGTATGATAACTAAACGACGACATTTAACTAACCAGTCGAATGAATGATATATTCAGCCGTTCAATCAAACAGCTAGGCAAATGAATCGATAACGTTTAATCACTTGCCTGGTCCAGACAGTTGAGAGAGGCAGTAGCAAGTCGTAACTTTAATTTTGATTTGCATTCAGCTGGGAATGTACTTCCGACAGTCGTAGGCATAAGCCGAAGGAGTCCTCTGCTATTTCTATCTGCAGGGTTTAAAGGAATCTAACATGAAGGAAATTTTTATTTTTTTAGAAAACGTTGCCCCACACTAGGAATTACTCCTGTATCGTGGGTGCGTTCACAATCATGTATACTCACTTACACAAGACACCCAGACCCGGAACAACTCTGTTCATCTGTAGGTCATACAAATATTTGTTCCGTGCGGAAATTGAACCCGCGACACGCAGCGCAGAAGCCGAACGCTCAACCACTAACCTACCAACGCCAACCGTGTCGTTAAAGATGACGATATGACGGATGCTTCGTTGGCTCGCTCTAGCCTCCGTCATCTCCTTCGAATTTAACCTGTCGTGTCGGGGTGCCCTAAGTCTTTTTCGTCTCATGGTCACCTTATTGTATGAATGACTTAAGTATTAGTCAGTTTGTTCATTGGATGTTGTATTAAACGCATCGGCTGAATATAATTCAGGCCGCTATTTGATCGGCGCCGAAATGAATGGAAAATTAAGCTAGTTGGTTGGACGTAGGCATGGGACGTGGAGGAATTAGCAGCATGTCCTGAATCATGAGAGTTGTTTTGAGAAGGACCAAAGGAACGATGGATGAAGTGTGTGGAAGATGATACGAGTACCTATGTCCAGAAAAGAAGAGTGTATTAAGATGTTGCGCAATGTATTGTAAATAATGCGATCTCAACGCTCCGCACTACTACTTACCTACACTCGCGCTGGCCGAGCGCGCCGCGCCGCCCTATGTAGGTATTAGGCCGGTGACGTAAATGAACTCTAACGAAACAGCTGTACGTATTTTATTTACATTGATGTTTTCGGTGTAATTAGCGATTTAATTACTTTTTAATTAAAACTTACTGGGTTAGATAGGAATAACGATTTTGAACAGTCTAAAGTAAAAAAAAAAAAAAAATTGAAGATAACACCGACGAAAAATTCCAAAATTCCACTGGTACACATATGTGCGTTTATGTGCCTTACATGGTGTATATTGAGGAAGGAGAAATGTTGCACTGACCCCAGATAAATTAAGGTAAGCGTGGGTGCGAGCGTGATGAATTTGGTGGATCTATAGTTTGTTTACATCAAAACCTTTTTATTATTTTCATATTTTCAATTATTTTAGCTAAACCTTGTGGATAATTAGGAATAGGCCTTTTTTTGTGGAGGGCCACTGGTAGTCCAGTATAACAGCCTCGGCTTACGAGTAGTAAGGTCGGGAATACAAACACAAAAAAAAAAAAAAATAAGGCGTTTTACTTAATATTTTTTTTTATCACCACTGCTCTAAAAACGGTGAAGGAAAACATCGTAAGAAAACTGGCATGTCGTAGAACCAAATGTTCGAAGTCATGTGACATCCACCAACCCGCACTGGGCCCGCGTGTTGGTTCACTCTCCTAGAGAACAGGCTTTTTTTGTGTTGGAAATCATCCAATGACATCTCCCGGTCTCGGTGGAGCGGGAGGGCGTGTCAGACTCTTACTGACTAAAGCCCACCCCTGTTCCTTCCTTGCCTCAGTGCCCAGGGGAACGGTAACTCTGTTACGAATTTATCCGGTACCCATTGGCATACAGAAGAGGCCTGAGTCCCAGCAGTGGCAACATTAAAAGGCTGATTATGCTTATTAGTTATTTCAAATAATTAGATATAGTAATTTCTTTACAACTTGCCGACTTTTGAGCACGCTCCTGCAGGACAGAATGTCTGTTTACATTAACCGAAACCTAGACAAATAAATTATTCTATCAACTGAAATACTCGTACATCTTCAACAGCGATAAAAGTCCCCATCCTTCCCCTCAACGTTATGTATCTATCTATATATCTTTGTAAACACGGTGTCGTCGCGTAAACCCCAAGAAATTGCCTTACTAATTGAAGTACGGAGTGTCGGGAGTACCTACACATTGTGTAATTACTGGTAATTTAGATAATTCTACGCAAATACTCGTGTCCTTTGCTGTATGCTGGTTTTGACGTTGTATTTCGTTTTATGTCTGTTTAGATCGTGAGAGCGGTTGCGCACTACGTCCGATACTTATCCATCAAAATACAGATCTATAGAAAACTCGGACCGAACTCGGATCGGTAGTGCGTAACCTACCATACAAATTGTTCTACGAACACGCCGGGCCGTTATTTCACGGATAACTATCGGACGTAGTGCGCAACCGCTCTTATTGGGTTGCTTCGTAAAGTAGGTGGAGCAGATGGTCATTCGCCTGATTTTCTCTGGCGGTGCCTAATTGCTATCTCATCGGTTTAGGAGTTTGGATACTTGCGCAAGCTGGTAAGGAAACGCACCAGAGATCAACACAAGAAGCTATGGGCTGACCACAGCGAGTGTAGGCAGGCCAAGGAGGCACTTCCCTACATTAATAACCGCTTCACAAAGCAAGCCCTACGACTGACCAAACTTCAGTTGCGGAAAGTCACGGCCGTTATAACTGGCCACGTGTCTTTTAATAAGCACCTCTCTGTCATAGGAGTCACAGACAGTCCACTCTGCAGAGCCTGCATGGAGGAGGACGAGAGAGCAGCTCATCTGCTGCTAATAGAATAGAATAGAATAGAATGCATTTATTTGTCAGAATATTGTATGTACAAGGCTGTTATGTGTATTAGATTTCCGATCATAATATTCTGCCGTTACCGGCGTACAAATATGGTTTGTAAATTATTACATTAACATTAAATTATTAGATAATTATTAGAATTACAAATAATTTGAACAAGAGTTGTAAGAGAGATTAATTATATAAGTCAAAATTCAATTAAGTCAAGTAGATAAATATTATTTATAGGCAATAATGTCAAATATTTAGGCAAATTTTTCATTCATAAAATCTTCAGTCGAGTAATAACATTTGCTTAGAAGAAAGTTAAATAATTTACATTTAAATGTTCTGAGGTTAAGAGTTTTGAAGCCATCAGGTAATTTGTTATAAACAGTAATGGACATGCAGTATACATTATTAGAAAACCATTTAATTCTACGCCTAGGAACATTAAGCATATGCACTTTGCGGCTGGGTCTGGATACGACATCATTAAACAAATCAAATTCATGTTTGTTTTGGTGTACATAGATACAAATTTCAAAAATATATAGCGCTGGAAGTGGCAGTATTTTAAGTTTTTTAAATAGTGGAACACAACTGTCCAGTTGGTGCGCTCCACAAATTGAGCGTACGCATTTTTTCTGAGCTCGAAACACCTTTTCAAGTTCCACCGAATTACCCCATATTATAATGCCATAGCGCAAAATTGATGAGACATAGCCATGGTAAGCACATAGTGCCGCATTAACACTAGCCACCCGTGTTAGTCTATACAAAGCGAATACAAATCTATCTATCTTCTTACATAGATCATTAATATGAGATTTCCAGTTACAGTTTTTGTCAATTATTATCCCCAAGAATTTTGCGTAATCGACCTCTTCTATTGTCTCATTTCCATAATGTATTTTAAGCCGTTTACGCGTACTGTTCTGTGCCTGGAATTGTATCATTTTTGTTTTGTTAATATTAATATGAAGATTATTGTGTTCGAGCCATGTAATAATTTTATTCAATGTCATGTTTATTTCATTCTGGTACTCAACAATGTCGTCATTTTCGTTTATAATACTGAGGGTCGTATCGTCAGCGTACATTATGCAATTGTGGGAAGTAACATTGGGCAAGTCATTAACATAAACTAAGAACATAAGCGACCCCAGTATGGTCCCTTGGGGAACACCACAGTTATTTTCACGATACTGAGACCTGTATGCGAGCTTTTGATTTCCCGTTTGTCCCGATATCTCAACACATTGGTGACGATGTGTGAGGTAGCTTTCGAGCCATTTCAACGCATTTCCCCTTATGCCATATCGGTCTAATTTATAAATTTACAGCTAAGCTGCCCAGTAGTCGCTGCATACAGGGCAAAACACTTCGGACATTCAGGTAACCTAAGCGAGATAGTCAGTGACACCAGGGTGCTGCTGGCCTTCCTCGAGGAGCTGGGGTGGATCGACAGACAATGCTGTCCCACCTGTATGCAAAATACGCGGCTTGAGCGTGGAGTTGCGGAAACCAGCCCGACATACATACAACATAGGTACTATGATGATCTATACAGAGTGTAACGGAAAGGTGTCGTCATATTTTCAGAACCGGCTCAGGTCATGGGTATGAATAACATTATCTAAGAAAAAACAGAAAATTCACAAAAAAATTGGTTGCCTGTAAAGTCGGTATACGGGCGAAAGTTTTACGTGACAACGACTTTGAGTGGTAAAATAATTTTAATGTTGCCCGAGTGGAAGGGACGCGTGCCTCTCACTCGCTCTCATTGTGAGCGCATAACGTGAGCGGAGCGTAACGCAGTTTCTTGAAGTGTCACCCGGCAAACCAATTTATAAGACGTTGTCACGTCAAAAAAAAAATTGGACTTCTCATAGAAAGTTATCATCAGCTGATCAAAATTTGTATGGGAGGTAAAAAAATTTTTTGAGAATTTCCTTAGGTGTTCCTGAAGAAAGTTGTTCATACCGATGGGCAGATGCAGTTTTTAAAATATGACTACACCTTTCCGTTACAGCCTGTATATCATCATCATCTTCCTGCCCTTATCCCATGTTACTTGGGGCAACACATTTTTTTCTTCCATTCTGTCCTGTCCGCCGTCACGCTATCACTGACTCCCTTAGGTATAATAATTATGATTATTTTTCAACTTCTTCGAAATAAGATTTCTCTTTCAATTTGCACCACTGAGCTACACTACCTGGCGCCTCCACCAACTGTAGAATCTGGGGGCGTGGGTAGTGTAGCTTAGAGGTGCAGGCAGTTCTAGAGAGTGGTCTTATTGTCGTTGTGTAATAAAAGAGAGACTCGATCGCTGGACTTCAGACGTTGTATTCATCAAAGCGTCTGTCTACATCGATGGCTGCCAATGTAATGCTTTAATTTTTGACTGGCCTGTTGGTCTAGTGGTTAGTGACCCTGACTGCTATGCCGGAGGTCATGGGTTCGATTCCTACCCAGGACAAATGTTTGTGTAATGAGCACGATCATTTGTTCTGTGTCTGGGTGTAATTTATCTATAATATGTATGTATTTAGAAATATATAAGTATGTTTATCAGTTGTCTAGTACCCATAACACAAGCTCTGCTTAGCTTGGGACTAGATGGCGTTGTGTCATAGTTGTGGAATATTATTATTATTATTATTATTATTCATTCATTAATTCAATCAATTATTGCATTAATTCTATAAGTAAGGATTTGTAATTGGCTTTCTGGCGACTATGGTTTTCTTTTTTGTTTGTTTTTATTAGCTGTAAGTCCTCCATGTACTAAAATAAAATAAAAAAAAAAATAACACCAATACTGTGCTAGGTTACAGGGCCGCACTGAAAAGCTTGGCGGGCCAAATCCGGCCCGCGGGTCGCAGTCTGTTATTGCCAAAGATACTTATTTTTGTTGCTTAATCTAAGTGGCATACGTTATCTTAGTTGCTAAATATTATTGCGTAAAAGTTTAGTTAAGAAAATGTTAGTATGAAAAATGCAACCTCTTTAAAATTCTCCATAGAAAACGCTGATGTCATAGGTGGAGACCTAATATAACACCAATATTGTGCTAGGTTACAGGGCCGCACAGAAAACCTCGGCGGGCCACATCCGGCCAGTTCAGCTGGTCTAGTCTGTCATTGCCAAAGATGGGCATTGCATGATACGTAGTAGCATACATTCAAGTTGCCACTACATCTTATGTTTTTGCTCAGCGTCAATAACCTCACCTCTTATTTATTAGGAAAGCAAATAATTTAGTAGGCATAATCTGTAACTTGGCTCGTGTCCTGCTACTCTCATTGTGTGACAGGTATGGACAAGCCTAATCATTTTTGTGGCAGCAGCCGTCTATAGTCAAATTAGCAACTTGTAATGTAGCCTCCTATGGCCTGGTGTCATACTGATAATAATTAGAACCGAAATTATTTTCCATACTTTCACGCGCTAACGTCACAACGAATTTGGGCGAAACTTGGCACACGGGATACTATGGGATATGGTTTAGCCGTCCTGCTTCAGTTATTAATTTGTGCCAGTGATGCCTATAGTGCTTCTTACCTAATGAATTACTGATGCGAAGTGGGCTTTTTATACAGGGTGTAACGGAAAGGTGTGGTCATGTTTTAAGAACCGGTTCTGCTCACGGAAATGAACAACTTTCTCTAAGAAAAAATAGAAAATTCCCAAAAAAAAAATTGGATTTTCCATACAAAGTTATCATTAGCTGATCAATATTTGTATGGGATTTTTTTTTGAGAATTTTCACAGATTTTCTTGAAGAAAGTTGTTCATATCGTTGGGCAGATGCAGTCCTTAAAATATGACCACACCTTTCCGTTACACCCTGTAGAGGATACCTTGCAAAACAAAATAAAACAAATGATTTTTATACAACAAATAAATATATTTCCCATTAAGTTCCATGTATAAATTTTAAAATTACCTTTTCAAATAACATTTATGACAACAATATTTCAATAAGTTATTTTACAATATTTTGGAAGTTGAAAATTTGAAATCACAATGTTTCTATATAAATTATGTAATAGTTACAATTTTCACTTTCTTCCTAATATATAAATAATCAAATTCATTAATATGTATATGGTATACAATATTCATAATTTGGTATAAGTAGGTACTTCCGACTACATTAATTAGTTTTTTTTTCTAATTTATTTACATAAAGATGGTCGGTGCGGCAAGACTTCATTATAATCAAAGTTTTTCACTTAATTATAAAGAAAATTGTTCACATGTTAATAGATAATTATTACTAAAAAAACATCGAATATGGTCCACATGAAATTTTAACTTACAATAAAGCATTTACAACATCATATCTACGTACCTAGGGAATAAATAAATAAATATTTGAATCCAAAAAATTATAAAACTGAAATATGCAGAGGGAGGCAGAAAAAACCTATTTTAATAAGTTATGAGTTCTGCCAATTTTGTTGCTCCATTGAAATGATATATTTGAGAAAAATTCGCATGTTGCAGCCATCGGTATTATTCTGCATTTCTTTTGAAGTTTGCTTGCAGAGATTTTGTTTTTACTGATGCAATAATTCTCTATCACTCAAGTACTGTTGATGTTACAAGTTTCATCATATTTTTTAATTAAAGACATGAACATGAAAAACTGTCATTCCCACCTACCTCACTGCAAAATTACAAAATATTAAATAAACCTACAAAACTCTCAAGAATGTCTTTTAAAAACGTTGTACAGTCGCCAACACAGTTGTTATCGTCTATCAAAATTGTATAATATTCTGAATTCGTATTTTTGCAAAGCGTGTCCATTTTAAAGACATTACAAAAGCGGTTTTACGCTGGTAAATATTCTATTGTTACAAAATATCCGAATTACTGTAAACTATTGACGATGACATTATTTCTTCTAGATTAGCCGCTAGTTTCTTGAAAAAGCGTATACTTGTTCAAAAAATTGCACTATAAAAATGTTTGCAGTCAAAAGGGTATTACTATATTTTAGAATATTAGTAAATTGTTAGGATTCTGTTTAAGGTTGTGCGTTATATTCGATAAATCATTACGTTTTGCATAAATATATTTGTAGACGAACTATAACTAAATTTTAAATATTTTTTTCACATCAAAAGGTTTAAGAAAATATTATAATTAAAGCAATGCTTGCTATAAATAAGAGTATCGATCCATCAAGCTATAGCAATGTTGCGACGCAATACACACAACAAAAATAAATATATATTTTATAAAATTTTAAGCATCGATACTTTGACATCGCCATGTAAAAAAACATTTGATTATTTTTTCATAATTATACACATAACACATTTTAAATATTTAATACATAAATAATGGAAGGACAACAATAACAAATGAGCTACTAATACGTCCACTAAAATAAATATTTGGAAGTATCTTATCATTTACCTTAAAATCGACCAAGGGCTTGAAGCCCAAAAATATAATTTATAATTACTTTTATTCATAGGAGAATAGCATCTTTACCAAATATAAATCAAAGTAAGTATAACATTCATCTTAAAAAATATAATTAAAACTATACAAATAAAATTACAACAACAAATAATAAACAGCCAAATATTTGTCAAAATTCAATAAAATATGTTGGCTCCACTTGGTGAAACTATATTTTACAAAATAATAGATAAATTCAAAGAACCAAAAATATACTTCAACACAGAATATTAAGGTACTATGGAAGAATTGGCACATTTGAAACATGTATAAAACTAACATCATAGCACGACATTGCAAATATTAAATATCGACATATCGTTGCGAAATATTCAGCAAATTACAAGCTTATACGAAATCCGTTATAGTAATACATAATCTTATATATCGTCATGTGTAGTAATGACACAAAATATTAACACATTGGAATAAACTAGACAAACATTGAATAACATCGACAAATACGACACCAAAACATTTTAACGTAAGGTATCGAGAATATAAAATATTTAATATTGAAACACTTTTATACAGAACAGTACCAGGTTCAGTCTAACTGCGGTAGTTGACGTGTGCCCAGAAACTCCACGTCAGTGAAGAATCGCTTCAGCTCAATATAAAAAGCACATAAATCACCTAAAAGTAATAAATTTATATCCTATGTACTAACTAGTTCACATCGCTTCTTACATCCGCGACGGTACATACTCGTAGTGCCCGCACTGACGACTGTGACTTATTATGATGTTGCCTTACGTTTAAGTTTTGATCTTGCTTTTTAGCTTATTTACTTACTTAGTCTTATGTCAAGTGAAATATGAATGTGACGCGTACACACTCATCCATACCGCACATATTCCTGATCAATCATTCAATGACTCTGACATAATTAAATGATCTCTGCATCCCGTGAGATACTAATTCGAGCGCACACATGCGTCAGTGTGGGCAGCGCATTAATTAAAGTGTTAATTAGCTAAACGATGACCCTGTGTCAGTCGTGGACTGTGACCGGGGCGCCCGCGGCGGCCCCGGGAACAATTTCTATCTACGAGATTTAGAATCTACGCTCTACGCACGTAGTCGACTTAGGCACTGCCTACCTAACGATACCGAAAAAGACGGCGCTACACTACTTACGAGTACCTAGACGAGATAAGTAATAGTTACATTTATTTAGAAATTTGGCAGTTACGGTCCGGCGACCGGCGGGAACTAGAGGGGGTGAATGTACATAGGGACTGCGGCTGCCGGACGAGGGGCCGGAGGCCACCAGGGCGCCGGGGGGCCCCAGGACGCAGCACCGACCAAGCGCCGGGGGCCCCGGGGCGCCACGCCGCGCCCGGCCAGCGGCGCAACGCGTGCAGCACGTGGTACGGCGACGCGGCCGCCGGACGCACGGCGCGGGAAGGCACTCGGGGGGGCTCGCGGCGGCGGCTGCGGCGCCCGCGGCCCGGCGGCGCCGCCGCGCGCAGTCAGAGCGGGAAGCAGCGCGCCGAGCGCCGCGGCTCCGACGCCCCGCGCCGCCGCCGCCCGCGCTCAACCGACGCGTCAGAGCCGCGCGCGCCGCCGCACAGCCGCTCCGGCTCGATGGGCTCCAGCTTGTGCATGGAGGGCCGGCTGGACAGCCGCGCGGAGCCGGCCGGCGTGGACGACGCGCGCTCCGACGCATCATCGTCGAGCTCGATGCGGCCCAGGCGCAGCGCCAGAGCGTACTCGGCGCGCTCGATAACGCTCGCCGGCTCTTCTTCGACGACGGTCGTGTCAGCGATCGTGGTGTCAGCGACGGTGGAGTCTGCGGCGGCGGAGTCGGCGCGCGGCGAATCTCCGGGCACGGTGAGTGACTGATGCGTGCCGCTCAAAGACGGCGACACGTCTCCTGTGGCGTGCCGCTCAGGAGTCGCGAATACAGAATCAGAAGCCCAACTTCGCGTCTCAGAATTCTGCCGCAGTGTATCGTCCACGCTTCGCTGTGATGTGCGGCGACTGTGACGCGGGCTTTCGTCGTCGATGGCGCGGAAATCAAGCGCACTCAGGTCGACTGGGCCGGCGCGGCGTCGCGATCCATCTCGGCGAAACGAAGGCCGATGCGAGGAGAATGCTGCATCATACAATTCGCAGAGACTAGTGCGGTCCGAGTGCGGTTCCTCATATAGAGTTAGGTTCCGCGTTTCGGTCGCATCGGAAGGAGTCTCGTCGCGATTTGAAGTGACTTCGCTGCGCTCAGAGATGTCAAAAGTGAAACGGGCTTCAAACCTGTCTGGGCTGAGCAGCGGCGCGGAGCGCGAGCAGTCGTCCATCTGGCTGGGGTCTGCGTCCGGGTCCAGCGGCAGCGGGCGCGGCGACGTGTCGTCGGAGTCGGTGGAGCGGTCGGAGCGCGGCGCGCACGTGTGGCGGCGCAGCGCGGGCTGCGAGCCGCACGGCGCGCGCCGGCAGCACGCGCGCTCGTGCCGCACGTCCGAGCCGCTGCTGCCCGTCGACTTGGAGTGCGGCGGCCGGCGGCGCCGGTCGTCGTCCCGTCCGTATAGAGACGTGAATTCTTCAGAACAGAACTTCTCGAAGAGCTCCTGCGAGCTGAGGCGAGTGGAGCCGGTCGCGTTGTAGAACGCTTCGGTCGGCGATCGCTCGGCTCGCTCGTAGAGGGCGCTCGAGCTCGCCCTTTTAGATTTGTCCATGAGGCCGAACTTGTATATCTTAGGAAGGCGTCGTTCGAAGACGCCCTGAGAGTGCGCGCGGGCGGGCGCGCGGGGCGACGCGTCGTGCAGCACGCGGTCGGAGGAGCCGGCGCGGGGCGGCGGCGCGGCGCGCGGGGGGGAGGCGGCGAACTCCGGTTCGTAGTCGTCGGCGTCGTCGGGCAGCTCGGCCGGCTCGTCGAGCTCGGCGCGGCACTCGCAGTCGTCGCCCTCGTCGAAGGAGGGCGCGCGCGGGCCGCGGCTGAAGGCGCGGCGGCGCTCGGCGGCGGCGGCGTCGTGCTCGTCGAGGCGGAAGGAGCGGCGCAGCGGCGGACGCTCGCGGCGCGGCCGGCGCGGCTCGTCGGTGGCGGCGTGCGCGAGCGGCGGCCGCGCGGCGGGCAGCAGACGGTCCAGCGACAGGCCGCGGCGCGGGCGGCGCGGGGGCGCGCGCGGCAGGGAGGGGGGCGTGTCCTCCGGCGTCGTGGGCAGCGCCGCGCCGCGACCGAACTCGATGAACCAGAGTTCGTCCTTGAGTTCGCACTCTCACTTCTTTTCATTCATGTCTTTATTTAAATAGTGCAGCACGTAATGGAGCACGAGATCGTAGCAGTATTTGTATTCGGTCTGGGGAGGAAATAATGTATTACAACCAACGTGACAGATATATCTGGAAATCTCAAGATGTTGCTGAGTACATACCATGTTCTCTACAAGCTGGGGCCGGTGCCGGCGCACGGTCTTGACCGCCTGGAACACGTCCACCTCGCCGTGTTGGATCACTTGCTCGATGCACGCGTTGGCAGCGCAGTATACGCCGGCACGACTCCGCCCGTCACTACGCAAAAACCAATGAACCTTCAAGCCAAGCAACAGGAAACTCACTCTCACGACTTCTCGTACGACCGGCCGCAATTTTGAACAATACTGGTCGGACTACCGGTCTAGAGACAAAAGTTTCTTGACCATATCTTGTGGTCAAAAGTGCGGCAAGTCGAGTGATAAATCATGATGATGATGGTTATTTTTTTATTTAGTTTTAACAAATACTTTTACACGAGCAAAAAAATAAACATCAGAAGAGAACAATGAGAACAAACTCTGAAATATATTCAGAATTCGAAAAACATATGTGGTCCATATGAAACTGATAATCTTTTGAGGAATGAACCACACTGTTCATGGATCATGGATCCCTGTAACATTTTTATAAAACCTCCTTATTTCTGACAGTGACGAATACTAACGGCGACACGACGCAAACTGGTCCGTAGTCAGTGCGTTGCCGCCATCGCTCGACCATGTTCATGAGCTCGACCAGTGAGTTGGTGGACGATGGCACCTTATGGCCCATCGGCCAGCAAGTCAGCTGGAACAGCTGCACAGTCTTCGTTGGAGCTTTGACGCCGGCCATCAGCTCAGTCAGGGAGATGATCTGTTGGGCAAAGGTGACAGGTCAGTATCTCTGATAAGTTTTAAGGTAAAGGGTAGCGTTGACATATTAAAATTTGTGGTAGTATAGTTATTGCGTTTTAGCAAGACAACGGCAGTCTTTGACAGTACTAAATTAAAGATATTTCAAAAAGGGCCATTATTGCCATATTAAAACGGCACAACTATAGTTAAATATTCGGATATCTTATGCTTAAAACATAAAGCTCTGAATTAACATAATTTTATCAGCCATATTAAAAATTGACTACGTGACATTGGGGTATGTTCGGGCATAACTCCATCATATATTGACGGATTCGCAAATTTCTTTTTTTGTTCGAAAGAGGTTTGTTCCGAAATGGTCTAATTTAAATTTCTTTTTGATGATAGGTTTCGGAGACAGACAACGGAACTCTTAAAAAATTGACAGCAAATCAACCGCGATTGCTGCGATCGTATGTCTATGAATTGTTAACACAGTTTAATGGGGAACCACAACTAAAAAGTGAAAAATAAAAAACTTAAAAAAAAAAAATGGAACCACCAACCACCGAAATTAAAGTTATTTGAACTTTTTTTGGAAGTCGGTTCCATTTTTTGAATTAATCTTGGTCCTTGATAGAATGTCTGATTTGTCTAGAGCCACGATGTGGATGAATTTTTGATCACCAAAGAGTTGTTTCCACACGTTTATTACTTATTATTATTATCATCAGTTTATACCTCTAAAGTAATACCTTTTAAGTTATTTATTAGTTTAGTTATGTATGATATATTGTAGTTATACTCTGTTAGTTGAGCAGCTGTGGTGGCCCAGTGGTAACGGTCGCGACTTACAAGTTGTAGGTCGTGAGTTAAAACCCAGGCAGGCGCTTCACTTTGAGTAAATGTAAATAAATTCATCACCACTGCTCTCAAAATGGTGAAGGAAAACATCGTGAGGAAACTGGCATGTCCTAGAACCAAAAACTTCGAAGACATGTCAAATCTACCAATCCAAATTGGGTCCACGTGGTGGATTACGGCCCACACCCTCTCACAGAGCGGAGGCCTTTTTTTTAGCACGAGGGCGTGTCAGACTTTTACTGACTAAAACCCACCTTTGTTCCTACAGTTGCCTGTGCTCTTTCGAATTAATCCGCGAACAGAGAGCAGCAGATGATAATGATATTCTGTTATAAATAAAACTACTAACTACCATTTCTAATTTACCTTCTTATTAATCCTGAAGATCCAAGTCTTAATGTTGGTGTAGTGGTTGTGCGACACGTGGTCTATCGTGAACACTGGCCCGTACTTCTTGGAATGACGACCTTCCGGCCAAAATGGTGGAAATTGTTGCTGCAACAAGTATAATTATTTAAGGCAACATGTCTATGTCAGTCTGCTTAGATTGACCATGGAATGAGATCTAATAAGTATTTTCTTGCATAGCTTCTAGTATTCTTACTAAGTAGACGATAAAGACGATAAAGCATATGTTTTGTTTATTTGTCTATCCAATTAATGCGGAAGGTTGGATTACGTATTCACGTTCTAAGTCAGCTGATAATAATTTAGCATCTTGTAAAAAGTGGCATAAGACCAGAATTAGGTACATGCTATAGACCACGAAGTTATTTAGTGCGAAAACTCTATTTATTTATCGATAGAATACGTAATATATAAGGTGTATAGGTGGTTAATTTTGAAATAAAAAAAAATAGGAACATTGAAATAAACGCGGGATGCAACGCGCTGACCGGTGGCCCGTCTGAGATGCCACAGGAATCCAGTCAGCTGTTGTCCGCCTCATTGCACGGCTGCGCTTACGCATTTAACTTAAGTATTGTTGTTCTCTCGATCCATCTCACTGTTCTTTTTATCCACATTACATTATTAATATTATCTTGTTATACAGTCCACTCAAGCCTTATTTAATTCCTCAAGACCAATCATCGCGACCAAATATATCATCTTAAATTATACTTACGGAGTTCTTAGGAGGCACGCACAACACGACGACAGCCGCACACTCGTAGTCGTAGACCAACGACCAGAACTCGCCCTGCGTTCTGACCAGAGGCCACTCCGTCACTATGTACTCCCGAGGTTTGGTGTAACCCTGAAAACATTGCTGGTTTTACGACGGCTTTTGCTGGTCCGAGTGATGTCCTGACTAACTCGTACTGCTGTTTCTATTTTACTTTCGTAACAAGCAGAAGAGGCTGACACTGAGCTTAGTCAGTGGTGTAGTCCTGTCTAAGGTATCAATGCTCGTCTTTACTGATATTATAGCGTAAGCATTATCAACCTATAAGGCTGATATAAATATGTTCCCACTTCAGAGACTTAGGCCTTTTTATTCTAGCGCATGCATATTATAGCGCAACATCTTTTCAACATATGCGCCACAGACAGCCCTCTCTGCAGAGACTGCTTTGACGCTGAGGAATCAGCCGCTCACGTCATCCTGGAATGCGAGGCCGTGGCTACCTTTTTGTGGGTTGTGGGAAATCATCCTATGTCTTCTCCCGCTCTAGGTGGAGCGAGCGGGAGGGCGTGTCAGACTCTTACTGACTAAAACCCACCCCTGTTCCTCCCTGCCCTGAATGCCCAGGGGCGAGGTAACTCTTTCGAATTTATCCTCAACCCCCGGGCAGGCATCGGCCATGACGGGCCCCGTCCTGTTTGCTGACAACTCTTTGAGGCCCGCGTGGAACACTACGCGCCGTCGACTCCCGGGCCTGGTGCTGATCGGACGGCGAGCTACCCATTACTCAACGTCCGCAGGCCCGGGTCTACGGTGGCCGGAGATCGTCTCGCGGCACCGGAAGCCCCTGACGTCTCCTGAGGCGGCTGCTGCTGAGGGCGTTGGTCTAACGTGCAGAAATCCTCGGAACAGTGAGGTCGCTCCGTGAAGAATGCGAAGCTCCCAGGAAGCTTCTGTGCTTCTGGGTGGAGTTAGGCTGACTATGTTAGCCAGGATCCCACGCACAACGGACCAATTGGGAGTCTAAGTGCGGACAACGGAGTCCCTATGCTATACTACAATACTATATTATAGCGCAAGTGGTATAAATTGTCACGGGCTGTTTCTATGAGTAAACGGTAACGCCCACTGGTTTGTATGGACAATGTTGACCAAGCTGTGCGCACCGAACCGCCTCGCGAGGAAAACGCTCAAAAGTGTGAATTGTATAGGAAGATCACGCTCGTTCACACCGACCAAGCGTTCTGTCTTTTAGGCAGCCTCACAAGGCAGCACGGTTGGTACTCGACAAATTAAATCCAAGTTGTGATAGCTTGTAAAAGTAGAATCTTATTTTTCTATCGAATTGATTTTTTAATTACTTTGGACCCAGAAGCTGGCCACATAACTGCAGCATCAGTAGTGTTCATCTGGTTCTTCATAATGTAGAACGGGCACTTTGGGTATTCCAATAGGTATGTGACAGTGGTGCCGATTCTTGTTCAATAACTAAACTAAAATTAGAGAATCGCTATCTTTTACTAAAAGGGAGTGCGAGAAAAGGACGGCTATAGCTATGAACTAAGTTAGAGATGTCAAACTAGTTTATACTTTGCGCTTTACCGTGTTTTTAGTCGACATGTTTTTATGTGACCCTAATTTGTACGGAAATATTAGTTCAACTAAATTTGACAGCTCTAATTTACGTCCGTCTCTTTCTTGTTTTATTAGAGAGAAAAAGATAGAAATAGCCTAAATTAATTTAGTTTGTGCACAATAGAATCCGCACCAGTGGTGCGGATTCTCTTGTTTAATAACTAAACTAAAATTAGAGAATTGCTATCTCTTACTAAAAAACAGTGCGAGAAAAGGATGGTTATAGCTATGAACTAAGTTAGAGATGTCAAACTAGTTTACGCCTTGCGCTTCGTCGTGTTTTTAGACGGCATGTTTTTACGTGTACCCCTAATTTGTATGGAAATATTAGTTCAAACTAAATTTGACAGCACTAATTTACGTCCGTCTCTTTCTTGTTTTATTAGAGAGAAAAAGATAGCAATAGCCTAAATTAAGTTTAGTTTGTGCATAACAGAATCAACACCAGTGTCTTGTTTTGGACAGGGGCACCGTGCTCACATTGAGTTAAAAGTAGAATAGTGAGTGTGTTTACTTTTCTAATTGAAATACTTCCTAGTTGCTACTTCCTACAGTGCAAACCACTGTTCAACTTCAAAGAACGTAATAATAACAGCACAACTAAGTGTGGGCGCGGTGTCACCATAAAGTCACATTAAGTTAAAAGATGAACTTTCTAAGTAACTCAGGGGACACTTTTCTGAGGAAATTGCATTTGTGTTATAAAATTGTACTTCATTTCAGTAGAAAGAGCAGGACTATTTCATGTCATGCTTAGTTTGCCCGCGGTTCTGCTTGTGTGGGGACTTTTTAATTTGCCGGTTTAAGGTTGACACGGTAAGTACTTTTTAGTATAGTTATCTGTGAAAACACGTCTCACATTAGAAAAGACTAACTTTATGCGTTTCATTTATTATTTTTAGGGTTTCGAAAATCCGAATGTAAAAACAGAACCCTTATAGGACTCGTGCGTCTGTTCGTCTATCATAGCCAATTTGCTCTGAATCAATTGGTTTCAGGGATTCAGTTGAAATTTGGAACACGTATGAATTTCTATGACCCAAAACGGACGTGTAACGTAAATGAATAAATTTTCAATATGGGGTCTCTTTTGGGAAAACCTAGAAAATTAAAAAAAAATATGATTCGTCCGGAACCCTGCACGCCAGTCAAACTCGCACTTGGACTCGCGGTTGGACTTTTAATGTCAATTGACATGAAAAGTAGAATAGAGTTTTATTTATTTGGTACATATTATGCGGACTTAATTTATCTAGGCAATCTCTACCAGTCAATCTTTGGGTTAAATAGACTACTTTGTGATAGGTGTAGAACAACAAAAAAGTCATTATTACAATTGAGATCACTATATACTTACTAATAAAATACATATATACGTTAAACTAATAAATATTATGGCAAATACCAAACATTAAAATAACGAAAACTCAAAATACAATAGTTACGATGAGGACCAGACTAAGGTGTGAGAGCGTAAATGGTGACAAAAAGGCCTGTTATATACATACCGGAGGTCATCTGAACTAGGAATCGTACCTACAATTTCAATAAATTTATCTGCCCGTATTTAAATCCATTTATAAGGAAAAATGGATTTAAAAGCGCGCTGGTATTCAGTTGCATAAGGTAAGACTAGAAGCCGATCCCAAGATAGTTGGGAAAAGGCGCGGGCAGATTGATATAAATCCATTTATATCATCAGCATCCATCCACTGTACATTGATCCATTTGTAGCATCAGTTTATTAATTAGCAGTACACCGCAGACTACCCCCTTTTTGAATTAAGATTTTTCAGTCCATCCAAAAGTTGTCTGGTAGATATCCCTGCCAGCGATAAGACCGTCATTGTACCCTTAGATTTAAGTTCATTTATACAACTTTATTAACTGTTTTGGTGTACAACAAAGTATTATTCTAATCTATTCTTTCCATTTTACACATAAGCAGTTTTCAAGTAGCTTGTGGAATGGAGATTCTTGTTTTACATGCAAACCACTAGAGTACTAATGAGTTCTAAGAAATGTATAGTAGTGTAGTACTTACGTCCACGAAGACTGCGTTGATATAGTCTGTGAAACTGTTCCCTTGGAAGGACGTCAAGTATGGACGAAAATTGTCAGCTGAAACAAAATTCAACATTACCAAAACATATTCGACACGTATTTTTTGTTTTGTAAGATTAACCAAAAATATGGACGATGCAGTGCGTTGAAATTTTGCGTAACATTACACCTTCATCAAAAAAAAGTGTGTGTGTACTTATGTACGCACGTAAGAAGTTATACTTCTTTGGCGTAACAAGATAAAAAACCAAACTGTCACAAAGTTTACAAAAGGAAAACAATCATTCTTCATTAACCACAGACCATAGCTAACTTCAGGGTGATCGGTTCTAGCTAACTTCAACCAGTGAATTTTGTGTGACAGTGATGCGCGCGCATCTTAAAATCTCACACTCATCATTTTTTCATAACGCGCCTACAGAAGTATAACTTCAAAAATTACTTACTTTTTAACCGACTGCAAAAAATGGAGGAGGTTCTCAATTCGACTGTATTTTTTTTTATGTGTTTACATAACTTTTGTCTACGTGAACCGATTTTGAAGATTTTTTTTTATTACCTAGAAGTGACTTAACAAGCTCGGGAACTCCTGAACTATGATACGTTTTATCTTTGTCATTTTTGATTGGTTTGGTAAACCAAAAAATACGTGTCCAATTTTTTTTTATAATCTAACTTAAAGACTAAATAAAATTATTATTTTCTTACCCTGGTAGCTACCCCTCTTATAACTATTTGACTTTTCGACTATAATAATTGCTGATAGCTTTGTCCTGATCTTTTTATACGCTAAATCTGATTTGAGTTTGTATCCCTTTTTTTTGGGCTGGGAAATCATCTTATGACTTGTCCCGCCCTGAGTGCCCACCAGGAGCGCGGTAACTCTGTTTCGCATTTATCCGCGACCCCTTGGCATGCATGCATCGGCCATGACGGGCTCGTCCTGATTTGCTGACATCTCTTTGAGGCGCGCGTCGAATCTGGACCTGGTGCTGATCGGACGGCGAGCTACCCATTACTCGTCGTCCACAGGCCCGGAGAGATTATATTACTACCTTTTGAATAACTACAGTTCTTAGAAAAAAAAACTGGCTGCTGATTATAGGATTTAAAAAGGCCAAAAATCTGAGCCTAAACTTACGTGGCACCACCAGGACATCCCTGTTCTTTTCCCTGTTATCTCCTCTGTGCCCGCCGGCGCAGTCTCCTATCGTGAACCTCGGAGTCTGCTTGCAGATCTGTTGATATTCCTTCTGGTACTCGTTGAGCTTCGACACCGGGTCCCTCTGGGACTTCTGCTTCAGTCTCTGGGAGAGCTCGGAGACGGGGAACCATGAGACCCCGCAGACGACGTGCTCTTCTAATGTGTCGTAGACGAACTTGTATTGTTCCTGGGGGGAAAGAAGATTTTCGATTGTTAGGTAATATTTTTGGATAAACATTTTTCGGTTTTATTTAGGTACTAGTTAAATACCTTTTGATTCAAGGGAATGTGTAGTTTAGAAACGGAAAAAATGTGTTCAGCTTAAATTATATTTCATATTTATTGTGTATAAAATCATAAAGCATTTTATGTTTGAAATTCCTTTTCAAAAGTGGTATTTGAATTTCGCCTATTATTTCTCAAGTTTATAAACCCTCTTCCATCCGACATGCTTTTAGTGGAACTCTCTGAAATATCGGTTTAAATTCCCCATGCATGCACGTACACAAGTCGTAAGTACAATCTCTCCTCTGTAAGTAGCCAATTAAAGCAAGCTCAGACAAACGGTCGGGTCTCGTTTCGAATTCTGCACAGGGTATAAGTAGGACTTATTACATTTTCTCAGCAAATCACTACTAATAGTACTCAAGCACCATGACGAGTAAAGCCCAGTTCTCACTACTCCTTTAATATTCGCCTGGGCCATATTGGCAATAATTGCTCTGTTGAAAAAAAAAATGGTGCTTTTCGGCCTGTGTTATCTTTTTCTGATACTGAAAGAATAAGGACAAATATTCGCTTGGGCCATATTGGGAAGTTTTTAAGCAATGATTGTTCTGTTGCAAAAAAGGATGGCACATTTGTCGGCGCCAATTAATAAAATGATTAATTACCTACTTACAGCCCTCTTCATTTGTAAGTACTTATAAAATTTAGATATTTAATAATCAGATTGTTGTTTGGCGCCGACTCAAAATTAGTTTATATAAAATTTGATATTTTATGTAGGTAAATAAGCTCATTACTCAAGACTAAAAAGGTTTATTTATTTTTTGCTTTTTAGTTCTTTTTCGTCGGTTAATTTTTTTGTTAAAAAGTTTTAAAAGGTACAATTACAGAATACTTTTACATGATAACATTTTTAATTAATATACCTGGTTTGTCTTTAATGACAGTCGATCAAACACAGTGAGAACGTTGCCTTAGCCACCCTACTACAGTGTGTTCAATTTCTGCAGTTATTGTGTACCGTCGGAAG
The DNA here is from genome assembly GCA_951329385.1 of Polia nebulosa. Lineage (NCBI taxonomy): Eukaryota > Metazoa > Arthropoda > Insecta > Lepidoptera > Noctuidae > Polia > Polia nebulosa. The sequence goes on from OX589605.1 coordinate 10,791,370, forward strand.
AAAATCTCCAATTAGAGGGAATTACTTGTTTGCTACTAAGAGCAAAGCTTGCTTTCTTGTGGATCGCAAAATTGCAGCATTTGTGAGGGAACGTTAAGAGGATTCTGTCAGAATTGGAGAAGCAAAACTGATGGAAATGGAATGAAAAATCATTGGGAATGGTAAAAACGGTTGAATACATTACTTCGGAGTTTGAACTTCAAAGGGGGATGCCAGGATACGGCCCAGAAACGCCCAACAATTTGCTTTTGTTAAAAAATTACATCTTATTTTATGATTATCAATCGCGGTATTCATTTATCAAAACAAGATTGCAACATTTTTGCACAAATAAAAAGTACCGAAATGAAATTAGGTAAATCCGTAAATGATTGGTTTGTTGACAAAATAAAAAGTATTGCCAATTACTAATTTCATTCAAAATATAATCGATTCTTTTATTTAATCGATTTTTATGATGTAAATGCCAATTTAGTTCGTTTTTTTTTTCGATAATTATTATGTTATGATAATTAAACATGCGAATTACTAGTGACCATGAATTCATTAGATCATAACAAAAACGCCACTGTACAATTTAACTGTCATGGTTATCTGTTCTTAATTATGCAATAAAATAGGATTTAAAAAACTAAAAGAAACATAATAATAATCTTTGAAGTGCTTTAATTAATTGGTTCACTAATTAATTCGTGTCGAATTATGATTCGAAAATCAAATCGATATAGATTTATCGATTTTTATGTCTGTTAAGTGGCAACATCGAATCTGACATTATGACACTTTTGACAGCTAGGCGACTGTCGTAATGTCGTTGACGTCGCTGTCAGTTATAACTGAATAATAATAAGTCAACTTTGTTTGCATTTGTATTATTTTGTTTGTTTTTTTGCCGATTTGTTATCTGAGCAACGAATAAGCTTACTAAATGGACTCCGACAAATCTTACCCTACTGACCATGGCCTGAACATGGATCCCGCTCCCGTTTCTCACGATAACCCCTGCACGAACTTGGACTCGATATTCACTAATAATGATGACCCCAGCTTTCACACCGGCCACAGTTCTTCCCGGTCCTCAGTAACTCATTCAAGCGGACATTTACGCTGTGTCAATTGCTGTTTAAATGTCACGAGAATACGAAAACATACTATGTTGGAAATTGCAGGAGTTCGAAATCTTATACAACAATGGGTTCGACCACAGCAGGTAAATAGTTGATCCTGGATGATGTACTGATTGTATATGATACAAATGATGTATAAGAACATAAAATACACTAGAGATATAATCAAAACCTTATAAGTATGTATGTATTACAGTAAAATTATTGTAAAAAAACTGTATTTGGGCAAATAAAAACCATTTTATATCTTAAAAATCCGGACTTTTTTTTTAACTAATACTTTTACCATTTCATTCTTTATATTGCATATTATCATTTCCATATACTTTTATATGTGGGCACCCAGGGCCGAAGTGTCTATGGTTGATTGGCATTCCCCTTTTGCTGATTGATTGGTTTGTGTGCCAGTGGAGGGTAGTTTGGTATAAAATAGTAGTAGGTAAACCTAAACTATTATACCTGTAATCTACTATACAAGTTAAAATGATAAATTAAATGATGGTAGTCTTGCTAAGTCGCTACATAGCAAGATTTAACAAGTAAAGCAGAAAAGGCTTTCGGAAATATACATTCTCTCTTATTACTTATCTAGAGGAAGACCAATGGAAAGATCATCATCATCATCAGCTTTTTTAATGTCCCCACTGCTGGGGATGGATGTCACATGTCTTCAAATTTTTGGTTCTAGGACATGCCAGTTTCCTCACGATGTTTTCCTTCACCGTTTTGAGAGCAGTGTCGATGAAATAATTTACACAGAGTAAAGCGCCTGCCTGGGTTTGAACTCACAACCTACAACTAGTAAGTCGCGGCCAATAAAACTGGGCCACATTGCTCTCGACTGGGAAGATGGTCGAATGAAATTGAAAAATGTGCTGGAAGTAACTGGAAAACATTGGCCCGGAAAAGAGATAGGTGAAGAAATGTGAAGACCTATAATACTCGTCGAGAGGTACCTAATAATTAAAAATATATTAATTGAATGATACTTAGGTACTAAGACACTGATTCCTGATTAATAAATTATAACTCCAATTTATTTTATTTATTATTTAAGTGTAGTGTGTGCAATGAACACTTGAATTCGAATGAAATGTATTTTTAAATTATTGAGGAACTAAATGACTATAATTATGGCTTATAATAATATAAATTATAATTATTTATCTATGTAACTAGCTAAATTATCCCACTGCAAGGTAAAGGCCTCCTTCCATTTGCATAAAATTCTGTTTTCTTTTCTGCAGATAATATCAGTTTAGATAATAAACTTACCTCATTTTCTATAAGGCCTTTCCGGGATTGCCTGAGTTTCTTCAGAAATCCGAATACATCAAAGCTATCTTCTTCCTCAGCTAACTCCAGGTTTGCGTCAATGGCTAAGTACACGCCAGAACGACCGCCACCGTCACTGCAAGAAAATAACAGGTTTTAAATTTTATTTTTACATTCTGCTTCTACCTCGTAAAACCTTACAAGTTGGAGACAACCGACAATACAACAATAAACGAGAACACGGGCAATACTCATAATTAAGGCGCTATTAACTTTGCCTTGAGTGGTTAGCTTGAGTGTTCTGTACTGATATCACGTAACGCATTATACATCCTCCCAGTAATAGGACTCGCCCATCAAGGAGCGTTGTCCGAAATTAGACGCATTATTAATTTATTATACATTAAACAACAATTATTGTACTAAAACACGTATACTAAAACATAAATAATTAAATAATCTTTCAAATGGTGAAGATATCTATGTCAACTGTATGTATGTTTTTTTTTTTTTTAGGTATGTCCGCGCATTTCTCCGTCATTTGTGGACGGATTTCCAAAATTCTTTTTTATATCTGAAAGAATATACTCCCGAGGTGGTCCCATATAATTTTTATCGAAATTGCTTTAGCGCTTTTTGAGAAACTGAACAAAAACGAAAAATACGCATATCTCGATGACGTTTTGGTGTTCTCCAAATGTTTAAATTCCACGTTCCATGTTATTGGGGTTTTTAGTTCTGGGGTATAACAACTAAAAAGCGAAAAATATTTTTTTTTTTCTAAAAAAGTTTTTTATATTTTTTTTTTATTATTGAATGATGAATATTGCCAATGTTTTCATTAATTATTGTACAGACTGTAGTCAACATTACCTGACCCACCCTAAAATCAAACGACTTTGGACCCTCTGCCTGTAACATTAAGGTTTATTTAATTTACTAGCTGTGCCCGCGACTTCGTTCGCGTGGTTGTCGAGAACAAAACAACGTCGTTTAGATAAGAGTATATCACCTTTTTGATGATTTAGATAAGAGTCCTGACTTTGGTATAGTTGATTACGTTAATGCTTCTCTATATACTATGTTAGCGGTGGAATTACCCGGAGCATATACAAAAAGGTTGTTTGGGTTGCTAACACGTGATAGAGAAACATAGAGTTGGCCGTGTGAAAAACAATCAAAAGTAAGGTCTACACCCGCAACGGATAACGTCTGGCCTTGGGCTTTATTAATAGTCATAGCGTAACAGAGGCTTACAGGAAATTGCACACGTTTGAAAGTAAACGGAAAATTATTGGGGATAATGGGTATCCTGGGAATGAAAACAACATCACCGGAGCCGCAACCTGTTAAGATTTCGGCTTCGATGACATTTCGTTGGAGATTTGTTACTCTCAACCGAGTTCCATTGCATAGTTTTGGTGGGCTTAAATTTCTGAGTAGAATGATTGGTACTCCGACTTTTAAATAAATTTTGTGTGCTGGAAGACCTGGTGTATTTAGAGAGTCTAAAAACTCTACTGGATAGTGGGTGGCATCTCCTTCTTCTAAAACCGTGTTAATAGATAAATATTCCCTACTTTCTCCAGAAACATGTACCAATATTTGAGAATTTATTGCTGCTGCTTGGTCGTTGCGAGGTGCCAAAATAGCTCGTTGGCATAGCCAAGCAGCGTCATGGTTCGAGATCTCTGATGGATCTCCGTATACAGAGGAAATGAGTTCCTGCTGTGAGGCAACAGAAGAACACAGGCTTTCGACTAAAGTTACTTTACCTCCTTCTTGAGTCGGGTATGTGCCGTTACCAATTTGAAGTAGTAAATTTGAGAAAACCTGCGCGTTTGCGTCACCTCCCAAATATGCTCGCATATTAAAGCTCAAATTAGTTAATATGACACTACGCCATAAAATAGAGCTCTTTAAACAGGCACCTATTTCATCGGCCCTCGTTCCTCTGGGTATTATAGGGAGTGTCTGCCTGAAGTCTCCACAGAATAGCACCGTTAAGCCTCCCATCGGTCGGTCATTTTGTCTTATATCTCGCAACGTTCTATCTACAGCTTCCACAGCTTTACGATTTGCCATCGTACACTCGTCCCAAACGATAAGGGCGCAATCGCGTAAAACCCTTGCTTTATCACTATTGCGAGACACGTTGCAAACAGGGTTTTCTGTGCGGTCCAAGTCGATTGGTATTTTAAATGTTGTATGTGCAGTTTTTCCTCCTGGTAATAAAGTGGCAGCTATTCCTGAGGAAGCGACGGCAAGGGCAATTTTGTTTTGGCTCCTTATTTGAGCCAAGATAACTTTAGTGAGGAAAGTTTTACCTGTTCCACCAGGTGCATCTAAAAACAGCATTTCTCCTAATGAATGTTCTACACTACAGCATACTCTATCAAAGATTTGACGTTGTTCTGTCGTCAAATTTGAACAGCCATTTCGCAATATTTCTGCTAACTCTTCGGGGTTGTAATTTATTTCAGATGTATACTCCCTATTAATTCGTTCCCCACCAACTGTCGGTGTCGGCAAGCCGTATTGACTGAGGGGGTTCCCTCCTATACTTGTAACTATATCTTGTATAGCCAGCAAAGCCCTATTATGGCAGCTTTCACGTACTTGGTCAGAAGTTTCACTATTTATATTTTGCTGTCTCAAAAAATCTTCGGCAAACGCGTCTTTATATTTTTGCCACAACTGCCCAGCGTCCGATAGGCCACAAAATGTCAACAAAATGGCAAATAAATGGCGCAAACGATGTGGACTATCACTGACGCATGCTTCGGCTAAAGCATCATCCCAATGCTGATCGCCATCTAATAAATGCCGTGCGCGGCAAGCAGCTTGAAATGTGGGATATTCTATATCGTCCACTTTGCGGAGCTCAGCAAAAGAAGTAGGTCCTCGCACTGTGTGAAGAAGAAGGCGTAAATAATAACACTCTGCATTATTTGGGTGCACCGTGTATACTCTTCCAATCACGTGTTCTTTAAAAATGCCGGACTCGCCTTCTACAGCAGTTCCACGTCTCCTGCGATTAAAAACACCTTGCTGCTTGTTATAAGTATAATAATGTGGCACTTCATTGTACAACAGAGACTTAGCGAAATTGTCTCTTTCGCAAAGGCGAAAGAATGCGAGCAAGGTGGTTTGTCTTGGGTTGTTCATTCTTTCTGCCACATTTTCTGGCTGAAAGTAAACTCGCTGCCCGCCTTCCAGGTGCACGTCAAGATGGATGACTGGCGGATACCTTTCATGAATAGGGAAACTCAAAATGCGCCAAACTGCCTCCGAAGAGCTTATGTATCGGCCAGATTGATACCTTGTCACTTCATCAAATTGGTTGTTATTTCTTAGTGCTATCATGGCTTGATCACTACCTTTATTAACATATTTACATATATATTTTATAGATTCGACGCTATTACAAATTTCAACATTAATGTGTGCTTGAAAAGCGTTTGACAAAACTGGAGAATACGGTACCACCCAACTATTATTTAGAATTATTTCTTGTCCACGGAATCTGACAGTAGCTGTGAAACCACCTTGTGACGGTGATCTTCGCCGGTATTGCGGATACCCATTTTCCCCAGCCATAGTTAGTTCTTTCAGTGCTCTGGGGTATTTTTTTGAGCATTGACCATCTTTCATGCACGGTGATTCCCTGTTTAAGAGGCCACATGGCCCGTGAACCATATGTGTTTTTACTATGTCATGCAAAATCGGATCTGCATTATAGTCCGGAAATTCTGCACTTATGACACTGTCTATAGCATCGGGACGAATTTTTTCTTCCAGCCACAGAAGAATGTGCGCGTGGGGTAAACCACGCTTTTGCCACTCGACGCTATACATAAAACAAAGAGTTGAACCGAAAACTTTCTCCTTTGTAAGTAGATTAATCAAGACTTTGAGTTTTAAATGAAAAATCCTAGCAATAATGTCATGTCTGTCGTATGACGCCTGTCCTGTGAGAAGTGCCTGGCAAATCTCCGTCCACTTTGGATTTGTTGTAAATGTTATAAAAAGGTCCGGCCGGCCGTATTTACGGACGTAACAAAAAGCATCTTGCGTTCGTTCGTGCATATACCGCGGACCGCCTGTGAAACTGGATGGCAAAATAACCAATCGACCCAAGTTTTCGACGTTATTATCTGATTGCATGGCGTCCCGCAAGTGCACGTATTCTTCAGCGCGTAACCGTCGCTGGTTAGTGCGAATATACACTAAACGTTCAGTTTCTATTTTTGCGTACATGTCCACAATAAATTGGCTGAACAAACCACGAAATCGTTGCAAATATACGAAACTGTTTTGCCTTATTTGTAAAAGGTAGGAATAGTATTGTTGAGCAGATATTTTTTTTTGATAATTAGTGACTCTCGTAGTAGGGTTCACTTGGTACAGCCCAAAATTGTACCCATCTTCACCATGACAATAAATTAGTGGATATTGCAGGGCGTCGTAAGCTCGGTGGGTTTCCAAAATGCGTTGAAGGCGATCGTCGCGTGTACGCAACACGATATCACGTCTCTCACACTCCTGGTCGACTAAAACAACTGCAACTTCATCTGCGACGGGTGCATTGTGTCTTCCACGGTGTTCACCCACAGGACGTCTATCGGCACTTATAACAATTTTGAAATCATTGCTGCCTTGTGGAATTGACTCCAATGCAGCTTTGAATTCACGAACGTACTGGTTAACGTGATGCAGCAATTCTTGAAGTTGACCCAAAAGCTCAGCATTGAGCTGGGGAAAATTGTGATTTCTAACATTGAGCTGTTGCGTGTAATCGGATACAAAATAAATTTGGAGAAATTTGGGTTCATTTTCTGGCAGCAAAGATCCAATAAGGTGATAAACTTGACCTTGTACTTTGAAGGTTGGCATGAACGGTCCTTCCGTTATTTGTTTTGCCCCAAAGGAAGTCATTTGGAAAGCACTGTTATATAAACGAATATTATCCAAAAAACGGTTCGACTGGGGATGATCGCCATTCAGGAGACTTTTAAGTAAGTGTGGTGGATCTTGGAAATTTGGAAGAACAATTTTTCCATTTGAGCAGCACATTCCATCTGTCTCTTTCCTCCATTTCAAAGCATGACAAAAATTACAAATTTCTCTCATGTCACCCACGAAAGTTAAGCCAGCATAATTAATTCTAGACGAATATGTGAACCCTGATTTTTCCCTATTGTCCCAAGGTAATAAAATATTTGCATCGTCATTTTCCATGGACTCATCAGCTCCGCTATTTGTTTCTCTATTCATATGGTATCGAGCTCGTTCTATTTCTAGGCGAGATTGACGTTGTTCTGCTGTTTCTGCTCGTCTTAGTTCATCTATTCTTTCCCTTTCAGATGCAAGATAACTTTCATTGTTTCTTTGTACACCTACATAGTTATGTCTAGCTATTTGTAATCGTTCTTCTCTTTGGGAGAGAGATTCAGACTCGCGCGAGAGAGCGTGTCGCTCTCGGACAGATGACAGACGTGCTTGGCGTTCCTCGATACTCTCTTGAGAACGCAAAGTCGCGGTCCGAGTTCTTTGCGAACTTAAGCGCGACTCCCTTTCTGTGAAAGTCTCTGACTCGCGTGAGAGAGACTGGCGCTCCCGATCAGCAGACAGCCGAACTTCGCGTTCCTGGATATTCTCTTGAGAACGCAAAGTCGCGGTCCGAGTTCTTTGCGAACTTAAGCGCGACTCCCTTTCTGTGAAAGTCTCTGACTCGCGTGAGAGAGACTGGCGCTCCCGATCAGCAGACAGCCGAACTTCGCGTTCCTGGATATTCTCTTGAGAACGCAAAGTCGCGGTCCGAGTTCTTTGCGAACTTAAGCGCGACTCCCTTTCTGTGAATGTCTCTGACTCACGTGAGAGAGAGTGGCGCTCCCGATCAGCAGACAGCCGGTCTTCGCGTTCCTGGATACTCTCTTGAGACCGCAAAGTCGCGGTCCGTGTTCTTTGTGAACTTAAACGTGACTCCCTTTCGGTGAACGTTTCCGATTCACGTGAAAGAGCGATGTGCTCTCGGTTAGCAGATAACCGTGCTTCACGATCTTCTTCCGATTCCTGAGACCTACAAAGTCTCATCCTTTTCGCATTTCGGCTACGCAGCGAAAGGTTAGTTTTTTTTCTTTGAGGCATTTTCAAGGAAAATTAAAGCAATAAACAAAACTAACAACACTTATGACTGAATAGCCTACAAACTTAAAAGATCGGTGCGTCGAACAGTCTAGTGTGACAACGTATCGTCTGTTCGTGGTCGTGACTCAACGAATTGGCAACACTAACTTACTGTATAACGATTGGCACTATTGGATTCAAACTACGAAGTAAATCAAATACAATCTTTACTTCGTACTTCAAACCAATGACCAAAGTTGACCAAACGAAACCAATAAGATAAGCAAATACTTTTTTTTCGACCAATTTAGAAAATCGATAAACCAAGCAACCAAAGAACTTTTACGACACACGCAAGAACTTTTAAGACACCTAACGAAACCCAATTTGCCTAGTAAACACGGTGGACGTCATCCTCGCGCGGAAAATCTTAACACCGCGATTCAGAAAATGACGTCATTTGCACAACGCCATCTATCGGATTTAGATTTCAACTATCAACATTAGTTCTATTTTTAGTCTTAAGATGTCGTTGCAAGTACTATACTTAATTGCGTAACGTAATATTTTACTTCTTGAACTCACTAAATTAATCATATCTTTTGATAGAGTGAACCGATTTCGATGAAACAAAAACTAAGTTAATCCTCAAGTTGCGTATAATTTTTGTATATAAACATTGTCAGCATTGAATTCGTAGATTTTACGTGATGTGCGCACAAACAAACAGACAAACAGACAAAAATTTCAAAAATGATGGAAATGGGTTCTGTTACTTATCTTTTCACACGCTGGCTATTTTTTGTTTCAATTTCTTCAATGTACAAAAATGACTTTTCTACAGATTTATTATATGTATAGATATGAGCTTATCACACAAGTGCACGAGGACTCGATGAACAAAAATACAATAATAACACAGACACTCAAATTTGATCTTTAACACGTAACGTTAAGGTAAACCCACCAAACATAGTCGGAGCCACCGGCATTATATATGTTTTTGTTAAGCTATTTTAATCATTATCTCGTTAACATTAAAGTTGAAAAGCTTTTAAGTCACACTACATAATTACAACCCAATCTTTAATTTCGCATATTCCCAACAAATTCTTGTGGCTTAGCGGTTTGATGCTGGATTGACGACGAACAGCATGTGGGTTCGAAAACACAGTCCACCTATACATCAGTTTCTTTTTTAATATGTTTTCATTTCTACAATATTGCTTGCAATATTAAAGAACGACCAATATGATTTTCGCCTAATAACTTATCTTGTAAACGGGTGGGTAATTTAAAAAACTTTAAGTTCACAGTTCTTTATAATGAATACGAATATTTATTTTTCAACTACCCACTTATTACAAGTTATGTGAAAATATTACCATTTTAAAAAGTTTATGTATAGTCTGTAGTTCTTTACAATAATACAAGAAATAGTTTTGGAATATAAATTCTATATTGAAAGCAAAACAATATCTTTGTCGCAGGATTTGATCTCGAACCTTGTTTTTCTCTGTCTTACACACAGACCACGAGACCAGAATTACTTGAGCTTAATAATTAAAATAAGCTATTACACTTATCATATTATAACAAATAGTTATAAAATATAACCTAATGCTAACGTTTTAAAGATCAAATTTGCGTGTCTATATTATTATTGTATTTGTTCATCAAATCCTCGAGCAGTTGGTTGGTTGGTTGGTGGGTTGGTTGGTGGGTGGTTGGTTGTTGGTGGTTGGTTGGTTGGTTGTTGGTTGTTGTAAATACTTTTTCTTTCTTTCTTTTTTCAGTTGTCTGATAAGCTCATATAAATTAAATAAACCTTAATTTTATATGAAGAGGGCCCAAAGTCGTTTGATTTTAGGGTGGGTCAGGTAATGTTGACAACAGTCTGTACTATCGTTTACACCTTGTAACAAGGCAGTGTTAAAGCCTTGTTTATTTTATGACCTCGAATTACGTTCTTTCCTACCTTTTTTAATTAAAAATTCAAATATTACTTGTTGTATCTGTCAATTGTCTCTGTTTTTATATTTAAAATTAGTTCAAATTCTTCAGTTAGCAGTTTTCAAGAGTTTTCAGACATGGTCCTGACAATAATACAATTTAAATCTGTACCTAATCACAGTGTATGGTGTACGCATAAGTGCTCCATAATATAATCAAGCCTACTGTAAATATTAAAATATACGTCTGAACTCGTCGTGGGTTTATCTTCATCCAACTCCTCCTCTACGTGTCACCGCTACACCACCTTCGGCTCCGCAACGTGACAACCTTGTAAAACTTTTTACAAAAAAAATACAACCGACTTCCATAAATAATACTAAAATATGCAAAATAACTTTAATTTCGGAAGTCGGTGTTTCTAGTTTGGTTTCTTCGTTATGTGACACCGACTTCCGAAATTAAAGTTATTTTGCATTTTTTAGTATTATTTATGGAAGTCGGTTGTATTTTTTTTGTAGTAAGTTTTTTATTTTTCACTTTTTAGTTGTTTTACCCCATTCTAAAACTAAATTAATAGTAAAGTTATGCCCGAATTGATAGCCTCAAAAATAGGGAATTTGAATGTAGTTGATGAAATTAGGGTGTATCAGGGTGAACTGTACAAATCTGTATACCCCTTCAGAGCGCATCAGCGTGATGTAATGTTGTGAAGTGGTGAAAACAATATACAGACATGCGATTGCAGCAATTCTGGAAGGTTTGCTATCATCTATTGAAGAGTTCCATTGTGTATCTCCGAAGTTCTTCATCAGATCTTCACCAAATTAAAATGGGACCAAATGTAAAGCAACAGCTTTCAAACAAAAAAAAAAAATTCAAAATCGGTTCACGTAGTAAGAAGTTATGAGGTAACACATAAAAAAAATACAGTCGAATTGAGAACCTCCTCTTTTCTTTGAAGTCGGTTAATAAAATGCGGGAGCCTGTTAAGGCGCAGTTATACGACTTTTAAAGGTTTTTATTTGAACATCACGTCTAAACGACTAGTCTTATTTCTTTGAAAAAAATATATGTTACTCTAGACTATTTTCGTCGTAATTTGATCTCAGAATATTTTGAATTATATTTTTATAACATTGTGTAATTAATTTGTAAAGTTATGTCTAAAGCGGATAAAAAATTGAGAATCACGCAAAAACTATAAAGCGTATTTCTATGAAACCTTCACCATTTTAAAGATCATTTAATTATTCATAATTTAGTCTCAGAGTTTTAGTATAATACTTGTTGTTTTATGTGTAATAAATTAATAATGCGTCTAATTTCGGACAGCGCTCCTTGATGGGTGAGTCCTATTACTGGGTGGACATACGACGCGTTACGTGAGCTCAGCGCAGAACACGCAAGCTAACCACTCAAGGTCGTTGGCAGCTAATAGCGCCGTAACTGTTTTTATTCAAATGAAAAATTAGTACTCGTAGTATTAAGTTGGCAAATAATTTAAATAAAATAATATTGTTGGTGACAGCAAGCATCTGTGGACTAGGCGAGAGTATTGCGGATTACACTAGGTTTGACAACATAAACCTCGCTCTCAGTATGTGCCAAACCAGTCATTTTTACCCGACTGCGCGACTCAAGAGAAGGTAATGTGTATATCAGCCTATGTATGTATGTACGAATATGTTTATTCCTTTGTGGCGATTTAGGTAGCAAACGCGTGGGCGGATTTTGATAATTCTTACGTCAATTGATTCGTCTTAATCTTGCGAGTGCTACTAACGACATGACAGTAATCAAAATACAATATGGCGACAACCAAACGCCATATTTATTAAGTGGGGTATCAAAATAAAGGGGTCGAGGAAGTGATTCCAAAAATATAACTCACTAAACCGTAGAAAAAAAATATAAAAAAACCCATACAAGTCACATTTCAAGCAGTCTGATACGGTTGGTGGCAGAACATCAATAATTTAACTAAAATAACTGTCACCAACTGCATCAGACTGCTTGAAAAACTTGTTTGGAACTTTTTAGTTATTTTTTTACAGTCGGGTTTTTTCACTTGTTTTTCGCCACACCCGCTAGATTCGCGCCCTAAGCACATCTAAAATACACACACACGTTTCAAACTTAATAACAACCCAGCAATATTTACGTCAAACACAAACAAGTACGAGCAATAACATGTTACTTTGACATCAGAATAATAATACAGCAAACCCACTGGCTATGTAAATATTAAGGGACTGCATCAAACGTTATTTGCTAGCTCTGCACACAGAGTAAACTAATTTGTTATATGTCCCGTTACAATGATACAGTGTAGCTGCAATACTCTAGTAATATTTTTACTCTGGAATTGTGAACAGAGAGTTTTCCCTGAGGTCAGTGAGACGACTAAAGTTGTGTAAAATAAGTGCAATTTAGCGCAATGTCAGGGCTTTTTGTTATAAGTTGGAAGTTTTGAATACAGAAGGATAAATAACTACCCCCGGTTATTAAAACCGTTTTAGGGCCGATTTCACCATTCTCTATAAAAACTAAGTTTTACTAAACTAAGCTTAGCGTAATTAAAAAAAATAATCTTAATTACTATAAAAATGAATATAGTGAGTTAACCTTCAAAGATAGACCTATGCTGTCGCTGACTTTTTTTTAGAACTTTAAAAGGAGAACAATCAGAAAAATTATGTATGACGACGGACGTCATACGTAATTTTTCTGAAAAGGATTTTGTTTTCCCGTTTTTGCCACATTTTTCATTGATGCTCCGCTCCTGTTGATTGCAGCGTGATGTTATATAGCCTATAGCCTGCCCCGATAAATGGACTATTCAGCACAAAAATAATTTTTCAATTTGATCTAGTAGTTTCTGAGATTAGCGCGTTGAACCAAAGAAACAAACTCTTCAACTTTATGACAGCGGCTAAACGCGTTTCAGCGAGCATAAACGTCGAAAACTGGGCGTTTAGAATTGGTGAAATCGGCCCTTAGTGTATCATTGGTAAAACTACTTTAAATTGACACAAAAGCTATCGTAAGTAAACTGGAATCAACATCCATACTATTATTATAAATGTGAAAGTAACTCTGTCTGTCTATATGTCTGACTGTCGGACTATGAGAGTGAAGTTACAGAGAGTGAACCTGTGTCTGCGCACACGCTTGTTCACTATAATATCTCCTGCGTACTTGGCTAATCTCTCTTGAAATTGGCCACAGTGATCGAAATTCGATCGGGAGGCTATTTATTAAAAAAAAGTAAACACAAATAAAAGAAGAAAAGAAATAAAAGTTTTATTATTATTTTATTATTGCCTATTCACGTCTTAACGGCTGAACGGCTTTAGATGAAACTTGGCACATGGGTAGACCAAGTTCTGGATTAGGACATAGCGTACTTTTCATCCCGGGAGTATGTATTTGCATTTCCTTTCGACTTTCACATCGGCAAAAGTAAGTAAACCTACTATAAGCTCTCAAATTGTAATCTAGACCATCATCAGACAGATAATGTTCGAGCGTCTTCGGAAACTAAGAAGATAAGAAACCGGTCTAATGCAAACCAATTCAAGAGTAAGTAGCGTCCTCTTTTATTGGCAGGCTTATATTTAACTCGTTTGTCCTGACGCATCATCATTAATGGTATATATATTTAGATTGTTACATAGATTCATCTTGTGCTAACCGAAACCTATAAATTTGATCAACGAAACGCCTTTTTTATTGTTGATAGGCACGCGTTTGACCACTATCTCACCTGATGGTAAGCGATGATGTGGTCGAAGACGGAGCACGCTTGCCTAGAAGTAACCTATTCACTCTTGACTTAAAGACTCTCAGGTTGTAGCTATCAGGAAACACAGACTGCGGCAGGGAATGCCACTCCCTAGCTGTACGCACATGCAAAAAAAAATAATGTGTTCCTAAAACGTTTTGTGCGTGTGGATGGGATGTCCACCATGTACCGGTGGCACATCGCCGTACGTCTTGTGGTTCGTTCATGGAACGGGCTTGGCGGAATCAAATTGTGCAATTCCGTCGCACACTCAACAAAATGTAACCGATAGAAAACCGACAGGCTAGCAACTCGGCGTCTATGCTCAAGACATTGGAGCTTCGACTCGAGGAGCCTATCATTGCCGATGATCCTTTTGGCTCCTCCTGGCTCATCCTCTTGGCTCCTGTCTGCAAACGAACACGCCGATACGACATTTGGTCGCCAGGAGAAGCCTACTTACGAATTTTCACTTACTTGCAATGCACCACCATGGGTCCTGCAGCAGGATTGGTAGCCAGTCGCCTGCCGACCACTGCACGTACACGCCGCCTGAACTCCAGCAGTGCGTTGCTAAATGGACATGTGTGAGAGTGCCACTGCGTGTAGTGGAACTGCAGGATGAACCGCTCTTCTACCACCACCTGTGGGAAAACATAGAGGTGAGAATCGTAGAGCAAAGTAGCCTTCCTCATCATTCTGTCTGACCATATGAGCGTAGGCAAACTACTTTTGAAACCCCAGGAACACCTGCCACTCAGATGGGGATTGCAGTGGCCTATATTATGGAAAGCACTCAATCGGTTGCGTACTCAGGTAAGCCACTGCAAATACAACTTGACAAAGTGGGGTTTTATAAACTAGTGTGATACCCAATGTAAGTCTTGTTCTGGACTGGGGTGTCCAGAATACGACTCACATACTGGAATGCCCCAAGTGGCCATACACCTGAACTATGGAGGACCTGATGAACGCTATAGACGCTGCAATTAATGTGGTCAGCTTCTGGACCCACTATATTTAATAAGTAAGGAAACCCTCGATTCAGAAGAAGAACAAGCTTAGGCAGGCCACAAACCTGATAGACTCATGTGTTGATCGAAGTAGCAGGCTAGAGTTGGATGTAAATGGGAGGCACAAGACCGAGCAAAACGGCGTGCAGTGGAGGAGGTTGACCCTCAGCATTCGGTGGTTATAAGATGAAGATGATTTTATATAGCCTTCTCCCAACTATGTTGTGGTCGGCTTCAAGCCAAACCAGGTGCAGCTGAATATCAGTAAGTCAATACTAATCGGAATTCCATAGCCTAGTTATTCAACCCGGGCCTGCGGACGGCGAGTAATGGGTAGCTCGCCGTCCGATCAGCACCAGGCCCGTGAGTCGACGGCGCGTAGTGTTCCACGCGCGCCTCAAAGAGAATTTGTCAGCCACCACTGACGGGGCCCATCATGGCCGGTGCCTGCATGCCTGGGGGTAGCGGATAAATTATAACAGAGTTACCGCTCCCCTGGGCACTCAGGGAGGGAAGGAACAGGGGTGGCTTTTAGTCAGTAAGAGTCTGACACGCCTTCCCGCTCCGCCCAGAGCGGGAGATATCATTGGAGGATTTCCCAAACCCCAAAAAAAAGCCCAGTTATTCAGGAGAATAAAGAGTGTGGAAAAACATGTTTTAAGCAACAAACTAAGGATCAAAGCCCCAGAAGTTTCAAGAATATTACTGCTGACAGCCAAAATTACTTCACAGAGGAGCTGTGAAACAGAACAATTCTGAAATTCGAAAGAACTCTACGTAAAAGGAGTTTAAACTATCAGTCGAAGTTCAGTAGAAGTAACCTATCCATTCACTCTTGACTTAAAGACTTGGTTACTTTTTTTATTTTTTTGGGGGTGGGAAATCATCGTATGACTTCTTCCGCTCTAGGGTGGAGCGGAAGGGCGTGTTAGACTCTTACTGACTAAAACCCACCCCTGTTCCTCCCTGCCCTGAGTGCCCAGGGGCGAGGTAACTCTTTCGAATTTATC
Organism: Polia nebulosa; assembly: GCA_951329385.1. Lineage (NCBI taxonomy): Eukaryota > Metazoa > Arthropoda > Insecta > Lepidoptera > Noctuidae > Polia > Polia nebulosa. The sequence goes on from OX589605.1 coordinate 10,807,664, forward strand.
CTCAACCCCCGGGCAGAAGACTTGGTTACTTCATTCTCATTTCGGTAATTTCAAAATAATGAATTATTCTGTACCTGATTTATCAGCTTTTGTGAGCAACCACAAAAAATCATTATTATTACTGATTTGACATGATTACATTTAATATGAATATTTAAAGTTAAAATGGGCGAGTTGATTGTATGAATGAATAAACGACAATCGTGTACAATCCAATTAATTTAACTACTTAACAAAATATTTGCTTAATTTATTAATTAATTGTTGTTGTGTTGCCTATTGTCGTCGTGTTTGCAATTAATTAATAAAGTCATAAACGATTACTTAACACTAATGTATTATTTCTACGAGGCGTTTTCGTAAATTCACGCTAGTAATCTTCGTAGGGATAGGTTGGAAGTATGTAGTAGGTACTTTATGGTGTATTTTCACTTCCTTCTCCATAGAGATCTACGCTTTGGAATGTGCAATTAGCTTCATCTTTCTGACTGACCGAGATGACAATTCAAAAGTGCCTGTAAATGGTTTATTTGAAATAAATGCTTTGAGCTTATCTTCTCGTCTCACATACCACAGTGTCTCAAAGCGACAGTCTATGACCACTGCGTGTTGCCAGTGATGACTTATGAAATCGAAGCGGTCGCTCACAATGGTTCTCATCAGAAGGTTTATAGTCACCCAAAGGTTAATGGAGAGAGCAATGCTCGGAGTTTCCTTGCGTGATTGAATCAGGAATGATGATATCTGCAAGAGAACTAAGGTTACCGACATGGCCAGAAAAATCGCCAAACTGAAGTGGCAGTGGGCAGAGCACATTGCTCGCACAACAGATGGTCGATGGGGCTGAAAAGTTCTGGAGTGGCGACCGCATACCGGAAGACGCAGCGTGGACCGTTGACATGGTGAAGGTCGCGAGTAGCCGATAGATGCGAGACGCACAGGACCATATGTAGGGAATGCAATCTCTACTTGAGATTACAATCCCGCGAGATCCCGGCATTTTCGATATCTCGGAAGTATATCAAAAAAAATTGTTTGAATTGTCGCTATGTACCCAGCAGCTGAAAATGCCCTCTCTGATTCAACACTGGTTGGTACCAGCGTGAGTAAACAATTATAAGCGAACTGTAAAAAACTACTCCTTGTTCCTCTACACTCAAATAGATCCATATCTTTCTTTAGGAGTGACTAACCTATGTATGCTCATAGATACACGCAAAAAAAAGACTTAGGTGCTGTCACAGTCTCTTCCAATTCCTCTTGAAGAGCCGTGTAATTTTTGCAGCAGCAGCACGTACCTAAATCCTCTGCAATTCTTCAAAGAGGCAATTCTTTTTCGTTTTCTATATTTGCTACTGTGGTATTAATCTCATTACCAGAAGTTGAATCCCGTCAATCTTGAGCGAGATCTCGTGACATTATGCTCCGGGATTGATCTCAAAAAATGATACGAGACCTTGCGAGGTCGAGATCTCGCGAGATCAGGATTGCATTCCCTAAGACGTCCACTGGTGGACATACGGTATCCAGCAGTGGACGTCTTTCGTCTGAAATGATGAACTCATTAAAATGTAGGAAAAAAATACTTGAAAGCTTTCAAATTTTTTTTTCCGAAACAATTGCCATCTAACCTCCTCAATCCAGCTCAGTTACTAATGTTAAACTAACTTATAGCTTATTGAACTGCATCTAGTTGGCGAAGAAAAATCATAAATAATAAAATCCTGAACTTCTGTTGCAGATGTGAGAATAATTTGCTTAACAAGAAATAAATGGATCCGCAGACTACTTGAGACTGAGAAATATTTCTCCCAACCCCTTTGTGTAAACTAAGTTTTCAAATAAAGAGATTGTTTCAAATATTTCAAAGGGATTTCTATAAGAGATTGCAAGAATAAATTTGTGTTTATTATTTAACACTAGAATCTGCCAGCGGCTTCACCCGCGTGGAATGATCATCTTCATCATCAGCCTTTTAATGTCCCCACTGTTGGGGCACAGGCTTTCTCTCTTTGAGAGGGTGTGGGCCGTAATCCACCACGCAGGCCCAATGCGGATTGGTGGATGTCACATGTTTTAGAATTTTTGGTTCTAGGACGTTTCCTCACGATGTTTTTCTTCACCGTTTTGAGAGCAGTGATGTTGAAATAATTTACACAAAGTAAAGCGCCTGCCTGGGTTTGAACTCACGACCTTCAACTTGTAAGTCACTGCCAATACCACTGGGACACCACTACTCATCGTGAAATGACTACTTTCCCCCATTTTAAATTATAGCCTATATGTTTTACTGTCGTGTAAGCTATATTACTGTAAAGTTTCATCAAAATCCGTTCAGAGTATTTGCGTGAAAGAGTAACTACATCGTACGGTACATCGTCCATCCATTCACATTTTCACATTTATGTTATTAGTGGGATAGGTTATAGTTATAGATGTGGATGGCTATAGGATGAGGGGAAAGCCAAAGAAACGATGGATGGACTGTGTGAAAGAGGATATGGGTAAAAAGGGGGTGACTACAGAGATGACGGCTTATAGAGAAGTATGGAAGCATAAGGGCAGGAGAATGATGATGAGGTTATAAGATAGGAAATAGGATATGAAGAAGGATAAGACAATGTCAGTTATTTAAGAAAATGGTGGGGGGAGATGAAGGTATTAGTTAAAATCAACAAGATCACCAATAGTACAACATATCACATTAGAACTAGGTATCCGGCTCAACCATGGAACCTTGGACAATGCTCAGTAACTAACTACTTTGAAATGCGCTAGATGGACCAAGGCGTTAACAGAATGGATCCCAGTAGAAAGTAAAAGAAAGCAAGAGAGATAAAGATAGAGATGTCAAGACATAATTATTTGGCCAACGTTGTGGACCGAACTAGGTGCAGAAAGCGCGTGATAGAAGAAACGTGTGGAGCGATTCAGGAGAGGCCTACGCCGCAGAGGCGATCGCTACGAATAGCGATGACAAATGCTAATAGATGAAAGGAAACGAAAGTGAGAAAAAGGGTTGAAGATTTCTTTTAGAAGTATTTTGAATTTTTTGAATAGTTTCCATACATAATTAAGTTTATAAAATTATGGGAAAGGAAAGAAAATTAGGGGAAGGGATATTTTATTTTTTTAAATTTTATTATTGTCTACATTTATGACCACACAAGAATAAACTGAATTAGGTGATATTACAGCTTATAGGATAAGTGATGATCGTAGTGTATTGAAATTATCGATGCCCATGACAAATCAAACAGTTCTCGCTGAAAAATCAGAAAGTAGACTGCCTTTTTTCTTGTGATATCAGCCTGCCCCCTATTCCTAACCACTGCAGCTCCTGAAAGTTAGAATCAACAGTGGCGACCACCAGAAAAACGCCGAAGCAATAAAGCTCGATGAGTACTGGAGAAATAATTAAACTGTCTTGGGTGTCACAACGAAATTAATTAGAAAAGAACAGCGGAGGAGTATGAAGCAGTATTTTTTTTGGATGAAACTGATGAAGACTGTTTTTAACAGGATAAAAAAATGCCAAGGGGTAGCGGATGAATTCGTAACAGACTTACCGCTCCCCTGGGCACTCAGTTAAGGAAGGAACAGGGGTAGGGGGGGGGGGGGTCGCTCCTCCAAGAGCTGGCGAAGTCATTGGATGAATTCCCACTCCCAAAAAATCCCGGAGTGATATTTTAAGAAGTAACCCCCTCTATGTGCCATTGAGGTAAGTATCCCAGAATCCCTGGTCTATCCCCAAAAATCCAGCGCATTTTGAAGGTTATCCCCGAAAAAAAAATGTTATATATAAGAATAGTATAATGTACTTACATTCTTTTCACTCTTATACAGCCTGAACGTTCGTATGTGGAAGTTGGCAAGCTCCTCCTCCTGTACAATGCCGACGCTGATGTCTCCGTACGTCTCGTCCTTCTCTTTGTTCGGCGGCCAGTATTGGACGCACATCACCTGGTAAGAACAGAAGATATAAATTTGGATAAAGCCTAATTAATAATATTCGTCAGGTTTGAAAGATTAAGGTAACTTCTTGCCTATACGAATAATAATAATAATAAAAAGGCGTTAATTCCAAAACCAGACATCAAAACAATTACATATGTATTTATGTACAATTAGGTTACAAGATGTCACGAGTTTCAGGGTGCCTCGTGGAATAAGCCTCCTCTAACCGCTTCCATTCTCGTCTGTCACGCGCAACTCTCCTGGAGTTCAGACCTACTGGTGCCGATTCTGCTGTGCACAAACTAAACTTAATTTAGGCTACTGCTATCTTTTTCTCTTTAATAAAACAAGAAAGAGACGGACGTAAATTAGAGCTGTCAAATTTAGTCGACCTAATATTTCCATACAAATTAAGGGTACCTACACGTGAAAACATGTTGACTAAAAACTTTTCATAGCTATAGCCGTCCTGTTCTCGCACTACCAGATCATCTTCTCATCTGGAAAGCTGTCTTCTTTGGTTCCTTTTGCCATCTCTAGAATACCATTCAGTCACTGGCTTGGTGCATTTTCCTTTAGTGTCATCGCGGGGCCCATCAAGGGGCCCATCGCGGCCGGTGCCTGCATGCTTAGAGGTACTTAGCGGATAAATTCTGAAAATGAGTTACCGCACCTCTGGGCACTCTGCAGGGAAGGAACAGGGGTGGGTTTTAGTCAGTAAGAGTCTGACACGCCCTTCCGCTCCACCCAGAGCGGCAGAAGTCATTGGATGATTTCCCAACCCACAATAATAAAATAAATAAAAAATAATGGTCTGGATGTTCTTGTGGTTCCCGTTGGATTATTTTCGACTTTCACGCGGGTGAAGCCGTTGGAAAACTTGAGAATAATACTTACATTTATCAAGAAAAACAGATATTTAAAAAAAAAAGAAAGAAAATACTTTTATTTACGGTAAACATGACGCAAAAAGACAGAAATACAACAAAAAGAAAAAGCAGGAGGAAAACATGCGTCACATCCACGCAAAACAGCCATCGCTCAGCTTAGTACTGTGACCCTATGCGAGACAAGAGCCCCAGCGCTGGTTTTTAGCGACAGCCGGCGCTAACTTAATGACGCCGACCGGTGCAGCAAACAATGAGTAAACTAAATACTATACAGCGTAATAAATATTCCTATCGTATTCGTATTCGTATCTATTCCTTTATTGCTACAGGAAACATCGGTCTCAGGAGATTGACTACATAACAAAGCCCTCTAAGAACACGAGGCGAGAAGGAGGAGGAAGACGCGTAATACGCCTCATGCCTCTTTATTGACAATGGTGTTGATTCTGTTATGCACAAACTTACGTAATTTAGGCTATTGCTATCTTTTTCTCTCTAATATAACAAGAAAGAGACGGATGTAAATTAGAGCTGTCAAATTTAGTTTGAACTAATATTTCCATACAAATTAAGGGTACACGTAAAAACATGTAGTCTAAAAACACGGCGAAGCGCAAGGCATAAACTAGTTTGACATCTCTAACTTAGTGCATAGCTATAGCCGTCCTTTTCTCGCACTGCCTTTTAGTAAAAGATAGCAATTCTCTAATTTTAGTTTAGATATTGAACAAGAGAATCCGTGCCATTGTTACAAATAAATAAAATAAAAGATTTAATACTGATATCGAATACTAAAGCTAAATAACTCAACAGCCCGCTCGGGTGTTGAAATGCACTCAAAAGCAAAACTCGCATATTCGTACGCTAAACTATTCAAACTCATAACTCGTTCACACGAACGCGTTTTTGCTTCATGAAATAAAACAGAGACTACACGAGAACGTTCACAAATAGTCTGAATTTTTTACACTGCTTAAAAACTTAACGAGCGTACGATTTTACTGCTTTAGTCTGAACACACCCTCATTTTGTGCTTAAGCATTTGTAGATTTAATAGACGGAATTCTTTATGATATAATATATGTGCTCATAAATTAGTGAATAAGGTATTGAGTGAAAACCATTGGGATACATAATATTTTTTTTTTGAGACAAGCCCGCCGCACTATTCCCAAACCACTGTAACTTCTGTAAGCCAGATTCAACAGTGGCGACCACCAGAAAAAAACGCCGAGGCAATGAAGGTTGACGAGTCCCAGAGAAACGATTAAAATGTCTTGGGTCCCGCAACGAAATTAATCTGAAAAGACAGCGGAGGAGTAAGAAAACACGATTTCCACTTCCCTCCTAATCAAGCGGGAAACAGAACAAAGCTAGGCCATTAGGCACAAAGGGGGCATTTACAACTGGGGGTCAAGTTGCTAAGCACCACTGCTTAAAAACACCAATATTAATGAGTCCAAAAAAAAAAATTGTGACCTGTTACACTTCATTCCAATAATGGGTATGGCAAAAACGCTTGAACACACGGAAATTCGTTCTAGTTTCCACAAGGCAGAATAGAATAGAATAGAATACTCTTTATTATGTACACCATATAAATTACAATAAAAATATGAGGTCCTAAGGTGAGGTATAAGGTCCTTGTAATAGACAACTCCAGACGTGGGCTGAATACTATCCAACATAATATTGCGTTCAGTTTGCCAAAAAGTAGGTACACTCCCATAGGATATGATGTGCCGATTATTCGTATTCGCAATCAGGTGTAGAACATTGACATAAAGGTGAGGCAACAAACTTGAAGGAAAATAATTTACGCTTTTTTTTTTTTTTTGGGTGTGGCAAATCATCCAATGACTTCTCCCGCTCTCGGTGGAGCGGGAGGGCGTGTCTGACTCTTACTGACTAAAACCCACCGCTGTTCCTTCCCTGCCTGAGTGCCCAGGGGTGCGGTAACTCAGATTCGAAGCTTGCGTTGCGTATTATGAGTCGAGATTTGGGTTGTTTTAAAAGATTTTTTATTGCCAAATTTTTGTATATCAAAATAAATCAAAAGCAATTCTTTGCCCATTTTTTCTAAAATTTTACTAAGTTAAATATTTTTTTCTCATAAATTTTATAAAACAGTGGTAAAAAGTGATTCATACATTATATAGACAACTTTTGCAACAATACGATCAAATTTTTTCATACCGTTTAGATGTCAAAACGATTCGTAGTTATGTGATATTCTAAACCCCTTACTGCAAAAGTTCACAAAAACGTCATCAATTTGTGGTCGATTAGGTAATCGTAATTGTAATAAAAATAAAAAAAACCGGCTCATACATTAGATCATAACTGAAATGATCTTTCATGTTGTGCATTAAAACTTTTAGAAATACATTATTTTAACTGTAAAATCACGTAAATCAGCAAAATCGGCAAAATTTCGTGTCCGGCCTCTTAAGATTGTTCTACTTTCACGGCGATTTACATCGAGTTTATTAAATTCCCTAAGGATACGAAAGTTAGGGGAAGAGATACGTCCTAAACATACGGCTTAAAGTGTGTTCACTCGGACACTGTTTACAAGACCGTCTTTAGCACATCCGTTTTTCAGTATCTTTATAAGTATTTTAACTAATATTTATAATTCTTTATTTTTCATTAAATTACGTTCAAGTTTACTATAGTGGATGCCTTAAACTAAAACAAAATGACAAAAAATAATTGGACTTACAGCATGTAACAAAACCCTGTCCGATCCTGAAGGGTAGTTACTTGGTATCGTACTGCGTACACATATACGTAATCATTTAATGGTTACGAGATAATTATATTTTCCCAATGAAAATAATTAATTCAGAAAAACCTAACAAAGGCAACACTGAGCGCTCGACAAAGTTCACCTACTGTTTCGTGTCAAACATGAGCGAGACAGAGCGCCTACAGTACGGCTAGTGCAGGGCGGTATCGTTAGAAATAAAAATAGGTAAAAATTAAAAGATTTCGCCGGCCGGTGGAGTGTTGTCAACTTATGAAAATTTGCCATAACTTTTTTTTATAACAAAAAATCTATAACTTTTGGTTTATAGGAGTTACATTTTTTTTACAACTTTTTGTAGTACGTATGTTAAACCAAGAATACGCCTTTATTGGATTGGACAGGGTTTTTGTTACATGCTAAATATGAATTTTGATAAAAAAAACTAATTGTGGGCCGCCATTAGGTAAGTGTGGTCTTATTTCTTTTGTGACATGGTCCGGTGGAATATAAAAATATATGGCTTGAGCGGTTTAAAAAATTAACTCACATAAGTGCAGGAAATAAAATAATCATAAAACCCGACTACAAAAATCAACAAAAGTGCTCAAGCAGTCTGATAAAGTTAGTGGTATTAAATCTGCGGTTGACCAAAACAATTAATACCTACCACAAATATAAAAAGTGTGTGTGTACTTAGTACGCACTTAAGAAGTTATACTTCTTTGGCGTAACAAGGTAAAAAACAAAACTGTCACAAAGTTTACAAAAGGAAAACAATCATTCTTCATGAACCACAGACTATAGCTAACTTCAGGGTGTCGGTGCCCGGCCCTGGTCCAGGCCATGGTACGGAGCAAGAGGGAATAAAAGCGGAAGCAGTCTCCTCCTTCTGCGAAGCAGTAATGCTCGCGAAGGAGGAGGCGGAACAGGCGAGGGAGACTCAACAACAGAGTCGCCCTCACGCCCTCAGCAGTTTCCGCCGCTGGAGACGCCCTGGGCGAAGGACCTCGAGACGATCTCCGGCCACCGTAGACCCGGGCTTGCGGACGGCGAGTAGTGGGTAACTCGCCGTCCGATCAGTACCAGGCCCGAGAGTCGACGGCACGTAGTGTTCCACGCGCGCCTTAATGAGTTGTCAGCAAAATATGACGGGGCCCGTCATGGCCGATGCCTGCCCAGGGGTTGTGGATAAATTCGAAACAGAGCTACCGCGCCCCTGGGCATTTAGGGCAGGGAAGGTACAGGGGTGGGTTTTAGTCAGCAAGAGTCTGACACGCTCTCTCGCTCCACCCTAGAGCGGGAAATGTCATTGGATGATTTCCCAACCCATAAAAAGAAGGGTGTCGGTTCTTGCTAACTTCAGGGTGTCGGTTTTTTGTGACTGTGTGTGCGCGCATCGTAAAAATTTATTCTCATCATTTTTCCCTAACGCGCCAAAAGAAGTATAACTTCAAAAATTTAGACAATCGTCATAACTAATACCGTCAAATTTCATTTCAATCAAAAGCCTCATTCTACCCCATAAATAACAAAACAAGTATCACCATTTGAATACATCCCAACCCTCGACAGCCCTCAAAGTTCACTACAACTTCCCTCTTCCCTCTTGAGGGAAACTGCCTCAACAAATCATAAAGCGATCAAACAATACCGGCCGATCCCTCTCTTCTTGTTTGTTTAATCCCGTCAGATTAGGTAGCTGCCTAACTCCGACTTATAGGTATAACAAGATATTCGGATTTCCAGATTACATTATACAATTCCATTAAAAAACATTCAATAAATAATCCAATTCAATAAACAAACCGATTCAATAAAAAAATGTCATTAAAAAAAAATACAATTAAATAAATAATCCTATTCATAAAACAATCCAATTCAATAAAAAAAAACCGACCAAGTGCTAGTCGGACTCGCGTACGAAGTGTTCCGTACCATTATCTATAAAAAACGGCAAAAAAATCATGTCTGTTGTACCGATACAACAGACATGATTTTTTTGAGCTCCGAAGCTCCACTTAAATATTTTGTTATTCTGTTTTTTTAGTATTTGTTGTTAAAGCGGTAACAGAAATATATCATCTGTGAAAATTTCAACTATCTAACTATCACGGTTCATGAGATACATCCTGGTGACAGACGGACAGACAGTGGAGTCTTAGTAATAGGGTCCCGTTTTACCCTCTGGGTACGGAACCCTAAAAAGAGAACCTGGATCAAACAAATGCCTTTCAGGACAGTTAATCAATGATTTGGTCGTAGCCACACGGGAACTGCAAATAACTGAAAACGGCTTACATCAAAGCTGTACAAAATAATGGTGTTTCGATCCGCCAAAGCCGAAATCAAATAATGGCGGTGCATGGCCTGAATACCACAATGACAGGCACAGCCTTCTTTGATCAGGGACGCTTTTCATTTGCGCATCGGATCAAATATTTGTATGGCCTACAAATCGGCATTGTTTCGAATCACACTGTTTGAGTGTGGAGTAGGTATGTATAGGATGTAACTGGTTCTACCCTTGGCAATAAACAACTTTTTTTAAGGAAAAATAGAATTTTCCCAAAACAAAAAAAAATACTTTTGATACAAAATCATCAGCTGGTAAAAATTGTTTTTGAGAATTTCCGCAGGTTTCCGTAAAGAAAGGGTTGTTCATATCGATGGGCAGATGCAGTTTTGAAAATATGACCACACCTTTCCGTTACACCTTGTATAGATGGTTTGTGAGAGGCTTGTAAATACTTTATTTATTAATATTAGATTAATAACTGGAGGCTCGTGACTTACTTCGTATAAAACATAACCCCTTCATATGGAAATATTGGAAAAATGATTTTAATTGAGAACCAATCTTTGATTTAGTGTTTTTGGTATTTCTAATGTAACAAATGAGATAAGTACGCAGGCAACAGACTCCATGGTCGTTCGTCTGAGTGTCTCATGTTTAAAAAGTCACGCATATTGAAGATTTAAGTGCGTAGAGTTTATTTACTATTTTTTACCTGCCTCAGATACTCAACCCCTTTTACCAACTGTGCACATTTTAAAATAACTACACCGTATATGTATCTGCGGAAGAAATATAAACGAAGGCGACACCAATAAAAGATACAGCGAACTGCCTGTCATAAAACAAATACGAGGAATATCTTAGAAATTCTTGTAAAACTTGATTGCTATATATAAACTCTGCGAAGAAAGTGTTCTTTCAGTATTCTGTAATAACATCTTCCTTATAAACTTGCCTCGTAAATATAGATGCCCAAATGTTTTAAATTGGGATCGCGAACAAAACCTATGGAAGACAATGCAAGGCTGGGCTCTAAAAATCTGGGCATAGCATTGATTTTAGTAGCAGTGCAGGTGTATTCGTTAACTCAGTTGACACCAATTTTATAGGCAGCAATGTACGGCAAAGTGCCTATCAAATTGATGTCAACTGAGTTAGCGAATACGCCCTCAGGTCTCTCCTACGTCTGTTTTTCCAGTTATTAACACCTATTCTGTTAGTTATTACCTCTCTTGGAGTAAACTTCAATCAACAAAATTGTCAGTTACAGCTATAGTTTTACGTCCTTGACTCGAGAGTTTTTTCCGTTGTCATGCTGGCTGAGTTTTGTGAAGTGGAGAAAGTTCCCTTTAAAATTACTTAAAATGTGGATGTAAATCAGTCGAGTTCGATCAGTCCAAAATGCATGGGATTAATCCAAAGGTTGGTTTTCTTAGCGTATCAATGGCATAAATAGAATATTTATTTATTCAAATTCATTGCCTGGCCTAGTATTTAGCCACGGCAATGCCGTCCGCTGACGCAGTCATTAGATCCAGGAACTGGTGGTGCAAGATGATGATGTATTTGGTTGTTGATTAAATAATTTTGTTCACTAGACGTCAGTTCTTCATTACATTAGGAAAGCGAACTCAGTATTTCATTTCCAAGGAAATGGAGTATGAAATAGCGACAAATTTTGTACAAGAATCGCAATGAAAGCGAATTGCGCGGACGGAATGGCTTCATTTGCAAGTGGGTCTTTAGTAATTATGTCGCGAATCGGTGTTGCTGAGTAGGGACTAATATTTTTGTTTTATTTTGCAGAATGGTGTTTTTATTTAGAGCGTTTGCAATGGTTTAATTTTGTATGTGCGTTTACGCTTCAGTTTTGAAAGACATTTTTTGTTAGAAAATCAAGAACCTAATTCAAGAATGGTTATAACGGAACGAATAAAGTACCGTAGTAGCAGGATAGGTTTGAGGTGGCTTTGGGAATAGATACTCACCTGGATGACTAAAGGACAGGCATTTGCCGAGCTGTGGGATACAACTAGCTAAATATCAGCTAAAATCATTGTGACCGTTCCTAAATTACCTACTTGCATTCCCTGATATGTCTATGAATCTTGCGCACCTTGAATCACCAGATTTTTTTTTGTTTACGTGCAAGAAATTATAATTACGACAAGAATCACACAATAAAACTTGTAAGCGGGGTGAGGTTTTGAAAATAAAATCTTAATTCTTTTTATTTTCAATGAAGTGAAAAGTTCCTTAAAAAAGTTGAAAGTTCCTTAAAAAAGTTAAAAGTTCCCTAAAAAGTTGAAAGTTTTTTAAAAAGTTGCAAGGTCATTAAAAAGTTTAAAGTCTTACCTTAATGAAATCGAAAGTCTTGGTGAGCATGACGATGGCGGCGGCTCGCTCCTGCCATATCATCCGCCAGAAGTCAACCACCGTGTCTTCGGTTGGACCCTGAGTTACGATGTACGCATTTGGTTTTAATATACTCTGTGGACAAATGAAATTAGGTTAACACATGATTTTCATTAGTCGATGTTCAGAGCACTAAATCTGGGATTTTTTTTTGGGACAAGCCCGCCTATTTTCAAACCACTGTGACTTCTGTAAGCCAGAATCAACAGTGGTGACCACCAGAAAAACGCCGAGGCAATGAAGCTCGACGAGTCCTGGGGCCGCAATGAAATTAATCAGAAAAGAACAACGGAGGAGTTAGAAATAAGTAGGGGATACCACTTTCCAATGTGTTGTCCATGAAATGTGCTGCGTGTATCGACTAGGTATATTTGAATAAAAAAATGAATATTTTCAAAAAACTCAACCGCGAAAAATCAACTAAAAATTTCCAAACAAGTCAATTTTCAAGCAGTCTGATGGCAGTTATTTTAGTTCGAACAAAGATTTCATGCATGTTTTTTTGAAAATATTAAATTTATCTCTCGAAAAACATTACTCTCCTCCTGAGCAGGTGGGGTAATACGGCAAAGGAGAGGGGAGAGTTGATGGATTTCCAGTCTGAGATAGACATGTGTAAAGTTAGTTCTTTAGATAGTAGGAGTTGGTACAGTATACAGGTTACGGAAAGATGTGGTCATATATTAAAAACTGCCTCTGCCCATGGGTATTAACAACTTTCTTCAAAGGAATAGTTAATCCCCAAAGAAAAATTTCACCTCCTATACCAATTTTGATCAGCTGATGATAACTTTGTACGTTAGTCAAATTTTTTTTTAAATATTTTTTTTTATTATTGATAGGCACGCGTTTGACCACCATCTCACCTGATGGTAAGCGATGATGTGGTCGAAGATGGAGCACGCTTGCCTAGAAGTAACCTATTCACTCTTGACTTAAAGACTCCCAGGTTGTAGCTATCAGGAAACACAGACTCCGGTAACGAATTCCACTCCCTAGCTGTACGTATAATGAATGTTTTCTCAAAACGCTTTGTGCGTATGGATGGAATTTTTATTTGTGGAAAGAATCAGCTTTTAAAATATGACCACACCTTTCCGTCACATTCTTTATATAGGAAAGTAACTACGATACAAATAATAACCGACAATACCGATAACGGACCGACAACAACCAACCGATAATATTTTGTGACATTTTATAATTATGATTTATTATAATTTGTTTATTTATAATAGGACAATTAAATTCAAATTTATTATTTATTGTTTAATTGAATTTATAGTTTGTGTGACAATTTAATAATGATTTTAACTTTGTGAATAACCTTCCTATAACCATGACGGATCTTTTTTGTTTATGAAAAACCTGCATTCCTTTTATGTATACTCATGTTTCTACAAATAAATACCTTGTCTTGTCTAAATGTACGTCCGGATCACTCTTTCAATAACAAAAAATAATTAATAATTTATCATAAACCTTTAGCATTTTACAGGCATCAGCCCGGATTACTATTCGAACTAAATACCTATTTTGATTGTGCGATTGATATTCTTGTTACGCAATTAATCCCTATGAAATCCTGGAACTACGTAATTGTGCAGCGCAATTTAGATATTGAATATCCGTAAGCCGAATCCCGCCAATGCTATGTACATATCACATGCCACTAGCATATATCAATACAGTACACATAAGCCCCATTTGGTATTGTATAATAATACGCAATATGGGGTGTAGTTAAGACACTGTTTACTTTAAAAAATCGTTTATATAAATAATAGGTTTGTCTAGATGTTGATGTATATTTACATATGTACATACCTCTCTATGTAATAGTTTACAGCCGCGCGGAGGCTGCACTGGATATCAAACGTGACTTTTACGACTACAATAAAATTTAATGGACGTCATCTGGTACACAATTTATGGCATTACGGTATTAATCTAATCGTCTATTATTCTCACATCCGCACTAATGTTTTTCACATACCTTCATGAATGAAAATCAGTCAAAAATATAATCATAGTTTGAATGGCAGTTCTTGAAAAATAAACAAAAGCGAAAGTAATTAAAAAAAACTGAAAAAGAAAACAAAAAGCCCGACTGATAAAAAACAACTGAAAATACCAAACAAGTCACTTTTCAAGCAGTCTGCTGATGCAGTTGGTGACAGTTATTTTAGTTAAATTATTCATATACATCCAGATTTCATGCCACCAACTGCATCAGACTGCTTGAAACGTGACTTGTTTGGATCTTTTTAGTTGTTTTTAACAGTCGGGTTTTTTGAAATTTTTTTTTTGTCTACATTTTAGTGAGTTATATTTTTGGAATTGTCTCCGAGCTCGAGTTCATTATTTTGATACCCCACATGACATGACCGGTTACAAGAAAATACGACTACACTTACCTAATGGCGGTCGCCATTTTGTTTTTTTTTTTAAATTCATGTAGCCTATGTCACTTCGGCGGTCAAAACCAATCTAATAATACCTCATTTAGTAAAATCCATCCAGCCGTTTAGGCTACAGCGCGTGCCAAAGAAATAGACAAACACACATAGCATGTACATACATACATAGTCTCGAAAAAAATTACCCTCCTTCTGTCTTTTCTTTTCGGTAAAAAGTAGGCACAGGAAACCATTGACAGCCAAAGAGTTCGGATACAGAAAAAAAAATGGTTTATAGTGAGAAAAGTACTGGCCATCACAATAATGTTGTTACGCCAAAGGATAAGGAAAAGGTATTTTTTTTCCTGAATTAATGCAATCTACCTATGATTCCATTCAAGTAAAGGAAAACGTCAGTGAAATGTACAATACCCTCATTGACTAACACAATCACAATCGTAGTCGTAATGGCTCCGGACACGATATTTTGCCCAATATTCGCAAGGTGCTGTTTCCAGTTTTTTGGAAAAAACTGCGGCGTGAGTAAACCTTGCTATTCTTTGCGTCGGGGCCACTCACATACATTTTCTTTTAATACTTTGGTACATGTCATTTTTATGGTTCCGAAAGTCCGAATGAAAAACGGAACAATACAAGATCACTCGTGTTTCTGTCTGTCCGTCTGTTACAGCCAATTTGCTCCGAATGTACTTGACCGATTGAGTTGTATTTTGGCACACATGAATATCTGTGACCCAAATACGGATATGTAACCTATGTAAATTAATTTGGAATATCGTGGTCACTTTTGGGGTGCAAGTCAGAATTTTTTTTTTTTTTTCATAATGTAGCCAAAGAAATGAAAGGGCTTATTGTAAAGATTTTAAATACATTTTTTTCAAAATTTCGTTTTTAAGTTATATAAGAAAATAGATGTAAAATGACTGTTATGACTATAAATTTTGAAAAAAATACAGAATGTAGTTTTTTACTTCTTATAAATTACAGGAAAACCTTTAAGAACTACCTATATATAGTTTAAACTTGAAAAATATATCACTATTTCGAAAATGCGTGAGTCTACTGGCTCTTGGCTGGTTTTTTACTCTGTAGTCCAATCTGCCATAACTTGAAACTGTAGGAGTGTCGTAGGTCGTAACTTCAAAAGATTTTCCAACATAAATCTCTTAAACGTTGACGAAAATTTTTGCCGGGGGATGATTTATGACGTAAATAACTACATAATAGTTAGTTTTCAATCGAGGCAAGGCCGAGCCTTATAAGGTTTCGAGAACTTAATGGAAAATTCTAGAAAACTAATATTACCGTCTGCAATTTACCTTACAAAGGTAATAGTTAGAAGAGCTCCCTGTCTGGAGTGCGTAGGCGACAGTACCTACAAGATACAAAATAGATAGGTACCTACAGTAGATTGACTCAAGGGGTATTGCGTCTGCCCAGGGGTTGTGGATAAATTCGAAACAGAGTTACCGCGCCCCTGGGCACTCAGGGCGGGGAAGGAACAGAGTTAGTCAGTAAGAGTTTGACACACCCTTCCGCTACACCCAGAGCGGGAGATGTCATTGGATGATTTCCCATACTACAAAAAAAAAAGTGGTACTGTGTCCGCTAGGGCCGATGCCAGTACGCGGGCCTGCGGATGGCGAGTAATGGGTAGCTACGTTGTCCGATCAGCACCAGGGCCGAGAGTCGACGGCGCGTAATGTTTTTCGACTACGCGCGCCTTAAAGAGAATATATGTCAGCCACCACTGACGGGGCCCATCATGGCCGATGCCTGCATGCCAAGAGGTAGCGGATAAATTCGTAACAGAGTAAGCATTCCCCTCTCAGGCAGGGAAGGAACAGGGGTGGGTTTTAGAAGGTAAGAGTCTGACACAACCCATCTCATGATATCCCATTCTCATAAAAAAACACTGTGTTCCCAATTTCTGGGAGATCAAATCTGATTGCTGTAAGCTGTATGCGGTTAGATTGATAGAGAGGGTTGGCTCCATCCTCCACATATAGACGCGTACGTACGGCGATCTCATATTGTTCTGTATCATTCTATTCTGTGACTGTACCTGTACCTACAAGTGCATTTGTCCTACTCAGCAGGATTTTAATTTCGCTAAAGCACTTGCTTCGGAGAATATTGTCTGCCAGATAGACGTTGGCGTAAACATGAAATTTAATATCTTGACTTCTTTTAGCTTTCATTATTAAACTAGACTTTGTGAAGCTGCTGTGACGGTAGTTTAGAAGAGGGAAGAATAATGATATCGTGTGATAATATTAAGAAAAATGCTAGGAATTTTTAGATAGTATTTGTTTTGTTAGGATAGACGGTATGAAAGAAAGGTTATATATTTTAAAGCTATTGCATAGCTTCTATCGCGGGCCTTGAGCGCCTTGAGCGTGGAGACCGAATCCAGAAATGCCGTAACGAAAAAAAATCCGTAACGAAAATAACCTAACACCTCCCACTCCGACCGGCACAGCGGTGATACTTTTTAGTTTTGCCATCTATCGATGAATAGCAGAACTTTTGACTTTTAACTATTGATGATATTGTGTTGTTGATATTGATGATGATGATGATGATGATAATGATGATGATGATGATGACGATGATGATGATGATGATGATGACGATGATGGTGATGATGATGGTGATAGTGATGATGATGATGATGATGATGATGATGATGGTGATGGTGATGATGATGATGACGATGATGATGACGATGATGATGATGGTAGTGATGATGATGATGATGATGATGATGATGATGATGATGACGATGATGATGATGATGATATTTATCTTGTTACGCCAAAGAAGTGTAACTTCTTACGTGCGTACATAAGTACACACACACATAATTATAATTGCATAAGTTGATAAAAAAAACAATACCACAACAATAACTACTCGTAACAATAGCTTTACCGCGGCAGTCTCCGAGTGCCACACGTCTTTTTTGTTATTGACAGGCTCGTGTTGGACCACTATCTTACCTGTTGGTGAGCGATGATGTGGTCGACGAAGGAGCATGCTTGCCTAGAAGTAACCTATTCACTCTTCACTTAAAGACCTCCAGGTTGTAGCTATCAGGTAACACAGACGCTGTCCGCACAATGAATATGGGAACCCAAAACGTTTTGTGCGTATGGGTGGGATATCTACCATATACTGGTGCTGCATCGACCTCTAGTGGTCTAATGATAGAACGGGCTTCGCGGAATCAACCTATGTAATTCCCATGAATACTCCTCGAAATGTAACCGATAGGCTAGCAAGCAACTCGGCGTGCTCAAGACTTACTCGACAGGTGCATTGTTGACGATAAGCCTCTCGGCTCGTTTCTCAATTGACTCAATCGCATCAAGCTGGTATCTGGCAGACCGTGCCAGAGATGAGAGCAGACGAGCAGTACAGATATGCCTAGAAAGGGGTTCACCACCGAGATGACGTTTAATGGAGAAGTATGGAGGTCGATGACATGTTGTGGCAACCAAATTGTGCTAAGAGCAAGAAAATGAAGAAAGGAGTTGGCGGGACGACTGGACCATGTCTTCCCTAAGAATTGGAAAGAAGAAGCGAAAATTCGTTCGTGACCGTTGGAAGGAATGAAGGGTTTGCCCAGCAGTGGGACAGTACGGGCTAGTAATAAAATAATAAGGGTAAGAAAATTATGATGATAAAGCGTTTTTTAGGGTTCCATACCCGAAGGGTCCAAACAGAGTGCTATTGCTGTCACTCACGTATCCGTCTGTCCGTCGTCTGTCACACAGGTTTTACAGCCAAACGGTTGGAGCTACAGTCTTCAAATTTCCACAGTACATCTTGCTGACACAAAGCCATAAAAATTGTCAAAATTCTATATTTGGTACGGAACCCAAAATGTGCGTGGTCCGACACACACTTGGCCGATTTTTTTTTTTAGTTAAATAGCTCAAGCTAACATAATCGATCAATCCTCAAATGGGAGTTCAGTTTTATCGCGTTTTTATAAAATCGGTTCCAAATATCCCATAAGGAAATCCATTACTTACAATTTGTTTTGGAAACTTTATCAATAGGGTATTTTCCTGTGTTTATTTTTGTATAAAATTGTGCAAAAAACAACAAATAAACCTAATTACAAATCTTTTTCTGAAAATATCATCAAAATTAGTTATTTTATGAAGCAGTAGTATTTCGAGTATTCATATGAAGAGTGGGGGCGTGGTTTTTTTTTTTTTTGGGGACATCTTGCTTTCACTTTTGCACGCGCGTAAGCTAAGGTCGAAGACGTCATACGTCAGTGTGTGCATTCATTTTCTGTAACTTGCCAGGTTCCTCTTCTACAAAATAAAAAAGAATTCAAAAACACACCGCGGCATTTAAAATTCGAACTTATTAAAATTCTCTCACTGGAAAAGGGCACGCAGCATCTTGCCGTGTCACGTCTCGGTGTGAGCTGACCCTAAAGCGTACCTACGTAGTCTCTTTCCAAGCAACTCTTTTATCACCAAATTGGGTCCTTAGTCCTAACTTACTTTAGGAACCTTCGGACCGATTTCAATCCAACACAATATCTAGTTGATATTCCTTGGTCCTTCAGGGTCGTTCAGTTTCTGATTCGGGTCCTTTCTGTCGGGTATTGAGCCCAACAATTCGTACAGTCATTATGTGAGGACGTGACTGGATTCTTTATGGGTCGGCCATCTTATAAAATCGTGAATTCAAACGTTTGTTACTTCGGAACCTTTATGTACTGGAGTGGCGTTTTGAAAACTGCTGGTACTTGCGGAATTGATATTAGAGTTTTGATGTTCTTTTTTTTTGGTGATTTTTATTGCTACACTACGTGCCAATTTCATTACGACAGAGATGATGTATTGTTCGCCTCTAGAATACTATAAGCTACCTATGAATCCTTTTTCAGGACGGCAACCAGTCGGTTCTCTTTTAAGTTGAAGGCGCGTGAACACATTCGCATGGAGTTCGAAAAATCGTCACAACGCTGATTCGTTGTTTTCGTTTTCCTCAATTACATTTTTAATTTTGTTGTATGTATGTATTTAAGTATATATTTATTATTGTATTTTTATTTTCCGTTTATTCTTTCCCTTAAGTTGCACCTGCCACGTTCCGTCTCTGCACCACCCTAAGGTCGATTGGTAGAAAATGCCTAAGGCATTAAGTCCGCCATTGTACAGTAATTTTTACTTGTGCATTAAGTTTAATAAATAAATAAATAAGACAGGCCAAGTGCGTGTCGGATTTCGCACATTTAGGGTTCCGTACCAGCCTGGGGTCGTGGATAAATCGAAATAGAGCTACCGTGGCCCTTGGCACAGAGGCAACTGAAGGAACAGGGGTGGGTTTTAGTCAGTTAAAGTCTGACAAGCCCTCCAGCTCCACTTACAGCGGAAGAAGTCATTGGATGACTTCCCAGCCAACAAATAAAAATAAAAAAAGGGTTCCGTACCAAGGGGAAAAAGAGGGTTCCGTATCAAAGAAAAAATCTGATTTATCAATATATTGGTATTTATTAGTAAAATATACTCAATAATAAACATAATAATCACCAAATTTCAAGTTCATAGGTCAATGGGAAGTTAAAAAATTCTTCGGAACAAAATTTTGTGACTGACGATGGACACACAGACAGACGGAAAGACGGATACGTAAATGACAGCAATAGGACTCCGTTTTGAACCCTTCGCGTACGAAAAACTAAAAAGCTACGATTTTATACAAATCTCAAACGCGTAACACCATACCAGGTGTTATCAACGAGCTTGCTACGTTTTGCACGTTTTGCCCCCATGGTGGAACAGAATTACAAAAAACAGTGTGATCCGAGAGAACAGTGGTGTGGTGGCTACGGCCAGTGGCCGAGTTGTAGGTCGTGGGTCCAAACCGACATAGGCGCCTTACTTTGTCTAATTAATTTTGTCACCACTGCTCTCAAACGATGAAAGAAAACATCGTGAGGAAACTGGCATGTCCTAGAACCTAAAATCCAAAGACACATGTGACATGCACCAACCTGTACAGGGCCCGCGTGTTGGATTACGGACCATTACCCCTCCTAGGGAGGAGGCCTGTGTCCCAGCAGTGGGAAATGTAAGTTATCATATGGTTGATTATGTACGTTATGGAGTCTGATCTTTAGGTTGTCTTTGACACGTCAGGTATCATCAAATCTGCTTGGGCACACCGTAATTCCGGCGGTAAGGCCCCTCTTTGAGAAATGGCTGGAGAGGCGCCACGGCGTCCTTACCTTCCGCCTGACCCAGGTCCTTACCGGACACAGAAGTTTCGGGAGATTCCTGTGTAGGATAAGGCGGAGGGAAACGCCCAGGTGTAACCACTGTGAGGATCACCCAGGTGTAACCACTGTGAGGATCACCCAGGTGTAACCACTGTGAGGATCACCCAGAGGACACGGTGGAGTATACGGTGGAGATCTGTCCCGCTGTGTCCTCGTGGAGGCGATCGGCGGCAGCGACCTCTCACGCCCGGCCCTGGTCCAGGCCATGGTACGGAGCGAGACGGAATGGGAGCCAGTCGCCTCCTTCTGTGAAGCAGTAATGCTCGCGAAGGAGGAGGCGGAACGGGTGAGAGAGGCTCAACAGAGTCACCCTCACGCCCCCAGCAGCAGCCGCCGCAGGAGACGCCTTGGGCGTCGGACGTCGCGAGCGCGATTTCCAGCCACCGTAGACGCGGGCCTGCGGACGGCGAGTAGTGGGTAGCTCGCCCTCCGATCAGGATCAGGCCCGAGAGTCGACGGCGCGTAGTCCTCCACGCGCGCCTTAAAGAGTTGTCAGCAATACATGACGGGGTTCTTCATGGACGATACCTGCCCAGGTGTCGTTGATAAATTTGAAACAGAGTTACCGCACCCCTGGGCACTCAGAGCAGGGAAGGAACAGGGGTGGGTTTTAGTCAGTAAGAGTCCGCCCTCCTGCTCCACCCAGAGCGAGAAAAGTCACAGGATGATTTACCAACACTAAAAAAAAAAAATGTGTCATCAAATCTGCTGGGATCGCGGGAGTGTTTGTAAAGAGTCACGGCGGGCCTGGCATGGGCAGCCGAGGGAACACGGGTGAGCTTTAGTCAGTAAGAGTCTGACACGCCCTCCCGCTCCACCCAGAGCGGGAGAAGTCTTAGATGCTTTACAACCCCACAAAAAAGGGTATAATCAATTTATAGCATAATAATCTTTGAAGAATGTATAGTAGTTTTTAACCGTAGGCATAGTAATAATAATAATAGCCTTTATTAACAATCTAAAGAATTACATTACATCTTGATATTGTTCAGTTCTACAAAATGGTTTATGCAGGTGAATGTAAATCCTAATCTGCATCATCAGACACCGGTTTCTAGATTGTCTTGCTTGCCAGCATAGGCCTCCCCAAGTGTTCTCCACAACGATCTGTCTCTCGCCTTCCTCGTCCAAGTAGTTCCTGCCACCTTTTTAATATCATCTTCCCATCTACGATACAGTCTACCTTTACTCCTCTTTTTATATCTAGGGCACCATTCCGTCACTTCTTTTGCCCACTTTTCTGTCTTACTAAAATGGTCGGGACATTTAATAAGAAGTAAGACAGGCATAGTAATAAGGGTAGATAAATAAGCAAGCCCCGAAGGCGAAACAATATCAGTTTCACAGTACTTTGTAATATGATAACTAATTAACGAGCATCGATCGCTTCTCAGTAATTACTTGCTACTAATTAAAGATAATTTGGCTTTAGTAAGACCGTTCAATTAATGTGTTCGTAATTAATTAATTAAAAGCCCCAGCTCATCTTGCAGCGTCTTATGCTGTAAGATGAACTGTGAAGGTGGCTTTTAATGAAAAGCTGTGATGTTTTGGATAAAATTCCCTTGCTCATGTCAAATAATAACGACCTCCAATAAAAATTTAAGGCGGTTATCAAGTTAAATACTACCTCAATTATATTTTACCCCAGTTAAACTAACTTAAGAATTATTTCGTTTTACATATTTTATTCTAAATAGACTTATGGACTATTTTAGTGGTTTTCTGGCCATTTCAGACATTTTTTTGTATGGCTGATGGGCGATCCCTTTTACTTAAAACATAAATGATACTTACATTCTAAATGATCGAACTTCGATGATATTTATTGTATTTTTTAGATTTTAAATTTATAATATACCGATAATTTACACTGCCAATATTTATAACAATTTTACGGTAAGTTAGTAATCATTTATTTCACAAAAAGATTAGCCTATATGTAACGTTAGTGTTGAAAGTACATGGCACTGGCTATTTCACATAAATAAGACCCCTTTTTTTGTGTGGTGGGAAATCATCCAATGACATCTCCCGCTCTAGGGTGGAGCGGTAGGGCGTGTCAGACTCTTACTGACTAAAATCCCTGAGTGCCCAGGGGCTAGGTAACTCTGTTTCGAATTTATCCTCAACCCCTGGGCAGATAAATAAGAGCCCTGTCATTTAAACTAGGATATTAGCCTGTATCTTGAAGAACCTGATACAGATCCTTGAAAACAGTAGATTATTCATTCTGATGTTATCTATGCAATCTTATTTATATCACATAGGTAGAGGTTGATAGTGAGGAGTGTTTATGAAATGTGTTTGTGCGTGCAATGATCCGGTGATATAGACTATAAGCTTTTTAAGTGTTCATATAAGGAAGGACACGTGAAACATTTAATAATAGTATCAAGCGCATCTATTTCTAGAATAAATGGAAGAATCACAATATTATACTCACATCTATGTAGGAAGCATTAATATAGTCGGAGTCAGGCTCCCGGTCCACCGTCTCTAGCACCACGCGGTTGTAGTCATCTGTGGAATATAGAATGAGATGTTATGACGTCACAGTACTGCTTGGGATAATATATTGGCATAGCTAGTCAATAGTCTAAACTTTAGTTGAACAGAATTTTTTTAAGACGTTTTGGGTAATGTCTGAAGTAATTTATTTAAATTAGGCTGAAAGCCAGCAGTTTTTGAACGTCAAAGTTCTACATAAAGACAGTCCCCCAAAAACGCCCGCCCGCCACCACTTCCTAGTGTTTGAGCTGGGAAGAATAAGTGGCGTAACAAACTCCCCAGCAAAACATCTGTCTGTTAAGTTTGAAGAACTTGAATCTATATAATAGTATGCAACAAATTATCATCACGTGCGTAAAACAGAAAAAAAAACTTTTTTTACTTAAAAATAGAACCGACTTCCAAAACAAGTACAAAACTACTTTTATTTCGGAAGTCGGTGTCAAAAAACGAAGACAAAACCAGAAGCACTTTTTTGGAAGTCGGTTCTATTTTTTTATAAAAAAGTTTTTTATTTTTCACTTTTTAGTTGTGGTTCCCCATTAAACTGTGTTAACAATTCATAGACATACGATCGCAGCAATCGGGGTTGATTTGCTGTCAATTTTTGAAGGGTTCCGTTTTCTGTCTCCGAAACCTATCATCAGATTTATATGAAAAACCCTTTCGAACAAAAAAAAAATTAATCCGTCAATATATGACGGAGTTATGACCGAACATACATAAAAAAAAAATACTAACATTCGAATTGATAACCTCCTTCTTTTTGAAGTCGGTTAAAAAAGGCACCTATGGTAATTCCTATATTTTTAAGTCTCAGTCCTTGTTGGCTATCTGATAGATATCGCTGTCAGCGATAAGACCGCCATTGTAGCCATAGATTTAAAGTTCGTGAATAAAGTTTAGTTTTGAAGTAACTTTTTTGGTGTACAATAAAGTTTTTTATCTATCAAAAAAAGTCAGCATGAAAAAACGGAAATCCTATAGGATCAGTCGTGTGTCTGGCATGTCTGTCTGTCTATCCATCTGTCACAGCCAATTTTGCCGAATCTGCTGGACCGAGAGAGTTGAAATTTGGTACACACATGAATATGTGTGATCCAAACACGAATGTGTATTCTAAATAAATTAATTAGGAATATAGAAGTCACTTTTGGGGTGAAAATCGGCAAATTAATAAAACAAAGTTGTTCAAACAGTGCCGTGCGACATATCGAATGAAAGGGCACATTTAGCTGGTCCTTTTTTATATTTTTAAAATATATAGTTTTGAAGTTATTTAAGAAAATTGATGAAAAGTTATCATTGATAGTGATATGAAAGAAAAGGGAGTTAGTGATAGCGTGACGGCCGGAATGGAAGAAAAAAAGTGTTGCGCCGACCCCAAGTAACAT
The DNA here is from genome assembly GCA_951329385.1 of Polia nebulosa. Lineage (NCBI taxonomy): Eukaryota > Metazoa > Arthropoda > Insecta > Lepidoptera > Noctuidae > Polia > Polia nebulosa. The sequence goes on from OX589605.1 coordinate 10,832,609, forward strand.
GGGATAAGGGCAGGAAGATGACGATGATGAAAAATTATCATTCCTCCTTATCTCCGAAACCACAGGGCCTACAATTTTGAAAATAAAAATAAAGAAAATAGTTCTTTATATTTAGATTACAGGAAAATCTATAAAAAGGAGGTAGTTTAAAAAAAAACCTGAAAAAAATATGATTTGTTCGGAACCCTTTGTGTGCGAATTCGACTCGCTCTGGGCCGGTTTTTTTTTAAATTATGAGGATTAAACTTCAGATTACTAAAGGGTTTGTCTGTCAGACAGTGGTCAGTGGACAGTGGCACAGAACCTGAAAAGTTTCATGTTTGCAAACATTTTTAACCAACTGTCAACACAAAACCCAATAAAATGAAAATATGACCGTTTTGCAGATATCACTACTTTTCAGTGTCGTTATTTTGTCCCCCGATCTTGCTCCAGGGACAGATTGCTGAAAGCTCTAACAACCACTTTATTAGGCCTCTCCAGGGAGTCATTTTGCAAAATTAAAGGGGTTGCCAAAGAGGTGTTTACTGACGATTGATCGCAATGTTTTAGGTGTTTCTTCTCAGGGTAGTCACCACCGGACTTATCTAGTTTCCATTGACAAAAACTTTTTTATAAAAAAATACAACAGACTTCCAAAAAAAAACACTGCACAATAACTTTAATTTTGGAAGTGGGTGTCAAAAATGAAGAAACAAAACCATATGTACACCTTGTTTTTCCTTATTTTGCAATTTTCAGTTTTTTTTTTATGGAAGCTGATTGTATTATTTTGTAAAAAATTTTTTTTTTTGTCATATTTAGTAAAGTTATGCCCGAATTGATAACCCCAACAACATGGAATTTAAAAACAATTAGAGAAAACCAAAACTTTATCTGAAGAATCTGAGAAATTTTAATGAAAGTAGCAAATTTCTGCACATTACCTAGTAAATCCCAGTGCGGGTTGGTGGATGTCACATGTCTTCGAATTATTGATTCTAACACATGCCAGTTTCCTCACGATGTTTTCCTTCACCATTTCGAGAACATTGATGATGAAATAATTTACACAAACTAAAGGACCTGCCTGGGTTAAGCCACGACCTGCCTGCCTAGCCTTTTCCCAACTATCTTGGGGTCGGCTTCCAGTCTAGGAAAGCCCGGACCCCGGCCCGGGGTAGTCCGGATGCAGCTGAATACCAGTACTTTACATGGAGCGACTGAGGAAAAGCCACGACCTATGACAGGTTTTTTTTTTGTGCGGTGGGAAATCATCCAATGATATCTCCCGCTCTGGATGGAGCGGAATCAGACTCGTACTGACTAAAACCCACCCCTGTTCCTTCCCTGCCTGAGTACCCAGGGGAGCGGTAAGTCTGTTATGAATTTATCCGCTACCCCTAGGCATGCAGGCACCGGCCATGATGGGCCCCGTCAGTGTTGGCTGACAATCATCTATTTGAAGCGCGCGTGGAACACTACGCGCCGTCGACGCACAGGCCTGTTGCTGATCGGACGGCGAGCTACCCACTATCCCCACTACCCCCCCACTACCCCCTCACCACCACACCCCACCCCACCTCACTACTGTCTATGTTATTATTTGAGTCCACACAATTCAACCATTCATTAAATCAGCAGATAATATCCACTGTACTTTATGAAATGAGCGAACATTTTTATATTGTTTCAGATCTACATTGTTTCGACTAAAATTTTCATAATTAGCTCCGGCTTGCCATAACAAAGGATTTGTGTATAAATTAATATTAACATGTTGTATTACCATTGGTTTTATAACAATACAGTATCTGATTATATTGTTATGACAGATGATAATTATATTGTTATATTAGATATTAATAATGATTGATTTGTGGTTTCGGGTTACGAACTAAATTAGTTAGTATGTTTAAGTGCGTTTTTCGGTTTTCGGATAAGCTTTAAGGTCCCCGAAGACAGACGCGACGCAACGACGATGTGACGCATTTTATATAAATGGTTATGTATCTGTCGCAGCCATCTGGTTGAATTAGCCAGTCAATTGAATGCCTAAGCCGTTCATTAAACGCCGGCATTCAATTAAATGGCTGAAGAACACCAGCCAAGTCATTGAACGGAACGTTTAACCAGATGGCTGGATGTCGTTTAATCATGTAGTTAAATTGGATATTGATGAATTTGTGTTAGGATGCAAGAGTAAGCGAAACGAGCTCGGGACATGGATCACCCGAATTCAGATAGGTTAGGTTTAGAAGAGGATGGCGGGGTCTAGTGAGTGGCTTCGCTCGCTCACTAGACACTGCCATCCCCTTTGTCTTCGTCATTTTTCACTTAATTTGATGTAAATTTGAATCACTTGGCTGAGTATTGGTCAGTCATCTTCAAAGGGCTGACGTTGAGTGATTCTTGTTCAATTAACTATCGGCCTAGCCATTTAATTGAATGCTTAATGAACGGCTTAGGCGTCCAATTGAATGGCTAATTCAACTAGATGGCTGCGACATATCCATAGAAAATTGTCGCTGTCACACTAACATTGTCGTTCTTCATTATCAGAATTTATTCAGTGTTTAGCGGGCATACATGTACATACTGCTTCAGCCCATAGAAATTAACAACTTTTATCAAGGTAGTTATAGTAAATGCCCAAAAAAATGGACTTTCCATTAAAAGTTATAATCAGCTTATCAAAATTAGCATCATAATCAGCCTTTTAATGTCCTCTACTGCTGGGGCAGGCACAGGCCTCCTCTCTGTGAGAGAGTCTTGACCATAAATTGGGTTGTGGATCAAAATTAGTATGGGATTAAGTAAATTTTTTTTCGGAACATTGTCTATTGCTTTTTTAACCGACTTTCGAAAAAGGAGGAGGTTCTATGTTCGACTGTATGTATGTTTTTTTTTCTTTATTTTTCATGTACTGCCGCCGATTTTTCCGTCAGTTGCGGATCGATTTTCAAAATTCTTTTTTTATCCGAAAGAATAAACTCCCGAGGTGGTCCCATATAAATTTTATCGAAATTACTTCAGCGCTTTTTGAGAAACTGAACAAAAACGAATAATACGTTACCTAGATGACGTTTTTGTTTTCTCCAATTACGAGTATGTTGATATACCACGTTCCATGTTATTGGGGTTTTTAGTTATGGGGTATAATAACTAAAAAGTGAAAAATAAAAAACTTTTTAACAAAAAAACAACTGACTTCCAAAACAGAAGATACACTAAAAATTAAAATATAACTTTAATTTTGGAAGTCGGTGTCAAATAACGAAGAAATAAAATACAAACAAGCAGAATTTAAAATATGACCATACATTTCCGTTACAACTTGTATTAATACCAAAATCCTACAAAGAAACACGTCTATAATTATCTTTTCCTACTAATAACACCCAGAACCACTATCAAACAAAATATATGCACTCAAAAATAATTCCATCAAAATCTGCCCATAAATCAAAGGCCGTTTCAGACAATACAAACGGCTGTCTCAGCCGTCAGCAGACAGAACCGCACGGTAACGAAGCTGTTCTACAGTATTATTGTACTTTGAACAGTACACCGCAGCTTCCGCGGCTCACAAGTTGCTATTGTGTCTTTATTCGTCGACAAATTGCAGGCAGTATAAAGTAGATGCTTAGACTATGAAAGGTTATAGACGGAACGTCTTTGGACATTAAATGAAGCAGAATCGTTAAAATGTGTGAGTGACCTTGACGAACATAACGATGACGTTTCGGCTTCTCATTTTGTCTATGTGAGCTTATTTCGCGTGTAGAGATACAAGTCGGCTTCGCATTCTGGTACTTCAGATTGCTGCAATGGAGTTTAACACTCCGTCTATAAATAATAATAATAATAGTAATTTTTGATAATTATTAGTAAATAAACTAAACTAACCTTTCATAGTCTATGAGTAGATGTATAAAGATGTATAGAGTAGTATAGAGGCAGTTTGGTTATTGATGAGCAATGGATTTTAATGTTATTTTCTCTTCAGTTTTGTTTTGGCCTCTAAATATCTTGCCAACGCGATGTTATGTTATGTTTTAGGAAACTGTACCCGTCGCCTTACGAGTATGTACTCGCACATATCACCGTGCACCTCAGTTTTGCAGAAAAAACAAACTGGACTTAGAAGAAAACGTGTTAAATTGCTTTTATTTTTTCTTGTATATTATACTAGTAATAATATGTAGGAATAAGATGTATTCTAGTCTAGCCTATTATATTCTAAAGATATCAAATAATTACTTAACACTGAACGATTCAACTTTTATCGATTCAATCTACTCTTTATTAGGCAATAACATCAAAGCGGCACCAGACCGAAGTATTTATAACTACCCCAATTTAGCCCAGACCCAGCTAAGTTGAAAAGACCAATTTATAGTTAAAAACGACCGCGTCAAAACCAAGCAACATTAAAATAAAGTTTTCTCTCAGAAACGAGTTTTGCCGCCTTTGAATGAACCAAGATCTTACTTTAACGTGCAAAGACCACGATGGAGTCATAAAAAAGATTTCTCTTTTATAGCAAGGTTTACGGGGAGTCACGAATAAAAACGTACTTTGTGGAATGTTAAGAATGAGGTGATGAAGCCGTAAATGGACTAGCATACTCGTACCTTTTAATCGCAAGCGTTTAATATGAGAAGGCTTTTTCATAGTCACTAAAACCAGCTTTTTTTCAGAACGTAATTATGTCGCTTCGTAAGATTCTATTACGATTTTTTTTAGACGAGAAACACTTATGTTGACATATATAAACTATTAAATTACAAACCATATACAAGCTAATAAAATATGTACAAGCGGCATAAAAAGGGGAGGCGTGGAACTCATTAGGCATCGACCAATTCGTCCACATCGCTGTCAGTGGGAAAAGTGCTAGAGCACAGGCAGCATTGCCACGTTGAATGGCAATGCTGATTCATTACAGATATTTCAGTTCTCACATATTTTTGGTCCTTCGAGCCGGATCCATTACCAAATGGTTAGATGAAATGATTTGGTATAAGTAACTGAAAATGTTTTTTTTTATATACAAAATTCTCACTGTATAAGCCTCAATACAAATTACAGGCATACATTTTTATATATGAAGTACTGAATCTCCAGTACAGTCACAACCGTAATGTAAATCTTAACTAATCACACTGTCAAATAATACTAAAGAATAAAGTCATAAATATTTAGAAGGGAGGCGATGAAACTTCAGAGCCTACGAATTTATATAAGAGAGAGAAGTAAGTGGTCCTTAGTTACTTACATGGTATGACTTTTTGATTTTGGTTTTTATGTGAATTCGTCTTCTTTGTTGCGTGTCGACACGAGTGTGTTTCCACTTTAACCGCCGTCTGGAACAGAAATGTTAATATTAGCTGATTTTGTTACTTCTTCTTTCATTGAGGATCGAACAATGTTACTGTAAAAAAAAGATGTAACTAAGTAGACAAATAATACATAATAATAAAAAAAAGATCTCCGCAAACTACATGATAAGACAAAACCAGACCAGAACTCGGACCAGGCCCAGCCAGCCCAGGATCAGTTGACAGATAGTTTGGGGAAATAATTGTAATTTGTGGGAGATCTTAGTCTGAACTTAGCCAAGGCCTGTATTTCAGAGCACCCATCACATCTTACATTGTAGAGATTGTCAATATCTTCGGTTTACGGCGTAGGTTCTGACTTCTAATTTTAATCATCTTTAAATTCAAGGGTGCAAGTATCCATGAATTTAACCTTCCATACGGGATCAATTTGTAAATATAACAGCAGATTTTTTTTTCGAATTACGTCAGAGTTACCAATAACAACATTAATAATTTTAACTTTTCATTTGTATTTTCTGGGTTTGTCAAAATCTTTGAGATCGATCGCTTGTGTCTTCAATTTTAAAAGTTATTGCTGCTTGTTCACCTTAGGTACTCTTTCGTTGACTTAACATGATTTTCTTTTAGTTTGGAGAGCATTCATATTCGAATTTATTCTGAAAAAAAACTTAATCTGATTTTTTTCCGGTTGTAGTGTGCAAAAAACTCCAAGCAGTATCAAAACTAATGTGTTGGCAACATTTTAAAACTTGTGGCAGCTTTGATAAAGTGCTGAATAGATACTGCAGTCATTGAATCGGTTATCGGGAAAACCAGTTCATTGGTCGCATCGGTGGAAAAATAAAGAATTATTGAAATATGAAGCCAAAGCGGACCCCTGAAGTCAGCAAATATTTTACTGGTGCTGATTATATACTTTTGGAATGCGCTCCGAGGAAGAGCTCGTGGCTAAAGTAATAACAGCTGCACGGGTCGATCCATCAGGTTAAGCTACGCTTGCCGGGTTTTGTCCATGGATGGGTGACCATCTTTACATACTGAGACTCCTCCGTGCCTCTGAAAACACGTTAAGGCGTTGGTCTCGGCAGTCAGTCGTGGATATTTGACAATCGTTACGGGTCGTCAGAAGCCCGAAAGTCTGACAACCAGTCTTACCAAGTGGTATATTACCCAGTAACTGGGTTGTGGAGGTCAGATAGGCAGTCGCTCCATGTAAAATACTGGTATGCAGCTGCATCTGGTTAGAGTGGAAGCCGACCCCAAGTTAGTAGGGAAAGGCTAGGCAGATTGAAGTTCTGGTGGGTAATTACCAGAACTTCAATCTTCAATCCACATACAAACTTACAAACAAATTGAATCTTATGTTTTTTTATTCGGATATTAATCTGGAAAATAAACAATTTCATAACATTCCATTTAAAATTTTACCTATTCACTTACTTTCATATTAAGTCAGTGTCCGTGCCGGAATTATGTTTCCTGATAGCTACAACCTGAGGGTCTTTAAGACAAGAGCGAATTAGGTTACTTCTAGGCAAGCGTGCTCTAATTGTCAACCACATCATCACTTACCATCAGATGAGATAGTGGTCAAACGCGAGCCTATTATTGATTAAAAAAAGTTTTGTATTTCTTTAACGACCAAAAACTGTGTGAAAAAAATATACACAGTCCTATGATAAAAACTTATAAAAAAAGGCAAAGGGCAGATAAAATTTCCCGGTCGACCGTAAGTTTGTTTTTTATTCGAGGTTATATCTCACCGGACGCTGACGAAGTGATGGGAAAGCCAACAAAAAGGAAAACTTCACTCGTCCCGATGCTCCGATAAAGTTGTCAAAAGACGGTGCCAAGTTTTTTTTCATGATTTTTTTACGTTAGCTTTTAGAAAGTGGAATATCGGAAAAATGGCGGAGTTCGCGACCGGCGGTTGATGCTGGTAGGAGTTACGTTCCTTTTTTAAAGGAGGATCAATTTACATGGATTTTAATTGAAGTGCACGGTGGATAAAATTGTGAATTTTCTGTTAAACATGGATGATGACATTTTTTGCTTTTTAATTGGATTTTAAATCAATCACCTTTACTCTTTACACAGAGATTTTAAATGGTTTATAATGACTGAACTCACTAAAGAAAATTGTTATTCCCTTATTTTTTCTGCTTTTTACTTTTAGATTATAAAAACATTATCAAATATTTTTACCAAACCACTTACATACTTATAACCACTTTTTAATAAATATTTACTGAAAACTGAATCGAACTGAACTGAACTTTTTTTCTATTGTTTTGTAATGTCATATTTTGTTCTGTGTTGTTCTTTACCTATTGTTTCTGTTTTGTTATGCATTGTTCAGTTTAATATACTTTATTCACTAACATAAGTACATTGTTTGTAAGTAAATTGTTACTAACACTATGAGTCTTGAAACTTGACAATAAAGTTATTAGGTAGGTATTTTTTTTTAAAGACAGTCCATATTCCTACACAAAATTCCAGATCCCATCATTGGTAAAACGGATGCTTATCCATCGTACCGAATAACAGAATAAAGCACTAAAGTGGGTCACGTCAGGCGAGAGTTAACCTAGATAATTTATGTTCAGTGCACTAGGCAGCCATGTTGTCTGACAGTGATGCGTTCAACATTTTTAATTTACACTGTTTCAATATTAAAGTAGTTCCATTTTTAAGGTGCCGAAAGTCTGAATGAAAAACGGAACCTTTATGATCACTCGAGGGTCTGTCTGTCCGTCTGTCACAAAATCAATTTGCTCGGAATCTGCAAGACCGATTAAGTTGATATTTGGTACACATTATTTATTTATTATATACACACACACATATCTATGATCCAATCATGGTGGTGTTTTGTAAATAAATAGATTTAACATATGGGGGGTCACTTTTGGGGCACGATTCGGCAAATTAAAAAAATAAGATTTCCAAACTGTACCGTGCTACATATCAAATGAAAGGGCTTATTGTAAGTCTGAAATATATTTTTTTCATAATTTTAAAACAGATAGCTTATTATTTAAGAAAATAGATGAATTTACTATTCGGTCCTTATCTCCGAAACAACCGGGCTGGACTGGCTTTACTTACAGATTACAGGAAAACCTATAAAAAGTATAATGGTTAAAAATAATCTGAAAAAAAGAAAAATATTCGGAGGCTTTGCGCGTGAGTCTGACTCCCTCTTGGCCAATTTTATTATGATTGCTGTCTTTTTCTATCAGTTTTGCAATATTCTTATATTTTTAAGATAGTACCTAAAATGCCAATATCTTTGCCCAGTTGTGGGGATCTTAACATTCGTTGCACTATCCTTAAATATTGTGAAGATAGGTATTCAAATTTCAATAACTGCTCAGAAGTGGGATCTTTGATAGTCGTTACCAATAGTTAGAAGCCCGAGTGTTAGACGACCAATCTTATTAAAGGATATCGTTTTATCCCGTTATTTGGTTGTGGGGATCAGATATATAGCCAATTGATCCGTATTAAATAATGGTATTCAACTGCATTCTATTTTGGTATTCTGTATTTTGGTTCGGCAAATCTCAATAGAATAAAGAGAAAAAAAACTTGCCAAATGCGTGTCGGACTTCACATATTTAGGGTTCCGTACCAAATGAGGGAATTATCAAAGAAAAATCTAATTTATCACTTTTAGGGAGTTAAAAAAATCTGCGGAACAAAATTTTATAACAGACAGACGGACACGTGAGTGACAGTAATAGGACCCTGTTTGGAGCCTTCGGGTACAAAACCCTTAAAATAGGCAGCAAAAGTAAAACTAAAGCCATTTTCAACAATTATTTTACTGACGTATTGATAACCAGCTTTTTTTTCATTTTTCTACTAACAATGTTTCTTAAGAAACTACTGGCGAAAAATACCGTTCAGGTAGTTTTAAAACTAGCGGCGCACCGGGAGAAACTTTAACAAAGAAATACTATTCCATTTTTAAACTCGACCAAAAGATAAACTTAGGAAACCGAATTATGCGACAACTTCATACTTAATCTATTTTGTAAAGTCTTCGACTATGATTCAATTTGTATGGTTTATGGTATAAGTTTCGGTGCTTAGGATCATTTCATTTTTATTTTAAGTTTTGAGAGATAAAGTACGCGAGATAATATAAAATGATAGTTACTAATTTCTTTTGATCTTTGGGACTGTAGTCCTTTGATCTCCTTTGTGTTACGGTGTTTAAATAAAATTGAAACGTTACATACACAAAGGAAATTATTTTGAATGGAATATTATTAAAACGATGGGTTATATTTGTTGGCATACATAATTTACAGAACTAGTCTCTCTTAATAATCGTCCAAAGTTCGCATTTGGAATCTGCCAACGAGTTATGGAACGAAATATATTGAGTGTCAAACTTACAGACCGCATTAAAAACTCTTTACTTCTTCCCAAAACACAAATAGTGGACGTTGGCCTCACAGCTGCGAGGTTATAGTGGAACAGGACTGGACAAATCTGCCGCATGTCGGAAGAGCAATGGGCAAAAATGGATAGCCCATCACAGTGGATGCCAAACGCACGGAAAGGACAACGCAAAAATAGGCCTTTGCCCTGCATTATGACAGCACAGACTTTTTGCACTATCAATACATATTATGAAACGAAGTCCCCCGCTGTCTGCCTGTTCGTGAGAAACTCAAAAACTACTGGGACTGCAGTTTCGACATTTATACTTAAACTTACGTTAGCTATTACCGATCCCTGAATTACTAGCCGTTAAAAAACTCCCTCATTTTGAGGAAAAATTTTAGATCTTATATATATCCTGAAAAAATAATTTCTTTTAATTTTCTTGAAAAATGTACATAGACGTCGTAAATTTTAACTTGCAAGCACTATTTTTCATGAAAACCTGTAATTTATTTAATTTTTATTGAATAACTTTACCGCTTGTAACAATTAAATTATCTTGTAAAAATATTAAAGGACATAAAAGTTTGCCTCCTTGCAACATTAATTTCTAAACGAACGAATTCGGTCGTTACGCGATCGTTAACTATGTCCAGACTGCAGGCCCTGAAAAGATTTTCATACGGTTTTAACCAATGGACAGAGTGATTTACATGAAAGGTTAATTATAATTTGTACCCGTGCGAAGCTGAGGTACCCTCGCTAGAGTAATACATAATTGGTTCAAAGGTTCTTTTCTAACGTATTTTGATGTATAAAGACTACCAAAAAGCAGACTTAATAGATAGATATTGCCGAAACTGTATTATCACAAATAAAATCTTACAAAATTAAAAAAGAGAATTAGGTAAACAATAAGCGAGTTTGAGAAGACACTAAAGCGGGCTCTTTACAAAAATAAGTCAGAATGGGCAATTTAAGGGAAAAACCAAAAGAAATAACTTTCAACGATCGCAGTACTCAAATAAATGATAAATCTCAAATTTCTATTAACTTCACAAAAGAGTACGGACAACGAAGATCAAGTTAAAAAGCAGGCTTTTGTATTCACAGCAACAAAATTATGAAGCCTTTTGAAGACTTTTACTTTTGCGACTTCATTTGTTATGGAAGCCGGTTTTTTTCCGTCTCCGAAGAATGGAAGTATTATGATAAAACTGACTTGATACAATTCGCTTTCTCGCTTCTAAATTACAATGCCAAATTACAATTTCTGCTATATCTTCAAGAAGTATGTCTCGTAGACATTTTTTTTTATCCGGCTCGTAAATTGTTAATTAAATCATTTCTTCGTCTTTCGTTTTTTTTTTAACTTTTCAATTATAACATCGTTTTTTACTTCGAAAATGTTGATTTTTGTTGTTAATTATTTGTAAGTAGGTAGGTATTCGTTTTATTTTACATATTTTAATATCAGCCTTGGTTATTTTATAATTAAAAACGTCTGCGTCCACAGTTACACAGACACAGTGACAGTGAGTCAGTTACAGAGACTTTGGGTCTTATTTATACAAAAAAAAATTAAGATTTAAACACTGATACAAGTAGGTTCTTATTTCAACATGTTCTACCCAAAAGAGGGTAGATGTGGATGGTAAGGTTCTGAGTAAAGAAGATTTTGTCCTTTAATACTGTACAGTTGTTTTAAATGGAAGAGATGTACGTTATCTTGAGTTTAGAACCCGCTAATCCATGTTTAAACAAAGGATATGATTAATAAGTTTTATAGATAAGGCTGTCATCGTCGGTAAGACAGACCTTATAATCAAAGTCGACAATGTTAGGTACAAATAACCATAATGTGTAAAAACTCGTTTCAAAAATCTTTTAGGGTCACAATTTGAGTCAAATATCTACCAAACTTAGTCCTTGGGGACAAATATTCATTGGGCGTTTAAGCCTTTCTAACTCTTTATTAATCCCAAAAAGTTTTTTACCCAACCTAACCTAACCTACCTAATATAATCGATATAGCGGTCATGTTAGTGACGCACCGAGTTTTAGAACAGAAGTTTTATATAGTATTCTTATTAAATAATAAAAAAAAAATTAACTAACCTTCCAATTTTGATTGACAGAATTTTATATTGAATTTAAATTTAAAACCACATTGACAGAATGGGACAAAAGAGCTATTTTTATAGCGCATTTAGAAATAAAAGTTTTTAGTTATATTAGTAAATTAATGAATGCACGCTTACTTGCAGGCCTATAAAAATGTATTTCTTGCAAGCAAAACATTTTTGAATTGTTGGACCATTTCGCAGAGGTTTTAAAAATCTCATAAAAAACTACCGATCAAAGAAGGAAAAAGTAAAATCCGCTATATCTCCGGGACACTTAATTTCCGAAGAACGTTTATCAATGAACAAAGCTTACATTCAGCCGAGGTACGTGGCAGTGTCTGACCGGCCATTACAGTGACTTATTATCTCCAAGATGGAGCCTTTTGGCCTCACACCGAACGGGATGGAGGTATGTGGAACGGTATTGATAGTGAGAAATTTATGTTTGTTTGAGGATTTACGAAGATTTTTAGATTGTATCTTAGACTATGAAAGGTTATAGACGGAACGTCATTGGACATTAAATGAAGCAGTTGAAATGTGTGAGTTACCTTGACAAACGTAATGATGACGTATCGGCTTCTCATTTTGTCTATGTGAGCTTATTTCACGTGTACAGATACAAGCCGGCTTCTCATTCTGGTACTTCAGATTGCTGGATTTTAACACTCCGTCTATAACCTTTCATAGTCTAGGGATCTTATTCGGTTCTACAGTAAGTCCCACTATTATTATAAATGCAAAAGTTTGGATGAATGGAAGTTTTTAAATCAATCCAGTCAGAACGGCTCAACGATCTGGATGAAATATGGCACAGATATATATTATGGTCTGGACTAGCGCATAGGCTATAACTTATAGTGGGAAGTAGTAATTCCACGCGGGCGAAACCGCTGGCAGAAGCTGGTATATTGAGTATAGTGTAATGTTTTTCTCTTTTCTAGGATTGGAAGCCGATTTACAAGTCTTGTAGGTACTGTAGGATCCCAAGGCACCAGTACAGCCTGCATTCCTGGGACGTTCTAGTAGTTTCAGGGTAGAGGTCTTACTCGCTGGCAACGCGAGAGTGTGGTGTATAAAATGGTAACTGGCTACGGGTAGATAAGAAAAGAGATGAGGGCGCGATAGACTCTGTATTGATTTTTATAAGAATTACATGTGCTGTGCACTTGCAAGGGCAAAACTCAAGTCTGATATAAAACAAAAGTGACGCCTATTCTTTTATAATTATTCCAAGGACTCTCCAATAATTTCAACAGCCAGCTGAAGGCCAGTACAGACCTGCTGAGTTTAGGCTGTCTACAATCGTCACAGTACTATAGGTATTCGTGTTTTACAGGCCTGCAAGTAAGCGTGCGAATTAAATATGTCATTTAATTTATTATTTTCATATCCTACAAGTTTCATTCAATTATCATTATTATTATATACAATTTAACTGTCGTTTATTAATTATGGTCTGGTCTAGCGCATAGGCTATAGCTTATAGAGGGGAAAGTAGTAATTTAACGCGGGCGAAGTCGCTGGCTGGAGCTAGTATATTGAGTAAAGTGTAATGTTTTGCTCTTTTCCAGGATAGGAAGCCAATTTACAAGTCTTGTACTACAGGTATTCGCGTTTCTTTGGTAATGTTTTCTGATAAATTCTCAGTTTGAATTAACTTCCTGAAAGCGTTTATTAATGAACAAAGCTTACATTCTGCCGAAGTATCTACGTGGTAGAGTCTAGCCGGCCATTACAGTGACTTACTATCTCCAAGATGGAGCCTTTTGGCCTCACACCGAACGGGACGGAGATATGTGGAACGGTATTGATAACGAGAATTTTATGTTTTTTTAGGGAGAAGAGTCCAAACGGAGTCAGCCATTTGTTGTCATTCACGTGTCCGTCTGTCTGTCCGTCCGTCATCTGTCACAAAATTTTGTTACGAAGAATTTTTTAACTTCCCACTGACCAATGAACTTGAAATTTGGTGATAATGTGTATTATTACGTATACTTTACACACACACATTTTGTCAGTTTTTTTAAGGATTATCGATAATTTTTTGGTCTTATTCGGTTGTAAATTTTATTATTGAACGGTTTTGCTCTTTTTCAGTAGATACCAATAGGAAGCCGATTTAGAAGTCTTGTACTAAACGTTGAAGTAGACGTATTTTCACAAGCTTTTACTTAACTTGCAATGTTTGTTAGTTCGGGTCATATCTTGCAAGTTGAATTAGAATCACTTCCTATTATCCTACGGAATTGAAATTTACAAGCTGGTTCAGTTCCGATGACAATGCATTTTATGGTAAGCATGATCTGAATCGACAGTCAGGATTAGCTCCAGATAGAGGAACTTTTTAACGGTCAACAGAACAGACATATTAGTGTATGAATTTAACCCGTCACAACTCTAGGCCGCACCAGTAAGGCTTGGCGAAAAAAAATATTATTATTAAAAATTATTATTATTAATAATAATAATAATTTATTTATTAATAATAATTATTATTATTAAAAATTATTATTATTAAAAATTATTATTATTAAAAATTATAATAATTACTATTGTTAAACACGCATTTTTTTTTTATTAAATATTAAACGCCACGGTAGCGAACACGAAGCTTGTTTAATTTTTTTTTTTTCACTTATTCTTACAAATTTTCAGTTTGCATAATCTGGTATTTTTTATTATTGATTGGCGAGCTTTTGACCACTATCCCACCTGATGGTAACCGGTGATATAATTCGACGAGTAGCCACACTTTCCTAAAAGTAACCTATTAACTCTTGTTGACTGAAATACCCTCATGTTGTAGTTATGAAGAAACACAGATTCCGACCGGAAATTCTAATATAATTCCTTATAATTGTTTATTTTGTATATAAAAGGAGAAACTGACTAACTGAATGACTGACTGACATAACAACGCACAGCCGAAACTACTTGACATTTTGCTCACGGCTTCCTTTTATAATGTAGGGGAGCACTAAAAAAAGGGTTTTGGAAATTCGTCCCTTTTTTTTTGTTTTTTTTTCATAAAAAATTAAAATTTATCCCCTAAGGGGTTAAAGTGAGGGTTAATAGTTTGTATGTAGTAAGTACTAATTCCACGCGGGCAAAGCCGCTGGCAGAAGCTTAATTAATTAATTAATTAATAAAAATATCTTAGCTACTTACTTGAAACTCTAATTTGTATAATACGGGATACTTTCTCCGTTGGTCGCAGAGTTTGGGGAAGTTCTTCAGTTCGACGGGCCGGTCCGGTATCGTCTCCGATATGGATCCGTTCTCGTCAGCTGTGGAAGAAAACATGTCAGTAATATACACAATAGTAGCATTTGGTTGTTAGTAACATTGAGAATACAGTAAGGGCCTCCATAGACGGACTGCTAGGAGTAGTGTGTCGACAGATTCAAGGAGTCGCTGTTAGGCGACCTGCAGTTTCAATAAAAAATTGACATTCACAATGCACGGACCGGTCAGGCAGTTCATTTGCAATCGCAGCTAAAAATGCAGTCAGCGTGCGGTTGAGTTTCGCCGTGCTAGGCAGCAAAGAGCTGCTCGACCTGTCGTACACGGACCGTTTGGAGCTGTTCGCTGCGACTGCCCGCTGTTTCTTCTCTCCTAGCCCCGCCCAGCCCAGCAGTATGAGTCCGTCTATGGAGGGACTTAAAGTAGGTACACTTTGTTAAAGGACATACTGGTAGCGATAGCAGTTAAGGCCCCTGCAGACCGGCGCGATACGACAATGCGACACGTCTACGGATTAACGCAAGTTCGTGTCGCATTGCCGTGTGTTAATTTGGCTGTTACAATAATGGATGCTTTTTTGATTAAACAGATTTTTTGCTATAAAATTGTCTACTGATTAATTTTGTAAATATATGAAATAAATTATTAGCCTTTTAAATCCTAACTAAACTAAAGATTTAGCTTCATAAATTAGGAAAAAAACCCTGGCATAAACAGATTTTTTTTATAAAACTGTCTAAACCAAAGAGTTTGAATACTGGTTATAAGAATGTCTTTTCCATCACAATCTTACGAGTACATCTCAAACTTCCTTCAAATGATTGGTCAGTACTTTACAACCCACATCTATCCTTCTTTTTTTAAATCAAGAACCTGTTAATCAGTATCTAGACTAATCACATGAGGCCTAATTTATAAAAAAAAAAATCATGTGATTAGTTTAAAAACTGATCAGAAAATTCTTAATTCAAAAATAACTATAGGGAATTTGAATTTAGAATCTGCTAATCAGTATTTAAATTAGCCAGATTTATAAATAAGGCCCTTTGTCACAGTATAATATCTACCAGTATTGTGACTAGGCCCTGACCTTGAAATATTTACCTACGGCTGCGCGGTACGCAAGCACGCGATAGGGCTGCCTGCCTCCAGTATTTTAATTTCATATACCTAATTAACTTTCTTTCTAGTTTTGTGATTATAAATATTATATTTTCATTAAAGAAAAAATTTCGTTGTGAATGAAATAGAAAGTGTTCAATAAAAATACACGTTGTGTTTTTTTGTTAGTAGATTCAATAATTATAAATTTGACACTGAAAATTATTTACGTTTCGAGTGAGTCATACGAAAAGCTTTATCATTAAACTAGATTCTGCCAGCGGCTTCGTCCGCAGGGTATTAGTACTTCCCCCCATTATAAATTATAGCTTGTGTGTTATTCTGATGCATAAGCAATATTATTGTAAAGTTTCATCAAAATCCGTTCAGTAGTTTTTGCGTGAAAGAGTAACAAACATACATCCTCACAAACTTTCACACTTATTAGGAAGTAGGATTTAATTGTATAAAAAATCTGCATTTGGATATCTATCTAGTCTAGTCTATAACTTCTCTTTGCCATATCAAGTAAGTACATACTTGTACTTATTTTAATAAAATTTTCATAAATCGACCGCGAAAGCTATCACACCACGTACACCGTTCATTCGTCACTGCGGTGCAATCGCGACTGTTTGTGTACCAAGTGTTTACCGCACTCGAGGCGCGTAGGTATGACTCGCGTGCCGACCGTTTGTATAAAGATAGAATACTGTAGATATTTTTACTGTGCCTTTGTCTAACCCCTTTCCTCTTTAATCAATGCATCGTCTTCACTCTTATACACGCCCTTTTAAGTGTATGACCATATTACAAACCAGTGTTAACCGGTGCAATCTAGCTAGAACTAGATACACCCGAAGTCAAGTAAGGCACAAAGGCACGTGTAATCAGAGCAAGATGGTGGTACCCGCACGTGCTTTGTTATGTACTCTATGTTATATCTACTTAGCATTATTGTACGTGAATTACTAAATTGTTGGGACGGGGGTTATGATTCAAAACCCAATAGTTTTACAGGTTAACAGTAACTGTTCTGGCAGCCTTTCTCCAAGGCAGCCTCTCTTCAATATTAGCAGACAGGCATGAGATCGACAGTAGATTGTTATTTATTATAATTATTATATAGATTCGAAACCGCGGATCGCCACTATATAAACCGGAACACCTTATCCACTACGCTACCATGCCATATACTAAGATTGTTGAAATTAACGTTAAAGCTATAGTAGGTTTGCTATATGTATCCTTGTTTTTAATATATAATATATATATGCTTAGTTTCATCAGGGACAACACCTCTTTCAAATGATGAATCAGTACTATATACTCGTACCACCCACATTTATGCGTCTTCTGGGCAGAAAGTTTTGAATTTAGAATTTGCTAATCAGTTTAAATAATCACATGGTTATTTTTTTTATAAATAAGCCCCCTAGTGTGTATCATCATCATTATCAGCCTTTTAATTTCCTGTGCGTGTGGGCCGTAATCCACCACGCGGGCCCAATGCGGGTTGGTGGATGTTACATGACTTCGAATCTTTGGTTCAGGACATGCCGGTTTCCTCACGATGTTATCCTTCACCGTTTTGAGAGCAGTGGTGATAAAATAATTTACACAAAGTAAAGCGCTTGCCTGAGTTTGAACTCACGACCTACAACTTGTAAGTCGCGGCCGTTACCATTGGGTCACCTAGTGTGTATACTATTGTCCTAAGTGTTATAAGTTAGGTACTTATATTCTAAGCCACACCACTCATTGTTAAATAATTGACGTCCATTAAATGAATTTATTTAATCTATTTTAATCACATTGTTATGCATTGCGTTTTGTGCCACTACAAATGTACTGGTATCTACATTATAATAATTATTATAGCTTAGTTGACGTTCTTTGTATAAAACATCAGTAATGGAGAAATTGATAAACAATACCTAATCAGCTGTTTTTTTGGGTTCTACTGTTGTTTTTCCATTTACGAGTAAATTCTTTACCTAATAAATAATTTACGAGTGTATCATTTATCCGTACCAAAGCACCAATAAAAAATGTTTGGAAAACAAAACATAAAACACTCAATAAATAATTCGTAAATAATTGCCTTCGAAAACCTGGTCGAGCGAAAATTTCTCAGCGAACATTTATTGTGAAAAATTGGCATAAAGGGTAAAAAGCACAGAGCTATACCCGTTTTAGTAAATGAGTGAATGAACCATCTCGACGCTGGGAATGATAAATGAGTGAATGGCGAATGGTAAGGAGTTCAGAGTTGAGCAACCCGTGATTTATTCGACCTTTATTGCTTGATTAGTCTGAGATAGTTTGATTTTCGTGCGTAGTTTAACCGAGGCCCTCGAGAATTATTATTTTAATTCTAAAATAAATAAGAGATAATTTCGCTGCGTGTTTTTCGCAATATGATGTCCAATTTTTTCTGTGAATATATATAACAAAGGCGCTGTAGGTAGGTAGGCCCCTGAAAATACAACTTGGCAAAATAGGGGTTTTATAGACTCGTCTGATACCCAGTGTGAGTGCGGTGCCCCTGTCCAGAACATGACTATGCATTAAGCACCAATGGCATTCCCATTTGAGTACCAATCAATATAGTAGCTTGGTGCTCAATGGGGAACAATAAAAAATATTCAACTTTATTCCCGTTTGAGCACTTACGGTGCGCTAGCTTTTATTGATGGAATGTATAATCAATTGGCATTCTCTTCCGTAGTCTTCTGCCCACTTCATCTTTAGAAAAACGCTTCAATGAAACTAAATTTTCCTCTCAAATACTTAGGTCTCACACGAAACGGATAACATGATCAATTATTCTACTTTACTCGTAAAACTGGGCATAATCATCATCACTATACATGATTAGTACAAATTAAAGTCACTTTCCGCGTCTGTGTTTCACCGCTAACTCCTAAACCACGCAAGCGCAACGGATTGTAATGCGGTTTTTATAAATAGAAATAGCGATATACAAGGAAGGTTTGTGTATAATTTGTACCCGTCCGGAGCCGGGGCGGGTCGCTAGCTTAACATGTAACACAAAATAACACTGACTGGACAGATCAACTCAAATATGTGTAGTTCTTTTTTCAAAACACCCTTACATTTACTAATTTGCATGGTCCTCAGCATATTGTGAATGTGAGAATTATGTAGTTCTTTATTATATTCACGTAGATTTCATGATTGTCTGGCAGTTTGAGTACTTTTGCGGCCTACCCAAATGTCTTTACTTTGGTATTGTTCGCCGGTTCGTTGAGCTCCTTAAAGTTCTGAGTTGAGCTACACGATAACTGACAATTGCTTGCACTGATATACCAGTACATATTGTATGGATTAGAACACTTTAAAAGAGACTTTGACCTCTGAGTTTGTTTCGGTGTTTCTTCTTAGGACAGTCAGCTAGGAAACACCGGCCTCATTTAGCTGTGTGTTCCTTGTAACCTATTTACGGCAGTTTAAGTACTTGTGCGGCCTACCCATAATTCCTTACTTTGGTATTGTTAGTCGGTTCGTTGAGCTCCTTAAAGTTCTGAGTTGAGCTACACGATAGCTGACAAATGCTTGCACTGTCTGGTCAGGTTCACTCAAACCTACGTGGTGCTTTCCTCAATAGCTCATCTCAGAAATTAACATACATGGCTCCCATATTATTAGACCAGTACAGATTGTATGGACATTGAAAGAGATTTTGACCTCTTCGAGTTTGTTTCGGTGTTTCTTCTCAGAGTAGTCAGCTAGGAAACACCAGCCTCATTTAGCTTAAACTGACAAAAAATTATTGACGTGTTTGTTTTTGTTTGTTTACCCTATTTACAAAATAAACGTCATTTATCATTTACGCCAAATTATGTTTACATAGAACTTCAGAGAACAGCTAGTAATTTACTTAACACCTTATAACGGCACATAATCAAATAAATATATAAATCTTCTTTATTAGTCTTTTATTACTTCATTTGTTGGCCTATCATGTTAGCTTATTATAACAGATGGTTTGTTTTGATAACATGCTTTTAATTTGATTAAAATATTTCTATTAGAGTGCTAATAACATAGTTCGTTGATATTTGTTTAATTAATTTCTGGGAAATAACCTCAGGAAATGTCTGTTAATGTATCTGGTGCAGTGTCAGTTACATTTTGAGTTAGTTTAGGTATGTAAAGATTATCATCATCATCAGCCTCTGTGAGAGGGCGTGGGCCGTAATCCACCACGCGGGCCCATTGTGGGTTGATAGATGTCACATGTCTTCGAATTTTTGGTTCTAGGACATGCGGTTTCCTCACTATGTTTTCCTTCACCGTTTTGAGAGCAGTGGTGATATAAAAAACTTTTTTACAAAAAAAAACAACCGACTTCCAAAAAAAAATACACTAAAAATTTAAAAATAACTTTAATTTCGGCAGTCGGTGTCAAATATCGAAGAAATAAAATAAAAACAGCGACTTCCAAAATTAAAGTTATTTTTAAATTTTTAGTGTATTTTTTATTGGAAGTCGGTTGTTTTTTTTTTGTAATTTATTTTTTATTTTTTGCTTTTTTGTTGTTATACCCCAGAACTAAAAACCCCAATAACATGGAACGTGGAATTTAAACATTACAACACACCTATATTAAAACAGTCGGTGGCATTCCATAGTTTCTACCCCTTTAAAAAAATCGGTCAAGTTATTTTTTAACCAATTCCCCGATCACAATATCATAACATCACTTTCAAAGTTAACCCTTCGATAAACACACAAAAATGGGCCATAGCATAACGAGTACAAGCCATTTGAAGAGGCTGTACAATGGTGGGTCGTTATTGTGAGCGTATAAACACACGCAGGGTTGGGCCTTCAATAGTCCTTCGTTGTTCGATACGATGACTCCAGTATGTATTAGACATTCAAGCTGAGTGGTGACTGGTGTCCTTTGCAAAAATATATATTTAATAGCTGGCCGCGAACTACGTACCGCCTTGGAATCAATAAATGAATCCGTTCTCGAGATATCATCAAAAAGCTGTTACATACAATATGTAGGAAATTAATTTTCTGCAATTTTTTTTTGTGTTTTTTTCTCGATATTTTATTAGTTATTCTGCTATTTGGGGAGGAGAAAAATACAACAAATCAAAGATTATAAAAATCGCTCTAGCCGTTCTTGAGTTAAAATGGTGTAACTAACCCGACTTTGTTTTATATATAAAGATGCTTAAACTAGCTCCAGGCAGCGACTTCGCCAGCGTTATCATCATCATCATCAGCATCATCATCATGATCATCATCAGCCTTTTAATGTCCACTGCTGGGGCACATGCCGCCTCTTTGTGAGAGGGACTTCGCCAGAGTGAAAAACGAAAATTAACTATATGGAAAATACCTACTCGCGGGAAGAAAATTTATCATATGCCAGGATATGGTCTACCCATGTGCCAACTTTCATACAAATCCGTACAGTCGTTAAAACGTGAAGAGATAACAGACAGACAAAGAGTTACTTTAGAATAAAAAAAAATGTTAACTAATAGAATTCTTATGCTTAAAATATTTTATTTTTAATTATTAAAGAAAACGTTTTTTTTTTTTTTTGAGAATGCCTAAGGCATTAAGTCCGCCTTTGTACATTTGTGTTGCATGACGTTTTAATAAATAAATAAATAAATAAAATTTAATTTCATGTTCAGGTTCATACTTCGAGGTGCAAATAGGTTTATTTGCTGATTACAAAACTGTTGTTACTTTTTAGGTTTCCGTACCCGAAGGGTCCAAACGGAGCCCTATTGCTGTCACTCACGCTTCCGTCTGACCGTCTCTCCATCTGTCTGTCTGTTCTTCGTCTGTCACACAGGTTTCACAGGCAAACGGTTGGAGCTACAGTCTACAAATTTTCACAGTATAAGCATATTGTTGACCCAAAGCCATACACGGGGCTGCGGATGGCCAGTAGTGGGTAACTCGCCGTCCGATCAGCACCAGGCCCGAGAGTCGACGGCGCCTAGTGTTCCACGCGCGCCTCAAAGAGTTGTCAGCAACATGACGGGGCCCGTCATGGCCGGTGCCTGGCCCAGGGGTTGAGGATAAATTCGAAAGAGTTACATCGCCCCTGGGCACTCAGGGCAGGGAAGGAACAGGGGTGAGTTTTAGTCAGACACGCCCTCCCGCTTCACCCTAGAGCGGGAGATGTCATTGGATGTTTTTTTGATTTCCCACCCCACAAAAAAAAAGCCATACAAATAGTCAAAAATATATTTGGTACGGAACCCTAAATGTGCGAAGACCGACACGCACTTGGCCGGTTTTTGTGTCATGGAATGAAAAATGTTCTTTAAATCGTTGTACGAATACGTTATAGTTGTTAGGTTAAGTTAGGTTAGTCTGCTTTACAAAGTCGTATTTGTAATTTCTAGGTGTAATTTATAATTACCTAAATTTTGTTAACTTTGAATGTCTGTAATCCCAATTCTTTGTGTCTAGAACTCTAGTAAAAGACGCTGTTTTAAAGGTTTAAACTGGCAGGTCGTTTCACAGAAATGATGGCCGCAAAATACAAGATAAGACTGCCAGCAAAACAACCTGACAAAAGGCTATAATTTTCTTGAAAAGTCTTCAACCATTTGGCTGTTCGCAAAATCTCGTCGTGCCCGCCATGGCGCGCTTTATCGCTCCATCGCGTCTTATCAGTGCCATCACGGAGCCTGCTTTATCAATTTGGCGGCCATTTTGTTGCTAACCCTTGGGAAGCCGTAAGCCGTTTGTATTTTTAAGTTTACGCTATCAATCTACGGATTACAGCGATGTTTTGAGAAAATTCGACCGTTGACAATCGTGGGATGAATTTTGACTCGAGTTATTTATGTTTAGGGTTTTTGACGAATGTTTATTTTAAAAAAATGCGTATTTGTCTTTTAAGTACAGAGTATCTAAATAAATCATCGGTCTATATATAGGTGTGAAGAAAATGTTACCGAGAACACTTCTGCCCAGGGGTTGAGGATAAATTCGAAACAGAGTTACCTCGCCCCTGGGCACTCAAGGCAGGGAAGGAACAGGGGTGGGGTTTAGTCAGTAAGAGTTTTACTTGCCCTCCCGCTCCACCCTAGAGCGGGAGATGTCATTGGACGATTTCCCACCCCACAAAAAAAAAGAAACCGATTACACTTATGCATTAAAATTGCATATTCCTCTACACAATAAGATGATTGTATATTTTACTGTAATACTGTAGAGAGCTTTTAGCGTTCACGGAGTCTTACGGAGTTTCATAATTTTAATAAGTAGGTACTCAAAGTCTTACGGGTTTCCTATACTAACATTCATCGAGCACTATTATATAGTCTGTTAGAAGTTGGATGAAGAGCCCCAGTCTGGGTAAATGTTTTTTGTGGAAAATGCAAATACAGGTTGGCTAAATGTTGTTAGAAACTCTTTTGTTTGATTTTAATTGAATTAAATTGTATTGGCCAACGAATCAGCATTGCCGTTGAACTTGGTATTGCTGCCAGAGTTCTGGGCACTTTTCCCATTGATAACTATGTGGATTAATTTTTCGAGGCCCAATGAGTTCTTTTCATACGTGTTTGTACATTGTGTTTGTAGTTGTAGAAGAGGCCTCCTGCGGACGGCGAGTAGTGGGTAGCTCGCCGTCCGATCAGCACTAGGCCCGAGAGTCGACGGCGCGTAGTGTTCCACGCGCGCATCAAAGAGTTGTCAGCAATAATGACGGATCCCGTTATGGCGATGCCTGCCCAGGGGTTGAGGATAAATTCGAAACAGAGTTACCTCACCCTTGGGCACTCAGGGCAGGGAAGGAACAGGGGTGGGTTTTAGTCAGTAAGAGTCTGACACGCCCTCCCGCTCCACCCTAGAGTGGGAGATGTTATTGGATGATTTCCCACCCCACAAAAAAAAAAAAAGAGGCGGCCTGTGACCCAGCAGTCACACTAAAAGGCTGGTTTTGATGATGATATCTCAGTGAGTAATTTGATAAAAATGCCTCGGGTCGTAACAAAAATCTGGTAATTACGGTTACTGCTTGCGGCGTTGGATGAAAACCTATCCGTCTCTCAATCATCATTAACTATCAACAACAATTTAACCCCAAACTGCCAACAAACTAACAGATTTAACACTAAACTTTCCATTCCTACAAACTCAAACATGAAGACATTATAACCGGCGCCGTAAATTCATTTCCCGAAACATTATATTCACCGCATATTAACAATAATGTATAACTTACTTCGTTTCGTGCGATGTTCCAATTTCCCGGCGGAGCCACGCTGCATGCTCAAATTGCATTTAAACGGGCACATACATTTTGTTATGCATATGAGTGTTACATACATTTAAACATTGTTTTTCAAGTCTTAATTATAACTTAAATTAGTTTTAAAGTGTCATGTTAGGGTTTGTACTGAACTTTATGCACGAAGACATCTAAAGCCAGGCTCATATTATTTGGTCGTGTTGTGGCGGCTTCTGACGCAGTTGATTGACTACTAAACTCGTTGTGGTATGATATAGGCTTGAACAGACTCAATTGGTGTATCCCGGCCCACGATACGAAACGACATAGTAAAGTGGGCACATTCCTCACCATATTTGAGGTAATAAATCGAAGAAGAAAATAAGAAGAATTTTTAGACATCTTATTGCATTGTACCAAACATCTTTTTTTTTTTAATCTTTATTTATTAACGAGGGTTTGATCACATAGTGAACAGCCACCCTCATAGGAAACTTTTGTTACATGCAAAACTTAACATCTACGTTTAATTCCTAAATTAACTAATTTATATATTATTCTAGCGGTTTTGGATGCTGGAAAAGCTAGGATGGTATTACATTCTCCAAATACAAACATCTTAAACTTTAATTTGAATGTGCCTAATTTCTAGGTGTTAGATGCATGTTGTTTAGATTAAATAAGAGTCCAGAAAGGAGTAATCTGAGTCCTGAAATTAGTGGCAATTTAAAACGTACACAAATCAGATAATAAAGTTACTGCAAAAACTGAGTTGGTAAAGTATGCCAAGGTAAAACAATTGCCAAAGTATTTCCACCAGAAATTATCCCTCCCTAACCTCGTATTTCGTCACTGTTTGCTCAGAAACTGAGAACTGTTTTAACAGGAGATAAAAGGGTACGTTAATCCTACAATCTAACTTCCTCGAGTCGGGAAGGCAATCCACAGACAATGGCCATGAGTATTGGATCCCCCATTGCTGTTAAATGGCGGCGAAAACAATGGGAATGCTGAGTGTTATGTTTATGGGATTTGTTTTACTGAAGGAAATCTGTCTTCATTAAGAACCCCTTACAATGGTGAAGAAGATAAAATGTTGTTTTCTATTGCTGTTGTTGCCAGATTTGTATCTTTGGATGAATGAACTGGTCAGTAGGATTGTATGGCCAATTTGAAAAAAGAAACGCGGGAACTATCAACCGATTAGAAGATCAGTTCATGTGGCACTATAGAAGGTGAAACTGTCTGCCATAAGTGTACAAAGTTGTAGGTAACAATCTTACAATACATTTTAATTTGTGCGTATAATGTAAGGAAAATTAATGTAATTACTGTCATTTTATCTGTATTTATTTAGGATTGAATCTCTCTTTGAAATGGAGACCTTCACTCGAATTTACTAAAGAAAGTAATTTCTACAAAAAAAAGACGACCATGATGGAACAACCACTGCTGAAGTGGAATTACAAAAAATTGCGCTGAAATCATACTATAAAGCCTCCGAACAAAGACTTTTGTATACTCTGTCTAGAAGTACAATCTTATAAAAAAATCTACTCCATTTGGGCAAAAAGCCCATATATTAGGCAAGATGCTGATGACGGACCAAAGTATAATGGCTATAGAGAACTTTGTTTGGCGTAAGTAAGACATAAATTATGACCCTTTGAGGCTATGCGATGAGTTCCTTGGCCTCTGTATTAACCTTTTTTTTGCTTAGAAAGTATTATGGAGTTTTTGCGGTTTGAATGAAAGGTTACTGTTGTTTGTAAACAATTGTGAAGATTTATATTGTGTGGTGCCAATTAGAAGAAAAATGTTGTGATTGAATTTTAATCAACTTAATTTTGGTTTTTCAAATGAAAACTGTTAGATTAATGTGGTTTGCAGTACTAACAAAAAAACCGGCCAAGTACGAGTCAGACTTCGCACATTGAGGGTTCTGTACCAAATGTATTTTTGACTATTTGTATGGCTTTGGGTCAACAAGATGCTTATACTGTGAAAATTTGAAGACTGTGGCTCCAACCGTTTGGCTGTAAAACCTGTGTGACAGACGACGGACAGACAGACAGACGGACACTTAAGTGATAGCAATAGGGCTACGTTTGGACCCTTCGCGTACGGAACCCTAAAATGGAAAATATAAGAGATGTCATCGTTTCTATTTTTTTTATTTTTTTTGGGTGCTTGCTCTTTATAATTTAATTGTGCTCTTGGGCATTGTACTTTTTATCTGTGTGCTGCAGCAAATAAATATTTCATCTATAAACCTTTGGTAACTATAAAGACTGAGGACTAAAATTGATAAAGATGAATAACATGAGAGATACGTCTTGGCAGGGCGTAAAAGTACTAAGAACCATCCAGGCTTAATTACAAAGTTTCAGTTTTGTTTTTAAAGCCTGAAATTCATGAAAACATGTGAAGAACGCAGGCACGTTTTGGGCGTGACCTGCCTTCATAAGCACTGAGAATGTCTGAGATATGGTTATTTTATTCTAATGACGTGAGAATGTGGTGCTGTCTCCGTGGGTGGTCCTAATGTGTTTGCAAATTGTGCAAGAATTTTCACGAAATACCAGGACTGCGAGGTTTTTGGATATTAGCCAATTAATAACAGATTATGTTAAAGATTCTGATTGACTTTCTGCCGCGATGTCGTCTGGCATTTAATGGGGCCCATTCGGTGGTTCTTTCCCTAATAGCATTTATTGTTGGGCCAACAATAAAATGATAGTATTTATTGACAGCCCAACCAAATTCCAACACTAAATGGTATTTGGGTTTTGCCTAGTCTCGTTTAACAAACGGTAAATAAGTGGCTTTTTAACCGACTTCAAAAAGAAGGAGGTTATCAATTCGGATGTTTGTATTTTTAACCGACTTCGAAAAAGGAGGAGGTTATCAATTCGGATGTTTGTATTTTTTTTTTTTTTTTTTTTTTTTTTTTTTTTTTTTTTTTTTTTATGTATGTTCGGGCATAACTCCGTCATATATTGACGGATTTGCAAAATTCTTTTTTTGTTCGAAAGGGGTTTATTCCGAAATGGTCCCATTTAAATTTCAAAAAGATCTGATGATGGGTTTCGGAGACAGACAACGGAACTCTTCAAATCACGACTTCCAAAAAAAGTGCAAAATAACTTTAATTTCGGAAGTCGGTGTCAAAAAACAAAGACACAAAACAGGAACACCGACTTCCGAAATTAAAGTTATTTTGCACTTTTTTTGGAAGTCGGTTCTATTTTTTTGTAAAAAAGTTTTTTTTATTAATGTATATTCGGGCTCTGTCATATATTGATGGATTTGCAAAATATTTGTTTTTTTCGAAAGGGGTTTGAAATTTCATATGTGTATTTACCTGTGTCGACACCCTTGCGCCATCGCATGTTCCAAGTACGGCGGGCTGTGCCGGTGCAGCCGCTGCAGCTGCCGAGGCCCTCAAGCGGCGCAAATACTGTAACCTTATTGGGAATTACAGTTTTGAGCCGTTTGGGGTCGAAACGCTCGGGTCATGGGGTCCGAGTGCGCGTCTCCTTTTCAAGGATATTTCTCGCCGACTGATCGACACTTTACGTGACCAGAGGGCTGGCTCATTCTTTGCTCAAAGAATAAGCATTGCCATCCAGCGTGGTAATGCTGCCAGTCTTCTGGGTACGTTTCCAGATGACAGCGATGTGGAGGAGTACTTCGACGCCTGAACGTATTTTGTTTTTGTATATATGTACGTAGTTAGGTAAGGTTTTATTTTGGTTTTAATGTAGATATAGTCAGTTAAGTATGTTATAAATATGTATTTAATCAAAATGTTAATAAATGTAGTTATCTTAAATTGTTATAAAAAATTTCATATTGATCTGATGATGGGTTTCGGAGACAGACAACGGAATTCCTCAAAAATTGACAGCAAATCAACCGCGATTGCTGCGATCGTATGTCTATGAATTGTTAACACAGTTTAATGGGGAACAACACAACTAAAAAGTGAAAAATAAAAAACCTTTTTATATAACAAATAACTTTAATTTCGGAAGTCGGTGTTTCTGTTCGAAATTAAAGTTATTTTGTAAAAAAGTTTTTTACTGGGTAATGCTCTCAATAAACTTGGCTTCAAAAAATGGTAATTTGCCGAGCCTTTTACCTAATATTTTGCAGTCGATTTAATATCGAATACCGATTTTGTAAGGAGTGACAGCTGATTATATTAAATTAAATTGAATTCTATTAAACGAAATTGTACTAAATTAAATTATTATCTTATATCACCCTAATAGCATTTTTTGCTGGAATTTGGTTGGGCCAACGATAAATGATACTAGGGCAATGTTTTCGAACATATCTATATATACAATATAATAAAATGAATCCCTACTTCCCTTAGTCACTGCATCACGGTGAACGGTTGAACCGATTTCGCTAATTCTTTAACTGACACGTCCTTCTGATCCACCGAGAGCGGGCGAAGTCATTGGATGATTTCCCACCCCACAAAAAAAAAAAGCTAGTATAATTATAGGTATCTCTATATATATAAAAATGAATCCCTATTTCCTTGGTCACGGCATCACGCGTGAACGGTTTGACTGATTTCGCTAATTCTTTTTTTGTTGTTTGTTACTGTCAGGAGAAGGTTCTTACGAAAGAAAAAATTAAGAAAGTTTAGCGGAAAATTAGAAAATTACAGAAAACTAAACAACTAAACTTCGTGCGTTTGACAGTTGAAAGTTCATAACTAAGACAGGACAACGTCTGTCGGGTCAGCTAGTTAAAAAAGAAATGTAACCAAATACCTAAACCATTAAAACTAGTGCTCTGTTTTCTCTGTCGGGTGAGGACCTGGTGATTTGTAATAAAGGCATCTTTATGTCTAACACAGACACCAGCTCCTCACATATTCTAGATTTAAAGTACGTATCTGTATATAAACATCTTTTTGCTTTTCTTTTAGGCTAAGCGTGTTTTTTCTACTTCAAGAGTCTGGTGCTGTTTGCCGAGATACATGACTCGTTCTACTTCGGCTACATATATATGCCGTTGATATTGTTTAATCTTAAGTACTAGCCTAACATCATAATCCTTAGTATTATTTTTGGTGAAAAAAAAACTAAATTACTGCATATCTGACAACCACAGCCAGTTACTGGTTATGATTGTCTTTGTTAAGACTGGTAGTCTGACTGTTTTCGCGATCGTGGGACCAAATGGAGCAGTAACCACGAGCCCTCAAAAACTATTCCCGTCCAAAACAGTTGAACTCTAGTTCACCCTCAGTAATAAGCGACTCTTTTCCGTGTGGCGGCCAAATAATTACGCTGGCCGTAATTTGGCCGCTGCCCAACTCCGTATCATAGAACAGATATGAGTAACCGGTATAATATAATAAGTTATATGTTAGGCCACGTGCCGCATTATGAGTATTTTGCTTTACGATGCCCATTCAAGCTGTATATAAATAAGGAATGTTTCTCATAATATTCTGCGTTTTCATAAATACTTGTGAAATGTGTTATGTTGTAAGTAACACCCGGTGCCAGAACGAAAATCAACACGTTAGCTTATGGTTCGTCTACGCCTATGTTATTTTTTGTGGAGAAACATTGTGTAACATGATTAATGTTTTTCATGTCGCAAAATGTCGCTTTATAACAACCGACTTCTAAAAATTACAAAATAACTTTATTTTCGGAAGTTAATGTTTATATTTTGTTTCTTCGTTATTTGACACCGACTAAATTGAAAATACATTGAAATTGAACATTTGGAGACAATCAAAACGACATCTGTGTATACATATTTTTTGTTTATGTTGATTTAAAAAAAAATGCTGAATCGTTTTCGATGAAATTTATATGGGACCACCTCTGAAGTATGCCCTACTAAACAAAAAAAGAATCATCAAAATCGATTCAGAAATGGCGGAGATATCGCGTAACAAACATACAAAATAAAAAAACATACAGACGAATTGAGAACCTCCTCTTTTTTTAAGTCTGTTAAAAAGTAACATCAGTGTGGAAGCACCATTAGATAAACGCGTATCAACTGCTGTGATTAGTACCTAATAACCACGTAGTTGATACGCGAGAAGTTAGCGAGTCAAGAGATCCTATTAGCAGTTTCAGTTACCTAGCTGAAACATCGGATCTCTTGCCTTGACGTGCGTTTGTTCCAGAAATATTTCAGTGATACTGCGAGTCGTCAGGGGTGGGTATTGGGAAATCATTAAGCTGACAATAGCCATAGTTAGTGACTGTAGTAGGCTTGTTTCATACTGTGGCCGTTTTTTTTTTATAATTTTTTTTTTCATTGTTTGGCTCACGCTTCACCGCAGACGGGGCCCATCGTGGCCGGTGCCTGCATGCCTAGGGGTAGCGGATAAATTCTAAAATGAGTTATCGCACCCCTGGGCACTCAGGCAGGGAAAGAACAGGGGTGGGTTTTAGTCAGTAAGAGTCTGACACGCCCTCCCGCTCCACCCAGAGCGGGAGAAGACATTGGATGATTTCCAACACCAAAAAAAAAATGCTTACGCTTGATCGCTATCTCACCTGATGGTAAACAATGATTTGGTCAACGATGAAGTACGCTTGCCTAGAAGTAACCTATTCACTCTATTTATTTAATTCTTTTAAACCTTTTCAAGATTTACAAGTACCTATCGTAAAAGCAGATGTCTGCCGGCGGGTTGAGGGAGCTGGGTAAAAGAGGTTTCAAAACATAATTTGTAAAACTGTTTAGCATTAACAACCCTTTTCTGCTACCCTATTACGGCAAGACCCTGAATATCGTTCACGTCTATTTAGACGTGACTTCTGTCTTTTTCTGATGAAGATCAAGTGGTAGGTAAGTATGTGTTTATCTAGGTACGTATGTACTGTAAAGTGGCCAGAAGTGAACAGGAGGAGTTCGTCTTCGTATGTTTAAAAAGTTGATGGCATAATATAAAGATAAACACTTATTCGTATTCATAAGAAAAAAGTAAAAGACAGGCACCCAGAGGATGAGAGCTGTCCTTGTTTCGTACAAAGTAAAAATAATAATTAATGCCCATATTGCAATAAAAATTCCTCTAAAAATAATTATTTCGCTGAAACGATTAGGTGCTTACTATTTAAAGAGTAAGTATTTGGCTTTTTCTGGTATGGGCACGTGATGAGGAGGCAAGATCGGCATGACCTAAAAGAGTTGATGGATAAAGAGAGAGAGGTAGGTCAAAGAAAATATGGATTAATTGTGTGAGAAGAAAAGAGAGTGAATGATAGCTTGGCGGTAGATGGGCGAAAATGGAAGAAGAAAACGCGATACGCTGACTCCAAGTTTCTTGGAATTCTGATGGAACAAGGGCAGAAAAATGATGACTTAGACGAGACTAAAGTTTAGCAGTGAAATGCGTCAAGCCGTTATACCTAATGCTAGCAATATTCTGCCACATATTACTTTCTAAATTTCCAAATATATTTCCACAAACTCATCAAATTGGGAATGTGTAATACCACAAAAAGAACAGCCAAATATTTGCCTGTTTTGACATAGGCATAATAATATGCAAATACTAGGAAGTAAATATTTGGACCAAATGTCCGTTATTTGGCCCAAAAGCAAATGCGTGTTTCGAGAAATCTCTAGTGAAAAAGTATTAAATGGTCAATATCATTGAAAGCAATAATGAGCTATCTATTGGGAAGTATCAAAGAGTGGGAAGTATCAAAGAGTGGTAAGCATAATTATGTACAGACTTAGGTCCAAACTAAACTGTAGTGGCCACAAATTGAACCGAAATAACATTTTCTCTGATTTTTTTTCTTTAATTTATCTCCGAAATCCTTCCTAGTATTCTTTTCACAAGCCACGTCAAACCAGCCCTTTTGTTACGCGTCAGCTACATACATAATGACCTCTGGGCAATAGTCTCCACAAACTGGATGCCTTTTTTTTATGCCTGAGTTTTTTGACTACCTACAAATTTTAGTCCACTTTTTTTTTAATTACTTAATTGTTTTTGATTTATGGATGGAACTACACTCACGAGCAATAAACTGGAATTACTACATCGCGCGTGCTCAAAACAAATTGTTACAATTTTTATGCAATGAACTATGGATTGTGGTCTAAGTGATTGCGAACAAACTGAAGCCGGGCTTGTCGGTAGGATGGAGGCAATTTGGGTCCCATGGCTGGACGTTATGGAGTCAAGTTCGCTTCTTTGAGTCTTCGCCTCACTTTCCACTATCTGAAAACCCTCTTTCGAACTTCTCTAAGCTGTTGCTGAACATCGACAATAACTTGGTCATCCCTCACCGAATTGCATCGTTGTCGTCCAGATCTTGGTCTTCGGACTAGTTTCCGGTCTCCCAGAAACTCTTGTATACCTTCAAAACACAAGACTGGCTTAGATGAAGGTGTCGAGCGACAGTACGCTGAGACAACCCCTGTTGGATTAGGATGACGACTTGAGTGGTTTCATTTTCGTTTAGCTTCAGTGTTCCCAGTGATGTGAAACATTGGACTGATGAGCAATTTTCATACAACAATATGGTGTTTTTTTAAAAAAAATAATGTCTGTTGTTTTTTTGAAAGTCGTTGAAAGCTAACAAGACCACAATTAATAGTTCATTGCATAGAAATTGCATAAATCTGTTTTGAACAACGCGCGTTGAAGTGATTCGAGTTTATTGCTCGTGAGTGTAGAAGTTAATCGATATGATGTCAACGAAAAGAGAAATAAACGTTACCTTTGTTATTATCTCAGGTGATAGACCTTTTTCATTCACTAGCAACCACACCCTTAATACCAGAATATGTTGCTGTAGCGAGTGTATTAAGAAACTAAGTATGACAGTCGTACTTCAGCAGATGTACTTTTTATAAATGACCCTATAATTTTACATATCATAAAATTAATTGCCCTTTAATGTTCCTATTATTGGGACACAGGCCTCCACTCTGCGAGAGGGAGTGGGCTGTAATCCACCACGAGATCCCAGTGCGGATTGGTAGATGTCACATGTCTTAACATTTTTGGTTCTTGGACATGACGGTTTCCTCTCGATGTTTTCCTTCACCGTTTTGTGCGAAATAATGACAAAGTTATAAGCTGATTTTGCTAGAATGCTGCAAATGAAATACTAATCCAATTAAATTCGCAATGATTCAGGGATAAAACAAAACTGAAAACAACGATATTCCCTGTTAGGGACGGATTTAAGTCTGTATATCCAATTGGAAATTCTAACCAAATTCGACAAACCGCTGCAAATCCAACATTTAATAAGTTCAATATTTTTATTAACGTTGGCGCAGAGTTCTGTTAAGCTTAATTTTCCCGTTGAAATTATTGCGAATCACGTAGCTGATTTTTAGGGTAAGATAAGGATATCTCTGATTTTTTCGATTAATTTCAAGGG
The DNA here is from genome assembly GCA_951329385.1 of Polia nebulosa. NCBI lineage: Eukaryota > Metazoa > Arthropoda > Insecta > Lepidoptera > Noctuidae > Polia > Polia nebulosa. Next base: position 10,866,465 of record OX589605.1, read on the forward strand.
AATGGACGAACTTTTGTTTCGAATTTCGTAACCAATCACTTCAATGTGATAAGTTTTCTTTTAGGATATCCTGGATCAAACGATATGCCCTATTTTTTTTTTCAAGGTGGGAAATCATTCAATGCTATCTCCCGCTCTGGGTGGAGTGGGAGGGCATGTCAGACTCTTACTGACTAAAACCCACCCCTGTTTCTTCCCTGCCCCGAGTGCCCAGGGGCGCGGTAACTCTGTTTCGAATTTATCCACAACCCCTGGGCCAGGCATCGGTCATGACGGGCCCCGTCATGTTTTGCTGACAACTCTTTGAGGCGCGCCTGGAAAACTACGCGCCGTCGACTCTCGGGCCTAGTGCTGATCGGACACCGAGCTACCCACTACTCGACGTCCGCAGGACCGTGTAAACTAGATGCCCTCTAGGATCTATTCCATATATCATGTAATGCCGCCACTCCGTCAGATGACCCCTAGGATCAGTTTTAAGACTATTCCGTATATCGCCACTCCGCTAGTCTTCTTGGGCATATTACCAGTCGACAGCGATGCAGAGGAATTTATCGAATTTGTATTTTAGATTAGTTTTAATTAGTTAAAGTTTTATTTATGTGTTGTAGTATAGTAATAGTTAGTTAAAGATAGGCACTTAATTTTATTAAAAAAATGTTCATATCTTAAAGAAAATAAAATATCTATCATTACTTTCTAGATAGTTTATGTTGTCTTCCAATAAAGCATATAATATAATACAAAAAGGAAGACATTATCCAAAAAAAAAAAACATTATTTTACTCTTCTATAATATATTCCAAAAAGCCTAAGACATAAATTTAATGCTTACTGTAATAGCTGATCCAATCTTCATGAACAGTAAAACCTAACAGTTCATTGTGAAGATTTACAACGACCCAGTGTTTATAATAATTAAGCTTAGTTCAAAGTTAGCATCAGCTTAATTTTCACGTTATAATTACTTCGTTACGAACTACTACAGAAGTTAAATTAGACAACTATCATGGTAATGCGAACGTTATTGAACTAATTTAAAGCCGTAGAAATATATACGAAGGTTTGTAAGTTTAAATGGGAGTGAGGCTAACAATATAGGTCAGATTTATGAAACAGAAGTAAATTGAGATTTTGTGTTTGTAATTTCCATTGAACTAATCGTAAGATTAGTAACAATTTAGGTCAAATTAACAAACACTCATATTTTCTTACTTTTATCCAAATTTATTTGGGACCGGTTAAAAATCTCTACTACCATATTTACATACTTCTATATTAGTCGTCATCCCCTATCCAGCCATATCGTTCTTCACACTGTCCATCCATCGTTTATTTGGGTTTGAACCAATAACGTGATGTTTAAAAATCTCTTCTACCATATTTACATACTTCTATATTAGTCGTCATCCCCTATCCAGCCATATCGTCCCTCACACTATCCATCCATCGTTTATTTGGGTTTGAACCAATAACGTGATCTCATCTTCGACCATCCCAGAGGACACGGTGGAGCATACGGTGGAGGTCTGCCCCGCTTGGGCGGAGCACCGCCGTGTCCTCGTGGATGCGATAGGTGGCGGCGACCTCTCGCGCCCGGCCCTAGTTCAGGCCATGGTACGGAGCAAGAGGGATTGGGAGGCAGTCTCCGCCTTCTGCGAAACAGTAATGCTTGTGAAGGCGGAGGCGGGACGCGTGAGGGAAGCTCAACGGAGTGGCCCTCACGGCCCCGGCCGTTACCACCGCAGGAGAGGTACTGGGCGTACTGGGCGTAGGACGTCGCGAGACAAATTCCGGCCACCGTAGACCCGGGCCTGCGGACGACGAGCAGTGGGTAGCTCGCCGTCCGATCAGCACCAGGCCCGTGAGTCGACGGCACATAGGGGCACGTAGGGGCCCATCGTGGCCGGTGCCTGCATGCCTAGGGGTAGTGGATAAATTCTGAAAATGAGTTACCGCACCCCTGGGTACTCAGGCAAGGAAGGAACAGGGGTGGGTTTTAGTCAGTAAGAGTCTGACACGCCCTCCCGCTCCACCCAGAGCGGGAGAAGTCATTAAATGACTTCCCACCAACCCAAAAAAAAAAATCTTCGACCATATCATCGCTTACCATCAAGTGAGATAGTGGTCAAACGCGTGCCTATCAACAATAAAATGAAAAAAAAAAAACTGTACCTAATCATAAAAATGAGACAAATAGTAAGCAACTAGTAAGTTAAATAATATATATTGTTTGCAACTGAATGCTTCTGTTTAGCCCTTGTAGAAGAAAACCTGTCACTCCGGGAGTACCGTCACAAGTGAAAACAAAAAACTTGAACAAAATGTCGGTGACGCGCGAGTTAAATTGTTCATCTCAAAACTGATCATCGCGTCTAAAGAAGTCTTCATTTAAAAAAAAGCATGTTGATAATATTAAACTAGTAAAAATATAATCAACTAACTTGAAAATGGCACTCAGAAAATTAAACGCCTTTACTTGTAAACATATTACGCTGGGGGTAAGGTCTAGGGAGCATTCAATAAATTCTTGTAAGTGCGTGGGTGAGGTCAACGCTCTACCTTCCAGCTTAAGATTTTCTCTATTGAGTACAAAAGCTGAGACAAATCTTCAACTGTCGTGTAATTGATAATACTGTGGGTTGAAAGAAACGAAATTGATTAATTTTCTTATTATTCACATTGCTATAGACAGTAAAAATTCTGTAATTTAGTTTAAAGCCAAGGAATTGTAAATAAACAAAACCGAATCTACTTCACATGCTTTGTAGTTTTGTATCTCAATAAAAAAAAGAAACAGTCGTTCGCGGTCTAATTATACAAAAACTAGAACATAGAGTACCGAAGGACCAGGAAAATAGAAGAATAGGTAAAGAGAACCGCAATGGAATCCAATTGCAAATTCACCTATTTTGTTTCACTCGAAACAAATCCAGGCGCTTTATAAAAAACTCTGTACCATGAGGACCAAAGAGTTTATAATAGGACCAGAAAAATATAACGCTCTGTATGCGCAACGGCCAGCAACGTAACACTGTTGTGTGCTACTTTATATGCGTCGGGGGCTTAACCGATTTCCAATTCAGGAGTTTGGATTAGAATATATAAACTAAGTTCTATCACGCTCGGTTTAACTTCTAGTTTACTTAGAACTGGGCTAGCACTGCCGCCTCTGCTGTGTAATGATTGTTTCTAAGCGGTCGTCTTATAAGCTACATTACCCTTGTAAATGGGTTCTTATTTGAAAGATATGTATTTATACAGAGAGGAAGCCCTATCAGTTCTGCGTCATAACCCCATTTCCGAATTTAAATGTACAAGCTCTTCTGAAAGTAAATGTGCTGGAATATCTTATGTTATAATTACTGGAATAATAGGTAATTATTGTCGATTATCTTCGATGCCTTTCACGCCGTCGTTAGACAGAAGCTGCCTCTTTGCTCTGCAGAGCACGGGCTAGCTTCGACTGCAGATGACCAGATGATCCAGAAGACCATAGCAGGGAGGTACGACTCTCCTTTACTGGGTAACTTTGTTCAGTGATGTATTTGGTACAATAACTATGTTACTAAATATATAATAAATATTTATTTATTTATTATTATTATTGAGTTTTTTTTTGAAATATTATGAATAAACTTAATTTTAAATAATGAAATCGGAGATCTGCTAACCTCTGAATAACTTTTACTCTTCATTGGAGTAAAAGCAATAAAATATTGCAAAGATACCACTTGAATCAGTCAAGGTGAAAACGCCATTGACAAAGATAATGAACAAGCGGCACAAGTACACAAAGGTCACACAAACCCTCATCCTTGACCAATGAACCTTAAAGTTCATTTACACGGAAACAAGAATTTCTGTATAACAACCCTCGATGCTGAGGACGAGACGGCGGCGAGACGAAACCCGTAAACCCTCGAAACAATAAACCCGACATAACCTCAAGTTTATTTCAACTAATCCAATTGTAGACACTTGACACAAACCTCTTGGAAAATTCTAAGAGATCGTTGACACAGAGATGAACTTTGTAGACAGTGCAAGACTAGTCTTTTGCATCGTCATTGGATGCTAGCATCCAGTTTCTCGAATAGAAATTAACGCAAAACGAATGTAGATGTTTTTAATCGCGCCTTCACTGTTGCGTTTAGTTAAATGAGTTACGAAAAGCAAATAGCAATAATTGTCTTACGTAACTTGTGACGAGTCTGTAATTCTGTGTCAGATGAAGATGCAATAATATGATCAAATTACGATTATTAAAAACCAGAAAAATAAGACCTGGTTTTAAATTAAAAGCTTCTAGCCTTAGAAAACCACGCAAGCAATACAAATTGTAATAAGAAATTTCTTTCACGTCATGTACAATATTAACTTGAAAAGAGATTTCTAAAAACACGACATCAACCTTTTTTCAGCTTATCTAATTGCGTACACTCAAAAAACCTCTTTGAAGACACAAAGGGATCTCAGACCTCAAATAAGGCTTTGTATCAGACGAAGCAGATACGAGATCATAGATACAACATAGTCCAATTACTGAGGTCCTATTATTCGAAGCATTGATTAACTTGCCATCGAAAGACTTGTTTGAACTTGTGGACGTGCCTCCATCGCTAATGACAACTAAGCTTGGATTCTTGGATACTCCGCAGATAAACATCCATTGATTTTGTCTCAGAAATATTGAAAGAAACTTCGGGATTTTGGTAATCGAGAATTGATGAGAATTTGAGGGTAGGTCTATTTGGAAAAGTCAACAGTAATTATCTTAGTTCTCAAGTATTTCTGTTATGAAAACAGTGCTGAATTTAAAAAAAATCAAATAATGAAGTAATAAGACGGCCAAATACTACAATTCCAAGAAAATAAAATTTTTTTCTAGATGCCAATGCAAAATTTAGTTTCATGCTAATTTGAGAAAACAATGCAGAACAGATCTACCCAAATAGATGTTCAGCCAAGCAAACAAGTTTCAAAATATCGAAATTGAATGCGCAAATGTTTGACTTAACCGATTTCAAGCTTTGAAATGGAACTCTCAACTTGTATCCGCGGGGAGAGATGTCGTTGCACGTCGCGCGTCGGTGTCAAGAGAAAATGGCGTCCAACATGCCGGCAACGTGTAACGTTCGACATGTCGCCCGTTTGACAGCCACTGGGGATATTGCAACGGCAAACCGGATAGCCTACATGTTGTCACTGATATTATTATTATTTCTGTAGTTTAATAAACTAAAAAACACACTTTAATATGTATTTATTTTTCGTGTTCCTCCTAACAAACTCCTTTCATTTGATACCCTTACCATGGGAACGCATACAAAATAACTAGTCCGCCATCTTTGGGAGACTGCCATAATGGATTTGGAATGACGTCACTTAGCTAGCTATGCATTGTCATCCAAACTAAACATGTACGCAAAATTTCAGCTTAATCGGAAACCAGGTATTGTGTCAAATATAATTTCTAAGATTTGTTTACATAGGTAGTGTGTTAAATATGATAATATCCTACGCTGTTGCTCATAAATGTAGAATAGAATAGAATACTCTTTATTATGTACACCATTTAGATTACCGAAACATATTTACTTTTATTGTAATTTTATTTTGATGTCTGAATTAGTTAGGTTTATAGTCTTTATTTATTTATACACACTGTGTCTACGTCTCATATCCAACTTTCCAGTCGCAGGTCTGCTGGAAGAAATTTCTTTTGAAATAAGCAGCACCTTTGTATTATTCTTTCTGTAATTGTTATTTTTTTGTCTCTTGTGTTTTGTGTACATAAATAAATAAATAAATGAAGAAAACTTTACATAGGATGACAAATTAGGTGGCCTTATTGCTAAAAGCGATCTTTCCACAACCTTTAGATGGATTTTAAAGAGAAAAAGGAAAGACAGTACTATAAGTAGTCTTAGGTGTACTGTTTATATATAGGTACAACAAATACATAATAGATAAATATATACAATGAATACATCCATAATCCTTACTTCCTTACTAATATTATATATATTACTATGGAAGTATATCATCATTTTTAGAGCTAGAAGCTTGAAACTTATTTTGTAGGCTGTTGATTCGTTTTAAATAAATATGACATTCAAAGTTTGTAAAAGTCTTACCCTCATGCCTAGGGATAGCGGATAAATTCTTAACATGTGTATCCGCACCCCTGGGCACTCAGGCAGGAAAGGAACAGGGGTGGGTTTTAGTCAGTAAGAGTCTGACACGCCCACCCGCTCCACCCAGAGCGGGAGATGTTATTTTTTTTGAGAATGTCCTCAGGTTTTCTAGAAGAAAGTTGTTCATATCGATGGGCAGATGCGGTTCTTAAAATATGACCACACCTTTCCGTTACACCCTGTATATATACATAGTTATGAAACAAAAAGTATAAAACCCTAGTAAAAACGATTAAAGAGAGAGGTAGTAATTTTTGACCATTGTTTTAAAAGTGGACAAAAATTGAGCACGCCTTTCCGACACGGGCAAGGCATTCCATAACCGCACCTTGTACCGTAAAAGATTTGTCATAAAAGCTGGTGGAATGCATCGGCATCTCTAGTCTCAAGTCTTATAAATGTAATACTTCCTTTTGATGAGCGAACAAGACAATGGTAAATAAAGACAACGATAAAACTGACTCGTCTGTAGTCGCGAAACGTGAAAGCGTTTTAGCCAAGACCAAACAGATGCCTCTCCTGGGATAGGAGGAAATAGACTTGGAAACATTTGCAAACCAAAATGCGGATTGATAGCAATCTTTTCTAGATTTCTGCAAGACTTCGACGACGATATGTTTAGCTTTAGATGTACAATTTCTGCAGAGGCTGGAGATTTTTTTTTTTTTTTTTAAACATTGAGTTTTTTTTTCTAAATAACGTTTCGAATAACTATTAAATTTAAATAAATATTACTTTAAAACAACTCTCGACTGTATATTTTAACTTCAATTTGAATTACTTCATTGTGGTTCTCGTTTATATATAATTAAAACAATTAAGTTTTCAATTTATTCCGTCTTTGTTGAGGTATCGAATTATAAAGAAACAAGTGACCTACTTGGAAATGGCTGAAACTTTATATTTTGTTGATAAAATGTACCCACGGAGCCTTTAATCAATGGATTTTTGTTGCCGTCAAAAGGCCCGTGAAACATGAATATCGTGAATTCCAAACAGAACACGAAGCGGTTTTATTTTGTTATCCAATAACAGTGAGATTTTATTAGCAGTGCAGTGTTACTCAAACGGTTTGTATAAAGTCACATACAACATTCGTCTTTATAGCCCTAACGGGAAAAATAGGCTTAAATGTAGAAAATATAATTTAAAAAAATAAATAAAAAACTTTGAAATCTCAAGTCATGTTAACTGCAGCTGTGCTTGGTAAAATAGAAAAGCCGAAATAAAACGTTTGATTTGACAAGACTCCTTCCAGAAGCTGACGGTAAAGCTCACATAACTCTGACACAAATCGAAGAAAAACAAGACGTTAGATAAAATTATTGGGGTGACATAAATCCTGTCACCCAATCGGAAATCAACAATGGAGTCGTAAGCAAAGGTCCCCCAGCGACTTGGGACGCGCCGACAACGCGCCTTCCATGACAGCAGGAATTTGGACCGTAGCCAGATCTTCCCCTAAATGTTTCTTGACAGAACCAAGTTTTGGGACTACGGTGGCAGCGGAACTTGGCGGAAAAGTCTTGAGTTAGGGTTAATGGAGGTACAAATGTAAACAAGTAACGTTGGATCTTGTTTACCGACATTTTTCAGGTAATAGACGCTTTAAGGACGGACTTTTTGCTTTTTTTGTCTTCGGTAAAGGTTGTAATTGCATTCATGTCTTTTCTTATGAGCTACATTAGTTTTTTTTTGTAATGAAGCATTTTCTTTTTCATGAAAACGTTTTCTCTGCTAGTTTTCTTTTGTTTAACTAAAATCTTTTAAGTAAAAGTTTGAAAAATTACTTCTAAATAAAAAATATTTAGGTATAATCGGTCAACTGAATTATTAATTCATAATTTTAGCCGAATGTTGATTTTAGGGCACTGATTAATATTCAGAGTTACATATACAGGGTGTAACGGAAAGGTGTGGTCATATTTTAAGAATCGGTTCTGCCCATGGAAATGAACAACCATCTCTAAGAAAAAATAGAAAATTCCCAAAAAAAAAATTGGAGTTTCTATACAAAGTTATCATCAGCTAATCAATATTTTTTATCGGATGTAAAAAAAAAATTGAGAATGTCCTCGGTTTTCTCAAAGAAAGTTGTTCATATCGATGCCGATGGGCAGATGCAGTTCTTAAAATATGACCACACCTTTCCGTTAAACCTTGTAGAAGGCCTCTACATATGTGGTGTGGCTTAGTGAACTGGTTAGTACCATACATTTCCCATAATATGAAAACGAAAATGAAGTATCTACGTTTTGGCTTATAGGTAAACATTAGTTGAAATCACAAAAAAATAAAAAATAAAATAAGTTCAAACACCTTAAGTCGAATGGATCTGTGCTAACTCAGCATCAGACGAATAATAAACCAAACCGTAAGATGGATGATTCAATTAAGTGCATTGAACATTTTAGATCCCTAGATGATAAATGTTTTACGCATCTATTGTTTAGTCTTAATATAACCTTATTTTACTGAAAAACAAAGAAAGAAAATAACTAGATAATAATCTCTAGAAGACATAAAGATATTTTTATTAAAACCACTACAGACTAAAAGCTATTAAAATTTATTTTTCTATTAGTAAGAGCAAACTACTAAGCGTTTGATTGTTAGATTTTAAACCATACTAAAACAGACTTTTACAGTAAGCAAAGCTTTGCCTCTATTCACCATTGTTTTAATTGTGTATCTAATTACACTCATTAACTAAGGTGTATTTAAGTTTCTATTTCATATTCAGCCCAAATAATTTATATTACTCATGAAGGTTTTACTGTCTACTGTTTTAAATTATCTACATTACAATAACTAGATTTTTCTTTAAATATATATATATATATATACGTAATATCAATATGTTTACTACAATAACATTTCTAATAACGGTGAATAAACAATTACAATAGCAAAAAAAGTAACTGCTAAAACTATTTTTGCGAGAGATGCCAATCTTGACATCTAGCAAGCCAAACTTTTTGCGTCTTGGGAAAAATCATGTTGCAAAAGTGTCACAACGATACTGGGGGACGGCTTGTTAAATATCTCGAAGACTTGCTTATATATAAAATGTCTGGCAGAAAAACTCGTGTACTTGATTTGCCAGTCAGCATGAGTTAAGATTCTGTCATGGATGACAGAATATTCTATAAACTAGTGTAAACTATTTTAAGGGGCTGAACTTTTACTATAGAACGTGGATGAAGAGGGAAACACGAAAAATAACGATCTGTGTCCACAGATTTTTGTTTTATCAAACGGACCAAGTTTGTAGCCATTTTTTTTTGTTTTCGTTAGCACTATTAGCACTCTTTGGTTAACATTTTTGTGACTGAGTTAATTTTACTTTTGTGTTCATTGTAACTTCAAAAAAAAGTCATTCTTACTTGCTTTTAGTGAAATTGGTATTGAAACTATAAGAGTTCTTATCGAACTGTTTGTTATTATCAATTTCATTTCTTTTATTTTTAGTATTTCTTGATGATGAACTATCGTTGTTGACATTATTGAACGCATCAATTTCAAACTCTTAAAACAGGTTTCATCATTTTAGAGAAATATTTCTTTGATTGTATTAGAAATATTTCTTCGTGAAATGTGATAAAATGTACTAAATCGAAAGTGAATTGAACTTTGTCGATATAAGACGCAAAATGTTGCAGCATCTGGCATCACAAGCATGTTTGACGCCTTTATTATTTGTTTTCTCATGTCGGAGCTAAACTTTTAAGGGTGTGTTAGCGTTTCATGAATCTCATGTTACATTAAGTTATTTTATACGACTGCGATAAGTTCAGGACTAAGTTGAACTTGGAGGTGATTGGCTTTAAAACTTTGTGCACGATATTAATTTACATTCGGATATGTTTGTACAACTCCTTTTGTTTCAATTTTAGTACAAAGAAGCTCTTGTTTATGAGCCGAAACATATCTAAACATTCTAGAGTGAATTTATTAGATACTATCTACTTACTTAATCTACAAACTTCTGCGGAACTACCAATACTAAACTAAGAACAGACATAATAAAATGCTTTCAAAGAATTTGACCTGAATAAGAATCAGGAGTTTCTCTCACATAGAGACAATGTATGCAAGGTGGAGACGACAATATGACCGTAAATGAAAACACGAGCAATACTCATCATTATGAACAACTTTTACTGTGGGACCAAACATGAAATTGCGAAAAAAACATCTGCCCCATATATTTATGTTTGCATAACTCGACATAATGTTCTGAAACAGAGCCTATTCTTTTTTTCGAGACTTTAGTGTTGGTCCCGTAAAAGTTGTTCATAATGATGACTATTGCCCAACGATATTATATATTAAAAAAAAACTTTTTAACAAAAAAATCAACCGACGAAAAAGAACTAAAAACCAAAAAATAAATAAACCTTTTAAGTTTAAGCTTATTTACCTACATAAAATATCAAATTTTATATTAAGTAATTTTGAGTCGGCGCCAAATATTAAAATGATTAATTACCTACATCTAGCCTTCTTCATTTCTACGTACATATAAAATTTAGAAATTTAATAATGAGATTGTTGTTTGGCGTCGACGTGTATACGGTCGAATTGAGAACCACCTCCTTTTTGTTTCGTCGGTTAAAAAGAGAAACAGCAGCGAGCGAAGAAAAGCGTTTCCGTGGCGTGACAATAATTTATTTATGATGACAAGTTAAGAGTGTTAAAACTATGGTTCGAATTTCATACATCGGACATTTGTAATAACATCTCAACGATATCTGAACGCCGCTTTGTATCAACGTAGCGTATCTTTCTTTTATAATTCATTGGCATACTCGTAACTCGACAAAATGTACTGAACAGCTGTTTTTTTCGAGACTTTAGTGTTGGTCCCATATTAAAAGTCGATAATGTTAAAGGATATTAAAGGTCGTATTGTCGTCTTCACCTTGTATATTTTGACATATCGTAAGGTTTAGGTTTAAGCGGTGACCTACTTGTGTCGGCTACATATCACTGTTAGTAGCTTTGTGTCCGTTAACCGAAGCTTCGAAACTAATTTGCAATAGCATACACTTGTTATAATGTTGCCTTCGTTATTTTTTATTGTTTGTTGTTAAAGTAATATTTTGTTTCGTTAATTATGTCTATAAGCCGATATTGATTTTTCTTTATTTATTTATTTAGAGACAACAAACAGCAGTGTAATAATAAATAGACATAGGTTAGAACTTAGTAATAGAGGTAACAAATACACTACTCACAAAGTTTATAGAGTGTGAAATTGAATTCATGGGTAATATTTTAAGGGGTCATAGTGAACAACTTCTAATAGGGGACTAAACCTAAAATACTCTAAAAAAAAATCAGCTGTTCCCTACATTTTGACGAGTTATTTCTGCAAACATAGATTTTACATTTGGACCCAAACTAAAAGTTGTTCATAATGATGAGTACAATGAATTCAATTTCACACTGTATAATTGTCACCGGACAGTAACTGGGTTGTGGAGGTCAGATAGGCAGTCGCTCCATGTAAAATACTGATTTTCAGCTGCATCCGGTTAGACTGGAAGTCGACCACAAAATTGTTGGGAAAAGGCGCAGGCAGATTGATCTTGATATTGAATTGCCACCGGATAACTGCAAACTCCATAAGATTTTATAAATCTTGCGAAAGTTTACTATCTCGATATTATTATTTAATACATCATCTCAAATAGACTTTTTTCTTGGTGAGACGAAACAGTCTCAAAACAGTCAAAAACTGTAAAGTGTTGCCAGGCGAATGCTTAGTCTCTCAACACAGGCTCATATTGATGGACGTAACAGTCAGTGTCTCGTCCAGTAGGAACAAAGAACGGCCCCCACCCAAAATCAGATGGCGTATGATAGAAAATGAGGAGTGTGCAAGTATGTTTAAGAGTCAAGTGGTAGATAAAATGATAGAAATGAAGGATATGGAAGGAAAATCTGTGGATGAATGTTGGAAAGAGATGGCGGATTGTATAAGGCGAGTAGCAAAAGATGTGTTTGGAGAATCGCAAGGTAAAGGCATGATAGAAAAGGATACATGGTGGTGGAATGAAGATGTGCAAAAGATGCTAAAAGAAAAGAAAATTTCGTTTAAAGTATGGCAGAATGTAGAAACCGGAAATGATAATTTGAAAGAAGAGAAAAAGAAAATTTATAAAGAATGGAAGAGGAAGGCAAAAAAGGCGGTTGCAGTTTCCAGGGCTAAGGCGCAGGAAAAGTTATATAATTTACTGGACAGCCCTAGAGGCCAGAAGGAGCTCTACCGGATTACAAAATTAAGAGAAAGGAGAACGAGGGATATAATGCATATAAAATGTATGAAAGATGAACTCGGTAAAGTCTTGTCGAAAGATGACGAAATAAAAGAGCGATGGAAGGTTTATTTTGAAAAGTTGATGAACGAAGAGAATGAATGGAGTGGTGTGCTCAAAGAGGTACAAGTAAATATGGGTTTGTTGAGAGAAATTAGCATGGATGAAGTAAGACAGGCAGTTCAATGTATGAAAAATGGAAAGGCCATGGGCCCTGATGACATACCAGTGGAAGTATGGAAGTGTTTAAAAGAGGATGAATGTATGTGGCTGACTTTATTCTTCAATAAGTTGTTGTATGAAGAAGTGATCCCACAAGAATGGTGCAATAGTTCGCTAGTGCCCATCTTCAAGAATAAAGGGGATGTACAGGACTGCAACAACTATCGAGGGATAAAGCTCATGTCACATACTATGAAAGTATGGGAGAAAGTGATAGAGAAAAGATTGCGAGAGGAGAGTGAGATTACCCCGAACCAGTTTGGGTTTATGCCAGGTCGAGGGACAATGGACGCCACCTTCGCTCTCCGTCAATTGTGCGAGAAGTACAGACGTGTGCACAAGAACTTGCACATGGTGTTCATTGATCTTGAGAAAGCGTATGATAGGGTACCTAGGGATGTGTTGTGGTGGGCCTTAAAAGAGAAAGGTTTGCCTGGGAAGTATGTTGAGTTGATTCGTGCTATGTACAGACAATCTAGTACCTACGTCCGGTCGGCTGCTGGCAACACCGATAAGTTCAGTGTGGCTGTAGGCTTGCATCAAGGGTCGGCTTTAAGTCCTTACCTCTTCCTGTTGATTATGGACGCTCTTACGTCGGAAATACAGGAAGAGGCACCCTGGTGCATGCTGTTTGCCGACGACATTGTTCTGGTCGGTGAAGATGGACCTGAGATCCAGAGCAGATTGGAGAAATGGCAACAGAAGCTGGAGAAAGTTGGCTTGAAAATCAGCAGAACCAAAACTGAATACATGTTCTGCGATTTCGGCGGTCTCTCCAGTTCTGAAGCTGTAGTGCTAGATGGCGCGCTTCTCCCAGTCTGCTCCGATTTTCGGTATCTCGGTTCACTCGTGCAAAGCGATGGCGAAATAGATCGGACTGTTAAGCACAGAATTAACACTGGATGGATGAAATGGCGGCAGGTCACCGGGACTATCTGTGATTCCCGCATTCCCCTAAAACTTAAGGGGAAGATTTATAAAACAATGGTCAGACCTGCTGTCTTGTATGGTTCAGAATGTTGGGCCACAAAAGGGATGAATGAAAAGCAATTGCATGTAGCTGAGATGAGAATGCTAAGAGCGATGTGTGGTGTTACGCGCATGGATAGAATTAGGAATGAGTATATAAGAGGAAGTCTGAAAGTGGCACCGCTGACTGAAAAGTTGTGTGGAAATCGGTTGTCGTGGTATGGGCATGTGATGCGGAGGAATGAAGAAAATGTCGTGAGGAAAGTCTTGTGTATGGATGTGGATGGCTATAAGAGTAGGGGAAGGCCAAAGAAACGATGGTTGGACTGTGTGAAAGAGGATATGGGTAAAAAAGGGGTGACTACAGAGATGACGACTAATAGAGGAGTATGGAAGAAAAAGACATGTTGCGCCGACCCCAAATAAATTGGGATAAGGGCAGGAGAATGATGAATGACATCATCTCAAATACAAAAAAAATATAGAAAATAAAACGTTTACAATTTTACGGGATTTCCCATAAGCTAAAAGAATTCTAGTTATTTCTAATCACGAAATTTTTAGGCAACATTGACTAGGGTCCTTTGAGACAATAAATTTTGTTACTCTTTATGTACTGTGGACAATAAAAACAATGACGTAATACTAGCTACTTCTATTTAACAGAAATTCTATTAGAAATAGGAAATGAGATTCTGAACAAGCGGAAACAAGCTGCAATATGTGACGGTAACTTCTATTGGCCGTGTGCAACTGTTTGTAGCCAATATTGCGACAGTTACAAAAAAAAATGGCGTCCACGTTCCATAACTTTGTTAGATTGTGAAATAGAGACATTCATATTGCATTCGTTAAAATGTTACACTTTTCGACAGTTATTTTGTAAAATATTTTCGAAAATGGAACATTAGGAACATGATGATATTTTTGTTTTGCATTTGGCTTCGTTAGCTTTTGTATGTTCACAGAATTCCTTATTTGAAATCAATTTTAATTTATGATGAAATAGATGATGCTCTTTAATGCAATGGTTTTCATTTGCATTTGAAGTTTCATAGAATAATTCCTTATTCAAATTAATTTTGACTTATATAGAAAATTTGATTATGTTTTCGCATTTGTTTTCGTTTGATTTTGTGTGTTCACAGAATTCCTTATTCGAAATGATTTGATTTACTTTTATGTTTTTGTTTATGTTTGCGATAATTATGTATTCAAACGTTAACCATTGATTGTTACCGGAATTTATGAATAGTTTCGTATTTTATCAGGTTCACAATTGATTTCACTCTTTCGGAGAATTTTACTGGAATCCAATACTGGTAATGGTACAGAATTTATAAAATGCAAATTCTACAAACAATTCGCGGAATAGACCATTGTTTTTGAGTTTTATGCTAGTAACTTTTATGAATTTTCCGAGAAAAACGCCAAATTGAATGGTATGATATCGAAGCGTTTTATATAAATTACAGTTTTTAGTTGGAAAACGTGTAAAACTGAATTCTCTTCCGGCAGAAAAAATGCTATGAAAATGACACCTACATAAAACTCTTTTAAAATTGATGAATTGTATATTTATTTTACTAAACTTACTACACATTGTTTATTAACTAAAATTTGCTGTTATTTACGACATAACTATCTTGCTCTACGAAGGCAACAATGGAAGCATTAGTGCTACTATTCTAGCGATTGTAAGCTCTGGCTTTATCTGGTTTTATCTAGAAAATCCGCCATCTTGCATCTCTTGGAAGAACAAAAAAATCGATTTGAAAATCGAAGAACGTAACAAAAAAAAAATTGTGACCAAAGAGTATTTTACAACAAAAAAAGAAGGTTGAAAAAGCAAGGTTTGACGTATTTTCTTTTACTCAGATTAGCCTAAGGCTTTCTAAACACAAATAATTTTTTGAAAACCTTTAACTTACTCTCCGGTCTAAATGTGACTCGTTCTGAAATAATAAAATATTCTGTTAATCCTTTTGTTTTAGGGATTTATCGCCCATTAAACGTTATTATTCTAAGAAACCCTAAGCTCGTTTTTAATACATTTTGAATTCATAGATCTAAGCTTTATTTAGAGAAATTTAATTGTAATACTCTATTAATTTCTTCTCTTCGTAGAGTTTAGTGTCATCGTATAAAAATCTAGTATACCATAAAGTAGTAGGTACCTACTTACTAAAACCTGTGACCTCCAAGACAGCAAAAAAATCTCGTTTAAATTCATCATTGACTTGAAATAGAACAGATTCCTTAAACTGTCATACATTACTTCCTGACTAAAAAACTTAAACTAAATCTTCTCTACAAAAGAAGCAATCTATGACAAAATGTCTATACTATAATCATGATCGAAGGTCATTAAACAGGGGCCCAATTCTGTAAAATAACTAACTTGTCAATAGTGTGTCGGTAGTGTGTCAGTGGTGTCTCAATAGAATAGTCATTGACATTTGGTATTCTACAAATTATTTATGGTCTGACTTGCCACTGTAATGCCATTGAAATGCCATAATAAGACTATTGTAATAATTTGGTAGTCTGGTCTACTAAAATATGTCAATATCATTTTGAAGTTTTTGCTGAATACCAAATTTGCAACAGTGGCAAAATAATGTCTGTTGTGTGTCGATAGAGTGTCGATGGCGTGTTGCTTAACTCAAAGTTACAGAATTGGGCCCCTGGTAACTGTAAAGTTGCCGTGAGTCGTGAGTCTTAGGTATTAGGGAGCACTCAAAGCTATCTTGGAGCCCACAGACACATGTCGTGTTTGAAACACGTTCAAAGCATGTGCACTTTCCTAGTTACCCACTAGAGGAACCCGCTGGAGTGACACTAAGGAGAAACACTTGGGCTTCTAGTAGATAATGGGTTCCTCACTTACCTGTTTTTACCGGAGCGTACATGAAACAAAAGTATTTATTCATTAGTTTGATTTAATATAAGTACAATATGTATATGTTATAGGTCAGTAAGAATTTATGTTTGATACAAGTACGTAAACTTTGTCATTGTAACCGAGGCAGAATACACGCCCGTACCCAAAAAGAGGTCGTTGTAGAGCTAAAAAATAAAAAAGTACCTATGTGTATCAAAGACGTTTTTCAACACATTTACTCGAAAATAATTGGTCTCCAAGGTTTTGTATGGCCAGATTTCCTCAAAGGACCAGCTCTGTCCTTTATCTAAGACTTTTTTGTATTTAAAAAAAGTCTTAGATAAAGGACAGAGCGTCTTTTAAAAACTTGTACGTACAGTACAACTATTTTCTTAATGTCCCTCGGCAAGCATCGCATTTCCAAATACAAACGAATGCTCCTTTCCCTGTGCATCAATTATTACATTTATCGTGTATAATAATTTGAATTCAGAACAAAGTACTTTATTTTTTTTATTAGTTTCTGCCACGGTTTGTGCATTTAGCCAGTATCAAGTTAAGTATTTAGTTTTAGATACAGAATACTGTCACTTTTTTCATCATTAGAATGCAGATGTAACACATTCTAATGTTTTTGCAGTATTTGGGAGCAAATGAGTCGAGTCGGCCTTCTCGGCAAGCTTCGCTGAGGTAGTCAATACTACGACAAAATTCTCAGCCCTATTTTACCGAGATCGCGCCTGTTTCAATGATTCCACATCTTGACCAGTTACGTAGACACTTGAGACACAAAACTACACCAATTTTACATCACAATATCCACTAGGAATCAATTTGCGAGTAATTAAAACAGCCACTGAACTTCACTCGAAAAAAGCCCGCCAAAAACTCAACTAAGTACTTAGTTCACACGGAAACCAAAACAAAACCACAATAAAGTGCTTAGTTCTGAATTTAAATTATTTTATACGATTGTGGAGGCAGTGGTGGCCCAGTGGTATTGGCCGCGACTTACAAGTTGTAGGTCGTGAGTTCAAACCCAGGCAGGCGCTTTACTTTGTGTAAATTATTTCATCACCACTGCTCTCAAAACGGTGAAGGAAAATATCGTGAGGAAACCGGCATGTCCCAGAACCAAAAATTCGAAGACATGTGACATCCACCAACCCGCACTGGGACCGCGTGGTGGATTACGGCCCACACCCTCTCACAGAGAGGAGGCCTCTGCCCCAGCAGTGGGGACAATAAAAGGCTGATAATGATGATACGATTGTGACACAGAGTACATTATATGCGATTGTGACACAATAAATCTAATAATTGATGGACATGTACACTTAGCATTCGTTTGTATTCGGAAATGCGACGATTGTCGAGGGGCATTAAGAAAATAGTTGTACTGTACGTACCTTAAGGTGAATGCTCCAGGGTAGCTCGCAAAATTTAAATTTTCTTACGTTTTTTGCAATTTACAGGTCAGTGGTTTGTCAAATTTCATGATTTCATGAAATACTTACATTTGGCATCAATTCTAACTAAGAGAGTTGTATTGATGATTTTAATTATTATAATTCTATAAATACATACTTGCTACGGCCGCGAATCAAATTTTGACCAAGATACAACCTGACACTGACCTGTAAATTGC
Organism: Polia nebulosa; assembly: GCA_951329385.1. Taxonomy (NCBI): domain Eukaryota; kingdom Metazoa; phylum Arthropoda; class Insecta; order Lepidoptera; family Noctuidae; genus Polia; species Polia nebulosa. The sequence goes on from OX589605.1 coordinate 10,884,711, forward strand.
AAAAAACGTAAGAAAATTAGAATTTCCCGGGCTACACTGGAGCTTCCACCATAACAGGCAAGTAATTAGAAATCGATCACAACAAAATGTTCTACCAACAAACCCACAGAGCACAGTAACAAAGACCCAATCAACCAACTTTAAAACGAAAATCGGAAACAGAGTGGAAATTAAACAAAGCGGAAGTGAGGGCTCGAACATAATCGAAACATGGCCTATACCAACATAACAATTATTTTCATTGCGTTCGAGAATCTTGCTCGGTTGGATGGCTGTGTTTTTTCCGGCGACGACGCGCCGGTGTGGCGCCGGTCGCGACCCCCTTGTATCTACCCTTGGTGTGTGGTGCAAGGACAGAACTGAGCGGAAAACCAGATTTTTCTAGATATATTTTTTTTCGTTTAGTGGGCTTTTATTGTCAAAATTTATTTTATAACTTAAGAGTGATAGTAATATCTTTAACGTAAAATTTAATGACATTTTGGTATTTTATTGCTCCCAAAACAAACTAAATCTAACTTTCAATAATTTGTGATAGTAAGAAAAAGTAATATGTTCTGTTTAACGTTTAATAAGAAAATAAAAACTAGGAAGCTAAACAATCATGAACTGCAAAAGGCTCGCTAAAAAATCTAGACTATGAAACCACTCAAAACTTGTTGAAAATTGTAAAATAGGGTCTTTTTCTTCGTCTTGCAGGGATTTTAACTCTTGTTTTATTTCTAATTTTAATATTGACTTTAATTTTGGTTGTATTTTTGTTATTTTTTTTTAATCGTGACTTTAGATAAGATTGTTATTTTGACTTTAATTTAATTTAGATTAATATTTATTTCTATTCACTAAGACTTTATTTAACCCAACGCGTGGTGGCAAAATTACTCGTACGACATCCAATAGCATAAACTCTTAAACTTTTATAGTTAAAGTGCGCTCCAGTTTTACATTTTTATAAAACCGCTTTACGCTTCTCCTTGTACCAATTTCAGAGTACTCTCCGAGCGAGGCTTGCTCGTGCCTCCCCGAATAAACAGCCTGTTACCATGTAAATAGCGACTTTACGTACTCTGATGTACTTACTGAGGTTACAGAGACACACGCTAAATACCTATATCACAATTTTCTACTACAGCACACACGTTGTCTAGTACACTTGTAGTTTATTATGTAAACGTTGTATTAAAAGATTGTGTTTATTTTTGTTCGTAGGAAAATATATCGCACATAACTGAGATCAAAGGCAAAAACTTGACAAAACAGAAATGTAGAGAATTTTCTATCAATCAATCAAAACTTAAAAAAAAACAAGAATGATTGATTTCTTTTAACTTTAAAAAGGAAAAAAAGTTTACGTGATAAAACAAGTTATGAAAATTTTAGTTTGCACTTTTAACAAAAAATAAGTTAGGACTCTGTATTTCTGTTCACCCAGGTTTAACGCAAAAAAAGCGCAAGGACAGTTTAGAAGCCTCTGGCAGTAGATTACTCTGTGCAAACACGTACCTAAGCAAAAGGTCTTTCAACTAGCGGAACTAGCTCAAGGCTGCTAAAGGAGGTGGAAAAATATCAACAAGGTTGCCAAGCTCTCTTAGTGACAAGCATTGAGTTATTTGCGACCTCCGTAGGGTTGGCACTCCTTTCGTTATTTATGCGGACAGTGTACCAACCAACAAATATGTCCCACGTTTGCACAGAGGAATGTCGGGACAGATGCTTCAGCGAACGAGAATTTGTTAAATGATTTACTTTTTATTTATTTTAGCGAATCGGCTTTTGAATACCTTTGTCCTTTTTTAATAATTCTGGCTTATTAAGGACGGGGACAACAGACGGTTGATACGGATTGTCGGTGAAAAGGTTCTTTAAAATTAGGTTTGAATTGTGATTTAACTGTTTATTTTTCTTGTTTCTGCTTTCAATGTTCTTTGTAACATCCAAAAATTATTTTTATATTGTCAAGTCTTAACTTATTTAAACTAGCTTCTGTCTGCGAGGTATTACTTCTTGCCCGTTGTAAATTATAGCTTATGCGCTATTCCAGACTATAATCTACTTATATCTGTGCCAAATTTCATCCAGATCCGTTCAGTCGCACTGGCGTGATTGAATAACAAAAAACCATCCTTTTAAACTTTTGCATTTATAATATTACTAGGATTGTCATTCCTTCTCCCTTTTGCATTTATAATATTACTAGGATTGTCATTTCTTGTCCCTTTTGCATTTAAAATATTACTAGGATTGTAATTCCTTCTCCCTTATGCATTTATAATATTACTAGGATTGTCATTCCTTCTCCCTTTTGCATTTATAACATTACTCGAATTGTCATTCCTTTTCCCTCTCGCATTTATAATATTACTAGGATTGTCATTCCTTCTCTCTTTTCCACACAAATCTATTTTGTTTTTTATTTGAGATGGGTTTGCTCTTGAGTTTAATAGTCTAGGTCAGAGGTGACAGAGACCGAGTCGATGATGGAGCGAGCTTACCCAGAAGAAGCCTGTTCACCCTAACTTTCAATAGATGAGGGTTATATGAGTTCGGAAACACAAACGCAGGCAGACAGTTCCACTCCTTTGCTATTTATGGCTAGTACGGGCCAGAAAGTGACAAATGAAACCCAATTTATTACTACCAATTGTAATGTTACACGGTGCATATTAGCGCGCGCAAACTGTAGCAGACAAATTCAGCCAATTGTAGCAATTTGATTTAGTCGGCTAACAGCAGCGAGCGAAGAAAAGCGTATCTGTGGCGTGACAATAATACGAGTATATCTATGATGCCAAGTTGTGTGCGCTATTAACTGCCAACGAACTTGAGTGGTTAGCTTGCATGTTCTGCGCTGAGCTCACGTAACGCGTCGTATGTCCACCCAGTAATAGGACTTGCCCATCAAGGAGGGCTGTCCGAAATTAGACGCATTATTAATTTATTACTCATAAAACAACAAGTATTAAACTAAAACACTGAGACTAGGTTTCATAAAAATACGCTTTATAGTTTTTGCGTGATTCTCAATTTTTTATCCGACTTAGAAATACCTTTACAAATTAATTACACTATGTTATAAAAATATAATTTCAAATATTCACATATCAAAATTACGACGGAAATTGTCTAGAGTAACATATATTTTTTCAAAGAAATAAAACAAGTCGTTTAGACGTGATGTTCAATTAAAAACCTTTAAAAGTCGTATAACTGCGCCTTAAGAGTGTAAAAATCATGGTTCCAAGATAAATTTAAGAGTGAAGAAATTTCATGACATAATTACTATTCACTTCAGGCGTATATAGCCGCCAAGTGGCACCCTCATTGAATAAAAAATCGAAGAAAAGCGTAGAAAATAAAGATTAAAGAATCCTATGTTGCGTTTGTTACAAAGAGGATAAGGTATTTTTACGTTGTGAAAGCAAGACTCAAAGTGTTTCGTATCCAAAGTTACTACTTGGGATACGAAACACTTTGACTTTTTTTGAAACGGCCGTTTTTGACACTTTTGCTTACTACTTTGGATACGAAACACTTTGAGCCCTGTTTTAATAACGTAAAAATAACTTATCTTATGTGTAACAAACGCAACATAGGCTTCTTTAATCTTTATTTTCTATGCTAAGATACGAATTTTTATTCAATGCCACTTACGGGGAGGTAGGCCCTTAAAGAAGGACATTTGTAATAACAACTCAACGATATCTGAATGCCGCTTTGTATGAAACTATCGTATCTTTCTTTTATAATATTATTGCGGTACACCCGCTTGGTATTCCATGTCCAAATCATCCTTCAAGACTGGTCCTAAAATATTTTCTAATTACTTAAAACATGATTAAAACTCCTCATTACAAAAACACGTACCGGGACTGACCCACAGAGTCACAAAGGTACTTATATCCGGGCAAAATAAGTGAATTAAAACCGGGCAATAATTAAATATAAGTACTGTGTCCTTCGCACGTTTTTTTACAAATGATCGCATAGGGAATACTTATACAACTCAAGTAAAATAAAGGACTTTGGTGAAACATGGCCGTGCTCAGAATATTTTTGGGAATTTTCGTCTTTGATGTTGAAAATGGGGACCAAACCATCACGTTTTTTTTTCGTAATAGAGTTTTTTTCTTTTATCAAAACTATGCACCTTTTTTTGGGGGGGGGCGGGGGGGGGGTATGGGAAATCATTCAATGACATCTCCCGCTCTGGGTGGAGCGGGAGGGCGTGTCAGACTCTTACTGACTAAAACCCACCCCTGTTCCTTCCCTGCCCTGAGTGCCCAGGGGCGCGGTAACTTTGTTTCGAATTTATCCACAACCCCTGGGCAGGCATCGGTCATGACGGGCCCCGTCATGATTGCTGACAACTCTTTGAGGCGCGCGTGGAACACTACGCGCCGTTGACTCTCTGGCCTGGTGCTGATCGGACGGCGAGCTGCCCACTACTCGCCGTCCGCAAGAGGAGATCGTCTCGCGAAAACTATGCAACTTGGACCGAAACAATTGCCGTAAAGTCTCATAAACAGTTTATTTGGTGCTAACTCTAGATGTTCCTTTCTAACCGACTTCAAAAAAAGAGGAGGTTCTCAATTCGACTGTATTTTTTGAAGTGAAAACTTCTTTAAGCGCGTTGGGCAGTTTTGAGATGGGAAAAAAACAAATGAACTCGCGCGCCACCGACATCGCTACGCGATTCGCTACGAGAGTGCTACGAGGCGTAGCGTCGTAGTGCTCGTTGCGGACGCGAGGCGCGTTGGGCATTTTTGTTTTCACTTCTGGCGGTACTCCCAGAGTGCCAGGTTTTTTAATATGTGTTGCCTCAGAACTTTTTCTAGGGGAACCAATTTTGGTGATTCTTTTTTTATTTGAAAGCTCTTACTTTTCATGAGTTCCATTTAAATTTGGTTAAGATCTGGTGAAGAATTTCGGAGATACACAATGGAACTCTTCAATAAATGATAGTAAACCTTCCGGAATTGCTGCAATCGCATGTCTGTGTCTTCGTTCGGGTATAACTTTACTATTTAGTTTTAGTTATGGGGAACAACAAATAAAAAGTGAAAAATAAAAAAACTTTTCCCAAAAAAATCTAGACTTCCATAAAAAACACAAAAAAAAATGCAAAATAACTTTAATATCGGCAGTCGATGTCAAATAACGAAGAAACAAAACTAGAAACACAAACTTCCGAAATTAAAGTTGTTTTGCATAATACGAGTATGTTAGTGTTTTTTATGGAAGTCGGTTGTATTTTTTTGTAAAAAGGTTATTTTCCGAATTAAAACTTTCCTACTTATTAAAATACAATACTCATCCGGTTAGACACAGAAACACACATTCTGTGAAAATTTCAACTGTCTATCTATTACGGATCAAGAGATACAGCCCGCTGACAGACAGACGGACAGTGGAGTCTTACTAATAAGGTCCCGGTGGTTACCCTTAGGGTACAGAACCTTAAAAAGCGTCTAAAAGGGCCTCGTACGCCTTGGGCACTCAGGGCAGAGAAGGAACAGGGGTGGCTTTTAGTCAGTAAGAGTCTGACACGCCCTCCCGCTTCACGCAGAGCGGGAGAAGTCATTGGATGATTTCCCACCCCACAAAAAAAAAAACGCCTTCGGTCCGGGAAAGTATAAGAACTTCAAACAATTCATTATGTTTAATAGAGAACAAAGAAAATTAATTAACTAATGTGTTGCGATGAAGGAAGCAAAACAATAATGTTAATTTGCTAATTATAATCAAATTAATGTGCCGTAAGTGCTTGCTTTTATTTTTATAGCTATGGTATGGTAAGGTGAGGCTGGCTATGGAATTCAGGTGTGATATATGAATTAAACAAAGACAAAGAAAAATGTGTTACTAATAGACAATCACTACATAATATAAAACAAAGTCCCCCGAGGCGTCTGTCTGTTCCCGATAAATAATAATAAATAAAAAATAATAAAAAGTTTAATGACTATAAGTTTAGGTTACAGTACACCGGTTATACATACCTATTTAGTTATAAATCAAAAACTACTGAACGAATTTTCATGCAGTTTTCACTAATTGACAATGATTCATGAGGAAGAAGGAGGTGTATAATTTGTAACTGTAGAGGAATAAGCAGAAAGCACTTTGTTTAAGGTTTTTGTAGAAAGTATTTCTAAACCGATACCGGGATTACTTGACTCCAATTTTCCACCACAATCCAGTTTACGATTACCGATACCGGGATAATCTATCTCCAGTTTTCTAAAGTTACTTACCACTCAGCTTTTATTCAAACTTGTTTCGATAATTTAGCCGCGAAAATGGGTTCGGGACACGAATTCTCCGCTTTAGTGGCGCCCTCATTGAATAAAAAATAATAGAAAATAAAGATTAAAGAATCTTATGTTGCGTTTGTTACAAACAGGATAAGGTATTTTTAAGTTGTTAGAACATAACTAAGTATCAAAAACGGATTTAGTCCTGTAGTAGTGTCCTAAATCATTCATATTGAATTGGAATTTTAAAATCACTGTTTTCAAAATGTTCCATGAGGAACAAGTCTTAGTACCCACTCAGAGAGAGCTAGCACAGGTAGCACTTTGCAATGTTTACATAGTAACACATACTTACTCTAGATCTAGAATATGTGAGGAGCTGGGTCTGTGTTAGGCATAAAAGTTGTATTACAAATCACAAGAAAGGGAGTAGACGCCCTAGAACTTATAATTTATTTTTGAACTTTTTAAAAAAGACCATGTCTTTAGTAGCACTCACAACCGGCGTGCGTGTACCCGGGCCTGCGGACGGCGAGTAATGGGTAGCTCGCCGTCCGATCAGCACCAGGCCCTGAGAATCGACGGCGCGTAGTGTTCCACGCCTCAAACAGTTGTCAGCAATAATGACGGGGCCCGTCATGGCCGATGCCTGCCCAGGGGTTGTGGATAAATTTGTAACAGAGTTACCGCGCCCCTGGGCACTCAGGGCAGGGAAGTAAGATTCAAGAAGTCAGAGAGTCACAAAAAATAAAAAACCGGTGTGCGTGTATGACGTTATGAACGTTAACGAAGCAAAAGGAGAAGATATGTGGTGTATTGAGGGCCTAGTTATTTAACGCACTCGACCGCTTTTGTGTAAACGTTGGCTTATGTGTCAAATCGTATAGAAAAAACCGGCCAAGAGCGAGTCGGACTCGCGCGCAGTGTTTTTTTTTTTTTTGGGGGGTGGGAAATCATCTTATGACTTCTTCCGCTCTAGGGTGGAGCGGAAGGGCGTGTCAGACTCTTACTGACTAAAACCCACCCCTGTTCCTCCCTGCCCTACGTGCCCAGGGGCGAGGTAACTCTTTCGAATTTATCCTCAACCCCCGGGCAGTATCCTCAACCCCCGGGCAGCCTCAACCCCCGGGCAGGCGCGCAAAGGGTACCGAACAAATCATATTTTTTTAAAGGTATCAATCAGGTTTTTTTTAAACTGCCTCCACCATACTGGTTTTCCTGTAATCTATAAGTAAAGAACTACTTTCTGTATTTTTTTCAAAATTTTAGGCCTAGAGGTTTCGGAGATAAGGGTGAGGGGAATGGTAATTTTTCATCTATTTTCTTAAATAACTTCAAAATTTTGTATTTTACGATACAGTTTGAAAAACTTTGATTTTTTTTTTCCGATTTTAACCTCAAAATGACCCCCATATTCCAAATGAATTTATTTAGGGTACACGTCCGTGTTTGGGTCACAGATATTCATGTGTGTACCAAATTTCAACTATATCGGTCCAGCAGATTCGGAGCAAATTGGCTGTAAAAGACGACGGACAGACAGACAGACAGACAGACAGGCACACGAGTGATCCTATAAGGGTTCTGTATTTTCATTCGGACTTTCGGAACCCTAAAAAGAGGTTAGCCGTTATTATCACCACGCGGCGTTCATACAGTTTTAGTCTAATTTACGTTTACTTTAACGCAATACAATAGTTAAAAAACTCACACTCGGGGTAAGTACCTACTGTACTTTTTGCCTACTTTGAAGTCGGCTAAAAAGGGGTGAGTTCACGTATCTATTTATATGTGTGATAATACAGTAAAATATGCTCTGAAGCATCACAGAAATTCTCTATTGACACGGGGTCTCATCTCGAACAAAAAAAAATCAGTTCAAATAAATCTCAATAGATGGCTTCGATTTCTTATTGAAGTTTAAGTAAATATTAATATTTTGAAAATAAATATGATAAAAACTGTATTTTCTTATTTAATAAACCTTAAGCATAAAATTGTGGAATAATGTGAATCCTTAGACATCTATATTTATTTTATTGTAACAATAGATGGCACTGTTTGAAGTTTTAGAGTATATCCATTCGCCTCTTTAAAATTTTAATAGTGACACATTTTGATACAGTAAAATTGCTATGAAGTGCCAAAAATACTATGAAATAATTCCTCAATGTGTGAGAAATTTTTGGTAAGAAGTTAAGTAAATTCATTCAGATTGCAAGCCGTCGCTGTTGACACCATCTAGCGAGGTGTAGAGGATGAGCTCAAACGAAGAACAAAAGTTAGTTGTGCCAGACGAAAACTCGTAGTTACAGCGGTACAGTTTCTTTGTATGGGATGAGGCATCTGTACGCTAGTATTATATTATCTGTGCTATTGAGCAGCATTACCCACAACCACCCATATAGCTAGTAGAGTACTAATCAAGGGTGTGACGTCATGAAATATAATATGGCGGGCGCCGGCCATATTGACGCGGTCATAATGCCACGGAGATGGATATTACGGGGATCTCGGAATTCATTATATTAACTTCATGAGATACGTAGAATAGATTTACAATATAAGAATATTTTTATGAGTAGAATGGGGTGTTAACCAAGGTCTGAGCACTACCTACTTTCTGTGACCAGTCCGTTACACGGCACTGGTTTTCTACTAGGTAATGGTTTAGTGGTAATAGATCTATCTGCCTAGCCTTTTCCCAACTATCTTGGGGTCGGCTAGTTTGTTAGGTTCCAGTCTAACCGGATACAGCTGAATACCAGTATTTTACATGGAGCGACTGCCTATCTGACCTCCACAACCCAGTTATTGGGTAACACCATACCCCTTGGCAAGACTGGTTGTCAGACTTTCGGGCTTCTGACGACCCGTAATGACTGTCAAAGATCCACGATTGACAGCCGGGACCAACGGCTTAACGTGCTTTCCGAGGCACGGAAGAATCCCGGTATTTATTTATTAAAATTTAATGCAACACAAATGTACAAAGGCGGACTTAATGCCTTAGGCATTCTCTACCAGTCAACCAAGGGTGGTGGAGGGATAACATGGCAGGTGCATAAACTGAAAAAATAAAATAATTACAAAAGTATATATAAATATAGTTAAAATAAACATACATATATATTTAATATAATATACCTACATATATAATAATAATATATAAAGTTAGAGATAAGGATTTTGAGACGACTCCTTTACATGTTAAGAAGGTAATTCCGCAACTTTCGCTTAAATGCATACTGACTGGTGGCCATCCTGATATTGAGGGGAAGCGCATTCCACAGAAGGATGGACTGTATATGAAAGGAAAAATGAATAAAATTAGAAGTATGAGAAGGACAAAGCAGTAAGAGATTGTTAGCAGAACGCAAATTCCTAGCGTGAGTAGAGCAAAGATACTGAAAGTGTGATATAAGATAAGAGGGAGGGGTGGGAGAGTTGAGGAGAGAGAAAAGTGTAGTCAGAGCGCGCAAACTTCTTCTCTGGCGAATGTAATGTAATGTAAAGATGGCCTAGCTTAACCTGATAGATTGACACGGGCGGCTGTTAGATATATTGTGAAAAAGACCACCTCAGACAATAACTTACGCGGATCGCGAGTAATGGGTAGTCCGTCCGATAAGGACCAGGCCCGAGTCCACGTCGCGTAGTGTTCCACGCGCGCCTCAAAGAGATGTCAGAAAGCAGTGACGGGGCTCGCTAGGGCCGATGTCTGGTCGTGGGTGTGTTTGAGAGAGTCGCCACGGTCCTGGCGCAACTGAACACGGGTGGGTTTTAGTCAGTAAGAGTCTGACAAGCCTTCCCGCTCCACCCAGAGCGGGAGAAGTTATTCCAGCCAGCAGCCCAGCCAGCAGCAGCAGTTAGCAGCCTTTGGGCTAATCATACCCAAAAAGCAGATAATGCCCTGCGAATACAATATAATAATACCTTTAGGGTGTTGTTGAGGCTTCCACCCTATTGTAGTGCGTCAGGTATGTTCGCCGATGCCCACACCGATGACTATTTTGCAATAATGCGTAAGAAGGTGGCGTCGATGATGCGCAGAGTGGGAGGAAGCAACAACGGCATCTTAAGGGTATTTGCTGAAAGGTTGGATGGGCCTACCATGGGTAGGTTTATCAAGCTACATGTTTCACATGGGGCTTGATCAACTTATCAATGGCTGGAACATTTATTTATTTTATTATTAATTTATTTCCCCTTTCTTAATTAGATACTAACATAGCTTTTAAAGACTTATACTAACACAATGTGGGCCATGTAGTCTGTTAATAAAAGATTTTTATTTTTTTTATTTTTTTATTTATTCGTTGATTTCCATTACAGAAAAAAACTGGCCAAGTGCGTATCGGATTTTGCATTAAGGGTTCCGTACCAAATATTAGTACTTGTTAGTAAAGTTTAAGCAATAATAAACATTGCCACCAAATTTAAAGTTTATAGGTCAATGGGAAGTTAAAAAAGTCTTTGTCACAAAATTTTGTGACAGACGACGGACGTACAGACAGACGGACACGTGAGTGACAACAATAGAGCTCCGTTTGGACCCTTCGGGTACGGAACCCTAAAAAGACTGTTCAGAAAAGAAAGTTCTCTTAAAAAGTTTTTTTAGCTGACGATATAAAACACCGGCTTCATTTGCTTTAAATTGACAAAAATATTGAGGTACAAAAGTGTAATTTTAACCATCATCATCATCATTCTCCTGCCCTTATCCCAATTAGTTTGGGGTCGGCGCAACATGTCTTTTTCTTCCATACTCCTCTATTAGTCGTCATCTCTGTAGTCACCCCCTTTTTACCCATATCCTCTTTCACACAGTCCAACCATCGTATCTTTGGCCTTCCCCTACTCTTATAGCCATCCACATCCATACACAAGACTTTCTTCACGACATTTTCTTCATTCCTCCGCATCACATGCCCATACCACGACAACCGATTTGCTTACAACTTTTCAGTCAGCGGTGCCACTTTCAAACTTCCTCTTATATACTCATTCCTAATTCTATCCATGCGCGTAACACCACACATCGCTCTTAGCATTCTCATCTCAGCTACATGCAATTGCTTTTCATGCATCCCTTTTGTGGCCCAACATTCTGAACCATACAAGACAGCAGGTCTGACCATTGTTTTATAAATCTTCCCTTAACCAATTTACAAAATAAATATAATTTATCAGAAGACATGCTGGCAGGCTTACCAATAAATTAGAATAAAGGCAGGAAGATGATAATGGTTTCCTAATACAAAATTCGAAGGGGTCTTCAATTAATTCACTAGACAAAGTGTTGTTTAGTGTTATTATAGGCACTCTATAACTTTGTGTAAATTATTTCGTCGCCTCAGTTTTCAAACTGAAAACACATCGTGAAGAAACTGTCCTAGAACCAAACATCCGAAGGCGGGTGCCATCGATTAAGCTACACTAAGCCCGTGTGGTGGATTATGCCTGTGTCCTGTGTCCCTCCAGTGGACCCGATCCCACTTGAAATCAAGATATACATATGTCTTACATCATTAAAAGCTCTGCAATCTAATGGCGAAGTATAATCTTTATTAGGTACAGCAGATACGAATTCAATATCTGTTAAGTGCAAGATAAATTAATAAAACCATCAAGTACTTGTACCTATATTATAGACAAGTTAATATTTCACAAAGAAAATAATATTCTACCGTGATAGAAATATGGTATAAAATCCAGTGTATTACTAACGATAGCTTTACGAGGTGCAAAGCAAGAGGCTTAACTGTGCCAATCCCGCATTTCAAACTAATCGCTCTTTAGCGCGTTTCCTCATTGACTTTGTGGCATTCAAAGCCGGTGGCAAGAATCCATGCAGTTCTAAAAATGTTAACAGGATTTACTCTAACAGCTTCATCTAATATTTGTGATGGTTTAATCCCTGAAGGATCGGTTCAAAAGAGGAATATAGCAACCATGAAAACAGTTTTCATTTTGGTAACGGCTTCGGGCTTTATTTATAGAAAAAACTAACCAAGTGCGATTCGGACTCGCGCAACACGGGTTCCGTACAAGCTTGCGGCAAACTGCTTTTTTTCGGAATAAATTGAAAATTAAATAATTTAAAATCAGTCATAGATTGTGCTAATAATGTCCTTTCATACGATAACCCACAGGATACGCTCGCCTCACTTTAATATTTGGACACGAATTCCTTGTATAGGGACCCTATTTTTTGTGATGTAATTAAAAACATACGGGTTTCAGACTTTTCCCTTAACTTGTGTTATAAGACAATTGCTTCTGGACAAATTTATTGTTTTAGGTCAACGTTAAGTACCCTATAAATTTAGATTCCTTGAGAGTGTCGAAATATACGTTTTCTGCGGCATAAACGTCCGTATCTTTTTTTTACGTTAACTTAGAAATTTGATTTTTTCACAGCTTTAAGGAACTGTAGACTTGAGTATATGGTTTTAATTTCAACTCAATACTTCACGCGTTCCCAAGATAAAGGGTCTTGACAGACAGACAACAAAGGGTTCCGTTTATCCTTTTGAGGTACGAACCCCAAAAACTCGGTCAAGTGTGAATCGATCTCGCACACGAAGGGTTCCGTGCCATAAACTAAAAAAAATAATCCTTCAATTTATTATTTGTTGTTTGTTATAGCGGCAACAGAAATACACATTCTGCGAAAATTACAACTGTATAGCTATTACGGATCGTGAGATACAGCCCGCTAACAAACAGACGGACAGCAGAGTCTTAGTATTAGGGTCCCGTTGGTTACCCTTTGGGACACTAAAAATAACCATGTGATTAATTTAAACTCAGATTAGCAGGTTCTTAGTTCAAAATATTGTATGAAGCATTTGAATTTAGAATCCACTAATCAGTATTTAAACTAAGCATATGTTTAGCGAGTTTTATAAATAAAACTATTCATTTTTGCTATGGAAAGTTATTGGTTTGAAACTTCCTGAAGATGCGCCAACAGAGATGCATGAAAGACAAATTACAGACATGCTGCTTTAAGAGGCCTCTTACAGTCCACTAGCGCCGCCAATCGAAAAAATGTCATAACTCGTAAATAGAATCAAAAATACAAAATATGTTCTATTATTAGTGTGGAAAAGGCAATAACGTAATTGTATAACACCTTATCAACACTTGAAATATAGCTGTTTAGCTAAATCGTGCATTCAAAACATAAACGGCCGTTTTTGTTACAAATGCACGATTTAGCTAAACAGCTATATTTCAAGTGTTGACAATGTGTTATAAAATTACGTTATTGCCTTTTCTACACTAATAATAGACCACATTTTGTATTTTTGATTCTATTTACGAGTTATGACATTTTTTCGATTGGCGGCGCTAGTGGACTGTAAAAGGCCCCTTAAAAAGGGGGTGGCGAATAAGATGCCGACTAATATAGAATTATTGAGGAAGAAGACATCAGTTCAAAATAATCTGAGCTTGTCTCAGATTGTTTTAACAAATTATCGTTTACTTGAGAGCATGGCGTCCGATAAGGACCAGGCCCGAGAGTCAACGGGGCGTAGTGTTCCACACGCGCCTCAAAAAGTTGTCAGCAATACCTGATGACGCCCGTTAGGGCTGATGCCTGAATGGGGTCGCTGATGATTCGAAAGAGAGTTACTGCAGTCCTTGGCACTAGCAACTGACGAAACAAGGGTGGGTCTTCGTCAGTAAAAGTCTGACACGCCCTCTCGCTCCACCCAGAGCGAGAGAAGTCATTGGATAATTTCCCACCTTCCAAAAAATAAAATTGGTGGCCTAGTGGTGAAAGCTGCGACTTATAAATTGTAAGTAGTGAGTACGAACTCAGCCAGGCGTTTTACTTTGTGTAATTTATTTTATCATCATTGCTTTCTAAACGACGAAGAAAACTTCGTAAGAAAAAGTACAAAAACAAAAAATTTGAAAACTTGTGACATCTACCAATCACTCCTCCCTCTCACAGAGAGGTAGCCTGTGTCCCACAGTGGGTACATTAAAAGGCTGATTAATTATGCTTATAGTACTCAGTTTATTAAAAAAAACAAAATTGCTAGACAGACGTATAATATTATCAAACATTAATTGTTGTTCTAATACCATACTAGTATCAAAATATAATCGTAATAGTTCCAGCGTTAAGTGTAAACACACAAAACATATTGTTTACAGAACAAGTAATTTGTCTCGTAGTTTACATAACAACCCTGTGTCGTCATAAAGCAATTAATCATAGCTAAGTGTGAGTAATTAATAACATGAAACTTACTCGTATGGCGCAGATATGCGACTTCTAATTATTTTAAATTGAACATCACATCTAAACGGCTAGCCTTATTTATTTGAAAATATGTTATTTTAAACAATTTTCTTCGTAATTTTATATGTGAACATTTGAGATTATATTTTTATAACATAGTTTAATTATTTTTTTAAGTTATGTATATCTCGGATAAAAAGTTGAGAATCACGCAGACTATTTTTTTTTTGGGGGTGGGAAATCATCCAATGACTTCTCCCGCTCTAGGGTGGAGCGGAAGGACGTGTCAGACTCTTACTGACTAAAACCCACCCCTGTTCCTTCCTGCCCTGAATGCCCAGGGACGAGGTAACTCTTTCGAATTTATCCTCAACCCCCGGGCACGCAAAGACTATTAAGCGTATTTTTATGAAACCTTCACCATTTTAAATGTAATTAAACTAATTATCTTTTAGTATACGTCTTTTAGTTTATTACTTGTTGTTTTATGTATAATAAATTAATAATGCGTCTAATTTGGGGCAGCACTCCTTGATGGGCGAGTCTTATTACTGGGTGGACATACGACGCGTTTCTTGAACTCAGCACAGAACACGCAAGCTAACCACTCAAGGCTGTTGGTATATAACTGCGTCTTAATGCTGGAAAGAGCGGAGATGGAAAAGTTGATTAGGCCAAGCAAAAACGTTTACCTATACAAACATAATCACCCCTTTGAATTAAAAAAAAACCTTTATTTTTATCGGATGCCTACATCATAATTATAGCGCAGCACTAGCTGCGCCCCGTGGTTTCACCCGGGATAAAAAGTAGCCTATGTGTTAATCCAGAGTATAAGCTATCTACACAACAAATTTCATCCAAATCGATTCAGCCGTTTGAGCGTGAAGAAGTAACAAACATGTAACAGTAACAAACACACACACTCAAAAACTTTCGCCTTAATATTATTATGATAGTGCACGTGATACGTCCTCCTTTTTCCAATCCATTTGTTTTTCATAATAGGTATAACTTCCTTGAAGAAAGTTGTATTAATTTCCATGAGCAGAAGCATTATTTAAAACATGACCACCCATTTTCGTTACACCCTGTATACTACAAGATTTTCTATATACTAACCTCTGCTAGCGGCTTCACCCGCGTGTAATTAGTACTTCCCTCATTATGAATATGCCTATGTGCTATTCCAGACTTAAATCTATCTCTGTGAATGTTGAGATGGATGTGTGGAGTAACGAGAATGGATAAAGTGAGAAATGAGTACATTAGAGGTAGGTAGTTTAAAAGTGGCGCCAGTCACAGAAAAGTTGAAAGGGATCCGCTGATCTTGGTATGGTCATGTGAAGAGGAGGGATGACACACATGTAACTAAAAGAGTTATGAATATAAATGTGGATGGATGGAGAGGGAGAGGGAGGCCATAGAAAAGATGGATGGATTGTGTGAGGAGTAATATGAAAGAAAGGGAGTTAGTGATAGCGTGACGGCTGACAGGACTGAATGGAGGAAAAAAACGTGTTGCGCCGACCTCAAGTCACATGAGATAAGGGCAGGAAGATAAATTAATCTATATCTGTGTCAAATTTCATCCAGATCCGTTCAGCCTTTCTGGCGTGATTGAGTAACAAACATGCATCTATCATTCCATCCAAACTTTCGACCTCAAAGGTAAAGTTGACTTACAGGTCTACCTTAAATTTTCCCAACCTACTCAGTTTAACAACGATACCAAAGCACTAAGTTAATAGCCATTACAAACCGTCTGCTACGACCATTTCAGAATACCGTAAGTACACCATAAACTTAGGTAAGTAAGTACTCTTTTATTGCCAAAGGTCATGACTCACAGTCGTAAAAATTTCAAGACAATTTTTACAATGACCTAAAAATGAAGTATCTTAATGTTGGTACCAGTCCGTACTAGGTAAAGTACGTTTTATTCCAGTTTTCTTTTCAGCCAGTAAGGAAAGGAAGACAAAGGGGCCAGGCACTTATGCTGTAAGAAAAACAAGCCGGTCTCATTACGACTCAGCGAGGTTAGGGAGCGCGCATGCGCGGTGCACTCGGCGCGTTGCGTGGCAACAAGTGGCCGTGAAGCCTGTGTAGGTGAGAGCAGCAGGTTTATTTCGTACAAGGTTAAAAGTACCTACTGTTTTGAACATTATCCTTAAAAAAAGCAATTTTTTACATCCGGGCTGAAACGATGAGTTTTACTTTCAATAAATTCTAGCGCCAAACTGTTTGATTTATGCGAACGCAACTGACGTCGATTGACTGTAAGGATGCCTGACATCATTTAAAAACATCGTGGCGACGGTACGGCCGACCAAGTATCCTGTGGCCCTCGGCACTTAAGAACTTAAGACTCACGCTTTTTTCAGCCCGGTTGTAAAGGGATACTCTCTCTCGGACTTCAATCAAACAAACAAATGGCTAGAGAAGCTTTTATCTCAGTCAATTTGAAACTATAATAAAATTCAAAGTCCTGACTGACTAACTGACTGATATATCAACGCACAGCCTAAACCGCAGTCTAGTCCAAGAGACATGAAATTTGGAGGGTGTGTTCTTTGTGAAGTAGGTATTCACAAAGAAAGGGTTTTTCTAAATTCAAGGGGATGAAAAGGGGGTTGGAAGTTTATAACGGGGGAAGTCACTGGCAGAAGCTACTAGTCTAAACTATAAAGAGGTCAAATTGGTTTTTCGTGGGCAGAATCTTCAGAATTGATCTAATTTCTAAAATTCTTTCAGTCGTAGAAATCTAAAATGGTGAAGATTTTATCCCAAATTAAAGATACATGGATCCAGTGACACTTCTACGGGAGCTAAGTCGTGAGAAAAAGCGAGTGTCAAATGTCGTTAAGCCACCATAATCTTTGTATAAATCTAAATCAGCTATGATTTAAATTGAATGATAGTAAGTAGGTACTATAGCGACATCTATGCTGCCACAATACGAACTAAACTCTTAAAGCTTGCATCGCACACACAGTCCAAAATCAACAATTAGGCAGCTACCCAGTCCAGACACAGCACCCGTCTGGTCGAAGGATCCTCCCTTTTCAACGGATGTTAGTGGGATTTTACACCCCTGTTCCGCATAGCGTAGGCACAGATAATATAATACTAGCGTACAGATGCCTCACCCTATACAAAGATACGGTACCGCCGTAACTACGGGTTTTCAACTTGCACAAGCAACCTTTGTTCTTCGTTTGGACCCGTCCTCTACACCTCACTAGATGGTGTTAGCAGCGACGGCTTGCAAGTTGAATGAATTAACATAGTCTTACCAATATTTTTTCACAGATTGAGGAATTACTTTGTAGTATTTTTGGCACTTCATAACAGTTTTACTGTTTCAAAATGTGTCACTATACAAATTTTAATGACGGTAATGGATAAACTCTAAAACTTCAAACAGCGCCATCTATTGGTACAAGAAATATAAATGCCCAAGGATTCGTTCCAATGAACACCTAAGAATTAAGAGCCAATTATTCCATAATTATATGCTTAGCGTAGATTTTCAAATAAGAAAATACAGTTTTTACCAATTTTTTTTTTCAAAATATTAATTTTACATAAACTTCAATAAGATATCGATGCATATTGCGCCGTATATTGATATTTATTTGAACTAAATTTTCTTTGTTCGAGATGAGACCCCGTGACGTAGGTATGAAATACCAGGATAAGTCTAAAATAATCAAACAATTTATGTAGGACAAAATAAAATTTAATTTAGTTAATAACATTGGATATTGCAAAGTACGTTCCATTTGCTATTCAAATTAGTAAGTAATTCCATCCATTTTGCTAAGCTAATTTATACGACGAACACGGAAAACAGGCAAGTATAAGAATATTAAGATTTATTACTCGAAGCAAACTTTGCTAGTTGCAAAATTAATGTAAGAAAACTGCTATCTGAAAGCTGAAATTTGCTATTATTATTTATATACTTAGGTCACCGGGCAATTTAAATCTCGTTAAATTATAAACAATTTTTTCTCGGTAAGACCGGGTAAGTCCGACACCATACGGAACGTGAACCAACTCGAATAAAAAAATATTATGAATATGAAGTCAGAAGTCAGTGTGTTTGTGTATTACACAATGGTGCCAATTCTCTTGTTCAATAACTAAACTAAAATTAGAGAATAGCTATCTTTTATTATAAGGCAGTGCGAGAAAAGGACGGCTATAGCTATGAACTAATTTAGAGATGTCAAACTAGTTCACTCCTTGCGCTTTACCGTGTTTTTAGTCGACATGTTTTTACACGTACCCTTAATTTGTATGGAAATATTAGTTTCTGCTAAATTTGACAGCTCTAATTTACGTCAGTCTCTTTCTTGTTTTATTAGAGAGTAAAAGATAGCAATAACCTAAATTAAGTTAAGTTTGTGCAAACCAGAATCGGCACCAGTATCTAATTTTTCTGGATTTATATTCCAACAAAATATTGAGAACTCCATACATTGCAAGATTTATTACAATATTACGGAGTTTACAATTTTCCAGTGATATAATCCATATTTATTTTAAGTAATTGAATTGACAGTTTCATTTAGTACTAGCTGCGCCCCGCGGTCTCACCAGCGTAGACCGGGATAAAAAGTAGCCTATGTGTTAAGAGGCCTCTTACAGTCCACTAGCGCCGCCAATCGAAAAAATGTCATAACTCGTAAATAGAATCAAAAATACAAAATATGTTCTATTATTAGTGTGGAAAAGGCAATAACGTAATTGTATAACACCTTATCAACACTTGAAATGTAGCTGTTTAGCTAAATCGTGCATTCAAAACATAAGCGGCCGTTTTTGTTACAAATGCACGATTTAGCTAAACAGCTATATTTCAAGTGTTGACAATGTGTTATAAAATTACGTTATTGCCTTTTCTACACTAATAATAGACCACATTTTGTATTTTTGATTCTATTTACGAGTTATGACATTTTTTCGATTGGCGGCGCTAGTGGACTATAAAAGGCCCCTTAATCCAGGGTATTAGTGAATACCCAACATACCAAATTTTATAATAATTTTAAATCAGTCCAGCCGTTTGAGCATGAACAAGTAACAAACATACAAACACAACTCACAAACTCTCACATTTATAATATTAGTAAGATTACAAACATATAGTGTGATTTTTGGTTTGCTTTGTATAACGATAAATGATAAATGATAAATGATAAATGATGTTTATTCAGTAAATAGGTTACAAGGAACACTTTTACACGTCAATGTTTTTTTGTCAGTTTAAGCTAGATGAGGCCGGTGTTTCCTAGCTGACTACCCTGAGAAGAAACACCGAAACAAACTCAGAGGTCAAAGTCTCTTTTAGTGTTCAAATCCATACAATGTGGACTGGTTAGATCCTATGAGAACCATGTACGTTTATGTCTGGGATGAGCTTTATGAAGAAAGCAACACACGAATTCGAGTGGACCTGTCCAGACAGTGCAAGCATTTGTCAGTCATCGCGAAGCTCAACTCAGAACTCTGAGGTGCTCAACGAACCGACGAACAATACCAAAGTAAGGACATTTGAGTAGGCCGCAAAAAATACTCAAACTGCCAGACAATCATAGAATCTACATGAATATAACGACATACATAGTTCTCGCATTCACATTATTCTATATGAGGACCATGCAGCTTAGTGTCTGTAGTGGTCTTTTGAAGAAAGAACCAAACATATTTGAGTGGACCTGTCCAGTCAGTGCAAGCATTTGTCAATAGTCGAATAGCTCAACTTAAAAACCACTAAGGAGCTCAATGACATGACGAACAATACCAAAGAAAAGACATTTGGGTAGGCCGCAAAAGTACTCAAACTGTCAGACAACGTTGAAAATTACTGTAAAAAGGAGGAGAAAATAATAATAATAACCCACATAGTCCTCACATTTACAATAATTAAGTAATAAAAAAAAATAAAAAAAATATAATACTTTACAAAGTAAATATTTGTGTCAAACAAAATAGTAATCATAATATGTCAATCAAAAAATAAAAATAAATATAATACTTAACAAAGTATTCAAGTCAAAAAAAAAAAAAATAATAAATATAAAATGTCAATAAAAAAATAAAATAAAAAATATAATACAATACTATACAAGTATTCATGTCAAAAACGAATATTAAAAAAAAAAATATATATATAAAAAATTTTTCATCAGTACATATGAAAACAATGGCTCATGTATATCATTGAAGCAGCTCAATCCCACGCCTTTTTGTCCTCAAGAAAGTCATTAATTGTGTAAAAAGCTTTCTGGCATAGCTTACGTTTAATAAATGATTTAAATTTATTTATGCTTAGTTCTTGAATTTGGCTAGGAAGTTTATTATAGAAACGTATACATTGACATCTAAACGAACCACCTATTTTTTTCTTGAGCCTGGTTTTTGGTACAATAAATTTGTGTTTGTTCCTAGTATTTATGCTATGGATATCACTGTATCTTTTAAACAGATTAATATTTTTATGTGCATACATGAGATTCTCATAAATATATTGAGAGGGAACAGTCATAATATTAATCTCTTTAAATTTGTCTCTGAGGGAGTGTCTGGGACTTAATTTATAAATTGCACGAATAGCCCTTTTCTGTAAAACAAAAATTGTCTGAATATCGGCGGCATTTCCCCACAACAGAATGCCGTACGACATCACACTATGAAAATAACTGTAAGTCTTTCAGGGTTAATAAATTAAAAAAGCATGTAATAATAAAATGAGTTGGCATTTCTTCATAATCAAGCCTTAACACTGCATTCGTCCAACTATAGCCTACAATTCTATCAAAAGGCATTAAAGTAGTGTTTGCCACGTTAACTCCTAATACTTAATTCAGCAACCCGCGGCCAATTGGCGCCCTCATTGGATAAAAAATCGTAGCATAGCATAGAAAAGAAATATTAAAGAATCCAACGTCACGTTTGTTACAAAGAGGATGAAGTATTTTTACGTCGTTAAAACAGGTAACCAAAAACGGCCGTTTCTGACACTTTTGCCTACTACTTTGGATACGAAACATTGTGAGACCTGTTTTAACAACGTAAAAATACTTTATTCTCTTTGTAACAAACGTGACGATGGATTCTTTAATAATTCTTTTCTATGCTATGCTACGATTTTTTATTTAATGAGGGCGCCACTTGGCCGTTAGTAGACCCTTAAGGTGTCCGATGTGTTCAATGCTCCAGGGTAGCCCGCGAAATTCAAATTTTCTTACGTTTTTTGCAATTTGCAGGTCAGTGTCAGGTTATATCTTGGTCAACATTTGATTCGCGGCCGTAATAAGTATGTAGTTATAGAATTACTAGCTGCGCCCCGCGGTTTTACCCGCCTATACCGGAATAAAAGGTAGCCTATGTGTTAATCCAGGCTATAAGCTATCTTCATACCAAACTTCATCCAAATCGGTCCAGCCGTTTGAGCGTGAAGAAGTAACAAACATACACACTCACAAACTTTCACATTTATAATATTAGTAGGATTATAGTAGGATAATCATTCAAATCATCAATACATCTCTCTCAGTTAGAATTGATGCCAAATGTCATGATTTCATGAAATACTTACTTGTAAGCTCGAGTATTATAAATGGACGATTTTAAGATACTCGAGCTTACAAGTAACGTTTGCTTGTGTCCATATTTTTGCTCGTGACTGTACACGTTAAATTCAATATACCTATTCATTTCAATTCGTATGATGAATCGGATAATCTATTACATTACGTAGGTACTGCATCATCTTTGAAATACATCACACGCTAGTTCTTGGCTCTCACACAATTGACGCTCTTCATAGACCACAATGGGTCTGAGTGTCTCAAGTCGAGTGGAAACAAGAGGCTCTTGAGTGGATGATGATGAGAAGCATTGTGTGGAGATTACGTGCACTCATTAAGAGGATAATCTTGATTGTGAGGGTGTTAATTTGTGTCGTAAGTATGTGAAGTTTATACTTGAGTGCTTGCTTAAAGAAGTGATTATCTACTTTGGTGTAACGAGCATCGTTAATTTTATTGAAGTTACACATGTGTCATTTTAAAGCAAACATCTTTGGAATACTTAACTTGCAAAGTTGATGTTACGAGTATAGTCGGGTAGGTTATTTTTTAAATAAATTACAGATCACAGTCAGCGATGTGGACGATATTTCGATGCCCAATGAGTTTTACGCTTTCCTTTTTTATGCTGCTTTTACACATTTTATTTATTTTCTTTTAGCTTGTATATACTTTGTAATTATTGTAAACATTTATACTTACTTAACTGCCTAGCTACGTAAATAAATAACTCAGACAAAAAATACGGATTAACTTGATTAGAGAAATCGGAAGCTGCGCCTCTACACAGGTAAAATTTGAAGCAGAGAAAGGCAAGTACCTATGCATTTATTTTTTATAGGCACGCGTTTAATAACAGTTTCACCAGGACCTGATGGAAAGCAATATGTAGTCGACGATGGAGCACGCTCACCTAGAAGTAACTTATTCACTCTTGACTAAAGCGCATTCGAACTCAAGGACTAATTTTAAATCCAATATAAGAATCAAATATCTATAAATACGATATCGCCTAATTGACCTTTTAATTAATGTTCATTAAACCTAATTACATTAACTTCGGAAGAAGCAATATTCGGTACCTATATGACTTCTTTAAAAGGTCGGCAGCGCATTAGCGAACTCGTTAGGAGTCGTGGGCGCTTGTGACCTTTTTTAATAAAAAATAAATATATTCCTTTACATTTTATTTTGTATCGGTAAAGGTAAAAAAGGCTAATATTGAAAGGTCATGTTAAGGCGACTACCTAGATTGCCCAGTGATTGCAAGAGGTAGGTACTGCTGAGTTCGATTACTTAGTCGTGCAGTATTTTTCGAATTTTCCATTAGTAATCTCCCAGTATCCTCTCCTCTTATTACTCGTACAAGGGACTCAAACACACGCATGGAACTTAGATAGTAGATATACCTCTGCTTATCACACGCATGGAACATAGATAGTTGTTTACTTTCTTAAAATTATAAAAAAATAGTAGGTAGTCCGCGGGTGTCGGGAGCAGGATCCCAATTACCAGTGGTTAGGGCTCCAGAGACAGGAATCTCCTCACATTGAGAGCCGTATCGAAGAGTAGGTACTGCCTTCTGTATCAGACCTTGGGTCTATAATTAATTAATAATTAAATTAATAATATAATTATAATTTTAAGAAAGTAAATACATATAGAAAGTAGAAGTCATAATTTTTCTGTCCCTGTGGTCTAGTAGAACTAAGTTTTATAGAATCGTGAGCTTGAATATTTTGGATACACGCAAGGTCGCAGTATTATTAATAATATTCGAGAGTCTGATTCATTAATTCATTATAGCTGATTTGATAGCATTCCCCATTTTATTAGACCAACATTAAAATATGAAACATCCGCTTATCATAAAGACTGGTTATAAAAATGCGAAAATATGTTTTCTGACTAACTTTTGAACGAATATTTTTCTTTACAGAAATGTAAAAGAAAGCAGGTCATATTAAGTTTTCAGCAGTTAAGTACGTACTTTCACAATGATCGTTCAAAAATTTTTCAAAACAAAATTTTAGGGGACCACAGACAAGAAACAGGGTGCAAAAAGACACATAACAAAGCCGTTAACTACGCATACTGTACGTCTAATAAAGTAGCTTTGCGCAAAAATTATTGCTGCGAAACGACTGTTATTTTTATGTATGAAAAAAAAAACTATCTTTTATTGCGCGCAATGTAACGCGATCCCAGGCAAATGAAGTTAAACCCCGCCCCTTCACTCTAAGCAACGTAGGTACTTGTCGGATATGTTTGATATTCATTGCGTTTTTGTAAAGACTGAAAATGCGCAATTTCGAAATTTTGTTTAGTAATAACACTTGGAATTCATTTTAGTAAAAAAGTAAACATTATTATTGCGACTTTGACCTTCAATATTATCTCCAGAACCAGTGGATCCCCAGGTATGGTCTAGTCAAGTCAAGTGGATAAAAATGATCCAAATAATGGGTAGAATATGTGACTTTCGGCCTCGGAAACTGTCTTTGTATACCCGATATTTTTAAATCTCCACAGAAAGTAATAGGAAAGCCGATTAGGTACACATTCTATTTTCAACGGAAAAAGAGAATATTTTCTGAGTAGGTATTAATTTTGGTTCGTAAGGAAGCTGGAACAAATTGGAGGGTCGCGATAAGCTTCGTTGAATTTAATAGCGTATATTTGAAACTTATTTTATTTATGGAATACAATTTTGAGAGAAAAGTGAATTTATTTTTATTTTATTACTGACTTACGTAATATATTTTCCAACCTACTGAAAACTTGACAGGGAAATAAATATCGATGGATTTTAATAAAATTAAAATAGGATATTATATAACTAATAGCTTCTGCCAGCTGTGCTTCGTCCTTTCTTATAGGAAGGTTACGAAAAAAAATTGGCTGTGCGTAATGTGCGTTGATCTATCAATCAGGAAAAAGCTTTTTTTAATATAGATTTAGATTGTCCTTGAGTTTTAAAATTGTACAAACAGACATAAGGACAATGATTCGTTTTATATACTTACTCATTTCTAAGGCTGTGACTGAAGGTTTGATGAAATGACTACTTAAGTTTATCCTAAATCGTTCGAGTACTTTTATTAAGAAAATATTAAAATAAGGGTTTTTATTCCTTAATCGAGATCCATTATGAAAGGATTTTGTAGAAATGTTCCTGAATAGGGAATATGCTTGATATTTTTTTTTTGTTCAATTGAAGACTTATTAACTATAGTGAACAAATATGAACGAATTTTCAAAATATCATCATCAGCGACGAAGTTATAAAGCTTTAAAGTTGATAATTAGAAAGAGAATTCCGACGTGTTTTTTACGTCATAGGACATGACGCCCATACAATTGTCATAGAAAACAGCGTTTTCGAGAGAGGGACAGATGTATTTGTTTAAAATTGCTAGATCTCGTTTAGTTTTCGATCAATTTTAATTGTGCTTTCACTGTTCGTACTCTATTTCAGTATATTCATCGATAAACAGGTTACATAACAAATATTTTTTTCATGCATATTCGCTACTAGTGACTCGTTGAACAAAGCAGCGAGAAGTAACTCCTCCTTGCTTGCCGCCTGCGGCCGCACAGAGTGGGGCTGGGCTATAAACATATGCTATCTCAATATTGGTCATTTTCTTTGCAAAATATTGATTGATTTACATGTGCTATGTACAATTTGTGGAGCATGTAACTACCAAATTTTCTGAGAAAAAATATTTTTAAAGATCAAAGCCATTTCGAAAAAGCAGGAACTCATAAAAAACTTTTTTACAAAAAAATAGAACCGACTTCCAAAAAAGTGCAAAATAACTTTAATTTCGGAAGTCGGTGTTCCTGTTTTGTGTCTTCGTTTTTTGACACCGACTTCCGAAATTAAAGTTATTTTGCACTTTTTTGGAAGTCGGTTCTATTTTTTTGTAAAAAAGTTTTTTATTTTTCACTTTTTAGTTGTGGTTCCCCATTAAACTGTGTTAACGATTCATAGACATACGATAGCAGCAAACGCGGTTGATTTGCTGTCAATTTTTAAAGAGTTCCGTTGTCTGTCTCCGAAACCCATCATCAAATCTTTTTGAAATTTAAATGGGACCATTTCGGAATAAACCCCTTTCGAACAAAAAAAGAATTTAGCAAATCCGTCAATATAAATGACGGAGCCCGAACATACATAAAAAAAAAAAAAAAAAAAAATATAAACATCCGAATTGATAACCTCCTCCTTTTTCGAAGTTGGTTAAAAATTAACTAGTCTACCACCTTTGGAAGACCGCCATATTAGATTTAGAATAAGATCACTGATGTAATTCCATGCATTGTCATCCAAAATTCCAAACTAAACATGTGTGCAAAATATTGCTCAGTCAGAAACCGGGAAAAGGGTCAATAAAAAAAAAAAAACATATATACGGTCGAATTGAGAACCTCCTCCTTTTTTTTCGTCGGTTAAAAAGCTTGTAAAACAAGGCATCCTATAAACCACAACCTTACAAGATAAACGCAGTACAGGCATTTTTAATTTGCTAAAGCTATCCTCTAACAAGTCGGCTGTCGCCCAGGCACAACATTAGTCAGTGCCCGGCTGGCCACAAGCGTGATCTCGTTGAGAAATGAACTGCATTACTGCATTTGTTTTTAAAAGACGTATGATAAAATTGTTGAAAGGACTGTGGCAAGAGGAGCTGGGGCATGTAGCAATTTTTTCAAAACCTTGATTTACATACCTAATTCATATACATTTATAAATAGTTAATTCTTAAAAAAAAACTTGATCAAAAAGACCCAACGCGCCTCGCGATCCGATAGTAGATACACTCTCGTAGCGAATCGCGTAGCGGTGTCGGTGGCGGTGGCGTGCGAGTTCAGTTGTTTTTTCCCATCTCAAAACTGCCCAACGCGCCTAAAGAAGTTTTCACTTAAAAAAAAAAAACAGATTAAAATCGGTATCGGGAGGGGTCCAAGCTACCGACGATCAGGGCTTCAGAGAAAGGAAACTAGTAACACTGCGAGCCGTGGCCAGCAGTACCGCTTTCTGAATCAAGCTCTTGATTCTTGAGGTGTTGGTCGAGACTCATGGATATTAAGGCGCTTTTAGCTGCCAATGATCTTGAGTGGTTAGCTTGCGTGTTCAGTGCTGAGCTCACGTGACGCGTCGTACGTCCACCCAGTAATAGGACTCGCCCATGAGGGAGCGCTGTCCGAATTAGACGCATTATTAATTTATTACACATATATCAACAGGTATTAAAATAAAACACAGACTAAATTATAAATAATTGAATGATCTTTAAAACGGTGAAGGTTACATAAAAATACGCTTTATAGTTTTTGCGTGATTCTCAATTTTTTGTCCGCGTTATACGTACCTTTTCAAATTATAATTACACTGTGTTATAAAAATATATTATCAAATATTCTCAGATCAAATTACGACGTAAATTATTTAGAGTAGGTAATTTTTTCAAAGAAATAAGACTAGTCGTTTCATTTCATTCATTTAATTTTTTTTATAAAACGTTGCCCCACACTAGGAATTACTCCTGTATCGTGGGTGCGTTCACAAACATTTAAACTCACATACGTGATGTTCAATTAAAAACCATCAGAAGTCCTATAACTGCGTCTTAAGCCATTAGCCGACACGACTATCTATAAAATGATCGCCGAGTCCATCCCACATGTCGACAACCTCGCGAGCCAAGTCAAGATACTTGAATTTATTATTATAAGTAGCGACCCGCCTTATTTCGTAAGGGTACACATTTTACACTGGAAACTGCATTAAAATACTTAGCGTGATTAAGGAGGAGTTAGATGTTATAAAGAAACCAACCCAGTGCGTGTCGGACTTCGCATATTTAGGGTTATGTACCAACCCGGGCCTGCGGACAGCGAGCAGTGGGTAGCTCGCCGTCCGTTCAGCACCAGGCCCGTGAGTCGACGGCGCGTAGTGTTCCACGCGCGCCTCAAAGAGATAAGTAGCCACCATGGACGGGGCCCATCGTGGCCGGTGCCTGCATGCCTAGGGGTAGCGGATAAATTCTGAAAATGAGTTACCGCACCCCTGGGCACACGCAGGGAAGGAACAGGGGTGGGTTTTAGTCAGTAAGAGTCTGACACGCCCTCCCGCTTCACTCAGAGCGGGAAAAGTCATTGGATGATTTCCCACCCCCCCAAAAAAGAAAAAAAAAGGGTTATGTACCAAATGACGGTATTATCAAAAAAAAATCAGATTTATCATTATTTTGGTATTTGTTAGTAAAATATACAACAATAAAAATTATCACCAAATTTCAAGTTCATTATAGGTCAATGGGAAGTTAAAAAATTCTTCGTGTGATAGACGACGGACAGTCGAGTAAATAATTTCTTTGAAGTTTGAGTTCATCTCGCGTTGGGACGGTGGTTCGTAGCTCAATATGCAGTGGTGGATATATTAGTCACTGAGTAAGTTTGGTAGTAGAGTAGAGAGATTCACAGGCGTCGGAGGTTGCACCCATTTTTAGGGCTCCGTTTGGATTCTTCGGGTGCGGAACCCTAAAAATTACCACGAAGAAAATAAGTCGATAACGATTGAACGGTACCTAAAGGAATATCATGAGAATAACATAACACAGTCATCAAAACCAAATCAACACGAAAACCCCAGAAAAAAGACACGTAGAAGAAATCTTTTTTTCTACTAATCTATTTCCAACCGCAAATAATCCACACTAACGACAATTTGATCCAACGAATACCTGCAAAGGTTTTTTAAAAACAATCTCCATACATTTGGATCCTAATTCAATGAAACAAAAGACTTTAAGATGACCCTGAATCGCTTCGGAAGACCCCAATCGAGTCCACGTAATCTTGGGACGTTTTGTCCCCAAATGAGCCCCGCAAATCTGTCTTTGATTGGTACTTTGGTAAAACTGTGGTAAGCCTGGTGGATTTTTTTGGCAAAATTGAAAGAAAGTAATGCGACGACTTAATTGTATCAAAGTCTTTGTTATCGTGAAGAAAACAATAGATATTCTGTCTCTATTATGTTTACCTTTTTTAATAATATTATTTACGAATACGATAATTAAGTTCGGAGGCAGCAGAAGATGCAAAAAAAACCAATTTAATTTAATAAATGTTTAATTAGAATTCACAAAAATTACAATTATAACTTTAATCTAGCTAATAACTAAATGTACTATATGGTCAGCGATTGACGTAAAAGTGAAGTTCCCACGTAAGTTGAAGCTGGCGACGGCCCGCGGAAACGGTGTCAGCTTCGGTCGACACGAGGCAGTTGTGCAGCGTCAGCTTCTGAGCATCGCGCTATGTTGTTATGTGAATTCAGGGCGATGCACACTATAGCGATTTGCCTCGGTTATGCTTGCGTAACACCTCCCCCCGTAGAACAGCGACTATTGAAGACCTTGGTCGTAAATTGCGCTGGGAGATGATCTGTGCTACTCCTTTGAGTCTCCGGGACGGCATAGGTGCTGTGCTGCTGAGCCTCCTGGTCGTTGGCAGGTTCTTTCTTAATCTTCATTTGTTTCAGGTGACATCTTCGGTAAATGAAATGAGCGAATAGTGCACATGCACTGAGTAGTAACACATACAGCGGTATAGTTGTATGATAGAGGCTGCTAGTTTCATGTGTGTCAAAGTGTACTGGCGACTGCAGTGAAATCTCCTTATTGGTTGCGTGTAGATCATCTAAGTTGATAGAGTTGAGTTTGAATAGCGGGTATGCTGCCGGGCTAGGTGTATCTTCCTTAGGGACATCTATTATCTTCAAGGCTTGACCCTTCAATCGGTCGTTGGAGTTTGAGATGACGAACTCTGCTGTCTGGATAAAACAGTTGTGAGGAAGCATGACGAGGTAACTTCCTTGCAGTAACTTGTGGAGGTCTTGTTCGCATGACAGGCGTACTTTCGTCAGAGTTGGGAGGTTGATAGTATAATGACGGTCGTCGAGTTTCTCGTAGGCTGGTTTTTGAAGAGATATTGCGACTGGTTTGCATTCGGGAAGTCTTTGCTGCTGCGTGATGAGGGTTCCAATACAGTCCGGCGACGTTCGGCTTTGTACGTTGTGTATCTCTTCACATAGATACCCCTTAGTGGACTTCGGGCATTCAGCCTCTATGTACTTGAAATCTTTCGAATGGATCGCAAGGAATTGGAAACGAGGGACAAGAATCTCATGGTTTTTGTTTGGGACTATGGATATTTTGTATAGATCATATATCTGAGGTAGGATGATTGGGAATTTGTAAACTATAACTACTTCATTACCTATATAATATGAACCTAACTGTATGACGTCGTAATATTCACGAGCTCCTGTATCTAATACCTTATCACTACCATAAAGCCTAGTTAATCTACTTATTATAGATCTAGTGGTATTTAAACTAATTACGTCATGGTGTGCTGTAGACGTCCGTATAAACGCTAGTACGTTCTGTAATTTGGATATTTCTCGCGACAGTCTGTCAACGTTGTCGCTAATTATTAAGATTGTTTGTCCTAGATGAGCATATTGAATTAATTCATGATTTCCTTCCTCTAGACTTCGACTCATATTTCTGACTAAGGCTGTTAATTTATTTTGGTTATCTACCATGTTATCTACTATTTTAGAGTGCTGAGTTATCCAATTTTTAGTTAAACTCACGTGGTTGTTAAATTCCGTTAATAATTTGTTTTCATTATCTTGAAGAGATTTGATCGCATTATTAAAATGAACCGCATCTGTATAATCAAGGTTACCGGTTATGCTTTTAACGACAGAACCGAGACCATCTACGAGACCTCTTTTAGAACGAGTAGTTTCAAATGACTGCAATTGGTCAATGACGGTTTGAAGCTGATCCTCTAAGTATTCAATATGAGGTTGGAATAAAGAGAGGCTCTTATTGTGAAGATCGGGACTTATTCCTTTTAATTGTTTACGAACGACATTAACCTTATCCTGTAACTCCTGAAGATTTACGTGTTGCAGAAACGAATGGTAATGAGATACTATGTTACAGGGACCTAGTTTAAAGGGTAATACGCCTGGGCCATCGTCAAGATTTTCAAGTTTTATCTCCTGTGTTAGAGCCGAATGCAGGAGCAGATGAAGTACTAGGAGAGTCCTGCAACAATTGGGCACTTTTAGGCACTCTCTTTAACCTGGATTTAGCAATTGGTCCACGCTTTTTGCGCGTATAGATATGTATTGGTAGGTCGGCCATGACGGTGTCATGCGTATAGCGGGGTGCTATCTTTTGTCGAGAAGCAAGGGGGTTTTTCACAAATATTTGTTGTTCGGGTGAGTACTGGTTTTCCGTCTCTCTAGATTTATTACGAGCATCTATTAAATCCTTACGTTGGATTAAGCTGGACTCATGAATTAAATTATAAGCATTAGTCATTTTGTTCTTATGTTCTACTATATACTGTTGTAGCAAATGGGTGGTTAAATCTATGTCCAGTGGGTCACGTGGGTCGAAGTGTCCTGTGATAACATCGATTGGTTTACATTTTGTCAAACTATGTATAGAGCTGTTGTAAGCCAGAAGGGCATAATTTATCAAGTTTAAAATGGGTTCATTCTTTTGTTCCACCTTTAAGATACGTAGGTGTTCCAAGATTGTTGAGTGGAATCGCTCCACAATTCCGTTTTCATTGGGAGTGTGGGGTGCTATTTTGTGGTGCTGGATTTTATGTAGTCTTGTGAACTCGGCAAACAGCTGGTTTGTGAACTCTGGTCCGTTGTCTGTCACTATTGTGTAAGGTACTCCATGATGGGTACAGAATTTTAATAACGCTTGCACTACACTTACTGCTGTCCCATCTCTTAAGTAATACGCTTGAGCGTACTTTGAGAAAGCGTCAACGATAGTTAGGAATTTCTCGCTCTGAATAGTTAACAGGTCTAAATGAACAGTTTCGAAAGGTTTACCTGGTGGAGGGACAAGACGGTACTGTTGTTTTAGAGGGTGTCGGTCATATTTGGCCTGGCCGCAAACTGTGCATTCATTAATAAATTTAGTAATGTGCTCCTTCATTTTAGGCCAAAAGTACTTGTGAGACAGGGCTAGGTAGCATTCGGTTATGCCTCTATGATTTGTTTTACCGTCGTGATATTTGTTGATTATCTCTTGTTGCCTTAGATATTCTCTTACGTTTTCGAGCTCGATTTTCGTAAGCGTAAGGTTCATGGCCGAATTTTTAAATGTCTTTTGAATTATTGGGATAACCGTATACATCGCTAATGGTAGATTTATTAGTAGGCCTGTTTTGATTTTGGGATGGACATATTCTTTAATAGCACTAATGACATCTTCCTCAAGATTGGATTCTGATATTTGAACTGTGGTACGCGTGTGCGTTTCAAAGGGTTTTGTGACTGTTGCTCTCCCTTTGATATCGCCTACGACAGTGAGTACTAACTGTTTAGTAAATTTGTTAAGTGGTTGATCTGTGATTGGGACTTCTAGAATGGGGTTTTCGCGGTCGATATGGACAGTTAAAGTGTGAGAGTTACTCGGGGCCTCCGAGGCTGTGATTGTCCGGGAATCATCGGCTGATTGATTCTTCTCGGATGGGTTAGCAATTATTGAACTTACGTCTTCATTGTGAATTTCTAAGCGGGATAGGGCGTCCGCATTGGTGTTAAATTTGCCCTGCTTATAAACAACCGAAAAATCGTATTCTGATAACTTTAAACGCCATCGTGTAAGTCTGGAATTAGGCTCTTTGAGGCTCATGACCCACTGCAGAGGCTTATGGTCAGTAATAATTTTGAATTTCCTGCCAAATAGGTAAGGTCGAAAGTATTTGCAAGCCCACACGATAGCAAGCAATTCCTTCTCTATCGTGCTGTAGTTGAGTTCACTTGAATTCAGGGTTCTAGAAGCGTATGCAATGGGCTTGTCTGAACCTATTGGACCCTGAGATAATACGGCCCCCAATGCGACGTTGGAAGCATCGGTGGTCAATAAAAATTCTTTGGTGAAGTCTGGATACTGCAAAATCGGGTCATTTGTTAATAATTTCTTACAATGCTCAAAGCAATTTACGTAATTCTGATCACAGACTATTTTGGCTCCCTTTTTTAAGCATTGGGTCATGGGTTTGGTGATACGTGCGAAATCCGGTATAAATTTCCTATAATATCCGAGTAGACCGAGAAAACGCTTAATTTCTGTAGTAGTTTTAGGTAATGGGTAATCTTTTATAACGCTGATTTTAGTTGGATTTGGTTTAACTCCGTCTTTACATATGACATGGCCTAAAAATTCTGTCTCCAGCTTCAAGAACTCGGACTTGTCCATTTGTATCTTGAAGTTGGATTCTCGCAGTCTTTTAAAAACCCTTTCTAGATTGATAATGTGTTCTTGCAGGGATGTGCTGAACAGGATGACGTCATCCAAATACACTAAGCATATATCCTGGAGATCTCTCAGAATATTATCCATAACACGCTGGAATGTTGCCGGAGAATTTTTCAATCCCATCGGCATCCTGAGGAATTCATAGTGGCCATTTTCTACATTGAAGGCAGTTTTGTGTATATCGGAGGGGTCTAATTCCACCTGGTAGAATCCGCTGGCAAGGTCGAGTGTACTGAAATATTGGCATTTACCTAATTTGTCCAATATGTCCGAAATGTTAGGTATAGGATATCTATCGTCTATAGTTTTTTCGTTGACTTTACGAAAGTCTATGACAAGTCGCCACTTGGCTTTACCCGAAGCATCTGCCTTTTTGGGGACCACCCAAATGGGAGAGCTCCACGCAGAGTCCGAAGGCCTGATTATATTCTGTTCGAGCATTTTATTAATTTGGTCTTTAACTTCTTGTTTATGGATGTACGGATATCTGTAACTTTTAGCATGGACGGGGATTTCATCGGTCGTTCTAATCCTATGTTTTATTTTGTTTGTAAATGTTAGAGGCTCTCCTTCGAGATAAAAAACGTCAGAGTACCGGGCACATAAAGTTTTTAGATTTGCTAGTTCTTCTGGATTTAAATGGTCGGTCCGGAGGCGTCGTAGAACTTCCTCCGTACGGTTGCTTAATTGATCTACCTGTTCGCTTTCTGCATTAAATAGTTCGGCGGTAATGGGACGATCCATAGAGAAAATTACGTCATTAGGTGACTCATTTGAAATTTGTACCCAACCTCTATTATTTTTTACAGTTGTGAAACAGTCAGAAATTAAGCAGTTACTAATTATTTGGTCGGGAACGAATACGTCGCCATCATGGGAATTTATAGGCAATCTTACTAATTTAGATGTCTGAGCTGGTATAATTTCTTCATAAATGTTAGCATTGCGAGAGTCATACATAGTAATGGGTATTTCCGTATTTCTAGTAACTAACTTTTTGTTTCTTAAGTCAATGTTAGTGCCCCATGAATCTAATAAATCAAAACCGATTAATCCATCAAAATAGTTATGGAAGTCTAGAACGAATAAAGTGATATTTCTCTCTTCTTTAAATTCGGGAAAGTTGGGCAAAGTTATCGAATAATTATTTTTATAAACGGTACGCACGTTAGTTACTTCAAATGGGCTGTAGTTAAGAGGTACATTAGAAAAGTATTTTTCAACCGCTCGCGGTGATATAAACGATTGATTCGCCCCAGTGTCTATGAGAAATTTTAAAGGTGGGTTATGGGTTTGAATGTAACCAAGTTGCCTCTGTATGTTAAAATTTACGTCTATTTTGGCTTTTCTAATTTCGGAGTTTGAAGAAAATTTCCGTCTTGCTTTTGATCTTCATTTCCGGTTTCGTCATTTGGTTTAATTTCTTCTACCATTGGGGTTTCGTATTGCCCATAGCTAAGATAATAGTCTAGGTATTCTTGGTAAGGGTCATAGTCCTGGTTGTAGGCTGAACGTATAAAGTCATAATATGGATCATAAACACAATCATAGTTATTAACTTCTCGCGTTTTAAAGTAATTGTTAGGTGGCGGATTGCCGGCTGTACGCCAATCGTGTCTTATGGGAGGTAATGGTTTAGGCACAAAGTGGGTGACGCCACTCATGGGACGCGGTGTACTATTATAGCTAGTATTTTGTGGCATGGGTACACCACCCGGAGGTCTAAATGTATTACTCTGAGCATTATAATTTGGAGGTGGTGCTCGGAACATCTGCTGAGTCCGAGTGGGGCCACGAGGTTGTTGTAATTGGGGCGTGTTTTGCCGCCAACCCTGATTGGGTTGAGGGAAGTACTGTTGGGGACGCGGAAGACCGGGCATGCTATATAACTGTGGTTTCGAGGGACCGGGTACGCCCATTGTAGGGAATTGCTGCATAATCTGGTTCAGAGGTAGATTAGAGTTAGGCTTGGGAGGCTGCTGATTGTTATCTTTCTTACTAGACCCGCTTTCGATACGCTGCTGCATATAAAGTGTATTAAGCTCCTCCTGGACGAACTCGAGTGCTTTTTCCATCGTCTCGGGACGCATGCAACGAACCCTAGAGCCTAAGGGATCTTTTAAACCGCGTAAGTAACATTGTAAGGTCAATTTCTTATAAAGGTCTCGCTTCGCCGTAACTGTAGTAGACACAGTTTCATGCAATGTGACGTATGTCATAATTGTGCTGAACAAATTCTGACATCGCTCATAGAATTCCTGTGGGGTAGAAGACCCCTGAGTTTGTAAGGACAAGTCATTATATAAAGCGGTCTCATCACGATGGTCAGCAAAATTATTAATTAGCGCGCTTTTAATACCAATCCAATTCTCGGGAATACCGTTACTATTTATTAATCGAGCCGCGGAACCTGTAACCTTGTTTAAAATGCCATTTATGAGTGCCAAATTGGTTAACTCGTTACCCGGTTCAGTTTTGAAATATGCGAGCACTAGCTGGTCACAAAGATTTACAAAACGGGTTAACACATTAGGGTTGCCATCGAATTCAGGCAGAACCCGGAGCGAATTAAAAATTTCTCCTACTTTGTCGTGAGACATATTTGCATCCGGTAGTACTGATTCACCTAATTGTCTATACTCGTCTATAGCAATAAGCCTATTCGCCCTACTACTGTCTAAACTACGATTACGCGACACTCTTGGGTGGAAAATCTTGAAAACTAATATATAAAATAGCTAAAAACAAATCATGCACATAAAATCAATTATAATTATAACTAGAACTGAAAGGAAAACGGAAAAATGAAAATAGTTTATAGTAAATGATAGGTAAAAATCAAGGTTAAAAATAGGACAGTAAGGACTTGAAAGATTTAAAGCACTTACAACATGGTCTTCTTTGCCGAATCGATGTCTGGATTCACCTCTGCTGGCGCCTCACGATGTATGTAGATTCAGGATACTCGAGAATCGGTAAGCCACGCGGGACTTCGGTCCGATTTTAGGGGAAATCTTGACGCGTCACGTACCTAATATACTTCGAGTATCCTACCGACTGCGCCAATTAAGTTCGGAGGCAGCAGAAGATGCAAAAAAAACCAATTTAATTTAATAAATGTTTAATTAGAATTCACAAAAATTACAATTATAACTTTAATCTAGCTAATAACTAAATGTACTATATGGTCAGCGATTGACGTAAAAGTGAAGTTCCCACGTAAGTTGAAGCTGGCGACGGCCCGCGGAAACGGTGTCAGCTTCGGTCGACACGAGGCAGTTGTGCAGCGTCAGCTTCTGAGCATCGCGCTATGTTGTTATGTGAATTCAGGGCGATGCACACTATAGCGATTTGCCTCGGTTATGCTTGCGTAACACGATGACGACGTTATTTTTATTGACGAATGTAATTATTTTAAGTTTTTTTAATGTAAAACTGTATAATAAATTTTATGGGCTTATATAGCCCACCAGTATATAGAAGTATACAGCCTGAAATAAATGAAATTATTATGATTAGATAGGCAGTTCTTAGTTGCAGTTGGCTATTTTTTTTCTCTTTATTTGTTTTGGGGTTTTTATCTAAACAGATATGTCAACCCCATCGTACCTTTTACCATTGTTACATTAACTCTTATAACTAACATATAAACTATTACAGTTGGCTATTTGAAAACTACTTTTTCAACTTGATTACTCGGAAATCCGCTTCTACCCCTACCGGTTTTAGGATTGCAATGTCACTGTATTTTGCACTAGTGCGAAAAACCGTGACAGCCAGCCCCCGTCACAATTTATTATATTTATTGCCAGCCCAACGCGCATGAAAAACAATCCGCGAGTCATTTCTCACAACAGTTTCTTAGTAAATATTATTTTTTAAATGAAGTTTTACTTTTTTTTTTGCGTAATTGTGTTGAAAAACGTTGTTTGGTACATATGAGCAATTGATATTGCAGTTTCTCGGATCCAAAACAACGTCGCCTTCGGGTCGGGTGAATATTCCGCCGCCGTTGAATTTGCCCACTTGCAAAAAAATATACTATTGATCAACTAATACTTAGAACTCAGAGATTTGTATTTATAAGGTACTTAACTATATTACAGGGTGTAAAAAGACACATCACAGGTAACTACGCATACAGTACGTCTAACAAAGTGGTTTTGCGCAAAAATGATTGCTGGGAAACGAATTTTATTTTTAGGTATGAAAAATAAAACTATTTTTTATTATGCGTAATGTAATGCGAACACAGGCAAGTGGAGTTAAACCCCACCCCTTCGCTCTAAGCCACGTACGTATTTGTCGGATACGTTTGATATTAGAAATTTCGAAAAAGAAATCGAAAATTCAAATAATTTTTGTTTGGAAAAAAGTTTAGTAAACACTTTGAATAAAATTCATTTTCGTAAAAAAAAACAATTGCTACTTTGACCTTCAGTAACTCCAGAACCAGTTTCCCAGGTATGGTCTAGTAGAAAAAAAATATCCAAATAATGGGTAGAATATATATTCTTCCCATTATTTAAAGGCCGAAAGCCCGAAAGCCACATGGCTTTCGGCTTCGGAAACTGTCTTTTTACACCCGATATACACTAAAACCAAAAATCTTAACCTAACCACGTACTTAAATTATATACAAAAACAAAATACATTCAGGCGTCGAAGTACTCCTCCACATCGCTGTCAACTGGAAACGTACCTAGAAAACTGACAGCATTGCCACGTTGAATGGCAATGCTGATTCCTTGGGCAATGAACGAGCCAGCCTTCTGGTCACGTAGTGTCGATCAGTCGTCGAGAAATATCCTTAAAAAGGAGACGCGCACTCGGACCCCATGACCCGAACGTAAGCAAAACGGCTCTAAACTGTAGTTGCGCCGCTTGAGGGCCTCAGCAGCCGCAGCGGCAGCGCCGGCCTCGCCTGCCGTATTAGGAATATGAGAAGGCGCAAGAGTGTCGACATAGGCCACCTTCCACTGCACCAACGTCATGCCATCTGGTCTCTTCCCATCGTGCGTTGCGTACCAAGCCACTTGGTTCTAATACGGCAGGTACACCGCCGGCGCTGACGAAAAATATCGTTAATGCTGGCGTGTGGTGCTATGCGGCCTGCACTCCTGCAGCAGGACAGATATGGCACCCGAGGCTGTCGACAGCTTCACCGCAGTGGCATTGATGTGGAGCAACACAAGGTCCATCTGCCTAGTCTTTTCCCAACTATGTTGGGTCGGCTTCCAGTCTAACCGGATGCAACTGAATACCAGTATTTTACATGGAGCGACTGCCTATTTGACCTCCACAACCCAGTTATTGGGTAAAACGATACCCCTTGGTAAGACTGGTTGTCAGATTTTCGGGCTTCTGAAGACCTATAACGACTGTCAAATATCCATGATTGACAGCCGGAACCAACGGCTTAACATGCTTTCCGAGGCACGGAGGAGTCTCGGTATGTAAAGATGGTCACCCATCCCTGGACTAACCCCGGCAGGCGTAGCTTAACCTGATGGGTCGACCCGTGCGGCTGTTATTACTTTAGCCACGAGCTCGTCAAGGCACTTATTGATTTAACATTTTCTTACTAAAATAAGTCATAGTCAGTATAGGGAAAAAATTGAACGACTTATTTCCACTGTACGTTTCTTCACGAATAAAAAGTAAAAGTGTAAATTCAATTCACACAGGGTTTTAATTCATTTGAACGTGGATGTGCGAATGAAAATAGGTAAAATAAAAACTGAACTTCGTTTGCACGGTAAACGCGTACCGAAGGTTCCGTATAGTAGCCGGCTTATAAATCCAAATTTATTTATTAACAGCTTTTATTTAACTTACAATGTAAGTTTTGATGATGTCGTATGTAAGTTATCCGAAAATTTTAAACACTTTTTTGAACACTTGTTGGTTTCCGATACAGCTGAAATTTGGCATACTTATGTATGTGCGGTGACAATTGAATACCATCGAGCTGATCTGAGCAGTGGTGGCCTAGTGGTATTGGCCGCGACTTACAAGTTCCAGGTCGTGAGTTCAAACCCAGGCAGGCGCTTTACTTTGTGTAAATTATTTCATCACCACTGCTCTCAAAATGGTGAGGGAAAACATCGTGAGGAAACCGGCACGTCCTAGGACCAAAAATTCGAAGACATGTGACATCTACCAATCGACATTGGGCCCGCGTGGTGGATTACGGCCCACACCCTCTCACAGAGAGGAGGCCTGTGCCCCTGCAGTGGGGACATTAAAAGGCTGATGATATGATATATGATATAAGCTGATTGATAATGCCACCGGGTTGTAGAGACTGGAACTCCCAGATGAAAAATGTTAGCACAGTTGAATTTGGGCTAGTATGTTTTTTTTTTTAAATCATGAGTACTTTTCAATTACTCTATGAATAAAAACATGTTTTAATAAAAATACTTTTAAATTATTATTATACTCTGCACATTCCTTATTATCAATTATCAGGAACGTTAGAATTTTAAAAAATTCGATCAGAAAGGTTGGAAATCTAAGCACCTGTTTCAATTATACATCTCTTCAAAACAAACAGGTCAGAAAAAGAGAGCAACAATCAAAATTATTGTCTGTTAATATTTTGATGAGTATTATTAATATTTGTTCGTCTCTCGGCAGCGTATTACGCCGCGGGATGTTACTACGTACGCCATACAACAATGCTGCACAATGCAACTTTGCCACGCCACTCAAAAATATGGCATAGTAAAATATGAAGATACAGACTTTATGAGCCAAAATAGTTCCTACTCATTCTCACGAAAAAATATTAATTACAAAGTTTAATTTATATTTGATGTATTTTTGAAGCGGTGTAATAACAAACTTTCATACGGGACCCTAAAAACTAATACCTTCTCTTGTAGAGTCGGATCCAATTTATTAATACCAGTGAAAACTTAACTAGTTCCAGTGACATTTGTTTGTTTTCCTTTGAAAAATAAACAAGTGAGAAATGAGATTAAACTACCCAACCCTCGTTTGTTTTTCTCTAGAAGTTAGCTGGAAAAATCTTAGATGAAAGAAACCTACGAGTGGTAGTGTCAAGTAGTTGAAGACAATCTCGGTTGGTTTTGTTTTTACTTCTGTTTAGTTTGACCTTTAAAGAAAAACCGGTCAAGTGCGTGTCGGCCTTCGCAAATTTAGGGTTCCGGACCAAAAGAGGGAATTATCAAAGAAAACATCTGATTTATCAATATAGTGGTATTTGTTAGTAACATATTATACATAATATTAAACGTAATCACCAAATTTCAAGCCCATCGCTCAATGGGAAGTTCAAAAATTCTTCGGAACAAAATTTTGTGACAGACGACAGCTGATAGAGAGACGGACAGACGGACACGTGAATCCCAACAACAGGACTCTGTTTGGATACTTCGGGTACGGAATCCTAATAAAGTAGGTGTGATTACGTTATATGATGGTTTTAGATTTATAATGATTCTTATACTTATTTAAAATATATTACGGCGCGATTGGCTTCAGCGCTGCGTGTCGCGGGTTCGATTCCCGCTCGGAACAAGTATTTTTATGATTTACAAATGGACTGGCAAATATTTGTGCCGGGTCTGAGTGTCATGTGTGAGGCATGTGAGTTTAAATGTTTGTGAACGCACCCGCGATACAGGAAAAATTCCTTGTGTGGGGCAACAGAAAAGAAAAAGTTAATTTAGAAACTAGAAATAAGCCTGCAAGGAACTGTGAAAACAATCTTTTGAAAAACTACACTACATGTCCTGTTAGACATTTCTATATAGAAAGTGACTTTAAATTCAGGTAGGCACTCAGTAAAAAATATGAGCAAATTTTGCTAAAATACCAAAAAATAATTAGTGAAAAAATACCGGCCAAGTGCGTGTCGAGCCACGCGCAGTATAGGGTTCCGTAGTCACCCGTTATAACATGCGCACTTAGAGGAGGGTTTTATGTTTATTAATAGGAACGTAATAATTGAGTTAACGTAAAAATTAAAAAGGATTTATTTTTTCAAAATGTTATACCTGTTTAACACCTGTTTTAAATATTAAATAAGTAACAACTTCACCTAAGTATTTTTTTCCACGGATTTTGTTTTGTACGAAATTTTCCAAGAAGGTTAATTTTATAAGGTGGGCGACTATAACTCTTAAGGCGCAGTTATACGACTTTTAATGGTTTTTAATTGAACATCACATCCAAACGACTAGTGTTATTTCTTTGAAAAAAATATATGTTACTCTAGACAACTTTCCTCGGAATTTGATCTGAGAATATTTCAAATTATGTTTTTATAACATAGTGTAATTAATTTGTAAATTTACGTCTAACGCGGATAATAATACATAATTATTTATAATTTAGTCTCAATATTTTATTTCATTACCTGTTCTTTTATGTGTAATATATTAATAATGCGAGTCCTATTATAGGGTGGACGTACGACGCGTTACGTGAGCTCAGTACAGAACGCGCAAGCTAACCACTCAAGGTCATTGGCAGCTAATAGCGTCTTAAACTTTAGCCGTTATAATTTTCCTTCAAAGTTCGTTATATTATATATCCTTTATAGTCCCGATGACTACCCGGGCTGTCACCGGGCTTCTTCGACAACCCAAGGTTAACGTTTGCTTGGAAAAAAATTTAACCTCTTAGGATCCGAAACTCAACTGTGTTTAAAAACAAAAAAAAACCAGCCTCCTACCTCTTAAGATCCGCGGACAAACCCGGGTTGTCAAAGAAGCCCGATGACAACTCGGGTTGTCATCGGGACTATAAGGGATAAACCATCAAGACTTTTTTTTAGATTTGCAATTGGTTCTGTATATTACGAAACAAGATTATATGCAAGAAAAAATAAAACATTGTAATATCTTCGTAATACAAAAACTATATGAGCATGCTAATAGGATAGATGAATAAGAAAATCTCTTTGGTTTGTCAGTTAAATTACCAAAAAAAATTTGACACGTATCTTTTTTTTTCTGTTGTCACGTTAACAAAAACTGAGAAAAACAGGTACTTACCTACAGTGTGTTAAAATATCGCGTTACGTCACACTTACGTCAAAAATGTAGCAAGAAGTGACGTAACTCCTGAACTTTGATGTTTTTATCTTTGTATTTTTTATTGATTTGGTAAAGCAAGAAATACGTGTCCAATGTTTCTATCTTACGAACCAGGTACTTAAGGAAAATCATTATTTTTGTACCCAGAAATCAACCCTATTGCTGAAAGGTATCTCTGTATATATTCAAATCCCCAACAAAATCATCAAACGACAAAAAAAACAACAGACTTCCAAAAAAAATACACTAAAAATTTATAAATAACTTTAATTTCGGAAGTCGGTGTTTGTATTTTTACTTCTTCGTTATTTCACACCGACTTCCGAGTGTATTTTTTTTTGGAAGTCGGTTGTTTTTTTTGTAAAAAAGTTTTTTATTTTTCACTTTTTAGTTGTTACACCCCAGAACTAAAAACCCTAATATAATGGAACGTGGAATTTAAACATTTGGAGAACACCAAAACGTCATCGAGGTACACGTATTTTCTGTTTGTTCAGTTTCTCAAAAAGCGCTGAAGCGATTTCGATAAAATTAATATGGGACCACCTCGGGTGTACTCGTATATTCTATCAGATGAAAAAAGAATTTTGAAAATTGGTTCACAACTGACGGAGAAATCGGGTAAAATACATAAAAAAAAAAAAAAAACATACAGACGAATTGGGAACCTCCTCTTTTTGGAAGTCGGTTAAAAAAAGATACAAAGAAGAAACAAGTGAACTACAACAACACTCTTTACTAAGAAAACGATAATAAGTTTTCTTTACATTTAAATAATTGCTGTTTTACTGAAACTTACTTATACGAACGTTTGAGTTGCATACGAAGCGAATTAAGTGAATTTCTCTATATTTTACGAACTTTTCCGAGAGTTATTTTGTACAAAGTAGTGCTTCTACTTTTCTGTTGAGTTCTTTAGCGTTACTAACGAGTAAATAATTTCTTTGAAGTTTATGTTCATCTCGCGTTGGGACGGTGGTTCGTAGCTCAATATGCAGTGGCAGACAGATTAGCTACTGAGCAAGTTTAGTAGTAGGGTGATTATTCACAGGCGTCGGACGTTGCACCTGCACCCATTTTTAGGGTTCAGTACCCGAAAGGTCCAAACGGAGCCCTACTGCTGTCACTCACGTATCCGTCTGTCCGTCTGTCTGTCACAAAATTTTACCTATGATAACCTGTGAAATTTTTATTATTACGTCACAACAAATACCGACATATTGATTTTTTCTTTGAT
The DNA here is from genome assembly GCA_951329385.1 of Polia nebulosa. NCBI lineage: Eukaryota > Metazoa > Arthropoda > Insecta > Lepidoptera > Noctuidae > Polia > Polia nebulosa. The sequence goes on from OX589605.1 coordinate 10,928,512, forward strand.
AATTCCCTCATTTGGTACGGAACCTTAATTGTGCGAAGTCCGACACGCACTTGGCCGGTTTTATATTTTTTATGGTTTCGTAGTCCTAACAAGGACAAGAAACCCTTATTGTTTTGGTCTGTTTGTCTGTCCGTCCGTGGTATAGCTAAGAGACTGTTAGTTATAGAAAAGTGAAATTTTGCATTAATCCACCACGCAGGCCCAGTGCGGGTTGGTGCATGTCAAATGTCTTCGAATATATACAGGGTGCAACGGAAAGGTGTGATCAGATTTTAAGAACTGCATCTGCCCATCGATATGAACAACTTTCTTCAAGAAAACAAAACTGTTTACCTCCCATACAAATATTGATCAGCTGATGATAACTTTGTATGACTAGTTCAAATTTTTTTTGGGAATTTTCAATTTTTTCTTAGAGAAATTTATTCATTTCCATGGGCAGAACCGGTTCTTAAAATATGACCACACCTTTCCGTTACATCCTGTATTAATCACGCCACGATAACGAAGATTTTTGTTTATGGTAGCCTCCATACATGTAAAGTGGAATGAATTTTTCGTTTCAGTGATGGGTTTGAGAAACATTAAACTTTAAAGTGAAATCTTTTGTTCGAGTCGAGCGTGCCCCAAGCAAAACTATTGGCTTGAAAAATCTAAATAAATTCGTGATGGTAGTGAACTTTAAAGGAAATTTATCACGGCTAAGTCTAGCTCTGTTAGTGTTAGAGTAATAGTCACCCAACTTATGAAATGTTTCTACTTGTTAAATTTCGTATAAAAATTCATTGAAAAAAAAATTACTTAGGTGTAGTACAGTCTACGGAACCTTCCCTTGCGCGTGGTCCGACACGCATTTGACCGGCTTTGTCCATTCTGTTCCACAACTGGGCAAAGGCCTCCCCCCATTTTTTCCCAAAACGTTTTGTGCGTATGGGTGGGGTATCCACCCTACCGGTGGCGCATACCCACACGTCTAGGTCTGATGATGGAACGGGCTTGGCAGGCAATTACACTATGCAATTCCAACGCACACTCACCGAAATGGAACCGTGACAGAGGAGCTCGTGGCTAAAGTAATACAGCCGCACGAATCGATCCATCAGGTTAAGCTACGCTTGCCGGGGTTGGTCCATTGATTGGTGACCATCTTTACATACCGAGACTCCTCCGTGCCTCGGAAAGCACGTTAAGCCGTTGGTCCAGACTGTCAATCATGGATCTTTGACAGTCGTTACGGGTCGTCAGAAGACCGAAAATCTGACAACCAGTCTTACCAAGGGGTATCGTATTACCCAGTTACTGGGTTGTGGAGGTCAGATAGGCAGTCGCTCTATGTAAAATACTGGTATTCAGCTGCACTCGGTTTTTTATTTTTGACTCACCGAAATGGAATCCATTGAAAACAGACTATTTATGTCGTGTTTGGCTTCATGCAAATCAAATTTAATAAACCTTGATGTTTTTATTTGAGTTTTCAATTTTTCAAACCCAAATAGTCAGGGTTTCATCGACGAACTTCGACCAATATCAAACAATTAAGCCAAATGAAAGCCTCGGTTTCAATAGATTATTAGCCAAATTTAATAGCTATTTAGCGGTGGTATTTATTGCCGAATGCCATGTCTGACCATAAATACAAAGCCGTGAATTTCGGTGTTCTAATTCTCTGCGGTTTGGTGTCTATTATGCTTGTAATTCACAAGCGTAAGTTTCTGTTAGAATACAACTATCAATATTGATAAACTTTCCAAAATGTAGGATTGGCTTGTTAGAAAGTTTGTATTGAATTTATGCAATTCCGAAAAGGCAAACTTTAAATATTCAAACTTATGCATGTCTGAATATTCAAAGTTTTTAGGAAATGAAAATAAAAATATAAAGAAGGGTAATATTTATGAAATAGATTTTTGAGTTATGGGAGTTCTTGGGGCCAATTAACAATCTAAAGCTGCAGAAATATGTTGATTTTAAGGTTTTTACTTATGTTTATTTAGAAATTTTAAATTTATGAGATGTCCCCTTTTTTAATTATACGGGCAAATCTACGGGATTGAGTGCACTCATTTTTTTTTTTTTAAATAAAAATACCTTACCAATTTTTCGACACCAACTTGGGTAGGAAACTAAAATTAAGCATATTTTGATAGCAGTGGTGATGGAATAAATTATACAAAGTAATGCGCCTGGCTGGGTTTGAACCCACGACCCACAATTTGTAAATCGGGGCCGTTAATACTGTGCCAAAACTGCTCGCAACCACACAAGATACCCGGGCCCGCAGACGGGACGAGTAATGGGTAGCTCGCCGTCCGATCAGCACCAGGCCCGAGAGTCGACGGCGCGTAATCTACCACACGCGCCTCAAAGAGTTTTCAGCAATAAAGACGGGGCCCGTCATGGCCGATGCCTGCCCAGGGGTTGAGGATTAATTCGAAACAGAGTTACCTCGCCCCTGGGCACTAAGGTCAAGGAACAGGGGTGGGTTTTAGTCGATATCCACACAAGATAAACTTGGTCAACTAGATTGAAGAAGTCCTATCGAAACTTGCCCAGATTTGCTCGCGACATGAGACTATAACCTCTAGGCCAACACATCTCATGTATAAAGGCATAGGCATAATAAGGGTCACCTTTTTTTTTCAAACAAATTACCAGTCCTCTCATAATCTGTCTTTGTTACACAAACAAATTAGTCTTAAATAAAACAAATTAGTCTTATTAATCGATATAGCATGTTTACTTCAACGTGGCCCATCGCCGGCTTCTGAAAGTGTAAATAGGGCCATTACTCATCATGTAGGGGAGATCCCATAATTTATGCGTCCGTCCCCGAATAAGGCCTGTTAGTCTACAATACTAATCGGCGTATGTTTACGCTGTAATCGATGTTGAAGTCCTTATGGTAAAATTTACCCTTCAGCCCCAGCGGACAAACCCCGGTTGTCAAATTGAACCCCGACGACAACCCGGGTTGACAGCCGATTTTTTTTTATTCACTTAATTTTTTTTTGTCAAACTCACCGGTGTGTTTCAGGGCTTAAGAGGATGGTGTCTAGATATGAGATACGAAAAATCATTATCATTTCAGCCGAAAGTCGTCCACTGCTGGACATAGGCCTCCCCCAAGTGTCGTAACAACGACCGGTCCTATGCGTCTCCCATTCATCAGATGCCTGTGACCCTCACCAGGTTATCGGTCCATCTTGCGGAAGGCCTTTCAACGCTGCGTCTTCCGGTATGCGGTCGGTCCCACTCCAGAACATTTCAACCCCATCGACCATCTGTTCTGCGAGCAGTGTCCCTGCCCGCTACCACTTCAGTTTGGTGATTTTTCGGGCTATGTTGGTAGCCTTGGTTCTCCTTGACGAAGCGTAGATGATCTAAAACTTCTTTCACTAAATGAGTTTAGAAGGGGCTCAGGGATCTCTGGTAGTTTTTGAACAGCTCTAAGCCACACTGAAGGGATATTTTAGGAGAAACGTTTATTTCCACCAAACCTTCTAGACTCTAGAAGGTTTGGTGGCAATAAACGTTTCTCTTTAGAATCTGAAGTTGAAGGTGCCTTAAGGTGAAAGTGGCTTTACCGCGTAATTCAAATTTTCTTATGTTTTTTGCAATTTATAAGTTAGTATCAGGTTGAAAATATGATTCGCGGCCGTAGCAAGTACGTACGTACAGAACTGTAATCATTATAATCATCAATATAACTCTCTGTTAGTATTAATGTCAAATGAAATGATTTCATGAAATACTACTTTAATAAGGTATTAGTACTAACAGAGAGTGTTATAGACTTGCCAGCTATACGTATTGTGCAAATTTTTGGCTGCAAGTAGAGTTTAGTGTAAATTAGGCTTATTCGGTTCAAATATTTACGCAGAAAAAGCACACGCTTACGGAGACATCGCTAGAAAAGTTGCTTGCGGCAAAAAAGCATGTAATAACAAAAAACTCATTTCTAAGTCCTAAATTACTTACAATAATTTTCATAAAAATAATGAAATGTAAAAACATAATTTCAGATCTCCAAAAGCTAGCATTTATCCCCAGCATAATGTATCTAGCGGCAAAACCTGCCTTCAGAGGGTAGAACGGAAGACGGCCGAGCACCCAGTTCCGGCGCCGTACCGCCAATTAGACCCGCAGGCGGATTGTACCGCCGCGCGCCGCGAACCGGTTTGCACTGAATCGTACTAGAGTAATCTGGATTTAGCCAGATTTTTTGTTAGTGTTGGCAGCGTTTGCTTTTTTTTTGATGCTGCTGTTTCTTCTATTATACTTGGGAATATTTTATTATTGTATCTTTCCTAGTTTTAGTATTGGAATAATTTTTCGAACCCGCTTTAAGTGGATGGCGAAAGTGATTATTTTTCTTGCGTTTTGAGTTTGTAGCAAACAAATGATTCTATGCCAGAAAAACAGTAAACGCACAAATAAGAAGAGTGAAGAACTTGTGTCGTATTCAAATAAGTTTTTTCCCCAAACAATTTAAAACTCAAAGCAACGCTAACCTATTTCAAACGCTAAGGCACAGATAATAATATAATACTGGCCAAGGTTACAAAGCGTTCATTCATAAATTTTCAGGTGGGTGTACACAGCCATCGGGTTCGAAACAGGGCGTACTGAACTGTAAGCACGGCTAAAACAGCCTGTTAGAAACACGGGCCGGCTCGCGTCCGGTGGCGATCCGACAAGCTGTTTCGACCGCAAATTAAGGTGTACGGTTATGTTGTTGCCCTAGGTGAGTGAAAGATGAGTAAAATGTGAGTTATGATGTCTGCCACAACTTGTGAGGTTATTTCTCTTTTAGAGATAAAAACTACGTGTACAAATCTACAAGACTTTTATTTAGGGTGGGTAATCATCAAATAACTTCTGCCGCTCCACCCAGAGCCAGAATAACACGCTTCTCTGAATGCGGTTTTGATTATTTTAACCTTCTTAGGAAGATAGAGTATGGCGATTCCCATCTGACTGCGAACTGGGTGTTCAAGGTATCTAACTTGAGTTCCTATAAGTTTTTTTCACAATTTGAGTTCGAATGTGGTAGAAAGGCAATGTGAAATTATTTATCAGAAGATCCCGTTCAGTTTGAGGATATATCCGATAAAATGCGATATTGCATCAGATTATTTCGGCTACTATTCCATTTCGTTTGTGTCCCAACACTATCGTGTATCGTTCCATCTCCTGAAATCACGTCACATAGTATTTGCCACACAGCTAGGATGATGGGTTCAATCTGGAACCCAATTTCTAAAGACAATTCAGGTTGATGGATTTACAATGTTAGATCAGTAATTCTCTTTGCTGTATACACCTTTGGTTACCTAATGTCCTAGACACGTGGGACGTGCCTTTAGTGAATTACAATGGTATTGTAAAGCTTTATCATTGCATTGCTTTGACTGGTTCTTGTAAGCCAAGTTTGGAAGAAAACAATGGAGGAGACAGAACATAGCTAGGCCAATAGTCACAAAGGGATAAATCCGGTAAGCCCAGTTGCCAAGCACCACGGATTGAAACACTAATGGGTCCTACATTGTGAGCTGTTACATTTGATTCCAAAAAGCTTTTCCCATACTTAGATGGGTATAAATTTATTACAAAAAATAAAACTCTATACATTACCTATATTCGGTTCTATTTTATATAAAAAAGTTTTTTATTTTTCACTCTTTAGTTATGGTTCCCCATTAAATTGTGTTAACAATACATAGACAAACGATCGCAGTAACCGCGAGTCATTTGCTGTTAGTAATTGAAGAGTTCCACTGTCTATATCCGAAGATCTTCATCAGATCCTAATAATATACTAAAATCTTCCCTGAAAAATATGAATTTTAATAACGAAAACCCCATCCAATTCGGATAAGTACTTTTCGAGAAAATCGCGGACAAACAAGCATACCTACATACATACGGGTCGACCTTCTTTTTTGATGTCTGTTAAAAACGATTGAACGTACGGAAAGTTCTAGTTGAAAGTTATGGTATGTGTAGAAGACAACTCTAGACGTAACCTAAACACTATCACTACGTAATAGAAAACAAAGTCCGCCACCATGTTTCTACGCGATAAACTCAAAAACTACTAGACGAATTTTCATGCGATTTTCTCCAATTGATAGAGTGATTCATGGAGAAGGTTAAGGTATACAATTTTTACCCATGCAAAGCTGGGGCGGTTCGCTAGTAATAATAATCATTATCACTACATATTATAAAATAAAGTCTGCCGCCGTGTCTGTTCGCGATAAACTCAAAAAATACTGAACGGAATTTCATGCGTTTGTATTATGTAATATACGTTCCGTTTTGTTTGCTGTAGTGATCTAATGTCATTGTCATTGATCTAGGCGTCATAGACCTATGTTTCGTCTATGGCGCGTAGTGGTGCACCGCACCAGAAACGATATCACTAGGCATTAGTTAATTAGTTTAGTTTTGTTTTATTTTAGCTTGGATACTAGGCTTATGTAAATTAATGTGCGTTTTGTAATCTGTGCAAAATAAATAATTTTTCTTTCTTTCTTTTCACCAATAGACAGAGTGATTTATGAGGAAGGTTTAGCCTGTGTATAATTTGTACCAGACCGAAACTGGGGCGGGTCGCTAGTCTAATATAATTTCGTGTTCAGTTTGCCAAAGAGTACACTGCCCTAAGATATGATGTGCGGATTGCTTTGAACTGGTTACAGACCAAAAACTAAATTAGCGTGGGTTAACTTGAGAGGATGTAGGCCATCAACCACGCGGGCCCAATGCGGGTTGGTGGATGTCACATGTCTTCGTTTTTTTCGGGGAAGTACTAAGTAATTTCACGCAGGCGAAACCGAATACCAGTGTTTTACATGAAGCGACTGCCTATCTGAACCCAGCTACTGGGTAATAGGATACCCCTTGGCAATACTGGTTGTCAGACTGTCGGGCTTCTGACGACCAAAGTGTCAAAGATACAGGATTGACAGCCGGGACCAACGGCTTTTTTTTTTGGGGCGTTGGGAAATTATCCAATGACTTTTCCCGCTCTGAGTGGAGCGGGAGGGCGTGTCAGACTCTTACTGACTAAAACCCACCCCTGTTCCTTCCCCTGAGTGCCCAGGGATGCGGTAACTCATTTTCAGAATTTATCCGCTACCCATAGGCATGCAGGCACCGGCCACGATGGGCCCCGTCAGTGGTGTCTGACACTAATCTCTTTGAGGCGCGCGTGGAACACTACGCGCCGTCGACTCACGGGCCTGGTGCTGATCGGACAGCGAGCTACACACTGCTCGCCGTCCGCAGGCCCGGGTCTACGGTGGTAACGGCCGGGGCCGTGAGGGCCACTCCGTTGAGCTTCCCTCACGCGTCCCGCCTCCGCCGACGACTAAAAAAGATCCACAATTGACAACCGGGACCAACGGCTTAACGTGCTTTCCGAGGCACGGAGGAGTCTTGGTATGTAAAGAGGGTCACCCATCCATGGACCAACACCGGCAAGCGTAGCTTAACCTGATGGATCGACCCGTGCGGTTGTTATTACTTTAGCCGCGAGCTCCATCGAATTATAAAAATTGCCTATGTATATGTTGCGGTTGATATAGTTTACAACATAATAACGTTTTAGGACGCCATTTTACCCCTTGCACGTTACGTTAAAGTAACATATTTTTATAATAGGCAGCCTTTGTGAAACTCGTTACAGTACTTCACAAAAAGGTCCCTCTCGCTGCTACCAACTTCCATTACATCGTTTGCTTAACCTTGACGTCGATCCTTTTAGTTCCGAAACCGCTCACAAAGCGCTGTTTCACTCCTTATACAGCCTAAAATGGCGTCTGGGCCATTCAACTTTTCTGTTTTTTAGGGTTCCGTACCCGAAGGGTCCAAACGGAGCCCTATTGTTGTCACTCACGTGTCCGTCTGTCTGTCTGTCCGTCTGTCGTGTGTCACAAAATTTGGTTACGCAAACCTAATGTGCGAATCTAACACGTACTTGGCCAGCTTTATAACCGACTTCCGAAAGGAGGAGCTTCTCAATTCGTCTGTATGTTTTTTTTTTGTATGTATGTTACGCGATTTCTCTGCCACTTGTGAATAGATTTTGATGATTCTTTTTTTGTTTGGTAGGTCATACATCAGAGGTGGTCCCATAGAAATTTTATCAAAATTGATTAAGCGCTTTATGAGAAATTGAACAAAAACGAAAAATACGTATACCTCGATGACGTTTTGGTGTACTCCAAATGTTTAAATTTCACGTTCCATGTTATTGGGGTTTTTAGTTCTGGGGTATAACAAGTAAAAAGTGAAAAATAAAAAACTTTTTAACAAAAAAAACAACCGACTTCCAAAAAAATACACTAAAAATTAAAAAATAACTTTAATTTCGGCAGTCGGTGTCAAATAACGAAGAAGTAAAATACAAACAACGACTTCCAAAATTAAAGTTATTTTATAATTTTTAGTGTATTTTGTTATTGGAAGTCGGTTGTTTTTTTTGTTAAAAAGTTTTTTATTTCTTTTCAACACGTTGCTCCACACTGACAATTTCTCCTTTTAAACTCACATAAATAGACTATCACACCCGGAACAACTATCTATCTATAGGCCATAAAGTACTTTATACCGTGCAGGCATCGAACCCGCGACACGCAGCGCAGTAGTCAATCGCTCAACCACTGCGCCAACCGTGCCTCCAATAATTTTTTCGAGGGACAATGATTTTGCAATGACTGAAAACCGACTGCATTTCAAAAAAATAACAATGTTATTAGTATTAAAAAAATATGGGTAGAATAGGATAGAATAGAATAATACGTTATTGTACACCAAAACAGTTAATAAACAAACGAAAATGATAATGGTAAAAACTTATTATTACCATTACTGTAGTAAATATAAAATTTTTCAGTAACTTAATTAGAATGAAATTTATGCGGCGATAGGTTATAAAACATCATTAAAAACTTTTATAAAATACTAAATAAAGTAATAAAACATGATTACACACATGACATTGCACTAATTTTATGACGTGACATTGAAATAATTATATGACGTGACATTGAACTAATTATATGACATGACATTGAACTAATTATACGACATGACGTTGAACTAATTCAACACCTTTGTTTCTCTTGTTGTGCCTGATATTTGAATACTACCTAATACCTACTCCAAAGAGCCCGTAGGTGGCGAGAAACACAAACACTAACTAAGAGCACACAGCGAAACTTTAGGGTTAATAGTCGGCTTGCCTTGACCTTGAGACGGTTACATTATTGGAAACACTTTGTTACACAACTGTACTTAGGTACCAGTGAAAAAGGGTTGTTTATAATCTCGATGAAGAAGAATCATGACTGAATCTCTCGATTTCTGAACTATTTTTTACAATTCTGAAATATGATAAAAACCGGCCAAGTGCGTGCCGGACTTCGCACATTTAGGGTTCCGTACCAAATGAGGGCATTATCAAAGAAAAAATCTATTTTTTTTTCTGATTTATATTGGTATTTGTTAGTAAAGTATACGTATTAACTAATAATAAAAATATTTATCACCAAATTTCAAGTTTATAGGTCAATGGGAAACCCGGGCCTGCGGACGGCGAGTAATGGGTAGCTCGCCGTCCGATCAGCACCAGGCCCGAGAGTCGACGGCGCGTAGTGTTCCACGCGCGCCTCAAAGAGTTGTCAGCAATAGGGACGGGGCCCGTCATGGCCGATGCCTGCCCGGGGGTTGAGGATAAATTCGAAACAGAGTTACCTCGCCCCCGGGCAGTAAGGGCAGGAAGGAACAGGAGTGGGTTTTAGTCAGTAAGAGTCTGACACGCCCTCTCGCTCCACCCAGAGCGGGAGAAGTCATTGGATGATATCCCACCCCACAAAAAAAAAAAAGGTCAATGGGAAGTTAAAAAATTCTTCGGAACAAAATCTTGTGACAGACGACAGACATACAGACAGATGGCCACGTGAGTGACAGCTATAGGGCTCCGTTTGGACCCTTTGGGTACGGAACCCTAAAAACTGCCAACTGTCATGTTCCGTAGTGTGGACATGTTGACCTATGAAGTTGAAAGAAAGAGTGGGTGTGGAAAGCAGAGGATCGCATTGAGATTTGCTTTCAGATTTTTCATAATAGGTTTATTATTTTCACTATCCAATGCCAAGACGAAACGATGGATGGACGGTGTAAAAGGTGACAAGTAGGTACATACATATGTCTAGAAAAACAATGACTAATGAGATGACGACTAGTAGAGATGTATGGAAGAAGAATAAATGTTGTACCCGCCCCGAATTAATTGGCTAAACGGATCTGGATGAAATTCGGCACAGAGATAGGTTATAGTCTAGAATAGCACTATAATAATAATCGGATGTAAAAAGACAGTTTCCGAAGCCAAAAGCAACATATTCTACCCATTATTTGAATATTTTTTTCTAATGGACCATATCTGAGAATCCACTGGTTCTGGAGATATTGAAGGTCAAAGTCGCATTTCTTTTTTTTTACTTTTTTACGAAAATAAATTCCAAGTGTTTACTAAACTTTTTTCCAAACAAACATTACCTGAATTTAATTTTTTTTTTTGAATTTTCGTAATTACGCATTTGAAGTTACAAAAACGCAATGAATATCAAACGTATCTGACAAGTACCCACGCGGCTTAGAGCGAAGGGGCGGGGCTTAACTCCACTTCCCTTTTTTTTGTGTGGTGGGAAATCATCTAATGACTTCTCCCGCTCTGGCTGGAGCGGGAGGGCGTGTCAGATTCTTCCTGACTAAAACCCACCCCTGTTCCTTCCCTGCCTGAGTACCCAGGGGTGCGGTAACTGGGTTCGCGTTACATTACGCGCAATAAAATAGCTATTTTTTTCATAACCGCTTTGTTACCTACTTTGTTAGATGTACAGTATGCGTAGTTGACGGCTTTGTGATGTGTCTTTTAACACCCTGTATAATGGGGTGAAGCCGCTGGCAGATGCTAGTGTGTCATAAAATACAAACTATTTATTAAGTATCTGTTACGCATGTAATCCATACAACACATTTATTTCGCGGTGGTTGCATCAGTTAGGGCTCAAAACGCGTCGTGGCTTTTCTTCATTGCCATAACGCAACATATCCGTTCTTAGGGTTCCGTACCCGAAGGGTAACCAACGGGACCCTATTACTAAGCCTTCGCCGTCTGTCCGTTCGTCCATCCTTTAGTCAGTCAGCGGGCCGTATCTCATGATTCGTAATAGGTAGACAGTTGATCACAGAATGTGTTTCTGGTGCCGCTATAACAACAAATAATAAAAATAACTTAAAAATGAAAGGGGACTTCCCTACTAGAAACGTTTTTCTTTTTTTTCAGTTTATGATACGGAACCCCTCGTATGCGTTTTTATAAGTGCCACTACGAAAAATTCACGATCTGGCTGTTAAAAGAAGTCGCAACGCGTGGTGAGTTAATTATTTTTTTCGCTCATTTAGCGATTTTTTTCTTTTAGCGTAACATATCGCTCATTAAATTCAAAAGGGCCACATTCCGAAAAAAATCAAAATCGTTTTTATTGCATAAAACGTCTCAAAATTGCTCAAAGTTTTATATTCGTAAAAGACACCCACTGCTTTAGCGTTTAAAATGGTCCAATCACACAAGTGCCTGTTGGCCATTTTGACAAATTGACGACTAACTTTAGAGCAAAACGGCCATATTTTTAGTTGCAAACCGGCAGTCTGCGGTAGCGCACGTCATTTTTATTTAAAAAGGTTACATTCCGGAAAGCAACTGAAGTTGAAGTGATAAATTATAGTGAAAAGTGCCATATTTTGAAACGTGACCGTCTACGACCTAAAGAAAACACGTGAGTACAATATTATTTAATAAGGAAACGTGCCATATTTTGGAATGCGTTTATTTTGATTTTAAATACTACAATTTTGATTGAATGATGAAATTTTTCTACTTTGCATATAAAATTACCTTAATTTTGGTAAGACTTGTTTGAACAATAATGTACTTTTTGTTTAATGGCTGTTTTGTTGTTCGTGAGTTAAGTTGTCTAAAAAATATGTTTATAACAAAGTGCAGTGTTAATAGTTTTTAAATAGTTTTAGTTTTCAGTAAGTGTTATTAAATAGTTTCTTTATTACTAGATGACCCGCCAGAAGTTGTCCTGTTCAAATTTCAATTGGCTGAGCAAGATTTACAATTTTTCCTACCTACCTCCATCATCGTATGACATTTTCGAATGATTCTGTATCTCAAAATGAAATGATGAAAATATGAATAAAAGATCTATTAAAGGGTTTGTGGTGCTATTTAGGTAGGTATTTGGTAAATTGCTAAAGTTACTTTTGGGGTTTAAGTACCTACAGCGACTCACAATTTTTTTTATGCATAGAATGAATTGTTGTGGACATCGGATTTTGAACATGGTCAGAACAAAAAAACGAAGATCTTCAAACTTCAACACACAATAACATAGTTACGAGTAGTTTCAACTTCCAACCTTGCCGATCGAAGCTTGCCGTCCCCGTCCTTCTTATCTGATAGTACTTGTGATACAAATTCCTGTGATACAGACAGTTTAAATAATCTTAATCTGTCGATACTTGATAAAAGTACTGTATCTGATGTGAGAAGTCCAGAAAAAAGAGCTAGTTTCCTTGTTGAGGAAAGTACAGAATGTGAATCAGATAGCAGCTCCAGTGAATCTTCATCTACGAGTTCAAGCCGCAGTACGGAAGATTTCTCATCAGATGATTGCGGAAAGGATCCTGACTTCAATCTTCGACCTGACGCAGAAGCTATTTCAGACTCGATGAAGATTTATCAGCAAAAGCTGGATGTTCCATGAACCTTTCTAGCTTCATTTAACAATCAATGAATCTTGGAAGGAAAAAGCTTAAAGCAGTCAGGAAGACACCTAGCTTTGAAGATAAGCCAACAGGCATTGAAACCCAGCCACTCAGCCCAACCCACCCCCCAAGCGTTGATGCCAAGCAACCAAGTGTTGATTACCATTCACCCAGCCATGAATTTTAGCCACCTAGCGTAGATCACCAGTCATCTTGACAAAGAACATAAAAATATGATTTTATACAAAACTTCCTACGAGGATACAGTTTTTGCCCAAGTTACAATTTTAAAAAGAAGACAAAATGCATCTGGTACTCCGCGGACATTAAGAAAACTTTATAACAATAAGCTACAAGTTGCTGAGACAAAAAAACAGGTCATTCTAAAACTAATTGAAAAGGATGAGATCCCGAAATACTACGAATCTTTTTATTACATGTTTTATTAGTCTCCTTAGACTGATACTGTTTATTTAACAAGTTTTTAATTAAGTATTTTCAGACTTGTGGTTCTACAAATTTAGAAGATGTTTTAAGACTGATGTTTCACTTTTAATAAACACTAACTGTTATGTTAATTAAAACCTTGTATTGTATGTAAGTTGAGACTGATGGTTTTACAGACTGATCTAAGAAGATGTTTAATTTTAAATACGTATTAGATATAGAGTTTATTGTAACGACTCGGAAAAAAATTATCGTAGATCTCATCGTTATTACTAGTACCTAAGTCAAGACTTTATTTTATGAGACATTTTATTTTGTAAGTGTCTTGAATAAAGAGGTGATAGTTATTGTTTGTTTTATCATTTACTCGTAGTAACGACATTGATCTCATTGATAGTTTGTTAACATGATGTGTTCTGTTATTTTATTTTTGTGTAAGAATTTTAACATGTTGCATGTTTTGCAGTCTATTTATTAGTTATTTCAATGATACATAGTCACCTTTATTCGTTAATTTCATTGAAACGTTATTAAAATCGCAAACTAGACTTACAGAGTGTCAGAAATAACAATTTTATTATGAAAACAATTACTTTTTAGAATCTTACATGTTTTTTTTTTCAATTAAACCATTTTTTGTGATCGATTTTGCATGTTTGTATGCTTTTTTGGTGTAACACAAGTGTTCGATTTTTTATTTCATGTTTTTTAAAACATTTAACAAAACTGCGACGTAAAATTTAAAATTTAAACTAATTTTTTGTATGATTTGTGGCCTTTTATTAAATAAATTCATATGACATTTGACCATTTTTATATACAATAGGGACTTATTTGACATTGTACGTTTCTGGGTGAAAGTTACAGTAAAAATTATACTATAAGTAAATAACGCTTTAAAATACGCATCGAATGATATACGAGTATCCCACATGTATATATAAAATTTAATTTACAAATAATAAGAAAAAACGACGGCCAAAACTTCAAAACGCTCTCCTGTAAAAAATGAAGTTTTTGGAACGTGGGCCTTTTGAATTTAATGAGCGATATCCACTTATTTATATGTAACTCCCCTTAGTTCTCTATTCTAACGCATACCATCTTAAACACAGTTGGTAAGTCGGAACTGCAGCCAGTAACTGTAATAGTTACACTTGATCTCGTTTCCTTTGTTCTAAGACCTTCCATTCTGATGGGACTAGGGAAAACTTTAAAGGAACTTAACTTGGAGTTGCGTTCGTGACAGATAAGATTCGATTTGTGATTTTGCTTGAGTGTTACATTTAGTTATGTTCGTAAGTTGCTACTGCAATTTTGTTTTACTACAATAAGGGATACAATACGTATTACTTTTTAGGGTTCCGTACTCGAAGGGTCCAAACGGAGCCCTATTGTTGTCACTCACGTGTCTGTCTGTCTGTCTGTCTGTCCGTCCGTCGTCTTTCACAAAAATTTTGTTACGAAGAATATTTTAACTTCCAATTGACATAAGATCTTGAAATTTGGTGATAATGTTTATTATTACGTATACTTTACTAACAAATACCAATATTTGGTACGGAAATCTTAATGTGCGAAATCTGACACGCACTTGGCCAGTTTTTTTCTGTTAGTCGTCAGTAGTGTTTGTTGCCAGGAAGGGTACAACAATAATAATTCTATTTAGTCCGTAATAATGTAACATTATTAAAAAATATTGAACACGTGTTTTTTTGTTTTACCGAATCAATAAAGAATAACAAAGATAAAACGCATCCAAGTTCGGGATGTGGCAAAGTGGTCCATTTTTGACGTAGGTGTGGCATAACGCGAAATTTCAACGCATTTTTAGGGTTTCGTACCCAAAGGGTAAAACGGGACCCTATTACTAAGACTCCGCTGTCTATCTGTCTGTCTGTCGGTCGGTCCGCAGGCAGTATCTCATGAACCGTGATAGTTAGACAGTTGAAATTTTCACAGACGATGTATTTCTGTTGCCGCTATAACATCAAATACTAAAAAACAGAATAAAATAAATATTTACGGGGGCTTATACAACAAACGTGATTTTTTGCCGTTTTTATAGATAATGGTATGGAACCCTTCGTACGCGAGTC
The DNA here is from genome assembly GCA_951329385.1 of Polia nebulosa. Lineage (NCBI taxonomy): Eukaryota > Metazoa > Arthropoda > Insecta > Lepidoptera > Noctuidae > Polia > Polia nebulosa. The sequence continues at coordinate 10,943,907 of OX589605.1, forward strand.
CAACTCGCACTTGGCCGGTTTTTGTTCACGTGACAACAAAAAATGTGTTGAATATTGTTTAGTTAATAAACTAACTGACGATACAAATAGATTTTTTTAGGCATCTAATCTAATGAGTGTTTTTTTTTTTTTTTTTTTTTTTTTTCAGGTCAGCCTCTGAGGCTGTCGTTTGCTCAACCGGGCTTGCCTGTTTAATAAATTAAAGCCTCCAGCCAGGACTTATAAAACTTACAAACTAAGTGACCACGCGAAGGGCACCCCCTGCGGGGTACGGGCCTCGGCTTAGGGCGTCACTGGGGGGGCAGCAAGGGAAGGCTGGATCTGGTTCCCATTAATTGGGGAGTTTACTGGCTCAGCGGCACGTGCTGGCGAGAGACGGGGAGGATCTAATGAGTGTTAATTCGATTAGAATATGTACTTCATCACCACCTATCCGAAAAATGGCACATAATTATTATCATCATCATCATCATCAGCCTGTAGCAGTCCACTGCTGGAATTTAGCACTTATGGGATACCATTTTTCTCCGTCATTTTTTCTGAAGGTACACTTCTTTTGGCGCGTTAGGGAAAAATGCCGAGTGTAAATTTTTACGAAGCGCGCGCACACCGTCACAAAAAATCTACAGCCTGAAGTTAACTAGAACCGACACCCTGAAGTTAGCTATAGTCTGTGGTTCATGAAGAATGATTGTTTTCCTTTTGTAAACTTTGTGACAGTTTAGTTTTTTATCTTGTTACGCCAAAGAAGTATAACTTCTTACGTGCGTACATAAGTACACACAACGTTTTTTTTTTAATTGTATCAAATCGAAACAAAACCGCACTGTAATTCATAAAAGACAAATTCACATCAACCACAATAAGTATACCTACTTACTTACTTACTGAATTGCTCTGAACATCTAGCAAACGTACATAAATTACAATAAACTATTTTCGTTTGTCATTTAGCAGTATCGTTAAAGCATCGGTCCAATTGTTCTATATTATTGAAACCATTCCAACTCAACACCGATTAACAAGAATAACAGACAACACGCAAATTTGTCTGAAAATCAGCGACAGATAAATATGCAGAGCAGTGAAACTGCGACCAGCTATTTCGAAGGTTATTTTGCGTGGAAAAGCCAAGTATTTGACAATAAGAACACAAAACGTCCCAACTCCTAAGAGCAACGCAGACAATAGACTTTTTGTGCGATTGAATCTACAACGCACGAAATCTGTGATGTTTATATTCCTTGTTCTGATTCAATCAACTTTGTCTATTGAAGTCTACGATCCATGCTGGACATAGGCTGCTCCCAAGCTAAGCCACAAGACCCGATCCTCCGTCTTCCGCATCGAGTCTGACCCAGCCACTTTTTGAAGGTCATCAGACCACCTAGCTGATTTTGCTTTTGAGATTATTATTGTTAAATAAGTAATGTTTTCCTGTTCATTTTGATGGTAAAAAGAGTAACAAAATATTTTTTACGGCGAGCAAAATTCCGTACAGTTTTTGGCCGTCGCAAACTCAAGTCCAAAGAAAGAAAGTCTGTCGTCTGCATTCAACCTTATCTGTAAGGAAAGAGGAAATCCCCTGACGCGTGCCGCTTCAAGGACGTGATCTTCTTTCCCCTCATTGTCCCCCTTCCCGTTATTTCCCCCTTTTATTTTCTCAGCCGCCGCACTACTGCTGTTTCCGTTATCCTTGGGTTACAGGGTTAGTGGGACGGACAAATAGCGTCGCCTCAGCATTATTGTGTTGCGTAGTTATTTTTCGTATGAAAATTGTGCGAGCCAGTATTGTTGCGTAGGTTAAAATAAGGTTTCTATTTAGGTGTTGAACAGAGAACAATTTCTATAAATGCCAACTATGATTATTACATAATCTACTCACAATTTATGGTTTAATTAAGCTAAGTTAATTTCGACGGGCTATTTAGCTCGCAATAAAACTAAATAAGTCTAAATAAGGAACCTTGGAACTGTCCAATCATAATCTCGTTATTTATGCGGTATATTTAGCGTGATATTATATTTTAATTTAGCGTGCCACAGATAAACAAAAATAAATGGACCAAGGAGTTCTAACGCAGCTGTCAAAACTATGCCACAATTTGCATAACTGTCAGACTGGAATATTAAAACTTTATGGGCTTTCGACATTCGACGCAGGAAATAAAAAGTACGTTGAATATTGATAGCCAATAGGAATAGAAGCGTTGCCAGGTAAAACAACTGGCGAAAAGCCATGAAATACGGAATTGGTGTAGTATCTAGATTTACTATTAGAGCTGTTAATTTTGATTCGAGGGTGAGACAACAGATTTATTGCCGAAGGAAAAATATACGTGGAATAGTTTTATTTTTTCTAAGAAATTGAGGGATATCGCAATTACCGAAGCAGTTAAGATCTACAAAGTATTTTTTTAATATCGGCAAGGTATTATATTGCTAAATTGTCATGACATTACTGCCTGAATATGCAAAGTAATATTAATTATAGATAAATATAGATCACAGATAAATAGTAAATAGGTCTTATATTTATGTGAGCATACTATTTTCCTGAAGCCATAGTCATTTTGAGATAAAAGTTGAAACGCTCCAAATTGAAAGGATACTTCCACGGAAAACTAAATTAAAATGCCTACTGAAACAAAAGGATGGTAGGTACATAAAAGCTACAATGTTGCGTAGGTAGTAATAAAGAAACCCTAATACCCGTCACGCGTAAAATCAATAGCAACGTAAAACAAAAGAATTGTCAATAAGCCGAGCTATTTAAATTGACGTGTGATGACGTCACTGGATATGTCACTCGCGACATCCTGTCATAGACACGAACGGGATTATTTCGGTAACATTCGTCATTGCTCGTGGCGCGCAAATCTGCATTGACAGCTCCCATTGGCGCGGGAAATTGACAGCCATTTTGTTTTATTGCTTTCAACTTTTGTTTGATGTATGTTAGCAGAGAATTGGTTTACGGAAATTGTGATAGTTTTATTATGTAATGAAATTGAAGAGATTTTTATGAAGTCACAAATTGTTTGATGACTTTTCGTAATTGAGGAAACAAATTGTAATGGAATGATTTATTTATTCCGGCTTAAAAGATTTTGAGATCTTTCTTTCTGCAAGATCTACGATCGTATAAAATACTGTGATTTCGGCACGCATACAATTTTACGTCCGCTCATTGTCGTGATATTTTTTTTCATCTGAGATAGACTTTTGTTTTCCGATCTAAATAAAACCGTGGCTAATAAAAACTTTCCAAACACAAGAAAAATACCACAACAATCTAGAAACCGAAGTAACTTTTGAAACCTGAGCTCCGATTCCTTCTAGCTTGTCACGTAATGGAGTTATCTATACACGTCAACACTACATACAAAAGGAACGGGACACCCAGAAAATGGACTCGCCCGAACAAACGCCTACCTACTTTATTAGATTTCGGTCGCCCAACCCCGACACTGCCATCGACCAGTACATAAAAATGATTGATATAATCTATCAATCTTTATACCATTTTTTTTTTTTTTTTTTTTGGGGGGTGGGAAATCATCCAATGACTTCTTCCGCTCTAGGGTGGAGCGGAAGGGTGTGTCAGACTCTTACTGACTAAAACCCACCCCTGTTCCTCCCTGCCTCGAGTGCCCGGGGGCGAGGTAACTCTTTCGAATTTATCCTCCACCCCCGGGCAGGCACCGGCCGTGGCAGGCCCCTTCCTTTGGCTGACAACTCTTTGAGGCGCGCGTGGAACACTACGCGCCGTCGACTCTCGGGCCTGGTGCTGATCGGACGGCGAGTTACCCACTACTCGCCGTCCGCAGGCCCGGGTATCTCTATACCATAGAGCATGAATGACCGCACTAAAATTTGAGCGATAGATTTAGGTATGCTACGTGATTGAGTAGAACAAAAATATTGTTGAAAGTATTTTGTAGTTATCGGTTTTCTGGTTCAAAGAACTGGGAAAGTAAATACCTCCCGGACTATAAATGTGAATAAAATAAAGACGCAAATACTTTTTCTTCCTTACGAGGTTGAGCTTGGCTGAATACGAGCTTTCCATTGCCGACAAACACAATATAAAAATATTTTTCTTCGTCGCCTGTTAACGCGCGATTGTCAAACAGTAGGCCCCCACTTGTTTACGTTGAGATGAGACAATGGAAATCAGTGATGTATGAAGCAAATAGACTTTAGGGCGTTTGTTCGGCATTCAGTTAATATTATTAATCCATTCTTTTCGTGGTCTCGTGTGAGCAATTAAAACTGTTTATCGTTTAATCGTGTGCGGATTGAGGCATTATTTTTGCCTTAAAACGAAATTCCTGATCAAATAGACTAATATTTTAAGCGAGTTTAATTACTGACTAGCTTCTGTCAGTGGCTTTCCCTGGAATTAGTACTTTCCGACTATACTTAAATTATAGCTTATGTGCTATTGCAGACTAAAATCTATCTCTGTGCCAAATTACATCCAGATCCGATCAGCTGTTCTGGAGTGATTGTGTATCAATCATCCATCCATCCATTCAAATTTTCGCATTTATAATAATTTCTCTCCTGATTTCCTCAAATTACCTTTACGTTAATCAGAAGCAAAATCAGTAGGTACTAACCGTACTAACTAATATAAAAAATAAATGTAATATATAAGTATGTCGCCGCGAGAGCGTCTGGCTGCTAAGATAACAATCATTACTAATTACTTTAACTAATATTCGAGATTTAAAGTTAGTTAGTTCAGTTAATTCTGCCCTCTATATACCTCATTTTTTAAAAAAACGTTGCCCCACACTAGGAATTACTTCCTGTATCGTGGGTGCGTTCACAAACATGTTAACTCACACACACAAGACACCTAGGCCCGGAACAACTATCTGCAGGCCATACAAATATTTGTTCCGTACGGGAATCGAACCCGCGACACGCAGCGCAGCAGCCGAACGCTCAACCACTGCGCCAACCGTGTCGTTAGGGATCATCAACTTCTGGATACATCTTCAACAATGACACTGGGTGTTGGTTCCTATTTTGATTCAGCGCCATCTATTGGCGTCTTGATGGAATCAAATATTTAATAAGTTGCGAGGATCGATTATTAAATTAATTGTTATGTTTTAATTGAAACTAAGGGTTAAATAAAAAACAAGGAAGCATTTATTTAATAGCTTCTGGATTGTTGGTCATTTTAACAATTGCAATGAGTAAAGTTTTGTCTGTGTCTTACATTGCCAAAGATGGCGTGGTTTGAGGGAGATTTAAAATGATCAGTACCGGGATGTTATAATTTAAAATGGAAGCTAAATTGGTTTCAGTATTATATCCCGAACTATTAACTCATATGACTATTTAACACAACAAGTTCTAATGAAAACCTTTGTTTGTTTAAATTACTTAAATTGCCGGGAAATGTTGGAAGAAGTAATGAAGCTACTAATTTAACTTAAGTTATAAGAAATGTTTCAGCATTAGTAATTACTAGCTATTGTTTATTGATTACATAATTAATTAATAAGTGTTTTGATATTGTTTGTAAGTTTTCTTAAATAAGTAATAAAATTCTGTATTGGAATATGGGGTGTTTCCGCCTACTTTATTTGGACGCGTGTGTGCTGTGCGCGGGACTAGAGAGTATAACCTCGCAGTAGTTTTGTGTAGACTAAAAAGAAAAAGGAATCGTGATAGATTGTGTTTCTCGACAAGTGTTGTAATGTTTAAAAGAATGTCCTCAGAGTTTCTTTTCTGTCAGTTCTTCTCTGAGAGAACAATGCCTTGGAACTGGCAGGCCACATATTAGGTACGTGGTTTTAGTTTGTTAGCTTCAGATGACTGATCAACTCTTATGCACTTCCACAAGTGTCTGTACATGGTTTAAATGAAATAAAACCCATGAGTTTCAGTCAAGTGTTGTGTTTATTTGAAGTTGAACCACCATTCATATCAACAATGAGAAATTGTACCTAAAGTACCTATCTACGAGTGATCTGAGTAGTGATGCCGCGTTATATACATATGGTCGCGCGGCGTGGCCAGGGACACATTCCCACATCCGGCGTCGCGCACTTTACTTGTTCCCCTTTCTGTTCACCTCATTAATAATTTCTCAATTTTGTACTTAGCGTTCCTAATTATTTGTATTAAAAAGACTTGGTGTAGTTACCTTTTAAGTATTCTTTCATTCAATTCCTAAAATCCACACCGGCACAATTAGGGGAACACAAAAAAAAGGTATTTCTTTTTTTAACTCGTGGGTCTTTCGTCAAGTGGTTGATATATTTACGGTATTACCCTCGTATAACATAACATTTTGAGACATTTTGACATTTTTCAATAATGTAACAGAAATTATACCCTTATAAGTGTTTATTGACAGTCAGCGCTTTTAAGTGCTTTTGATAAGAATTTTGTTTATGCAGTCAATAGTGGCCCTAGCTTGTTTTGTTGTTGTTTGAAGAGTTAACATTGTATTGCATACAAAATGAGTGATTTACCGACAACTGAAGTCGCCAGAGCTGTGACAATGATCGAGGAAGGTCACACATACCGTTCAGTGAGTCGAACGTTGGGTGTATCAGTATCTGTGATCCACCGTTGTGTGAAACGATACAGACAGACAGGATCTTACGTGCGGAGGCGGGGACAAGGCAGAAATCGTGCAACCAGTGCCATAGACGAACGTTTTATAAGGGTGCAAACGTTGAGAAACCGTCGTCAAACAGCTGTCCAGACCCGAAATCTCTTGGAAGAAGTGCGTAACGTGCGTGTAAGTGAACGAACAGTAAGAAGAAGGTTAAACGAAGTTGGTTTAAAGTCATACGTACCGGCTAAAGCGCCTAAACTTGAGGTAAGTCATCGAGTTGCAAGATTAGCGTTCGCTCGTCAGCACCAAGATTGCTCCGATGAATGGGATCGTGTTTTATTCTCTGACGAAAGCCGATTCTGTGTAAATTTCATCGACGGGAGGGAAAGGATGTGGAGGTATCGAGGAGAACGGTACCATCAAGCCAATTTTACCGAAACGGTGTCATATGGTGGAGGGTCCGTTATGGTGTGGGGTGGCATAACTTTAACAGCACGCACCGCTTTGGTCATCATTGATGGCGGTTCTCTGACTGCACACAGATACATAACCGAGATCTTGGAACCCCATGTAATGCCTTTTGCCCCATTTATAGGACCAGATTTTGTGTTTATGCACGATAACGCACGGCCGCACACTGCTCGCGTGGTTCGCGATTACCTCAATGAAATCGAAATTACTCAAATGGACTGGCCAGCACGGTCCCCAGACATGAATCCGATAGAGCATGTCTGGGACATCATTGGACGGAAAGTGCGGGAGAGGATTCCACCTCCTAGAAATGTTGAGGAGTTAAAATTGGCGCTGATTGAAGAGTGGGCCAATTTGCCCCAGGAAATGATTGAAAGTGTCATTAAAAGCATGGGCAGACGTATTCAAGCCCTAATTAGAGCTCGTGGAGGCAATACAAGATATTAATTATGTTCTTTATTAACCTTTTCAAAGATAATTTAATTTTAAGAATTGTTTTATAAATTCATAATGTCTCAAATTTCTTTGTTTTCTGTAATTATCTGTAAATAAATTATGTTCAACCCTAGTTTCTGTTGTGTCATATTTATATTGAATAACCATACCCAAATGAAGCGAAAAACCTGCATAAAAAGCAAATAATTAAAAAAAAAACTGTCTTTTTTTTGTGTTCCCCTAATTGTGCCGGTGTGTGTATTATTAACTTACTAATTAGTCTTTGAATATCGAAAAAATTGCACCTAATTACTATAAAAGATGCCGATCATCATCCAATAGGTGTTTGTATTTAGGTATAGTTTTTTTTTTTCTTTTCTTTTATACAGGTTATACAGGATGTAACGGAAAGGTGTGGTCATATTTTAAAAACTGCATCTGCCCATCGATATGAAGACCTTTATTCAAGAAAATCTGAGAAAATTCTCAAATTTTTTTTTACCCCCCATATAAATATTGATCAGTTGCAATGATAACTTTGTATGGAAAGTTTATTTTTTTTTTTTTTCTTGGAGAAAGTTGGTCATTTCCATGGGTAGATACAGTTCTTAAAATATGACCACACCTTTCCATTACACCCTGTATAGCCATTTCATAGCCACAAACTGTTAAAAAAACTTTTTTTTATTTAAGTAGTGTTATGTATGATCTTTAAATAATTATCATTTAATCCGTTGTTGCAAAATGTACTGTTTTTTTTCTATTTCTTTTGTAAACGTGGGTAAAGGGTTTAAGCTGAAAACCAGCGCTTAGCAAACCACTGGGGGGCCTAAGCATAATGCTGACGCTTGAACCTTTTGCTTCCGGTATTATTTGTGTATATATCAGTGTTACCAGCTGATAGAATACTGGAGACAATAAACGTGACTCTATTCTATTCTGTTCTATTCTGTCCTATTCTGTTCTAATATATTCTATTATATCCTATTGTATCCTATTGTATCCTATTGTATCCTATTGTATCCTTTTCTATCCTATCCTATTCTATCCTATTCAAACATAATAATATGCTATCATATTCTATCCTATTCTATTCTATTCTACTAATAAGAAACGAAATGACACCATTAAGTCTAATCGGATAAGTCCAAAATTCATATTGCTATCAAATAACTGTGGCATTGGTTCCAAACACCGCATCGGACCTCTGGAGGTCCATTTTATCTCCTGTTTAAGTGCCCATTTCATTCAAGACCCCACAAAATTATGTATAACTTAATAACAGGGCCTTTATATGGGACCCTTCGTGAGCTACGGCCTGTATAAAGGATTATATGGGAGTAGCCCGAAAATATAATATCATATGAAGGAGAAAATTTATGTAGTTCATTGAGTTTTGTAATTTTTTCCGCTGTGTGATTTGATAGTGTTAGGTTTTCTCTTTTTAATGTTTTTATTTTATTTTAAAAGGGTTGTTGGTTTAGGGCGAGGAGGTAAAGAAAACTATTTAAACAGCTCTCTTCATTGATTTTTTTTTGTATTCGCTCTATTTGAATTTAATCCCCCTAGTGTGTAATTACTATAATTGTAACCTTAAATCATGATGTCCCTACGGATTTTACTTAATCTTTCAATTAATCAAGCTTGTGCGTTCAATTTAACACATGTCGTATTCCGCCACGTCAGAAAACCTTCGCCAGATTTCCGTCACATTCATTTATTATATTACTACTCGTAGCTATGGCTATTCGCATGTGTGCATTTTTTTTTCGATTGCCCAAAATTTTCTTTCATACAAACCTTGTCCTTACAAACACAACAGTAAAAGAATCAACCAAATAAGTGCAACTATTCTGAAGTGATGCGCTTACATACATTCGGTATTTGATTACAAATAATAAAAATAAATATAAAAAATTAAAGAATACTACCCCTACTAGAATCGTGTTTTTTTTTTGGCTTTTTTTGCTCGATCTTAATAATGGCAACAAGTAGACGTGTATAATCTTGTACGATGGTACGGAAACCTTCATGTGCTAGTCTGGCTCGCATTTCGCCGGTTTTTTTTTTTATATACATAGATGAGCAAAAAGCTCAAGAATCAAACATGCTTCCGAAATACGTACCTGATCGAATTTATCATTATCACAGCCCTGAAAATGATGTAATCACAAAGGTCCAGTAATTTCAGTTATTTCATGTTCAAATGTTATCCTAACAGAGCCGAGCTTTGTTGAAAAAACTCTAATATTGTTTCGCAAGCTTTCGTTATGAAGAATAATTAATTATAATCACAATGGTAATTAATGATAATGCATAATTATTAATAAAAACTTCACTAAGTAAGTGAGAGTATTTTTTTTTGAATTTTGTTCAGTATGAACTCACAGCTCATAAAATGCGTAGATATTAGAGAAATATTTTAACAAAAAAATCATTTTGACAAAACGAGAGCAGCTGCTCAATGGTGGCTCGGATAAATTCGAAAGAGGGAAGTGAAGGAACAAGGGTAGGTTTTAGTCAGTAAACGTCTGACACGCCCTCCCGCTGTACCCAGAGCGGGAGAAGTGATTGGATGATTTCCCACCCTCCAAAAACGGACGGCTCAAAACGGTGAAGGTAAATAGCATGGTTTAAAACCAATAATTCAAAGACATCTGACTTCCACCTAACCGCACTGGGCCAATCGTGGGCCGAGTGCAGTTATAAAAACCAGTTTTTTGCAACAAAATTATAGACGCATCGCAAATTAGGCAAACTAAAGTCAACTGATGCGAATGCCTAAGGGTAGCGGATAAATTCTGAAAATGAGTTACCGCATCCCTGGGGACTCAGGCAGGGAAGGAACAGGGGTGGGTTTTAGTCAGTAAGAGTCTGACACGCCCTCCCGCTCCACCCAGAGCGGGAGAAGTCATTGGATGATTTACAACCACATAAAATAAAAAGTCAACTGATGCGAATGCGGCCGTCTATTGATAAATATATTTGCAATAACGTTCGTTCCAGTAATTGATTGCAAATGGTTGCAAACGGAGGAGCTCGTGGCTAAAGTAATAAAAGCCGCACGGGTCGATCTATCAGGTTAAGCAACGCTTACCGGGGTTGGTCCGTTGATGGGTGACCATCTTTACATACCGAGACTTCTCCGTGCCTCGGCAAGCACGTTAAGCCGTTGATCCCGGCTGTCAATCGTGGATCTTTGACAGTCGTTACGGGTCGTCAGAAGCCCGAAATTCTGACATCCAGTCTTACCAAGGGGTATCGTATTACCCAGTAACTGGGTTGTGGAGGTCAGGTAGGCAGTCGCTCCATGTAAAATACTGGTATTCAGCTGCATCCGGTTAGACTGGAAGCCGACCCCAAGATAGTTGGGAAAAGGCGCGGGCAGATGATGATGGTTGCAAACGATACATTTTTAACGTAACACATTTCCTTTTACACATTTATTTACCCGCAAAAGTAATATCAAATGTTAAACTAAACATTTTATCCAACCTTAACAAATAAAACGGCACTTAACAAAATTTTTCCTTTTACTCCCCTATGATTTTAGTACGCAGTTAGATGTTCGGAATAGGGCCCGAACAACCAATAATATTATTGCCGAAAAAAAGGGATAAGTGATCCCCGGACAAACGGATTAATGGTCCAAAACGGTGTCGCCTATCCCCAATATACGGAACCATTTTTCATTTCACCCCAAAAGGAAAATAAACCGGCACGGCGCTGGCGCGTTTTCTTTCAAAAAGATTGTTTCGTTTCTCGCGGTAGTCGGTGGATTATTTTTCTATTTTGTTTTTCGTGAAGTTAATAGGATTAATATTTATTGTGTTCGAATTAAGCTGTCTTGGTTTGGGTATAAGTAAATGAAAATTGAATTGATGGGAAATTCAGCCTTTAAAATAAGAAATAACAGCCGCACGAGTCAATCCATCAGATTAAGCTACGCTTGCCGGGGTTGGTCCGTGGATCTATACATACCGAGACTCCTTCGTGCCAGAAAGCACGTTAAGCTGTTGGTCCCGGCTGTCAATCGTGGATCTTTGACAGTCTTTACGGGTCGTCAGAAGACCGATAGTTTGACATCCAGTCTTACCAAGGGGTTATCGTATTACCCAGTAACTGGGTTATGGAGGTCAGAATATAGGCAGTCGCTCCATGTAAAATACTGGTATTCAGCTGTATCTGGTACGGACTGGAAGCCGACCCCAAGATAGTTGGGAAAAGGCTAGGCAGATGTATATTTATAGTCAGTAGGGTAGAAGAAGTGTTCACATCCTTGTTAAGAGGGAACAGAGCCTGCGAGGAATTTACAAAATAGGTATTTGAAGAAACTATTGCCATCGTGCTTCCTCAAGCCTGCCCCTGCCAGCTGCAACTCAGACCGATTTTATCACAAAATTTTTGACGAGATCGACGTTTCGTATTCCCCTTTTTTCTCCTCGAAAACTGAGCCGATTCAATTATTTTTGGCACCAAATTTTTATGAAAGAGCATGTCTAAGTCCCTATTAAAGTTTTATGTTAAAACTTTTCGAATTTGTCTGGTAGTCTTCTAAGAACGGCGGTAAAAATAGGTTCATTTTTTGTAATTTTTGGAGGGTCATATTTTCTTTACTTGTTAGTTGCTGAAAAAAAATTAAATGACAGGGAAGTGTCAACAGCAGACCTTGACTCTAAGAAAAAAAAAAGATTGCTCTAGAGGTATTATTCAGGAAGAAAAAGGGGAATACATTTGTATGGAGAATCGAAGCCCCTGTTCCCTCTTAATACATAATTATACTCATTTTGCGATGAGCATTGTGACTTATATATACATTAAAACACTTATTCACTAGATATTTTCTTTTTTTATATAGAGGTGTTCGACGAACTTTTTGGTTTAATTGATGGAGAAGTCTCATAAATGAAAGAAAACGTTTAGTTGACAGATATACGCACGTCGCCTACATAACTAACTTTTTTTTCCGGGTGGAAACCTTCGAAAGGCTCCTGGATTTTTGGGGAAAAGACCAGCGAGAGTGGGATTCTTACTTTTAACCATGATCACCATTTCTTAAAAGTTTACCCCAGAACCCTCTCTGTACACCGCCTGAAAGGGCATATCCCTGGGGAGACTGTAAAGGGGTCTCCCCTGAGCTTCACTGTGCACGGCAACATGTGATCATTGTGTCACCGTCTTTCCTGAGTTCACTCGCTGGGCAGACAGAGTCTCCACTCTGAACGCCCGCGACCCCGAAGTCACATACTACTGAAACACTCCATCTGGATAGCACGGAAGTGAAAGGTATCAAATTACACACTTAAGGAAAATTTGGAAAGAAATAAATTGGCACTCACACGTAGACGTCACAAATAGATAGTAAATATGTACGGTTTCCAACATTGGCTTGGTATAGGTAACTAGGTATATTTCAGTCACATAACCAGATCCGCACAGTAACCAATCTTCAAACCAATAGAGCTGTTTACATTTTTGTAATAAATAACATAAATATCCATATTTATTTCCATACCATTTTCTAGAGCGCTGGTTACCTAATACGCATAATAGTATTTTATTGATAATAAACGAGATTGTAGGTAACTAGGTATATTTCAGTCACATAACCAGATCCGCACAGCAACCAATCTTCAAACCAATAGAGCTGTTTACATTTTTGTAATAAATAACATAAATATCCATATTTATTTCCATACCATTTTCCAGAGCGCTGGTTACCTAATACGCATAATAGTATTTTATTGATAATAAACGAGATTATCTGCCATGAGCGGTTATGGCAAAGAGTACTGAGGTACAGAAGCTTCACTTTCCCTTGGCTTCTGTAATACAGATATTATACCTAGCGCAGGGCCTCACTACTTTTGTTTGATTTTTTTTTATACCAATAAAATCATTCTGAATAGCCTTTTTCCAACTATCTTGGGGTCGGCTTCCAGTCTAACTGGATGCAGCTGAATACCAGTATTTTACATGGAGCGATTGCCTATCTGACCTCCATAAACCAGTTACTGGATAATACGATACCCCATGGTAAAACTGGATGTCAGACCTTCGGGCTTCTGACGACCCGTAACGACTGTCAAAGATCCACGACTGACAGCCATTACCAACAGCTTAACGTGCTTTCCGAGGCACGGAGGAGTCTCGGTATGTAAAGATGGTCACCCATCCATGGACCAACCCCAATTTTTTACGCCAATAAAGAATTATTATTATTACTTATTTTTAGAGTTGCCACGGAGTTTCTCTCCGTCTTTATCTTTCTCTCAAGTTAGTTGTTCGTTTCAAAGAATGTACCTACTGTTCTTTGAATTGTGTTTTGACTTTATTTTAATTTTGTGTAGGTACAATATCCAGCATGGTGTTCTAACGTCGTGAAGAGGATTATGAGTCTGTCATCGCATATCGAATTGTTGTGCATTTCGATCGAAAAACTTCGGATTTTCGACAGAAACGCACAGCATTTCGGAACAGCTGAACGGATCTGAATGAAATTTGGCACAGAGATACATTATAGTCTGGAAAAGCACATCGACTATAATTTATAATGGGGGAAGTACTAATTCCATGCGGGCGAAGCCGCTGGCAGAAGCTAGTTTGCTATAATCATACCTATTTTGAAAAAAAAACCTGATACTTCTGATCTCTCCCTTATATAAACGGGTAACAAGAATGTGTAAGTACATTTAGAAACGCAAAAGGAATATAATAATATTTTGTTAACATAGTTTGTTGAGCTTATTGGATAGAGGATTTCGCGAACTCAGTTTATTGTTTCACATATCAACAGAGAAATGTCATAATTATGTAAATGGGTATGTATAATTTGTTGCAACAAAGGAAAAAAAAAATTAAGGAGTCTACCCGTCTACGTGGTAGAAACGTCTGACACCTTTCTAGCACGTTGGCGGGTAGACTCCTTATTTTTTTTTTCCTTAACAAATATTCTTTGTGTTGTAAAGTATGAGACGGCCCACTAGAACGTTCCGCCACCGACCAAGACCGTCACGTACCCGGCACGGAGTTTAAGCCGCACCGGAAAATATGCATGCATGCCAAACCGATACGCGCAAATGTCGAAACGGTGAGCATACGGGTTATTAACCGCGTATGATGAGCGTTATGCACGACTTTGATACGTTCTAGTGTGAATAGTAGACCGTGTCGTGTTTTTTTCCGTGCTTGATACACTCCTAGCACGATCATGGTATAATATGGTATAGCTAATACGGTGTACTGGGTAGACTCCCTTATGTTCTAAACATATTTCACTGTTTTTAAGGTTCCGATCATCCGAATTTAAAAACGGAACCATTATAGGATCACTCGTGCGTCTGCCTGTCTGTCCGTCCGTCTGTCACAGAAATTTAGTCCGAATCTACTCAATCGATTGAGTTGAAATTTGGTAATTTGGTGACCCAATTAAGAACGTGTAACGTAAATAAATGAATTTGGAATATGGGGGTCACTTTGGCGGTGCAAATCAGAAAATTTAAAAAAAGTTTTTTAAACTGTAATGTGATACAATATCAAATGACAGGGCTTTAATGTTAGAATTTCAAACATATTTTTTGATAATTCCAGAATGTATACTTACCTAGTTAGTTATTTGAGAAAATAGATGAAAAATTACAATTCCCGTTATCTCCGAAACTACTAAGCAAAATTTTGAAAAAAAATAAAGAATGTACCTAGTTCTTTACTTTTAGATTACAGGAAAACCTGAAGTACTTACCTATATGTAGTTTAAACCTTAAAAAATATGATTTGTTCGGAACCCTTTGCGTGCGAGTCCAACTCGCTCTTGGCCGGCTTTTATTTTGTAAAAAAAAATTATATTTTTATTTATCTGAGTCATGGCTCAGATAAATAAAAATATATTTTTTTTAGAATTATTAAGTATCTACTATAAACAGTACACTACATCACGCTACAGTAATGAAATAGAGCATTAAAACAATAAACAAACGTTCCATTTCAAAACGGCTACTAAAATCATAAAGCATAGATAAAACAGAGTGACGTCGCGCAACGGAATCAATTACATACAGCCAAGCTTAATTGGAGGCAGCCGCCCCGAGCAAACAAGACGTGACCGCCACTAAACGTTATTTGTGTCTAAATCTAGGTAACTTTATGTACCTACTCTTACCTACTTAGCTAGCCGAGGTAGGTATAGGATTCTTGGTAGAAAGTACCTAATCTATGGTAGAGAAAAGTGAAATATTCTTGTTTGCGTTGAAAGTACTAAACAGGGAAAGCGTTAGTCCTTTCGTTTTTGGGAATGCAGTTATTATTGTTTGATTTAATCTAGGTATGAATCTGAAAATAAAATCATAATGAACACCAAATCCGCGTCACTTCCTTCCACAACAAAAATAAATAAATTCTCTATGGTCAAAAGTGCGATGATACGCGCCAAAACCGTACAACAACTCATCATCAATAGTTTCCATAGATTGTAAACAAACACGTTCCGGCGTCATCTTGACCTAGAGCGGGCCAACAGCCTTTTGAGTCTATTTCGGTACACCACTACCCGGTACTGATGCGAAACATAATGTTTGGATAATCTAAATTGTTGGGAGATTTACGTAAATTGAAATGACAATGGTTTCGGGAAGAATTTTTATGTGGCATCATCATCTTAGTTTTATTTTGTGGTAATGAATCATTGTTTGTGAACGCACCCACGATACAGGAATAATTCCTAATGTCGGGCAACGTTAAAAAAAAAAATTGGTTCTAGCTTTTGAGAATGTTTGTTATTCCGAATGTGTAGAAGACAGACTTAATTTCTGGAAAGAAAAATCAGCGCGTCACAAATTATATGCAAATCAAGTGATGCGATTGGCTATTTAGAATTCTTTCAATGAATCACACCAGTTACTGCGCGTTTATATGTCACGGTCAAAGAGATGGTCACGGTTTAGTAATTTTGAAAAAAAAAACGCGTTATGACGTAGGTATGTAACTAATTTTAAAAAAGGAATAACACGCTTTTAATATAAATATTATTTGAACTTAGAAGTTAATTCGTTTTTATTTTTTTGTGGGGGTGGGAAATCATTCAATGATATTTACCGGTGTGATTTCGGTACCTACCTGAGAGGACTATAACCTACAAATTCTCACCTAGCACCAGCCAGTATGCTAAGAATTTTAGCAGCATTATTACGGAACCTTAAATTATTTAAAATTGTTACACGCTCATCGTTAATGTCTGTAATAAATCATGCTTGGCAGTCCCTGTGCTTCGTAACAAGGATTCAATTTATCATCCACCGTAGATATTAATCTTCGTTCCCGCAATTACCGATAAATCTGACGTTAAGTAGGCTAATCTGAGAAATTTTGATGATTAGATAAAAGGCTTCGTTAATGTTATTGTAAATTTGTTTGACGCGTTGTATAATCTAAACTAATATTATATAGAGGTAGTTTGTGAGGTTGTAGGGGGTAATCTCTGGATCTACTGAACCGATTTTGATAATTCTTTTACCAATAGAAAGCCACATTATTTATGAGTAGCATAGACAATTTTTTGAAATCCACGCGGACGAAGTCGCGAGCGATGTGCTAGTGAGTGATACGAGTATAAAAGCGAAGGTAGCAATATTCCCTTTTACTGAAAAAGCGGTAGGCTGTTTTTGCTACCAACCTGAATTTTAAATGTTGATTTTTATAGGATGATGAGGAGCTCGTGGCTAAAGTAATAACAGCCGCACGGGTCGATCCAACTCGGGCCTGCGGACGGCGAGTAGTGGGTAACTCGCCGTCCGATCAGCACCAGGCCCGAGAGTCGACGGCGCGTAGTGTAACACGCGCACCTCAAAGAGTTGTCAGCAAACATGAAGAGGCTCGTCATGGCCGATGACTGCCCGGGCGTTGAGGATAAATTCAAAAGAGTACCTCGCCCCTGGGCACTCAGCGCAGGGAGGAACAGAGACTCTTACTGACTAAAACCCACCCCGGTTTTAGTCAGTAAGAGTCTGAGACGCCCTTCCGCTCCACCCTAGAACGGGAGAAGTCATAGGATGATTTCCCCCCCCCCCAAAAAAAAACGGGTTTATCCATCAGGTTAAGTTACGCTTGCCGGGGTTGGTCCATGGATGGGTGACTATCTTTACATCCAGAGACTCATCCGTGCCTTGGAAAGCATATTAAGTCATTGGTCCCGGCTGTCAATCGTGGATCTTTGACAGTCGTTACGGGTCGTCAGAAGCCCGAAAGTCTGACAACCAGTCTTACCAAAGGGTATCGTATTACCCAGTAGCTGGGTTGTGGAGGTCAGATAGGCAGTAACTCCATGTAAAATACTGGTATTCAGCTGCATCCAGTTAGACTGGAAGCCGACCCCAAGATAGTTCGGAAAAGGTTTTGCAGATTGATTTTGCTGGTTTTAATAACATTTTATTATTTTGTCTAGTGAAGTTTGTAACAAGGCATTGTTAAACATATACCGTATTGCATTATTGCCAAAAAAAATGGGATGTTGCTGCCTTTGTTTTTAACCACTCGTTTAATTAATGAAGATTTCAGCTTTTTGCAGGTTAAATATTCAGAATAGCCTTGAAATTAACAAGAACTTTCTAGAAATCGCAATTTTACCAATATTAACTATTATTTGAATACAGAATTCCAGATTCCTAACTATCAAATTTTGAGACAAAACACTCTATCTCATACATTACAAAGTTCAAATTCCATTGCAACCCATCCTATTTTTAATTCAAGTAGATAGTCATTTAAAAATCCACCTAAAATACATTACTGTAAAGTTCTGTTCTAAATTGAAATTATATATGAATTGAAGTACTTACTCTTTAATAGTCAAATGATAATATTTGAATAAGCTAAGTGTCAACAGGAGTCATAGACCAAACAAACATCTATCAAAATGAATCATGAACAATTTTATCAACTTTTCTTGAAATGAGACATTTAGTAGTAGCAAATAAAACGTTTTGTGATGTTTCAGAGAAGCGAAGCACACGTCGTCAAAGAGTTTAAAAATCCAAACCGAACATTTATATTTCTTCTTATCTTTATTGTTGTTACGCCGAGCTTCGAACACGCAGAGGCGGATGTATCGCAGTGGAAAATTCGCTCCACATATGCTATTTATAAATGTACGTGTATCTGAACGGCCATTGAGATGTTCTATGTACGTATCACTCGCATGGATGAGTTTGGACGTATAGTTATTCTTGTTCCTACCTACTAGGTCAATTTACATTGCAAAAGATTCTTTTTCTTTCTTGTTTCCGAATTTTATTTAATTTGATGGAAAATGTTATACGAGTCGAGATTATCTTTGTCAGGCTGTCAGATTGACATTATGTTTAGTTATAAAAAAAGAGTGGCACTCCAGGAGTGCCGACAGAAGTGAAAACTTAAACAAAAATGCCCAACGCGCCCAAAGAAGTTTTCACTTGTGTCGGAATGTCGGTGGCTAATTCAATTGTTTTTCACGTCAATCCGCTAAGCGATCCGCTACAAAACCAAAAATCATTCGTGTATTTATTACTAAACAAATCTCAAGTGACTTTTAGTGGGAAACCATAATGGGAAATAACACATGTGCATTATCTATTCCTAATAACAAAATAACCAGTCATGCCAAAACATACTCAGCTATTTGGCATAAACACTTATGAGTTAAAACGTGATAAAATCCCACTAAAAGCTTTGTTAGATCGTTTACCTAACAGTCCTTACACACAATTATAATTACAATGTGGATTATCTCACGTCATAATGGTTCATTATTGAACATGATCTTTCTAATAGTCCATCAAAATTTCTGCAACTTTAGCTAGTAAACGTATTTGTGGAGCAAACTTCCTTATTCTAGATTTTGTCTTTCGCATTCTAAAACCGATTTTTTACACAAATCTTTAATATTTCAAGAGTTCAAATCGAGATTCAAAACCAGCGTCCCAGAATACAGACAAAATTTGAAATTCAAATTTTGTTTACCGACACCGACAACGCTATTTGGATTGAAGTGAAAATTTCTTTAGGCGCGTTGGGCATTTTTGTTCAAGTTTTCACTTCTGTCGGCACTCCCGGAGTGCCACTCTTTTTTTTTTGCAGACTAACGACAAAATGTCCCAATTGAGACATTTTCGAGTCCCCAAAATGCGAACTGTAGAAACATATCATTATTTTATATGTCAAAGATATCATTGTTCGTAGTCCTGTATTCCTTCTTTAATCATTTTTAAATACATTAAAAACCACTCAAGGTCATCTTCATTCATTCCATTGATACTTCATAAATAGTCGAAGCTTTTCTGCGTTATTTATCATCTTCCCAACGTCTTGTTGCCGCGAATTGTTTTTGTTGCTCACCGGGATTTCCGCGGTGGAAATAGCATTAGTATTTCAACTGTTTATTTATCTTCATATCACTTCCCACCATTATTTCTAATGAGAAAGTTTCTATGAGTTCAGTATGAATGTAGATGACTATGACGTAGCCAACTAACCTAATTCGCTATTCAGTTAACAGCTTAGCCTGACAACTACTGTACTTGCTTCGGCAGTACATACATAAACTGGGGTTAAAGCGATACAGGGAAGATAAGCGTGGCCCTGCGCAGGAATGACACGCGGATTCGTGAGACGATCCACATTTTTTTTTATGCCTAGGGGTAGCGGATAAATTCCTAACATAGTTACCGCTTCCCTGGGCACTCAGGCAAGGAAGGAACAGGGGTGGGTTTTAGTCAGTAAGAGTCTGACACGCCCTCGAGCTCCACCCAGAGCGGCAGATGTCATTGGATGATTTCAAACCCCAAAAAAAAAAGAGCTTGACAACTACTGCCAGGGTCACGGGAATCTTTGAAAGAGTCACCGCAGCCCTGACACAGACAACTAATAATAATAATAATATAATAATATATAGCGTTTATTTTAACTGAAGGAACATGGGTGAGTTTTAGTCAATAATAGCTAGTTTATACAGTGCGAGCTGCTGACTAGACAGTAGACAGACTACTCGGATTATCCACTCGTATGCCAGTAGCTCGGCTCGCCTTAGCTGTCCTTAGCTCGCCTTAGCTGTCCGGACGGCGAGTTGGGTAACTCGCCGTCCGATCAGACCCAGGCCCGGGAGTAAACGGCGCGTAGTGTTCCACGCGTGCCTCAAAGAGTTGTCGGCAAACATGACGGGGCCCGCCATGGCTGATGCCTGCCATGGCTGATGCCTGCCCGGGGGTAGAGGATAAATTCGAAAGAGTTACCTCGCCCCTTGGGCATTCAGGGCAGGGAAGGAACAGGGGTGGGTTTTAGTCAGTAAGAGTCTGACACGCCCTCCCGCTCCACCCTAGAGCGAGAGATGTCATTGGATGATATCCCATCCCACAAAAAAAAAGGACGAAAATCTCGTAAAATCGTAAGATACGTCCATACGATTCGAGTTACTGTACTGCAGTTACTCAGCAAGCTGACTCGCACGCTGGCTCGCACTGTGTTAACTAGCCATAAGAATCTAACACACCCTCTGTGTGGGGCGCACACAGAGTGGGAGAAGTTATTTGATAATTTCCCACCCCAAAAAAAAAGCCTAGCTCGATAAAGTGATAACTAAATGGCACTGTTTAACTAGAGCGTCCTGAATTATATTCATTCAATGCATCTAACACGACATTTAATGAACTGGCTGGCTAATGCTTAGGCCATTTATACAAGAGGGTGACCATGTGACGTAAAAAAACTTACAGCACACGATCATCACATGAACGCAAATTAAAATTAATGTCACGACTTGCCACAGAATCTCTCAAATATCTGGGCTAGGCAAGTGGTTAAACGTTATCAATCTAAGTCATTCACTAGCTGCATAATTAAATAGCTGAATATCATTCAGGCTGCTAGTTGAATGGCGCCGTTTTAAAAGGCTAGGCTGTTAACTAGATAGCGAATTAAACTAGTTGACTGTACGAAAGATAAATCTGCCAAGAAAGGAGGCGACTACTACAATGACCGTGGGTCCAGTTGACCAAAAACTGGCCTGTATGAAAGGTAAATCTGCCAAGAAAAGAGGTGACTACTACAATGATGAAGAAGAAGTTGCATTGACCCCAAATCAAATTAGGATAAGGACAAGAGAGAGAGATGCTGGGAATGTGTCTATTACTGCACTGTAATGGCATAGTGACTGAATGGTCGGATGCTGTATACAGGTGGTTAAGTGCGTTTTAGTACATATTTTTTATACAGGGTGTAACGGCAATAAGTGGTCTTTAAAATACTGCTGCTTGTATCCATACAAATGAATAACTTTCTTCAAGAGAGTCAATTCTGATAAAAATGGTCCTCTCATACTAATGTTGATCAGCTGATGATAATTTTGTTCAGAAAGTCACAAGTTTTTTTTTTGGAATTCTCAATTTTTATGTAGAAGTAGGACCCCAAGTTGTGTTCCCTAAAAAAAAAGGTTTATTACGAATGTATTGTATGTATTGTTTTGTATTGTTTGAGCATATCAAACATAAAAAAAAAAAAAAATGTATTATTATTCTTTAAAGTTTTATTTAAATCTGGGTGGGTTGCTTGTGAGAACGAAATAATTTGGAGACAATATGTGAACAGCCTAATTTGACATTTTTGTATACCTACAGGATGTAAACTTTCAGCGGGGCAATAAGGGGTAACTACCACCGTTGTAAGTACACGAAAAGGGTCTTAGGAGACTATCCATAATTTTTAGTGAAATTTTTTTCTCAATTCGCAAATTTTCAAAATTAAGGTTCGGTTATCAAAAAAACGGCCATTTTACACAAAACATTTTTTGTGTAAAGACAAGTTTTTTGCAATTTCTGACGCTTTTAGTACTCCAATCTGGGTTGGTCCCATAAAAGTTTTTGATCAGTATAGAAAAAGGATCGATTGGCATAAAAAAAATGTTTTGTGTAAAATGGCCATTTTCTTGCTAACTGTACATTATTTTGAAAATCTGTGAATGGGGATCAAAATTTCACGAAAAACTATGGATAGTCTTCTAAGACCATTTTCGTGTAGCTGAAACAGTTGAGGTAGTTTCCCTTACTGCCCTGGTGAAAGTTTATCTACGTAACTAAGTAGGTAAGTACATATACAGAAGAAACCGCTACTTCACGTACCTACTTATATTAAAATTCTGCAATTTTGAACGTTTATAATTTAGGTAGGAGTTAGTCGTTTGACGGGCTCATAGGCCTGCTAAATCCAACTGACAGGTTTGTGTAAAATTGCTGAAGCGGTACAACAGTTCGCATATTAGTCCAAAAATTTGTGATGTCACCAATACAAAAGATACTCTATGCAATTGACATAAAGTTTATTTTGTAATGATCACAAATTTACGCTCATGTTTGTTCGATACGCTTTGCCAAATATAGCCAATAAAAACATACCGTATTGTAATTGACATAAACTTTATTTTGCTTTAACCACGATTTTTTTTTAAATTTAGTGCCACCTAAAGACAGTAGTTATTACTCCACCAGACGTTTTCAGGGTTGTAAACTTGTGCTATAATTTATGAAGATTAGGAATTGGTTTTATCGTTTCAAGTTTTCGTAGCGATAAATTTTCAGTTTGTTACGAGTATATATCCTCCTTCCTTTAGTTTTTGTGAATTATTTCGGACTTAATACTTAGAAATATGAACCATTTGCGTTTTAGTTATCAACTAAAACAAAGCTTTTATGAAACTTATTATTACCTAACTATATGAGCCAATACGAGGCCATTAGCATTACACAATATTATATTTATCACTAAACAATAAACCCTGTTGCTGCTCTACTATTCATATTTCGTAATATCATGTTCAAAAGTACGTCCTCGTCTATACAAATATGTGAATGGAAAAAGCTTTTTGATTTATTTGAGTTGAAATTCGAACACTATCTGTGTTCGAATTTCAATTTAAAAAAATGTTTGCCTACATCAAAAAAGAAAATAAGTCCTGAAATCGATTACAATTTTGTGCAGTTTATTTTTTTGTTTTTATTTATGGCAACTCTGAAATATCGTCAAACTTTTTTGTTTATGGATTATACTGATAATGTCGGAGAAAGATAATCTGTAACCCAAGGCCATCCTACTTTAGACGCCTTTCTCTATGATTGTACAATTTACTAGACGGTGTTTCTATTTAAAATGTTAAGAAAAATAAAATTTTAAACGATTAATTTGAAAAAATAAAACTTACCAAGCGATATGAGGCCACTGTTGAGCATAGGCAGCTTGATGCTGTTGGGGATGGACACCAGGCTGGTCGTGCCTGAAGTCCGGAAGTCCTTCTTCTTCGGCTTCTTCTCCATATCGTATCTGGTAGTCGACCGCGAGCGGTGTTTCCGCTGGCTGGTCGCAACTGACGTGCCTCGCTGCCCCGTTCGCGACGACATCTTGGCTCACCCCACGAATTTCCCGCCGATTTATACTCAGTCGGATATGAACGGAAGCAGACGCAATTAAGAACACACCGTCATTTTATATCACGTACAAAATCACACACAAACACTGTTTCTGTTTAGTTATTGTGGTATAAAAATTTATGGTCGCCTTTGTTTTGCTTTTTTGAAACTAAAATAAGCTTTGCAAAATAAATTAATTTAATATTTTTTATATCAAAACATTTAATATTTATACATGTCTACCCTACAATTTGACACATTATTACTAAAATGGCAATATCTATGAACGGGTTGCCAGTCGGAATATCATAAGGGCCCTGTCATTTCAGCAGCGTGGTATTTTTAGGTGTAAAGTCGTCGCCTGAAACAAAGAAAGAAACTCTAGTTAATAAAGGCATTTGACACCAAATAAGTATATGGTAAAACAGACACGGAATCCAAGGTGAACATGCGTTTTTTGCATTTAAAGATGGCCGCCGTTAAAAAATAAAATCCCATAGATAAGCAATAATTTCAGATACAGCTTTGGCTGTATCTGAAATTATTGCTTATCTCGATTGACATCAAACGTAATACATTTTTTTTTATTTACTGCGAATGTTGCCTTGGTCTCTTGTTGGTCTTATGTAGTGTATTTTTACTTTTTTTCCATTAGAATGCAGATGTAACACATTCTAATGTTTTTTGCAGTATTTGGCAACAAATGTGTCGAGTCAGCCTTCTCGGCAAACTTCGCTGAGGTAGTCAATACTACAATAAAATTCTCAGCTCCATTTGCCCGAGATCGCGCCTGTTTCAATGATTCCACATATTGTCCATTTGCGTTGACACTTGAGACACAAAACTAAACCAATTTTACATCACAATATCCACTAGAAATCAATAAACGAATAATTAAAACAGCCACTGAACTTCACTCGACAAAATCCCGCCCAAAACTCCACGTAACACAAATTCTGTCACAGAGAAAATTTTATTCTAGCAACACATATTGATGCAGTGCAAAGGCAAAGGCAAAGTTTGTCATTACAGCCGACGCGGAAAATACGTCTGAACCGAAGGCGAGGTCGTTTTATAGCCGAGAATTGTAATGACAATAAAACTGCCCACGTGTATCAAACGACGTTTTTCAACATGTTTACTCGACAATAATGAGTAAAACTTGTTAAACTTAACATTTAGTAACAAATATTATTGTGAGAAATCGGTGGAGATTTTTTTTTTATTCGGCTTGGTGGGGGCTACCGCACGACTAGCCTGGGTTGTATCTGGGTTCTGTGTCGGGGGCTGGCCGCTGCACTTTACTTTAATCATCATCATCCTTTTAATGTCCCCACTGCTGGGGCACAGGCCTCTTCTCTGTGAGAGGGTGTGGGCCGTAATCCACCACGCGGTCCCAATGCAGGTTGGTGGATGTCACATGTCTTCGAATTTTTGGTTCTTGGACATGCGGGTTTCCTCACGATGTTTTTCTTCACCGTTTTGAGAGCAGTAGTGATGAAATAATTTACACAAAGTGAAGTGCCCGGCTGGGTTTGAACTCGCGACCTACTACTTCTAAGCCGCGGCTCTTACCACTGGGCCACCACTGCTCTCACTGCCCACACGACGGTCTTCTGACAACCACTTTAAGGTACTAGTACTTACAAAATACACCACATTGCAAGCCTTAAAGTTAGTTTTAGGTGTAGGCGAGTGTTTTCAAGTAGGTAAGTTGTGTTGAAAGATTATTTTTATTCAGTTAAACAGATTTTATTAAGTACAACTTTGTTAAAAGGTTTGAATATACCTAAATAAAAATGAATCCATTATTTTGCCACATCCACCAAGTACTACATTATCATAATCTAAGTGCAAGTACCTGTCAAAAGTAAATGCGTTCACTATGTCCAATGACGCATTTAATAGTACTCTGTACCTACGAGGTACACTCATTCATTCATTCATTATCATTCATTTATTATTCGAGCCAACTTGTAAACGAAAGCAAAACAGCAGTCATTGAAGGTGACATTCCGTGGAGTTCATAGACAAATTCCTTATGTGAAGCATGGAATTAGTATGTACTATACTTACAGAGATGTGAAGTTATACAACGCGCTTGAGCTGAAAAGCTTTGTCACTACGCAGTGAACACGGCACTTTAGTGATAAAACCGCCCGTTGTTTCACCCTATTTACTTATAAGGTCCTAGTTGTAATTATAAATATAAAGAGTATAATCATTTTTACAATCTATATATCTGGAACTACGAAACAGTTAGAGTAAAATCAGAAAATAAGTAGGGAACGCGTGGTGGCCCCAGCCAGAGCCACCACGCGTACCCTACTTATTTTACCTATTTATTCTTTGATGAACAAAAATTGTCGGATTGAGTATCTAGTGTTTGTTTACTTTGATCGTACGTATACCTGCTAACCACAAACAAAAAAATGTATACCATAGACGTAACCATAGAAATATAAATAACAGGACGTAACAGTACCTACCTACCTAGCTTTCATTTTTAAAATATGGTAGTCTTTTGAACAAAACACAATTGTTTGTACAGCCAGTTACAGGCATCACAAATACCACCTTCGCATCAATTAAATGGCTAAAATGGAAGCGTTTCTGAAAATTTCTCATGAGTTTAATCGACCGAGGTATTTGTTGTGTATAAATCTATTTTAGGGCACTATCAACGTATTTATAGCAGCAATGATGCAGATCTACAGATATGCGACTACGTAATTTAAACGGTAGGTACTCGACTTACTTCGTACTCTGTAAATAGCATTTCTCGGCTCGGAAAAGTTGAGATTCTTGATAAATCGTGAGAAAAGCGGATTCCGAGCGGATGACAAAACTTTTCGATGGCTGGTCACACTATACCTACCTACCTACTTGAATATCGAGCTAATTTAAATTCATCGTAACCTGCTCAAGTATCGACTTTACCGTTGTGTTTTTTTAAGTTAGTATTAGAAAGGCCTTGAAAAAAGTATAGATACCTACAATGGAATTTATATGTTGTCCCGTAGATAGGGTATAATTAGTTTGTTGTTCCAAAAATTGATCGTTATCTTGAATTCTGAATTCAAATAATAAAAATATCGATTCAAAAATCTCGGAACTGGCAGCCTTGAGCCTTTTTGGAATTCAGAACCAGTCACGTTGCATTTTGCGCTGCACGTTTATGAATGAAACAAACATGGATGACGGCATCGGCAGTGGAATTCCACGTTTGAAATTTTAAGAATCTGGAAAATTACCGCGTGATTTTGAAAACTATTGCGAATGGTTTCGTTCATTTATAAATAAATATTTATGAATGAGTGTGAGTATTTTTTTATTACAAGGCGTATAATTATTTGTCATATTACTGTTCTAAACATTTTTCCAAGTAGTTTTCTAAAATGATTTTCAGTGTAAATCGTCTTAATTCAAGGAAAGTTGGCATGGATATGCATGACGTATTTCATTGAAGATTTTAAAAACATATCTGACTATTAATGTAGCACGATAAGACTTCAGTTATATTTGTAATAACTAGAAATATTGTCGTGTGAACTCATTTGACGACAATAGATTTAACTAGTTTGTTCTAATATTTGAACTATTTGAGACAGTCTGAAACAAAAGTTATTTTGACAGTAAAATAGCAAAATAGTGACATAAATTAAGTTTTCTTTAATACTGGCTAATTGACTGATTGATGATTGGTAGAAGTTTCTGTATGAATATGTAGGTAGGTAATATAGTGTTTGAAATTTGTGAACAACGAAATTGAACTGAACCATTACAACATATCTAACCACAGACAATATTTTAACAAAAAAAAACACACCTCCAACAAAAAACGGTAACGAGTTCTAAATTCAAAACGTTAACGTGTTATGACGTAAGATGACATGCAACAACAACAGACTTTCAACGCCATTGCAACTCATTGGCATCATAGAGACGTAGGTATCTATGGTGGCATGGTGCCCGCGCTAATTGCTAAGCGATAATCTGTCTATGAGTAGCTAATGCGACTGTATTTTTGGTTGTGAACGAGAATAATCTGTAAAATATTATTGAGATGCGGGAGAGGAGACACAATCGATTTTCTTGTGTCTGTTTCTCCGGTAACTGACAGACCTAAAGGTACTGAAATAATGAAGAGCTATAAACAGAAAAAAGATAGATATACTTACTAGGTAATCTGTGGTACAGCATTTTTTTTTTTTGGGTTGTTAAATCATCCAATGACATCTCCCGCTCCGGTTGGAGCGGAAAACCAGTAAGTATTTGTGTCAAAAGAAAAACATATTCTTGTATCAATTTTTCTTTCTTTCATCTTCTTTTCAGGTAACCGAAGGTATAGTTTGTAACTTTAATGAAGCTGTTTTTTGAAGTGAAAACTTCTTTAGGTGCGTTGGGCATTTTAGAGACGGGAAAAAAACGATTGAACTCGCGCGACACCGACCAGCTACGAGTGCTCGTAGCGCATCGCGTAGCGGATCGAAGTGAAAACCTCTTAAGGCGCGTTGCGCGTTTTTGTTCAAGTTTTCACTTCTGTCGGCACTCCCGGAGTACCACTTTTTTTTCAGGTGTTGTTTTCAGTAGCAAAATTTCGCGGGCTACAAAAAAAAAAAAAAAAACCCTTGCGTTTTCACCTTAAATAAAAACATCTCATTGACGTCACTCATTTTGTTTTAATTTTTTATTCTCATTTATCTCATTCATTAGTACAGCTATCCTACCTTTTCTAGAACAAGATAGTCACAACAATAAACAATATTGCTCATCTCTTTGCCAGAAACACGCACAATGACGTATAGGTATTCAGTGACGAGAGTGGCATGTTTGAGTGGGCGGCGTATGCGCATTGTGGGAACACAACATACTAGTAGATTCAGAAGGCCGGTAACCCGGCATTATAAAGTGAGCTAACTTGAGTATGAATTTAATATGGATGACTAAATAAAAGAGTAGGGGAAAACCAAAGGAATGATGAATTGGACTGTGTGAAAGATCTATAGCCATATTTATAAAACTCGCGAACCATATGCTCAGTTTAAACACTAATTAGCGAATTCTAAATTCAAATTCTCCATTAAAAATTTTGAATTAAGAATCTGATTCATTCATCATCTGCCTAGCCTTTTCCCAACTATCTTGGGGTCGGCCTTCCAGTCTAACCGAATGCAGCTGAATACCAGTATTTTACATGGAGCGACTGCCACCAACCCCGGCAAGCGTAGTTTAACCTGATGGATCGACCCATGCGGCTGTTATTACCACGAGCTCCTCAACTGAGATGACGACTAATCTCTATTATTCGTGGTAAGGAAGAAGAAAGAAGATAAATTGGGATGAGGGTAAGTGAATGATGAGAAGGTAAGGTCGGCTCCATTCAGCGAGGGGAAACGTTGTCTCGCTTCACGTAGAGCGAGCGTTTACTATTCATGGAAATGAACAACTTTGAGGAAGTCAAAGTAAATTCCCAAACAAAACTTGTTATCATAGTTTGTTATCATATCAAATTATTTTCATACAAAGTTATCATGAGCTAATCAAAATTAGTCGTTACTAACTAAAAATAAATTAAAATTAGCCTAAATTAGTCTTTACTAATTTTGATTGATGTTTTTTTTTGAAGTACAAGTTTTTTGCCGCGATTGACAATTAATGCTTGAAATAAAAAAAAAATAAAAAAAACATATACGGTCGAATTGAGAACCTCCTCCTTTTTTTCGTCGGTTAAAAATTGAATATTTAAGAAAAAACCCAAGCGTAAAAAACAACTAAAAAGTTCCAACCACGTCACTTTTCAAGCAGTCTGATGCAGTTGGTAGCAATATTTTTATTTTATATATTTAAGTGAGTTATATTTTTGGAATCGCCTCCTGGAACCCTTAATTTTGATACCTCACTTAATACAGTTCGTCGACTTTAATTTTTTTTCTTTTTCACAATATAGTTGTCGTTATATTGTATTTGATTACTGTCATGTCAATAGCACTCGCAAGATTAAGACGAATCAATTGACGTAAGAATGATCAAAATCGGCTCACGCGTTTGGTCTCTAAAGCGCCACAAAGGAACAACCATAAATTCTTACACATACAGTATATACAGTATACAAACAGTATTTAACATATTACCACCCATTTATGTTACAACCTGTACGAGTGTTTGTGTGTGTGCGCCTGTTTTCTCGCTCGTTCTCTCTCTGTCTTGTTGTAAGAGTCAGCCTTTTTTTTATTTTGTGGGGATGGGAAATCATCCAATGACTTCTGCAGCTCTGGGTGAAGCGGGAGGGCGTGTCAGACTTTTACCGACTAATGGATGATTCCCCAACCCACAAAAAAAAAAACCCACCCTGTTCCTTCAGTTGCCTGAGTGCCCAGGGTCGCGGTAACTCTGTTTCGAATTTATCCGCTACCCCTTGGCATTATCCGGTACCCCTGGGCAGTGTAGGAGTCAGCCTTCTGTGCCTATCTTGTTTGTGGTGTGGGTGTAATATTCCTACGGTTAGAATTGCAAGACATAAAATTTTAATTATATTTCAATAACGACGGGACGTTATAATCTTTACAGTGACGTGAGTGAACGAGGACTGTATAGATGAAAATAACCGTTTACGTATTGGTCTTAAAACGTTTCGAAAATGATTATAACCTACAAGACTTAAAAAAGACTGGGTTTAAAGAACTTTTCCATTTTAAAGGCATCAATCGCAAAGCGTTACATGGTTCAGTATACAGTAGGGATCATCATCTGACCCGGAACACTTAATCACTGGACACTATAGTATTTTTTTATGTTAGGAAAGTACAGTCTCTGAGTTTTTTTTCGGTGTTTCTTCTCAAGGTAATCAGAAAGGAAACATGGACCTCATCTAGCTTATACTGACTTAAAATATTGACGTGGCTACGAGATAATTCTAACCTATTTACAAAATAAAAACTATTAATCATTTATCATTCTTTATTTTCATATACCTACGAGTATAAACCGAAAGAATAGGAAAGTATGGTCATGTTCACGCTAAAAGCTTGTGAAAATAAATTTGCCTGTTTCCTATTTGACATTTTCTAGACATTTCCGCTATGAATTGGGCTGACACATAGCAGCTGATGGCGGATGGAGCGAGTTTTTAAATACTGCCAGCTAATTTTGTAAAAGCATATACCTATTATCTAATTACGTTTTAACTCTGTACCTACTTAAAACGCTAATGGACAATCGCACGGATTCTCTTGTTCAATATCTGAACTAAAATTAGAGAATTGCTATTTTTTACTAAAAGGCAGTGCGAGAAAAGGACGGCTATAGCTATGCACTAAGTTAGAGATGTCAAACTAGTTTACGCCTTGCGCTTCGCCGTGTTTTTAGTCGACATGTTTTTACGTGTACCCTTAATTTGTATGGAAATATTAGTTCAAACTAAATTTGACAGCTCTAATTTACGTCCGTCTCTTTCTTGTTTTATTAGAGAGAAAAAGATAGCAATAGCCTAAATTAAGTTTAGTTTGTGCATAACAGAATCAACACCAATATCTAGTGAACTAATTTCGTTGGTAAAAGAATAATGCAAAATAATTAATTTTTCACTGTCGATACCAAAGACATAGACCAAGCATATATATTTATTGTATTATATTATCATGGTCGATCACTATTTTCATAATAGTTACAAGATGTCTACAGTTTGATGATTAGGTATTTCAAAACAATTCTAGCAAAGTTTATGAGCAAAAATTAAGCGTAGGTAAGTATTGAAAAAATCAATTACATTCATCTGATCCAATATTATAAGTTCCACCAAAAACTCGTCATACATTTTAACGAGAATATCACCCCAAATAATTGACATTTGAAGCCGCAATGTACATTTGTGTAGGTAACACATTTTTTTTTATTATCCCCGAAGGGAAGGCTAAAGTCTTTTGACCATATTGCCTAGTCTTACGTAGTGTATTTATACTTTTTTTTCATTAGAATGCAGATGTAACACATTCTAATGCTTTTTGCAGTATTTGGCAACAAATGTGTCGAGTCAGCCTTCTCGGCAAACTTCGCTGAGGTAGTCAATACTACAATAAAATTCTCAGCTCCATTTTCCCGAGATCGCGCCTGTTTCAATGATTCCACATATTGTCCATTTGCGTTGACACTTGAGACACAAAACTACACCAATTTTACATCACAATATCCACTAGGAATCAATAAACGAATAAGTAAAACAGCCACTGAACTTCACTCGACAAAATCCCGCCAAAAACTCCTTGTGTAACACAGCCGAATATAAATTTAAAAAAGGATTCCAAAAAAATGAATTGAAAAAATTAAATACGGAGGCGACAGAATTGTAGTCTGCGGCCTATGATCCTTTGTCGGACGCGTGTACGTGCCCTGTTTGCGGATCGACGGAAATTACCTTTTGGGAAATTTTACTGAGTTTTGGAGAAATAGTGTTTTTTAGGAAGGTGGGTACCGTAAAACATGAACAGCCTGTTGGTGTTACACAAACGTATATGATATAGTTTTATGTCATTACAGGGAAAACCATCCACAGCCCACTGAGAGTAAGTTTATACCTATCCCTCAATGAGGCCACGGATGGTTTATCAGATATACAATAGCCATGGGCTATTCACTGGAAATGTGTCATAAATACTTATTCATGAATGTCAAAATGGAACGCAGCAACACTTCCCGGTGACAAATAAACTTTTTGAGCTAGAGATATCGAAATGAGACTGGCATCAGAACGCTACATTTAAACGTAGACTTTTAAGCAGTTTTTATTAGTAACATTCAAATAAACTACAATTTCTATATGAAAGCAATACAACGAAATTCACAAAATCCTTTTCGGTTATTAATCATCATTAATTACAAAACTGACCGTGGCACATTTATCTGCAATATTATTTAACCCTGTCCACGCGCAACACAGAAGTGCCGTATATTGAAGCCGTTAATAAAATACGCAACAAGGCGAGAAGGAGCCACTATAAATCGTATGTCCTGGTAGGAAGGCAAACCGCGGGATCTCGCAAAAGTTTTCGAATTTCGAACAGAATACGCTATACCAATACGTATTTAAAAAGATGTTCGTGTTAAAATTGGCTTAAAAATAGATTGATTTGTACCCGCTGGTTGGCAATAAGAAATCCTCTATAAAGTACATGGAAATTTAACATAACAAAACAAAAAAAATAGTCATCATCATCAGCCTTTTAATGTCCCTACTGCTGGGGCACAGGCCTCCTCTCTGTGAGAGGGTGCGAGCCGTAATCCACCACGCGGGCCCTATGCGGGTTGGTCTTTTAGAGAAACGTCTCTTTAGTCGCAGGTATTGCAAAACAAAAAGCACAAATTGGCTCCACAATGTGAAATAATTGAAAGCTGAAAAATAAAAATTAATTTGTCTTTACAAACCAATTACAAAAGTCACGAAAGGAATGCATGTGCAGCTACCGTATTTATATACGTAAGTTTACGTAATTTATTGGACGCAGACGTCGAAAGAAAAAAAATACTATTTTCACACGAAAACAAAACGTGCTATCACAAAAAAACACTCACTCTGCAGAAATTCTTAAAACAAAATAAAATCACTGATGGCCACTATTCTATTCCAACGAAAATTTTAAAAAAAATCTGCTATGGTATTTCAATCCTTTATATAGGTACCAACAGAAAAAAAAAAATGGCTTTTCGGTCTATGCGTTGTGTACCAACCCAAAAAATCCGAAAAACAAATCGAACCTCGGCGCCGTTCGTCTATGTGTACTAGGCAGGAAAAACAAAAGAAAATCTTTCAGCTCAACGCGCACTTTGCTGAATGAACGAATGAACGAGTAAACAGTTGAGTGAGTCACGTTCGTTATTGAATGGTCCGGTTGAGTTCACTCAAGGGCGCGGGATGTTGTCGAAATAAATCATGGCGGCTTCGGAATGACATGTGCCATGAATGAGTGAATCATACGCATTCTTTGCTCGGAATAGCCAGGATACTTAGTAAAAATATTTGATCAGTCATCTGTTGTGGTGAAAATGGGAAAATTTCAAGAGAAGTGTCAATACCTAGCTGGAATCTGTATCGATTTTTTTATGAAGTAAACTTATTTTAGGAAGCAGTAATATTTATTTTTGTTTATATTTTGTAGTAATTTTGTTAAAATAATTGTTGTCATACGCTTGTAAAACGTCATATTTGGAAGTATTGATTCAATCACGAAAATTATTTCACTGATCTAGGTAAGTACCGCTGAGCAGGGACTCAAACTGTAACCGCTATAAGTGTTTTTAACCCTGTTTTTTTCAAACTGTTTTAAAAAGAAACCTTTATAAATGTAACAGAAACAATAATGTTACCAAATCAAAGTGTAACCTTTTATATCTGTTAATAACTGTTAATATGTGTAACAGAAATAAGTAGCTTTAGCATGGTTTTAGATATAATTGCACGGTATGGCAACAACGCGCGCGACGGCGCGGCGTTGAGGCCGACTAGACGATCATATTATTGCAGTTGAAATTCCTACTTCCTATCGTGCGCGCTTATACTCATGCGTCTGTCTGTCTGTCCATCTGTCACATTTCCTCCGAATCTACTGGCCCGATTAAGTTAAAATTTGCTACACAGGTGTATTTCTATGAGCCTAACACGGATAAGTAACGTAAATAAATTAATTTGGAATATGGGGGTAACTTTTGGGGGGAAAACATACAATTTAAAAATAAAGGTTTTCAAACTGTACCTGCGACATATCAAATTAAAGGGCTGGTTGTGAGGGTCTCAAATATTTTTTTTTTCATAATTTTAAAATAAATTGTTTTAAATAACACGGATAAGTAACGTAAATAAATTAATTTGGAATATGGGGGTAGCTTTTGGGGGGAAAATCGGACAATTTAAAAATAAAGTTTTTCAAACTGTACCTGCAACATATTAAATTAAAGGGCTGGTTGTGAGGGTCTCAATTTTTTTTTTTTCATAATTTTAAAATAAATTGTTTTAAAGTTATTAAAGAAAATAAACATTCCAGCATTCCTGTGCGGTGCCACTTTGTGATTTCTGTGTCTTTTTATTGTATGTACTAACAATAGCTTATAAGGTTTTTTGTGTTACTAACAGTATATGGACTACGTCCGAAATAAATGTCTTATTATTATTATTAAACGCAAATACACCACGTAAACTGAAAATGTTATAATTGTAACTCTAACATTTCTTTAAAGCGTGAGGCGTGCACTGTTTTAAGAGGCCGTATACGAAATTTTGCCGATTTCGCTGATTTACGTGATTTTACAGTTAAAATACCTAATGTATTTGTAAAGGTTTTAATGCACAACATGAAAGATTATTTCAATTATGACCTAATGTATCAGCTAGTTTATTTTTATTTTTATTATAATTACGATTAATCGACCACAAACCGACGACGGTTTTATGAGTTTTTGCTGTAAGGGGTTTAGAATCCTACTAATATTATAAATGTGAAAGTTTGTGAGTGTGTATGTTTGTTACTTCTTCACGCTCAATCGGCGGGACCGATTTGGATGAAATTTGGTATGTAGATAGCTTATAGCCTGGAATAACATATACCTTTTATTCCGGTCTAGGCGGGTAAAACCGCGGGGCGCAGCTAGTATCACATAATTACGAATCGTTTTGACGTATAAAAGGTATGAAAAAATTTGAATTTATTGTTGCAAAAGTCGTTTAAATAATGTGTATATCACTTTTTACAACTTTTATTAAAAAAAAATGAGTAAAAAAATATTTAACTTAGTCAAATTTTAGAGTAAATGGGCAAAGAATTGCTTTTGATTTTGGCTATGAAGAAAGAGAAATGATACGAGATCTGCGGTTTAACTACAATATTATATTATATTATAAAAGGAAATTTTACAAAGCACGCACGTAACAGAGTAGACGACATAAGAGAGAGCATAGAGTATATACGTCATAGACAACTGCGATTTAAGGTTGCGTTCAATATCATTCAACATCCTCCCCTGGACGCAAACCCATTGCGTGCACGAACCCTTCATGCTTCACACGTAATAGTCCTTTTGTCAGTACATCTGCTATCATGTTTTGAGAACTTCTATATAGCACTTGTATTTGCTGAGTTGCAACTTTTTCTTTCACGAAGTGGTAGCGGACATCTATGTGCTTGCTTCGAGCATGGAATCCATCAGAACCTGAAAGACTAATAGTGCTCTGATTATCACAGTACATAGTTAATGGTGTACCTCGAAGATTAGGCCAATATTCTACTTCAAGTTGTTTAAGCCATAATGCTTCTTGTGTGGCTGTAGCCAATGACATATATTCGGCTTCTGTGCTTGATAAAGCCACAGTCGGCTGTCTTTTTGAATTCCAACTTATTGGAGCACCCTGAAAAATAAATAGGTATCCTGTCGTGGATCTTCGGTCTTCACAGTCAGTTGCCCAATTTGCATCACAGAAACCAATAATATTAGTTCTTTTATCTCCTTTGTAAGCCAATTTAAAATGTATGGTTCCTCTCAAATATCTGAATATTCTTTTGACTGCAACCCAGTGTTGGGCTGTGGGACTGTTGTTGAACCTGCTTAGTGAACTGACAGCATAAGTTATGTCTGGGCGTGTACCCTGTGACAAGTATAGTAAACATCCCATAGCTTCTTGTTATGGTATATTTTTCAGAACTTGACTTTCATTTTCAGCCTTTTTTAGTTGTGTTCCGGCTTCGTAAGGCGTAGGTACTGGCTTGCTGTCATACATTCCGAAGCGATTTAAAATTTTTCGTATGTATAGAGATTGGTCCAAATATATTTCATTTTCATCTTCATTTTGTATTATTCTGTATCCTATACATTGTTTTGCTTTCCCCATGTCTACCATTTTGAATTTTTCTTTTAATTTTCCTTTCATTATTAGTGCAGTCTCTTCACAGTTGAAAAAATATAGTAGATCATCAACATAAACTGTGATAAACAAAATATCATTTTTATTTGTTATTCTATAATATATGCATGGATCTACAAGGGACTGAGTCATGCCAATATCTATCAGTGCCACATTCAATTTTTTGTTCCATTGACGGCTGGCTTGCTTCAAACCGTACAGTGCTTTGTTCAGATGGCAAGCTTTGTTCTGTTGTTCATAGCATGGTGGCATGGACATGTAAATTTCCTCTTCGACATCTCCCTGTAAAAAAGCTGTAACTGCATCCATTTGGTGAATTTTTAATTCATATTTAACTGCTAATCCAAATAAATATCTTAATGATGTATATCGTACCACCGGAGCATAGACTTCATTATAGTCAATGCCTTGTACTTGTTTGTAACCTTTGATGACGAGTCGAGCCTTGTATCGCGAGACATTCCCTTTTTCATCTCGTTTAGTTTTATACACCCACTTGCATGGGATGACCTTCTTGTTTACCGGTATGTCTACAATGTTCCAGGTGTTATTATCTATTAATGACCGGTACTCATCATCCATGGCTTGTTTCCAAAAAATAGCTTTTTCACTTTTTAATGCTTCTTCATGCGTTTGCGGATCTTCATCTATAAAACTTGTAGCCATTTCTGCATTAACACATAAATATGTACTTTCATTTGGATCATCATTTTTATTATGAATATTACCTCTGCGTGGTCTGACATTCACGTACGATGTTTCTGGTGAAGTCAAACTTTCATCTGGTACATATGTCTCATCAAGAGGATCATCATATACACTTGAATTATCAGTCAGTGTACTACCTTCGCTTGTTGAACTCTCTGCAGCAGTATTATCAATCTCATTTCCTTCGCGGCTTATAATACTTTCATGCACTTCTTCTGTTTCAGCTATCGGTAGGCATACATAATTATTTGTTTTATTTATTTGTCTTTCCGTTTGGTTTTCTTTACTTTTATTTTCTTTTTCAGGTTTCAGTTTTTCAGTATTCATACTTTCCCTTTTCTTTTCTGGTTTTTGTTCCTCAGCATTAACTTTGTTTCTTTTTACAGTGGCTTCTAAGAACACAACATCCCTGCTCATCACAACTTGTTTTGTTTTTTGATCTATGAATCGGTAGCCTTTTGTGCAGTCGCTATATCCAATGAATGTCAACTCACGTGATTTGGGATCCAGTTTGAGACGCTTCTCTTTTGGTATATGTACCATTGCCTTGCATCCAAACACTCGGATGTGGCTCAAGTCTGGCTTGGAGTTTGTCCATACTTCATGTGGAGTGACGTCAGAGAGTGCGCGAGTCGGCGAGCGGTTGATTATGTAAGCAGCTGTTGCTATAGCCTCCGCCCAGTACTCTTTCTGTAAATTTGCATTAAGTAACATACATTTAGCGCGCTCTACAAGAGTCCGGTTCATTCTCTCGCTAAGACCATTCTGTTCGGGAGTGTATGGATTGCTGGTTTGATGTTTTATACCTGAGTGTCTCAAAAACTTATCAAAATTATTATTTTTGTATTCTTTGCCATTATCACTTCGCAAGATTTTTATTTTTCTGTTTAGTTTATTTTCTACTTGCTTTTTATAATCTATGAACTTTTCTAAAACCTCTGATTTATTTTTCAGAAAGTACACAATTACTTTTCTAGAGAAGTCGTCTATAAATGTTAAAAAATACCTTGCTCCTCCAAGAGATAGTGTCTCTATCGGACCACACACATCCGAGTGTATTAGCTCTAGCAGTCCTGCTGCCCGTGAGCCTTCGTGGTTGAACGGTTGCCTTGTTTGTTTTGCTTCAAGACAAGAAGTGCAAATACTTTCTTCCTTCTCTGATGACAACTTAATACCAGTAGCTTGATCTGAAAGCTTACATAAATCATTAAAGTTTAGGTGACCCATCCTCTGATGCCATAGATAGGTGTCTTCAGTTGCAGCTGCCATTGCACGACCACTTCGGTAAGTATCCAACTTATAAGTGTCATTTATTAATTTTGCTTCAGCCACCTTCTGTCCATTTTTGTTTTTGATTTCACATCCATTTTTACTGAATTCTATTTTACATCCACTTTTTACTATTTTACTGACAGAAAGTAAGTTTGTTGATAATTCCGGAACAAATAATACATTTCTCACCTGTATGCTATCAGCGGTGCCGGTTAATTCGTTTATTGTTTTTATAGTGACATTGCCGCAGCTCTCCACATGCAATGTCTTATTGTTGGCTATTCTGATGCTCTGTACAGGTGCTGCAGTTTCATTCTCCAACCAGTTTCGGTGCATGGTCATGTGCGCTGAGGCACCGGAGTCCACATACCAGCTGGATGAGTCATTCTGGATGTTGGCTGAAAAGGCTGCTACAAAACCACTGTTTTCACCTTCAGACTTCTTCTTTTTAAACCAGCATTGTTTACTCATATGCCCATGCTTGTTACAGTTAAAGCAGTGGGGGCCTTTTGGTTTGTTCGGTTGGCTATCTTTATTTTTGGCTTGTTGGGTTTTCTTTAGTATTTTTGTATAAAAAGCGGTAGTGTCAGCAGTTTTCACTTCTTGTAAAAGCTTTGTTTTTATCATATCTGCACTAATTTTTATACCGGAGCTCTCTATTCCCATTATCATTGGCTTGTAATCTTCCGACAAGCCAGCCAACATTAAAGTTCCGAGCCATTCGTCGTCTACTTTGAATCCTATATTTCGCAATTTATGTGCTGATGTCATTATCTTATTGACATAATCGTCAACGCTCGTACTTGATTCTAGGTTAGTATTTATCAGATCTCTGAGTAACCCTACTCTCCGGAGCAAGCCTGAGTCCTCAAATGCTTGAGAGAGGTTATTCCATACCTGTTTGGCGGTTGTGGCATCTTGTACATGTACATATACCTGTGGATCTAACATCAAAATTATTTTCGACTTTGCTTTGATGTCTTTTTTGCTATCCACAATGGCGTCGGATGACACGCAATCCCACAATTCCTCGTGTTGCAAAAATGCTTCCATCGCGAATTTCCATGAACAATAATTATCTCTGCCAGTGAGTTTTTGTATTGTGGCCATGTTTGATGCCATTTTACTGTATTTATGATAAATTTAACTGGATGGACAACTCGCTTGTTTTTTTAGGTAGTGAAAAAAAAAATTTTACTTCGCCGGATTTTTCAGTCATATGCACTGTTTTTATTCAAATTACCCTGGTATGGGGCGGCCCATAACCTGAAGAAAGAGAAATGATACGAGATCTGCGGTTTAACTACAATATTATATTATATTATAAAAGGAAATTTTACAAAGCACGCACGTAACAGAGTAGACGACATAAGAGAGAGCATAGAGTATATACGTCATAGACAACTGCGATTTAAGGTTGCGTTCAATATCATTCAACAGGCTATTTAGAACTCTCGTTCATAAAATTTAAACAGCAAAAAATAAACTCCAGTTACGCTAGTATTATATTATCTGTGCTCCAGTTCACCATCAATCCATTTCTCGAGAAAAAAATTAAAAATTACAAAAAATTGGCAATAAAAAATCTATTAAAACAACCCAAATCTCGACTTATAATACGCAACGCAAGTTTCAAATCTAGCTCATTAATTAGATCATAATTCAAATTATCTTTCATGTTGTGCATTAAAACTCATAGAAATGTATAATTTTAACTGTAAAATCACGTAAATCAGTGAAATCAGCCAAAATTTCGTGTACGGCCTCTTAAGGATAAGCCTAAATATTATAGTAGTAGGTACGCATAAGCGTCCAGAGGACACGGTGGAGCATACGGTGGAGGTCTGGTCCGCTTGGGCGGAGCACCGCCGTGTCCTCGTGGATGCGATAGGCGGCAGCGGCTTCTCGCGTCCGGCCCTGGTCCAGGCCATGGTACGGAGCGAGAGGGAATGGGAAGCAGTCTCCTCCTTCGACGAATCAGTAATGCTTGTGAAGGAGGAGGCTTAGCGGGTGAAGGATATTCAACGGAATGGCCTCACGCCCCCAGCCGCAGCCGCCGCAGGAGACGCCTTGGGCGTCGGGGGTCGCAGGACGATCTCTGGCCACCGTAGTCGCGGGTCTGGGAACGGCGAGTAATGGGTAGCTCGCCGTCCGATCAGCTTGATGCGTGATGTGCTTATGTCAGCCACCACTGACGGGGCATATCATGGTCGATGCCTGCATGCCAAGGGGTCGCGGATAAATTCACTCAGGCAAGGAAGGAACAGGGGTGGGTTTTAGTCAGTAAGAATCTGACACGCCCTCCCGCTCCACCCAGAGCGGGAGAAGTCATAGGAGGATTTCCTAACACAAAAAAAAATTACGCATAAGCGTTATACGCTATAATACAAATACTAATTAAAAGATAAATACCTATGTATCTAAGTTTTAATTAGTATTTTTAAGTTCGTGTAAAAGTTAGTCTTAAAAAGATTTTACTATAAGCCATTTAAAAAATATGTGATTCGTTCGGAACCCTTTGCGCGCGAATCCAACTCGCACTTGGACGGTTTTTTAAAGAAAGCATTGATGATATTTGCTGCAATGGATCAATCCATTGCAGCAAATATTTTAAATACTTCGAGTACGTGTTTTGCACGGATATAACAGACGGCGCGTGGCGACTGGATTGCGACTGTCTAATAGTAAATTTGGCAACGTCGCCTTTACCTGTTACACTTATTAACACTGTTAACACTATTATATCTGTTACAGATATAATACGGTTACACTTTTGTAAGAGTTTTGGGTTAACACATTAAAAAACACATATAAAAGTGTTACATTTTTGATTCTGTTACCCATTCAATATATAACACTTATAATTCTGTAACCTTTATGAAGGTGTTTTTAAGTCCCTGCCGCTGAGTAGGTACTCTATGCTAATTTTTATCTTGTTTAAAAAAAAACCTTTAAATCATTTCATGTAGGTAGGATCACTGGAACAAAGCCGAAAAAATCTAATAACAAAAATCAGAAAATCTATTTGAATCGTAATCACAAAGCGAATCCACTAAAAACCGAAGTTTCCTCAGAGACAAACACAGCACGTGTAACCAAAAGAAAAATTACAGCAAATTAATTTATCTACCTACTACTTAATATAAAAAAATCTGGCTAAGAGCGTGTTGATCTTCGCACATTTAGGGTTCCGTACCAAATGTATTTTTGACTATTTATATAACTTTGGGTCAACAAGATGTTTATATTGTGAACATTTGAAGACTGTGGTTCCAACCGTTTGGCTATAAACCTGTGTGACAGACGACAGGCAGACAGACGGACAGAAGGACACGTGAGTAACAGCAATAGGGCTCCGTTTGGACCTTTCGGGTACGGAACCCTAAAAAGATTATTTTCAACAACTCGGGCAGATTATCTCTGGCCATAATGTATTTTTAACTCCCGACAGTGAGCTTATCATAAAGGCCAGACTTTGTGAAAGTTTTCTGCTCTAATCCTGTCAATAATGTATTGTGTATAGTGCTCCTATATATCCGGGTCTGGGAGACAAAGTGGGAGTTAGGGCCGTCACACACGGCGAAGATATTACTTTTATTTCTTCAAAATAATGTTAAGAAGAAAAAAAACCCGGCCTGGTGCGTGTCGGACTTTGCACATTTAGGGTTCCGTACCATATAAGGACAGTAAATATTTTAGTATTTGTTGGTAAAATATACGTAATAATAAACATTATCACCTAATTTCAGGTCAATGGGAAGTTCAAAAATTCTTTGGAACAAAATTTTGTGACAGACGACGGACAGACAGACAGACGGACAGACGGATCGACGGACCGACGGACACAGACACGTGAGTGACACTATTATTATATGGAACCCTAATAAACTGGCTTAACCTACCACAGAAGATTCATATACGGATGTAACGAAAATGAGTGGTCATACTTTAAATACTGCTTCTGCGCATGAAAATTAAATACTTTCTTCAAGGGTGTCACAGAAAATTAACTATTTTCTTCTAGGGAGTCATAGAAAATTCTAAAAATAAAAATTAAATTTTTATTTAATTTTTACTATGATGCGTACAAAGTAAGCATCGTATTGTCCATTTCTACGGGCAGAAACAGTATTTAAAATACGATGACGCATTTCCATTACACCCTGTATATAAAAACTTCTAATTCTGTCGACAATTAAATTATGAGACTAACAAAGATGGCATTATATACTAATTAAGAGAAGAGAGCAATCATTCGTTCGCTTATTAACTGAAGTTGAGGACTTTTCAAATATATTTCTTTATCTTTATTCTAATGTATGGCTGGCGATGTTGTGAAATATGTTTTATAAATTTTTCGGGATATCAGCAAGCAGTTACTCTACTCTTCACGTGACCAGAGTTCTGGGCTTTTCCTTGGCCAACGAATCAGAATTGCTATTCAACGTGGCAATGCTGCCAGAGTTCTGGGTACTTTTTCCATTGACAGCGATGTAGATGATTTTTTCTATACCCAATAAGGTGTTTTCATATTATGCATTTGTACATATTAGTTATTATTATCAGTTTGTTTATAGGGTGTTAAAGAAATTGCGTGCCATAGCTTAAGGGTAGGTTCAGTATCGATAAAGGAACCCAGTTTCCACTTAGTACTGTAGGACCTCAAGGTACCAGCACGGCCTGCAGGGATTTTGGGACGTTCTTCAAAGCTCGGGGTATGTTGCACTCCCTGGCAACGCGAGAGTGGCTGATAAAGAAATAGGAATAGGGCACTCAAAGTCACTATATTAATTATAATAATAACATGTGTGCCCACTTCGGCCGGGCCAGCTGAACTGAACCCTAAAACAAATGTGTTGCCTACACCTTCTAAATTCAAACGGCTCTCCAATAACTCTCCAACATTCTCACCAGCCAGTAATTGAAGGCCGGTACATGCCCGCTAAGATTAGGCTGTGACTACAATCGTCACAGTACCTACTAACATAAACAAATAAAATATTTTTAATTCTAAACGATTTCTATTTTACGTTAGTAGGTACTAAATTAGGTTGTTTTTTTTCTTGGGTTCCTTTATCAATACTGAACCAACCCATAAGCTATGGCACGCAATTTCTTTAACATCCTGTATATACCTTTTAAGTATTTAGTTTCGTTGCGTTATTTAGTGGTATTAAAGATTCGCTGTTTTAAAATACTATAAATATTATAGAGAGTATCTACATCGTGTGTGACAGCCTTTATCCAATTTCGTTCCATTGTATCAGAGTTTCAGAGGCCATAGGATAATCTTGTGTGACAGTTACATGGATGCTGTGTCTCGACTATGTAAATGTTTATAGTTTAGTTTGAGTATCTATTAGACATTTTTGTAAGGGTGATGTGTGCCTACTTGGTTTTTGGTCATCTATAGACGGGTCAGAGTTTTCTACAATAATGGACGGATGGATGGAAGGTGTATGGTGAAGTGGCCTGAAGAAAAGACAGATTTTTTTCAGTCAAACCAAACTTAATGTTACCTCACTGGTTGAAATCTATCCAGCCGTTTAAACTACAGGGTGGGCCAAAGAAATAGACTGCATACAAACATCATACAAACTCTCGAAAAACATTACTCTCCTTCTGGGACGGTTGGGTAAAACTGAAGTAGGTAAAAGCTATGCATGTGTTGTAAATTTCATGTAATTTCTGAGTACAGAGGCATACGGAATAATAGCCCGAAGGTCGGCAGAGTTTTCCAAAATAGCCAAATAGGCATGGTATGAAGCCTTTTTTAACCGACTAAAAAAAAAGGAGGTTATCAATTCGGATCTTTGTATTTTTTTTTTATGTGTGTTCGGGCATAACTCCGTCATTTATTGACGGAATTGCAAAATTCTTTTTTTGTTTGGAAGGGGTTTGTTCCAAAATGGTCCGATTTAAATTTCATTTCGATCTGATGATGACTTTCAGAGACAGACACAGATCTAATGGCTATGTATTGTTAACACAATTTAATGGGGAACTACAACTAA
This sequence comes from Polia nebulosa, assembly GCA_951329385.1. Lineage (NCBI taxonomy): Eukaryota > Metazoa > Arthropoda > Insecta > Lepidoptera > Noctuidae > Polia > Polia nebulosa. The sequence continues at coordinate 10,988,718 of OX589605.1, forward strand.
AAAGTGAAAAATAAAAACTTTTTTACAAAAAAAAAGTGCAAAATAACTTTAATTTCGGAAGTCGATGTTTCTGGTTTTGTGTCCTCGTTTTTTGACACCGACTTCCGAAATTAAAGTTATTTCGTACTTATTTTGGAAGTCGGTTCTATTTTTTTGTAAAAAAGTTTTTTTATTAAAATTTATGACGTACCAAAAAAACAAAGCATAAATACTTATACAATCATAACCGTTTCAGTAACTTCCTATAAACTTTTAGCGATACAAATTGTAGAAACACATCATGTGTAACATTGAAATAATTTAGGTGTAAATTAGATGTGTAGGTACATAATTTATCTTATTACGTCTTTACTGTGATTACTCAGACACAACCTAATTACTCATCATTTTGTTCAACGTCGGGAATGACGTTAAAACAAATGTTGGTTCATTCATTAAAAGGTTTTTTTAACTTATAATTGGGATTTGGCAGAAGTTGAAGACCAAGGTCAGGAAAAACTGGAAATTTATTCGACAGTCTAAGATGGGACGATAACTCAGTATAAAAGAAAGATTCGCTACGTTCATTCAAAGCGGTGTTCAGATATCATTGAGTTGTTATTACAAATGTCCTTACCTAAGTGTATAGAAATTATGGTATGAAATTCGTTCACTCTTAAATTTATCTTGGAACCGTACTTTTTACGCTTTTAACACACAATTTGGCATCATAGATATAGGTATTATTGTCACGCCACGGACACACTTTTCTTAACTCGCTGCTGTTAGCCGACCAAAACAAATTGCTACAATTGGCTGAATTTGTCTGCAATGAAATTAATCAGAAAAGACAGCGGAGGAGTAAGAAAAACATAATTACCACTTCCCTCCTAGCTAGGCCATTAGGCACATAGGGGTTATTTACAACTGGGGTAAGCCCAGTTGCCAAGCACCACTGGTTAAAAACACGAATATTAATGGGTCCTAAAATTGTGAGCTGTTACACTTGATTCCAATAATAGGTATGGCAAAAACGCTTGAACGCACGGAAATTCTTTCTAGTTTCCACAAGTAATATAATTGGTAGCACCAAAACTGTTACATTTGAGACTAATACTGACTAAACCCACCCTTGTTCCTTCAGTTGCCCTTTGGGTTTTAGGTCCACGGACTCCTTCGAACACTACCGTGACTTTATGAAACCCTAAAAAAAAACATTTTCAAAAAACCCGACTGTAAATAAAAAACAACTAAAAAGTGCCAAACAAGTAAAGAAAGAAAAGAAAGAAAGAAAGAAAATACGTTTATTTACGGTAAACATGACGCAAAAAACAGAGAAACACAAAAAAAAAAACTGGGGGAAAAAATGCGTCACGTCACTTTTCAAGCAGCCTGATGCAGTTGGTGGCAGTTATTTTAGTTAAATTATTGATTTCATGCCACCAACTGCATCAGACTGCTTGAAAAGTGACTTGTTTGGAACATTTTAGTTGTTTATTACAGTCGGTTTTTTTTAAATATTATTATTTTCTACATTTAGTGAGTTATATTTTTGGAATTGCCTCCTCGAACCCTTTATTTTGATACCCCACTTAATATTTTTCGTTCGTCGACTTTAATTTTTTTCATTTTCACAATACTGGCGTCTGGTTGTCACCATATTGTATTTTGATTACTGCATGTCGTTAATAGCACTCGCAAGATTAAGACGAATCAATTGACGTAAGAATTATCAAAATCGGCCCAGGCGTTTGGTCTCTTAAACTGCCACAAAGTAACAAACATACATACATTGGCTGATAAACACATTACCCTCCCCTGCGTTGCACAGTCGCCTAAAAAGCAACGCAAAATACTCATTGATAAAACAGTTCATATACAATGGCGACTAACTCACGGTTGAGTTTTCCCCCAGCAAACCACAAAGACAGAGAAAAATTATAGTAAATGGTAAGATCCAGTGTACAATTAACAAAAAATAAATAATTCATAAATGCACCAGCATACATAAATACACATCTAAATCAATCAACTCGGCCTATCGAAGTCCACTTCTGGACATAGGCCTCTCCAAGGCTGCGCCACAACACCCTGTCCTCCGCCTTCCGCATCCAGTATATCCTAGCCACCTTCTTAAGGTAGTCGGTCCATCTAGCTGGGAGGCGTCCCACACTGCACTTGCCGATATGCGGTCTCCACTCCAGAACTCGTCTGCTGCTGCCCAGGGGTCGTGGATAAATTGGAAATAGAGTTACTGCGCCCCTGGGCACTCAGGGCAGGGAAGGAACAGGGGTGGGTTTTAGTCAGTAAGAGTCTGACATGCCCTCCTGCTCCACTCAGAGCAGGAGAAGTCATAGGCTACTCAGAGCGGGAGAAGTCATAGGCCGAAAAAAAAGGACTCGTCTGCTCCACCGGCCATCGGTCCTTCGACAAACATGACCAGCCCACTGCCACTTCAGTTTGCTTATTCTGCAAGCTATGTCGGTAATTACACATCTGTATATATAAAACTCCTATGCAGTCCAGCAGTGGACTGCTATAGGCTGATGATGATGATGATGATGATGATGATATGTATATAAAATTCAAAGTCCTGACTAAGTGACGGACTGATATATCAACGCACAGCCTAAACCACTGGTCTTAGAGACATGAAATTTGGAGAGTGTGTTCTTTGTGAAGAGGAGGTATCCACTTAGAAAGGATTTTTGAAATTCCACCACATTTCATAATGGGGGTTGAAAGTTTATAAGGGGGCAGTACTAATACCAGGCGGGCGAAGCCGCTGGCAGAGGCTAGTATACATATATAATATATCTACCTACTACGTTTTCTTACTCTACCATACCTATTATTGAATCAAATGTAACAGCTCACAATTTTAGGACCCATTAATATTAATGTTTTTAACCAGTGGTGCTTAGCAACTGGTCTTACCCCAGTTGTAAATACCCCCTTTGTGCCTAATGGCCTAGCTTTGTTCTGTCTCCCGCTTGATTAGGGGGGAAGTGGAAATTATGTTTTTCTTACTCCTCCGCTGTCTTTTCTGATTATATTCGTTGCGGGACCCAAGACAGTTTAATCGTTTCTCTGGGACTCGTCGAACTTCATTGCCTCGGTGTGTTTTCTGGTGGTCGCCACTGTTGATTCCAGAAGTTATAGTGGTTTGTGAAAAGTGTGGCGGGCTTGTACCAAAAAAAAATACTACGTCTTCCTCTTCCATTTCTTTCTCAAAACGACAACTTATCTAGCGAATTTTCAAGCTCAATTTTATACGTGGATACAATCTTCCATATTTCACGGCATACCTACTAGGTTATAGAAGCCTGAGAACGTCCCGCTTTGCTACAACTCCCATAGAAATATTTAATGCTAAAGTGTCTCAAAGGACGGGATGCTGGTAAACTTCACAATGCTGCTCTTTGTTACTACAGATTTAGATAATAAAAAAAAAACTTTAAACTACACGCTTTGTTAAGATTTGCTTGGTTTATTTTCATATTTCCTTTGTGGAAGAGTAAAAATAATTACTTAAAAATAACATTAATTATTGCTCAATGTTTCAGAGAGTTTTCATTTGAAGTATAACAAAATATGACATAAAACTTATACAACTCCAATGCCTAGGACAGTGAATAGTCTTAATCCCCTGTCACGAAATTTGGTACAATAATTTAATCATAGTTCCTATAATAGACTTGAGCTCACCGATTCGGGTTGCTGCGATATGCTTTCTCAAAAGCCTGTTGTTACAATGAACTCGGTATTTCGTCTGCCGACCAATAGTTTCAGGTTTCGGTACGGTAAAGGAGAAGCTAGCGTTTTGTCTTGCAATTCCAATCATGACCTGCCAAGCCTTTTCCAGCTTTGTTAGGTTTTTATCCAGTCTGATCAGAATGCTGGTACGATCCTACTATTTCAATAATTACTTTAAATTGACCTTAGCCATTACCTCGGGGATATTCTTAAATTAAAAGGCGTTGCACCACTCCTGGTCTTTTAACCGTTACCTCAACGGGTTCCGTGTGATCACCGGGGTGGTTTTAGTAAGCTAAGAATCCCACACTCCCAGTTCTTTCCCCAAAAGCCCAGGCGCCTTTAAACGGTTTCCAACTGAAAACAAAAAAAAAAACAATACTACTCATGGCTTTACCGCCACTATCACTTCTAGTTTGAAAAACAGCAAAAACGGACCGCCTCTTGGTTGGACGGCTTGGTTTGGTATCTTTTAAAATCAGTTTTAAATTCAAGTTTAAGAATCTGTTTTAAAGACAAGTTTAAGCATCAGCTATTAATCGGTCAAAATAAATTGGATGTCAAAACCAATCCTCGTCCGACCCGTCATGTCTTCATTAAAAAATAATATTAAATGAGTTTATGAAGAGTAGTAGATTCTTTTTTTACTTTTTTTTGGTCTATCAATTAATACTCCTAATATCTAAAGGTACTTATAATATCTGTGAAATTTCGCTAGCAAATCAAATTTACCTGGTCTATTATCCAACATCATACAGAAAAGCATTGTAAGCGCGTAAAAATAACAAACATCCTAAGTGAAAACTCTCAAGCTTGTTCCAAAACAGTAGAAAGTCGTATAAACGCCCAATTGAATGTTCACAATGTGTAGCGATTCTTATCGTGCCCTCGTAGGTACAATTACGCGCAGTAACTTAAGGATAATCCTTACATTTATATATCGTTACCGCTCAAATCCGCCGTTAACTGGTACGAACCGGTATAATCTGGAAAATTCATTGCTTAAAATGCACGAGAAAGTTCAATTGTTTTAGTTGGATTCTGCTTTTGAATTAAATGTATGGAAATAAGACACGTCTGCGAAAGATAGAAGAGACATTTTTTTTTTTTTGGATTTATATCCAGAAAACCATTAAAAAATCTCAAATCTGAACCGGCTTTATATTTTTATAGAAATAGATTTCTTTTTTATTAGTTCTCCAGAGGATCCCTTAAAACAACCTAAAACTATGAAAACTGTATCTGGGTTTATTATTTGAATCCTTTTGTGAAAAATTAACTGTAGGTTTTTATCTGCCCTTTTCTCGTCAAATAGCTAAGACCTAAGTAATAAATCTCTCATCTAAAATAAAATATTTCTTCATCGATCAAACTATCTGTTATCGACACTGGGCGTTAGATATAAGACATTGATAAAATGTTCTTTTTACTTTGTATCTATATTTTTTTATTGGCAACACCCGTCACAGGTTTATAGACTTTTCTGAAAAATACAACTTTTGTTTATTTATAACAGAACTAGATGCGCCCCGCGGTTTCACCCGCGTAGACCAGGTTAAAAAGTAGCCTATGTGTTAATCCAGGATATAAGCTATCTACATACCAAAATTCATCCAAATCAGTTCAGCCATTTGAGCGTGAAGAAGTAACAAACATACACACTCACAAACTTTCGCCTTTATAATAGTGTGATAGTGTATAACTACAATTTTCACTGACTATTTATAACCTCATTACGTAGACATACACAAAAAACTTTTCTTTTTTGGAAGTTGGCTTTATTTTCTTGTAATTTTATTTTTTATTTTTCACTTCTTATTTGTTGTACCCCTGTTGTTTTGCTAGAATTGATAGCCCCAAAAACATAGAATTTGAACATAATTGGTGAAATTAGGGTGATTTAGGGGTTTTTTTTTGTGGGGTGGGAAATCATCCAATGACTTCTCCCGCTCTTTCAGACTTTTACTGTCTAAAACCCACCCCTGTTCCTTCCTGCCCTTAGTGCCCAGGGGTGAGGTAACTCAGTTTCGAATTTATCCTCAACCCCCGGGCAGGCATCGGCCATGACGGGCCCCGTCCTTATTGCTGACAACTCTTTGAGGCGCGCGTGGAACGCTACGCGCCGTCGACTCTCGGGCCTGGTGCTGATCGGACGGCGAGCTACCCATTACTCGCCGTCCGCAGGCCCGAGTAGGGTGTATCAGGGTGGCTGTACAAATCTGTGTACCCCTTCAGAGCGTATCAGCGTGATGTTATGTTTTGAAGTGGTGTAAACAGTAAACAGACATGCGATTGCAGCAATTCCAAAAGGTTTGCTATTATTTATTGAAGAGTTTCATTGTCTATCTCCGAAGTTCTTCATCAGACCATCACCAAATTCAAATGGGACCAACTGGGAAGTATACCCTTCAAACAAAAAAAGAATTTTCCAAATCGGTTCATGCGTTTTTGAGTAATCGGGGACCATACATAACAAATAAAAAAGATTCGGACGAATTGAGAACCTCCTCCTTTTTTGAAGTTGGGTAGAAACAGAATCTTTAGGCGTCGAAGTACTCCTTAACATCGCTGTCATCTGGGCAAGCGGAAACGTGCCCAGAAAATTAGCAACATTGCCACGTTGAATGGTTATGCTTTGGGCGAAGAACGAGCCAGCTCTCTGGTCTGACTTTTCTTGAGTACAAACATCTAACAGGGTAGAGCTGCTTATTAAAAGTTTTTGATAAATTAGTAAGTAGATATAAAGGTAACTTTGACCGTTCTCTGATGTACCGTAGTAGGTCAAACTTTTCCCAAACTAGAGCGTTCGATCAAAATATTTGCTTTGCCAAAACATAAAATTTTGTTATAGAAAAGTTATGAACTGCAATGAATAAATAGGACAACATTTTTAGTAGCTAGGTACCTTTAAGCCGCGTTTCCATTATGCAAGTGCTTGCATACAAGTATGACGTCACACTTGCGTACAAGTTACTTGAATTGGAAATATATTTATAGAACTTGCACCTCGCATGCATGGTTTTATTAGCATGCAATTGTTTGAGCCACGGCTTGTATCAGTGTTATATCAGTGCTCGTACAGCGACTCATTGACAATTCACAACTGAAATTTGCGCGCGCAACTTGCATGACACTTGCACACAAAAGCGTCGGTTGCGCATTTTGTATACAAATTCAAAACTATTCGCGAGTAAATTGCAGCTTGAATGCAAGTTTACGTTACCATTACTAAAGCTGCATGCAATTTGCACCTTGCATGCAGGCTACTTGCACAATGAAAACGCGGCTTCATATAAAATTGATGATAATTTGCTTCATCATTAGCTTTTCAATGTCCCCACTGCTGGAGCACAGGCCTCCTCTCGGTGAGAGGGTATGGGCCGTAATCTACCACGCGGGCCAAATGCGGATCGGTGGATGTCACATGTCTTCGAATTTTTGCTTCTAGGACATGCCGGTTTCCTCACGATGTTTTCTTTCACCGTTTTGAGAGCAGTGATGATAAAATAACTTACACAAAGTAAGACATCATCATCATCATCATCTAACATCTTAAAGGTGATGACTAAAAAAATCTAATTAGTCCGTCAGTTAGATTACCAAAAAAATATTGAACATGTATTTTTTTGCTTTTAGCACTTTAAAAAAAAAACTTTTTAACAAAAAATTCAACCGACGAAAAAGCAGAGAGCAAAAAATAAATACTTAAACCTTTTAAGTCTTGAGTATTGAGCTTATTTACCTACATAAAATATCAAATTTTATATAAACTAATTTTGAGTCTACCAAAAAATTATCATCAAAATCGGTTCATAAACAACGGAGTGAGGGCCGAAAATACGTACAGAAACGCTAAACGTGCCCACAATTTTCGAGGTTTTCTCTCAATTTTATCAGGATTCCATTATCGGATCCTGATTTCCTTGACATGGGACCACCCTTCAGGTAAACCCTATCTAACAAAAAAATAATGATCAAGATCGGTTCATAAATGACGGAGTGAGGGCTGAAAATACACAAAAAAAAAATATATATGTGTACCTATATACGGTCGAATTGAGAACCTCCTCCTTTTTATTTCGTCGGTTAAAAATATATATATATATATATATAATATCTTCATTTGTCTTCATTTTTAAGCGCCGAAAAAAAAAGGAGGAGATTCTCAATTCGACCGTCTAAATATATATATATATATATATATATAATATATATTTATATATATTTTTTAAGCGCTTAAAAATGAAGACGATACAGTGGGTTAAAGTTTCGGATGACGTCACACTAAGGTTAAAATTGTACCACTTTTAACTTAAAAGTGACGTAACAAGCCTCCACTCCTGAACTTTGATGCGTTGTATCTTTGTCATTTTTCATTAATTTGATAAAGCAAAAAATACATATCCAATATTTTTTGATAATCTAAAATAAGGACTAAATAGAATTATAATTTTTTTTACCCTGTCGTCATCCCTATTGTGACTGTTATTTCCTTCGAGAACAGTACTTTTGATGTGAAACATCTATAGCCGCACGTAAAACCGATTTCTGGCGTGGCGACGCATGCCGTGGCGACGCGTCGCCACGATATACGATGTTTTTTTGTTTTGTTATTACACCATCAAATAGTAAGTTTTTTTGTTTTGTTATTACACCATCAAATAGTAAGATTTTTTGTTTTGTTATTACACCATCAAATAGTAAAGTAATCGCCATACTACGTTTGTATGGAAGAATGACCGACTAGGACACCCTTAAACTAAGCTTATTAAAGTTAGCAAATGTTATCAATATGGCTTTTCGTCCCTTTCTGTTTTTTTCCTATTTTAATGTAAATTTTGCAAAAGATGAATCAACGCCATTAATTACGTTTCTCCAAGAAGAATTTCAATTGCAAATTAATAACAATCCAAGAGAACCTACCACCAGATACGGAACAACAATAGATGCTGTATTTATTAGATATCTTGATAATGTTATGTCCAATACTTTTGTAACATACTTCAGTTACCATCGACCAATTGTCACAGTAATACCTGCCTCAGAGGCAACATCGAATATAACTATTACCGAAGTCACTGATTAAACGAATTAAGTAGTCACGATTTGAAATAAATTCGTAAATTTTTGTATTTTAATGAAAATAAATGTTTATTCAATGAAGAGTCATCGTTATCTGGAAAAAAATCGTAATATTTTATTTTATCATTATGACATATTTAGTTCCTAACACAATATGTTCTTTTCTGCTTATTACTTTTACAAAATAATGTCGATGTTTCACATCTGCCAGGCGTCCCGTGACGGCTCACATTTTTTTTCCTGGATGAAAGGTACGCTAAGTCCTTTTTTGTACCGTTGACAACATATAGGCAAAATTTCATAACAATCGGTTCAGTGTTTTAGACGCGAAAAGGTAACAAACAAACAAATAAACTTACTTTCGCATTCTTAATATTAGTTTGAATATAAGTACAAAAATTCAGCAAATTCTATCCCAAGGCTTGTACCCAAAGATAATTAATAGACAAAAGGGGTACCCAAGCCTTAGGTAGGTATCCAACTTAAAATAATCACGGCGACCCGACCACCGCCTTCGGCCCGTGATTACCATCGAAATTGACTTCGAAACACAATTTGAAGGAAATCACGACACCCGCTAACGAACAACCTCTTCATACTTCACCTCTAATAGGTTTTCTGAGGCACTTGATGGAGCAAATAATAATATCACGTTTGTATTCCCCAAAGGGTAGGCAGGTGTGTACCACAATATTTACAGAAATGTTTGGCTCCTCTCACATCTGTCACAATCACAACCAACGGGTTGCTACGTTAAAATATACCAGTCTTACCTAATTAGAAAAAAAAACTGAGCTTTTTAGCCCCTGTTAGGCAGATTACCTACTAAACCACATCGATCTACAGGGTGTAAGAAAACGCTTCCGAAAACGGAGACAGGTGATAAGGCTAGTGATTCTCGATACAATACCATCAAAAAATCTGGAAAAAAATACTTTTTTTTGCATTTGGCGTACACTATGCTGTGAGATCAGTAAATTAAACCGTTATTTGCGACTAGAGTCACTTTTTTCTTTACAACATTAGCATGCAATGTATTCGTAAAATATCAGCTGACGCTCGCGCGTTACCTCGACTTCAAAGTGCGCGCGCGCTCGCCGACAGCCGCTCGGCCAACGACCGCCCACGTCCACGTGACGCCAACATAAAGCAAAAGGTTACTGGTATCCGTTTGCATTTAGGTTGTATTTAATCTACGTTCTGGCTTCGAAAGCGTCCCCCTTACACTTTGCATATAAAAAAAATACTGTTTGAATGTTTGTCTTCTATGCGTTCCTAAACCATTGATCAGATTTTGATGAAACTTTTGTAGGGTCTTCTGAGGACGCCCGCGATAGTGTCTGACCCAAAAAATCTATACAAAAAAAAAAATTACTTTACGTGGCATTGCAACGCAGGGTTAAAAAAAAGGGTACAGTAGTTCTTTATAGATTTTGGCAATCTATAGAGAACTATTGAAAAAAACAATCTTGTGATTAGTTTAGACACTCATTATGAAGTTCTCAATTCAAACTTTTCTATGAAGAATTTGAATTTAGAAACCATCCACTAGTTTTACAAATACAGCTTTATTTGTAAAACTCGCTACATATCAGTGCATAGTTTTAATTAGCGGATTCAAAATTCAAATTCTTCATTATATAAATAAGACTTCAACCAAATAAAAGAAACAAATGAACTGACTATCACCATCAGACCCTAGTGTAAACAGGATTGCATAAACAAAGCTAAACGTTAGTGGGGATTCCACCATACTTGCGTTTTTCCCTTCCAAAGACACAAGTTACGGTGGTATCGTATTTCCCTTGAGATCCACGTCTATATTAAGAAATAAGGCCCACTTGTGGGACCCCCCAGGATTGGTTTTCGTGATTTCCGACGATTTCGGTGAAATAATGTAGGATACGGTGACAGCGAACATGGGAAGTGAATATATATTGCATTTGTTAGAGCGGCGTTAGAAGTCAAAGATTGGGAGAATAATGTGGAAACAAAGAAAAACCCAGATGGATTTATTGAACGATTGATTACTGATAAGTAAGGTAGTAATTTATTTGTTTGATCGTGCGGAAACTATGTAGATGGGCCGACGACGTTGTTGCCTTCGCGACCGCGAGTAGAAGCTGAATGAGTTTAGTATAGGAGTGTGGGGATTGACACAAGAAAAAACTTTTTTTACAAAAAAAACAACCGACTTCCAAAAAAAAAACACACTAAAAATTAATAAATAACTTTAATTTCGGAAGTCGGTGTCAAATAATGAAGAAGTAAAATACGAACACCGACTTCCGAAATTAAAGTTATTTATTAATTTTTAGTGTGTTTTTTTTTGGAAGCCGGTTGTTTTTTTTTGTAAAAAAGTTTTTTATTTTTCACTTTTTAGTTGTTATACCCCAGAACTAAAAACCCCAATATAATGGAACGTGGAATTTAAACATTTGGAGAACACCAAAACGTCATCGAAGTACACGTATTTTCCGTTTTTGTTCAGTTTCTCAAAAAGCGATGGGACCACCTCGGGAGTATAATCTTTCAGATAAATAAAGAATTTTGAAAATTGGTTCACAATTGACGGAGAAATCGCGTAACATACACACAAAAAAAAAAAACATACAGACGAATTGAGAACCTCCTCTTTTTTGAAGTCGGTTAAAAAGAGAGCCTTACGTCGAGCAGTAGGCGTAGTTGAGCTGTGGATGATGTTTATGATGTATTTGCTATTGACCTCATCATCATCATCGTCATTTCAGCCGAAAAACATCCACTGCTGGACATAGTGTAACCTAAGTGTGGTCACAACGATCGGTCTTGTGCGTCTCGCCTTCATCGGATTCCCACGACACACACCAATGCTTTATTGAGTCACATTAGGAACCCGTAATCACATTACAAAAAATCTTACGGAGGTACATCCATACTTTTTTTAATTTTTTTTTGGGTTGGGAAATCATCCAATGACTTCTCTCGCTCTAGAGTGGAGCGGAAGGGTGTGTCAGACTCTTACTGACTAAAACCCACCCCTGTTCCTCCCTGCCCTGAATGCCCAGAGACGAGGTAACTCTTTCGAATTTATCCTCAACCCCCGGGCATAGGTACATCCATACTGCCTTTTAAGGTTTGCGGTTGCCACTCCAGAATCTATCAGCCACATCGACCATCTGTTTTGCGAGTAGTAAGACCTGCCCACTGCCACTTTAGTTTGGTGATTCTTCGGGCTATGTCTTGGTTCTCCTTCTGATAACATCATTCCTGATTCGACCACGCAAAGAAACTGCGAGTGTACGATTGGATTATGGACATACGTCAAGAAAAAATGTTTTTACATAAAAATAGAACCGACTTCCAAAAAAAGTGGTAAATAACTTTAATTTTGGAAGTCGGTGTTTCTGGTTTTATGTCTTCGTTTTGTGACACCGACTTCCGAAATTAAAATTATTTTTTACTGTCGGAAGTTTTTTGAAGTCGGTTCTATTTTTTTATAAAAAGTTTTATATTTTTCACTATTTAGTTGTGGTTCCCCGTTAAACTGTGTTAACAATTCATAGACGTAGATCGCAGCAATCGCGGTTGATTTGCTGTCAATTTTTGAAGAGTTCCGTTGTTTGTCTCCGAAACCCATCATCAGATCTATATGAAATTTAAATGGGACCATTTCGGAACAAACCCCTTTAGAACAAAAACAGAATTTTGCAAATCCATCTGTAAGTGACGGAGTTATGCCCGAACTAACATTTAAAAAAAAATTACAAACTGTTGAATTGATAACCTCCTTCTTTTTTAATTCGATTAAAAATAAATAAAATAAGTGTGGTATAGATTCTATTGGTACATGATTTCATAACTACGCATGTTGAAGTTTGTGGTCTTCTTGATGCAAGCTGTTTCTATTTACTAGTGAAATATACTAGTAGAAAGTGGCTCGGTAACCTAACTAACATCCGTAATAGGAGTCCTAGTTTAATATAGGTCAGATAAAAGCTTCCAATAGCGAATGTAGGTCAGTCAATGCTTGAAGTTCTGTTTCAAAATTAAATATTTCAAGTATTAGTTTACTAGTGGAGATATTTGTATCAGTTTTAACAATAAAATAAGCTCTAGTATATACCTACTGTCAAAAGAGACATAAAAGGTACAGTTTTATAGAAAAGGTTAGAAACAGGTCTATGTTCGTAAAACTTACGACAGTTATCACTGGACATATATAAGAACGTACGCAAAAAATTTTGCTACTCCAGCATGTCGGTGACGCTAATTTATAAGGTTTTACGCATCCAAAAAGATTCCAACACGCACATGATACATGTATACAGGGCGCTGCGCGTAGGCAGTCTGGCGCATCACGTCACTATTAGCATGTCGGTGACACAACCCGTAAGTTTTGCCCTACGAAAAATCGCTCAACGCAGCTAAAAAAGTCACTTAAAAACATTTTTTACAAATGGGGAACCACAACTAAAAAGTAAAAAATAAAAAACTTTTTTACAAAAACATAGAACCGATTTCCAAAAAAAGAGCAAAATAACTTTAATTTCGGAAGTCGGTTTTCCTGGTTTTGTGTCTTCGTTTTTTGACACCGACTTCCGAAATTAAAGTTATTTTGCTCTTTTTTTGGTAGTCGGTTCTATGTTTTTGTAAAAAAGTTTTTTATTTTTTACTTTTTAGTTGTGGTTCCCCATGAAACTATGTTAACAGTTCATAGACATACGATAACAGGAATCGCGGTTGATTTTCTCTCAATTTTTAAAGAGTTCCGTTGTCTGTCTCCGAAAGCCATCATCAGATCTTTTTGAAATTTAAATGGGAGCATTTCGAAACAAACCTCTTTCAAACAAAAAAAAAAAAAAGCAAATCCGTCAATATATGAGGGTTATGCCTGAAAAAAAAATACTAACATCCGAATTGATAACCTCCTTCTTTTTGAAGTCGGTTAAAAAAGAAGACTCAAAAATTGAATATTTTCAAAAAACCCGACTGATAAAAAATAACTGAAAAGTTCCAAACAAGTCACTTCTTAAGCAGTCTGATGCAGTTGGTGGCAGACGTGGCAGTTATTTTAGTTCAATTATTGATTTCATGCCACTAACTGCAACAGACTGCTTGAAAAGTGTCTTGTTTTGCATTATTTTGTTGTTATTTAACAGTCGGGTTTTATGGAAATATTTTTTTTCTATATTATAGTGAGTTATCTTTTTGGAATCGCCTTCTCGAACCCTAAAATTTGATGCTCTACTTAATATAGTTCGCTGACTTTCACTTTTTCTTTTATCACAGTTATGGCGTCTGCTTGTCGCCATATTGTATTTTGATTACTGTAATGTCTTTAGTAGCACTCGCAAGATTAAGACGAATCAATTGACGTAAGAATTATCAAAATCGGCCCACGCGTTTGGTCTCTAAAGTACCACAAAGGAACAAACATACATACATACGTAGGCTGATAAACACATTACCCTCCCTTGCGTCGCGCTGTAGGGTAAAAAGTAGTCGCCCGGACTGTGTATATGTGGCTCGCTGTTGTGCCATCTCTCATGGTGGTCACCGTTCAGGCAGCTCGAAATGTTGGTTACGATAGAACAATGTCGGAGCTCACCCACACCCTGCACACCGTACAAGTGAACCTCTCACCGGCTTTTACGCATTGTTGTATAAAACAATTCACTTGCAGATCTGTGAACATTCCTGATGTACAGTTGGGTACGTTTACGATAACACAAGCTCTCTAGGTATAACATATTCGTATGTATACCGAGTGGATCTATGTCTCAAGTACAGCAAGCACATAGTTATCTAGGTATATGAGATACCGTCTTATATACATATTTCATCTCGACGCTGTATCTTGACATGGGTAAACAGAGTTAATGTAATAACTTCTTCCGTCCAGAAATATGAAGGTCTGAACCTTGGTACCTGACGTAGGTAGTTAAGCTGTGATAGTGTGATATTAAAATCATAAATTGCTTTAGTTTTGCTTAGAGGAATATTGTTCATTTAATAACGTGAACAATATTCCTCTCAGCGTACGTGTTCGGCAACCAGTCGCGTTACTCTAACCAGTAACACCAAAATCAACCAGTGACCAATAAGCAATTAATCAAATCACCTTTGTAGCGTTAACTTAGTATAAACCATTTCAACCATTGTAGCATTCGGGAGATCGTGCAGAGAGCTGTGTCCGCCTCTACCACCAACGTGGACGCCTCTACGTGACCACGACCGCTCTGCTAAGAGCGACATGACAGAGAAGAAGAAGAGAGCATTTACCACTAAATAAAATAAATTAAAACTAAATAATAACCAATCTCTTCCGGTAAGTACCAAAAATCAATAAATTATCAACCAACCCAGAAAATAGTGCCGTAGTACAGCGAGCGCTAACTTCTACATGGTACGTGTATTTTTATTATGTACGAGCACTGTATAGTTATCAGCCCTTAAGGCCCTACTACCGACTAAGTGGCGCCCTCATTGAATAAAAAATCTTAGCATAGCATAGAAAATAAATATTCAATAATCCAACATCCCGTTTGTTACAAATAGGATAAAGTATTTTTACGTTGTTAAAACAGGTCTCAGAATGTTTCGTATTCAAAGTAGTAGGCAAAAGTGTCAGAAACGACCGTTTCTGGCACTTTTGCCTACTACTTTGGATCATAAATTAAATAGGAAAATACCTTTATCCTCTTTGTAACAAACGTGACGTTGGATTCTTTAATATTTATTTTCTATGCTATGCTACGATTTTTTATTGAATGAGGGCGCCACTTGGCCGGTAGTAGACGCTTCAATTAAATAGGAATTGATAACAATCTAACTGACCATTGTAATGAAAAATAGAAGAAGTGTTATACGCACACCCAAAGTACTATTAGGGTGTGCGTATAACACTTCTTCTTCATCCTTACTTGGTCCATCGGCTTTCATCTCATTTTTCACCACCTATTGACATCTTTCACAGAATACTTCAATCGCTTCATTGTTTTCTTCAACTTTTATTGTATCTCTCAACACGTTTCTAACGAAAAGCCTCTCATTCGCGAGTACAGGAATGCAAAGAGAGAAAATAAAGCCGACAAAGGAATTCAGAAACGAGAAGGAATCTTTTATTTTTTAATAAACAAACGAAACTTGAAATTCGGAGCCAACAAACAAAACCGCAAACCCTGGAACACCGCAAAGCATTCGGAAAATTCTAATTAAAATTAGTCAACTGAGTTTAGAGCGCGGACGCGAAGCGAATCAAAAATAAAATGTACCGTCCACTCTAAATCCCGGACTCATAACCACAGAATTCGGAGCGAAATGCAATTTAATTAACTTTTGTTCACATTATTGTTTGGTCCATCGGGAGCTTCACTAAATTTATAAGTGGTAAAGTCTAAAAGGGGATTTCCGCAACATTGTTTTTAGAGTATCTTGTTGGTTTATTAACCGACTTCTAAAAAGGAGCTTCTGTATTCGACCCGTATGTATGTATGTATGCTTATTTGTCTGCGATTTTCTCGAAAACTACTGCTCCAATTTGGATAGGGTTTTCATTATTCAAATTAATATTTTTCAAGGAAGATTTTTGTATATATTAATTTTATTATCTGATGAAGATCTTCGGAGATAGACAGTGGAACTCTTCACTAACTAACAGCAAAAGACTCGAGATTACTTACTGCGAACATTTGTCTATGTATTGTTAACATAATTTAATGGGGAACCACAACTAAAAAGTAAAAATATTTTTTTTTACAGAAATAGAACCGACTTCCAAAAAATAAAACAAAAAAGTGCAAAATAACTTTAATTTCGGAAGTAGGTGTTTCTGGTTTTGTTTCTTCGTTTTTTGACACCAACTGCCGAATTTTTTTTTTTTTATTTCTTTTTTTGGAAGTCAATTCTATTTTTTGTAAAAAAGTTTTATAAGTCTAGTGGTCTCAAGCATAGGATTCAGAGATCAATCTTTGGGTCAAGAAAACAGTTTTTGGGCTTTTTCATTACAAACACAATAGTAGCCTTTTTAAATTTTTGAGTGTGGGGAGCGTCAGACTCTTCCTGACTAAAATCCACTCGTGTTCCTTCATTTGCCCTATGCGTTCCCAGGTCGCGGTGACTCTTCCGAACACTCCCGCAACCCTGTCAGGACTTAAGACGCAGTTATACGACTTTTAATGGTTTTTAATTGAACATCACGTCTAAACGACTAGTTTTATATCTTTGAAAAAAATATATGTTACTCTTGACTATTTCCGTCGTAATTTGATCTCAGAATATTTGAAATCATATTTTTATAACATTGTGTAATTATTTGTAAAGTTATGTCTAACGCGGATAAAAAATTGAGAATCACGCAAAAACTATAAAGCGTATTTTTATGAAACCTTCACCATTTTAAGGATCATTTAATTATTTATAATTTAGTCTCAGGGTTTTAGTTTAATACTTGTTGTTTTATGTGTAATAAAGTAATAATGCATTTAATTTCGGACAGCGCTCCTTGATGGGCGAGTCCTATTACTGGGTGGACATACGACGCGTTACGTGAGCTCAGCGCAGAACACGCAAGCTAACCACTCAAGGTCATTGGCAGCTAATGGCGCCTTAATAGTAGATTTTTTTTTTGGTGGGGTGGAAAATCATCCAATGACATCTCCCGTTCTTCGTGTCAGACACTTGCTGACTAAAACCCACCCCTGTTCATATCCTTACCTGAGTGCCAAGGGGAGCGGTAACTCTGTTACGAATTTATCCGCTACCCTTTGGCATGCAGGCATCGGTTATGATGAGCCCCGTCTTGGCAGTGGTGGCTGACATCTCTTGTCCGGCGCGCGTGGAACACTACGCGCCGTCGACTCTCGGGCCTGGTGCTGAGCGGACGGCGAGTAAGGGGGTGTAAAAGGGGTTGAAAGTTTATAGCGAAGTACTAATTCTACGCAGGCGAAGCCGCTGGCAGAAGTTAATTTTGAATAAAGAACACTGATTATATTTAAACTAATCACATGGTTATTTTTTTATAAAAAAGTCTGAATATGTTGCAAAGGAAATACCTAATCCTTTTATAAAATGCAATAATGTAACACAACAAGGGAAAATTGTTTCAACATGAGTGACGTTTTCATTATTCTGGCACATTCGTGTCCCACTATGATATAATATATGGGTCTTATATTTTCTATTATTTATTAGTACTTTCCCCATTATAAAGTATAGCTGTGTTATTCTGATTTATAAGCAATATTACTGTAAAGTTTCATCAAAATC
The DNA here is from genome assembly GCA_951329385.1 of Polia nebulosa. Lineage (NCBI taxonomy): Eukaryota > Metazoa > Arthropoda > Insecta > Lepidoptera > Noctuidae > Polia > Polia nebulosa. The sequence goes on from OX589605.1 coordinate 11,006,784, forward strand.
CGTTCAGTAGTTTTGGTGTGAAAGAGTAACAAACATACATCCTTACAAACTTCACATTTATAATATTATATAAGTAGTAGGATATGACAAAGGACTAACCTAATGACTGGTACCAATCCTGTTATCCAGTCATTTTCGGTACTTAGGTATAACTGTAATAATAAAACTAAAACGGCACTGGTTGAGCGATTGGCTGCTGCGCTGCGTGTCGCGGATTCGATTCCCGCACAGAACAAATATTTGTATGACCTACAGACAGTTGTTCCGGGTCTGCGTGTCTTGTGTATATGAGTTTAAATGTTTGTAAACGCACCCTAGATACTAGAGAACGTTTTAAATAATAATAAAAAATACATCATTAAGCAGATTTAGCGAACAACCAATCAAAAAACCAGGATGATACTGACGAGAATTAAGCTCAAAGAAAATTAAGCCCACATCGCCAACCTCACCAAAAATAATGAATTCTAAAAATATAATGAAGAATGAAAAAAAAACGACTCAACAAATTGTGCTTGAATCATTTCATAAGAGCCCCTGAATTTATATTCAAAATTCGTTCATTCCATTTCGGTATATTCATAATTTCATGAATTTTTAAAACCCACTCGTTTGTAGAGCTTGCCGCAAAGTGTGTAATGAATAAAATATATTATTAATTTATTATTTTTGGGACGGCTTAGCTGCGGTGTTTTTGGATTTATTATGAGTGAGTGGTATCAGAGGTCACCATAAGATTTAAAGATTGAAAATCTGTTGATTTATTAAGTTGAAGACTACTGCTTCGTATAAAATAAAAAGCTTTTTTTTTCTTCGAAAAATCTTATAAAATATTAAAAAAATAAGTTTTTAACCTAATGTTACTAAATGGCTCTAGTGTTAGTTATAACTTTGTAAAAACTATACGTTAGACATAGTTTTAATATTAAATATTTTTACAGGAATCCCGTGATATCTATGCCTGTTCTAATTTCTTCTATTTTTCCTTAAACAAGTTATGTGATTACTTGATATCACCACTTGACAAAAAACGTTTTTACAAAAAATACAATTGACTTCCAAAAAAGAAAATACACTATTTCAATTTAAAAATAACTTTTATTTCGTAAGTCAGTGTTTGTATTTTATTTCTTCGTTATTGGACACCTTTTCCGAAGTCGGTTAAAAACTCTAAAAAGCATGGCTTTGCTCATTTGCGTAATAACAGTTAGTTTCGTTAACCAAACTTATTTTAAATGAGTTAAAACAAAGCTAATAAAATAGTACTTCAAAAGGACCTCATAAACGACATTCTAAAAGAGCACAGCGATAACCCATTGCCGTCTAAATCAATATTTCAAACAGTTAAATAAGCTTCCGTAATTTCTTTTCCACCAAAGAGATCTGAAAAAAGCCGAGACTCAAAGAGCAGGGAGAAAAAAGATATCCAATTAGCCGTAGAACCTAGGACGGTCAGAAGAATAGGTATAAAAAATTCATGCTAGCTGGCGTTAAGTTGTATAAGGCTGGGGACAAATCTGAGCGGGGGAACGGAGAAATTCTAACTGACTCACGTTTTTAACTCGCATAAATTATTACATTCACCTGTAACTATGTAAAAATGCGTGCGTATATAAAGTGTGTTTTTTTAGACGTATAGAACTTAAAATTGAAATAAAACACAGAAAAATGTTTTTAATATCAATGAAATTGACTTTATTTGAGAGACAGGTATATGGCATTTGTGTATATGTAAGATTTCGGATAAATGGCCAGCGCGACTAGTGGATACAAGGCATAATCTGGAGGTCCAATTTTCACACACTCTTCGCAGTGAATCAGGCTAAATTTTGGCAGTAACGCATCGAATGTTGCCGTCCAAGTGCTCAATGGTTTCTGGTTTGTCTTAGACTTGCGACCTTACATATCCCCAAAGAAGATAATCTATGGCGTCAAATCGCACGAACGAGGAGGCCGAAAAACGAAAAAGCACGAAAAAGTTAGAACTCATGTCTCGGACATTCGCATTGATTTTCCGGATTATGCCATAATATGCGCTAGTCGCGCTGGCCATTTATACGAAATCTTACATATACACATAAGACATGAACATATACCTCAAATAAAACTAATGTCATAGAATTTATAACCTCTTAAAAAAACAACCGATATATGAAGTTTTGTTTTCAAGTTTTTTTTTTTAAATCCTGTATTCGTTCTCTTTCGGTTTTCAACACGCTTTTATTAGCTGTAAAGTTAGCTATGTAAAAAAAATATAAGTTTAATTTGACCCACTTTCTGGTTTCGAAGCTGAAATTATGCATACATGTTTAGTTTGCGTATTAATGCATGGTTATCTAAGTGACATCAAGATGGCGGACTAGTATTTTTTTGCATTTGCATGATATGGACATCAAATGAAAGGCTTTGCTGAAAAGAGTACACGTAAAATAAGAAACGAAGCGTTTTTTTTAAACTACATATTTCTACAACCAAATATGGTACATCGAAGGGTGACGAAGGGTAACCTATACCTGTAGTGCTATTTTGTAAACATCTCACCGAGAAAACTTATGTGAAGTGAGCGCCTGAGTCCTAGCTTCAAGTGAAATCATAACTCAATTCAAGCTCACTTCACCAAAGTTTTCATGGTAGGTTTTTTACTAAATACACCGGCTGGTTCAAACTCCCTCAGACTATAAGGGTGTAGGTACCGAAAATGCATGGTCGTGTTATGACACTACTTGTTGTTCTGTTCTGTTGTGTTGTGCGGTTGTGAAAACCGAATCTAACAAATCAACACTGTGATAATTCTACTAACTTGTTGCGAGTGTAATACAGCGAGAAATGGCATTGGATGATTTCCCACACCACAAAAAAAAAAAAGATACTCGTATCTACCTCTGCCTAATCTTTCAGGAATATAAGCGTTATGTTTAAGGCCCTTCTCGCGGTCCAGTGGCGCTCTCATTGAATTAAAAATCGTAGCATAGCACAGAAAATAAATATTAAAAAATCCAACTTCACGTTTGTTACAAAGAGGATAAAGAATTTTTATGTTGTTAAAACAGGTCTTAAAATGTTTCGTATCCAAAGTAGTAGGCAAAAGTGTCAGAAACGGCCGTTTTTGGGATGAGCTTTTTGAAGAAAGCAACACACAAATTCGAGTGGACCTGTCCAGACAGTGCAAGCATTTGTCAGTCATCGTGAAGCTCAACTCGTTCTGAGTTGAGCTTCACGATGACTTTGCAAAGCCATACTTTGAGGAGCTCAACGAACCGACGAACAATACCAAAGTAAGGACATTTGAGTAGGCCGCAAAAATACTCAAACTGCCAGACAATCATAAAATCTGCATGAATAAAACCACATTCATAGTTCTCGCATTCACATTATTCTATATGAGGACAATACAGCTTAGTGTGTGTAATGGTCTTTTGAAGAAAGAACCACACATATTTTTGTGGACCTGTCCAGTCAGTGCAAGCATTTTGTCAATAGTCGAATAGCTAAACTTACTAAAAAACATACCCATGTTCCTTCAGTTGCGTATATGTTCTAGAGCTGCAGTAACTCTTTCAAACACACCCGACCCAGACAAGATGACAGCACTCTTAAAACATTTAAAATAGCAAGATAGATCGGAATTACGAGCCTCAAATGCCACCGCGTTTTGCCGCTAAGTTTTTAGCTAGCCTTATTTATATTCCCCAGAACGGAAAAAAACTAAACGTTTTGTCCGAATTTCAGCACGTTTCGCAGCTATATTTTGGTGCTAATGGTTCACTTAATTATGTAAATTGTGTATTTAATTTGACTTAGAATTACGTGCACCGTAATGTTAACTTTGGAATAAAAAGGCAATTTATGTATCTAAATTTATTTATAGTTTTGTTCTGAAAGTGGAACTTGGTGAGTTTATCTCGATTATTTCGTTCTTGGTTCACCTCAAAAGGTTATTATTTAATATGACGGCACGGTTGGCGCAGTGGTTCTGCGTGTCGCAGGTTCGTTTCCTGCACGCAACAAATATTTGTATGGCATATAGATAGTTGTTCCGGGTCTGGGTTTCTTGTGTATGTGATTTATACATGTTTGTGAACGCACCCACGATACAGGAGTAATTCGTAGTGTGGGGCTAAGTTAAAAAAAAGCGTTCATTTTATATACAATACTGGTATTTAGCTGCATCCGGTTAGACTGGAAGCCGACCTCGAGATAGTTGGGAAAAGGCTAGGCAGATTGTTTTTTTTTTTTTGTTGAAAATAACCAAATTCTTAATAACCACATTTAAACATTACGCTTGTATTCCTGAACAATTACACAGAGGTGTAGATACTAGTACCTGTAATACACTCGCAACAAGTTAATTGAATTTATCACAGCGTTGATTTGTTAGATTCGGTTTTCACAACAGCATTGTTTATTTGTATGTATGTATCTAAGTAGTGGTGTACTAGTAAGTAGTGTATTAATTATTGTATTTCATTTCTATTAATGCTTCCATTAAGATGAAAGCTCCAAGGTAGCCCGCGACATTCAAATTTTCTTACGTTTTTTGCAATTTGCAGGTCAATATCAGGTGGTATATTGGTCAAAAAACGTAAGAAAATTCGAATTACGCGGGCTACCTTGAAGCTTTCACCTTAAGGTGGATGCGCCAGGGTGGCCCGCGAAATTCAAATTTTCTTACGTTTTTGCAATTTGCAGGTCAGTGTCAGGTTGTATCTTGGTCAAAATTTCAATCGCGGCCGTAGCAAGTACTATTGATGATTTTAATGATTACAGAACTGTAATCATTAAAATCATCAATACAACTCTTTCAGTTAGAATGAATGCCAAATGTCATGATTTCATGAAATTCTTACATTTGGCATCAATGCTAACTGAGAAAGTTGTATTGTTGATTTTAATGATTTTAATTCTATGAATACATACTTGCTACGCCCGTGAATAAAATTTTGACCAAGATACTACCTGACACTGACCTGCAAATTGCAGAAAAACGTAAAAAAATTTGAATTTCGCGGGCTACCCTGGAGATTTCACTTTAAGTTGCACCTGCTACGTTTTGTTTCTTTACTCGCCGTCCGCAGGTCCTGGTATAAGCCTAAGTTCGCGTGTGTAAAATGTTTTTACTAAAGCATAAAATTGTTATCAATAAATAAAATACATCACGTAATCCCACGTAATTTGGGGCGAGCAAATATTATTTTTGAATATTCACGGATTAATCACCCATCAAAACATTTTTAAACGCCATCGAAATGTCAATAGAGTATCTTTCTCACATCAAAATACGTTGCAAATTAAGCTGAAAACATTTCATTACATTCATAACGAGACGTCCAAACATCGAGCCATTACTCAGTTCCACTTCACATTTATTCCTCACTTCGCAGACTTAGGGTCAAGAATGGCATTAACCCTGCGTTTGCCACGTAATTTTAAAGGGTACATTTTCCCCACGTCCCAGTGCGGTCGCTTGAGTTTTACTTTTAATATTAAAAGGCCTGAGATAATTGAAATCCTCGCCGATTCAGCGTTGGTCGCTAGAGGGGATAATGAAGCCGTAACTTTGGCTCACTTACAAAAGGGCTTATGTTACTCTTTATGTCTTGCTAATTTTAATTTGGAATTTTTGCTTTTTAGTGGGAAATTAGACGGTTAGACGACGAGACGAGAAAGAATTATTTAGCCTCTGCTAGTAGCTTTACCACGTGGCATTAGTACCTACTTTCCTCGTTATAAATGATAGCCTATGTACCAAACTATGTGCTGTACAGCCGTTCTGGCGTGAATGAGTGACAAACATCCAACCATCTAAACTTTTGCATATACAGGGTGTACCCATCACATAGCCGGTAATTAAGCATACTGTACGTCTAACAAAGTAGCTTTGCGCAAAAATTATTGCTGGGAAACGACTTTTATTTTAAGGTATGAAAAAAAAACTATTTTTGGAGCGCGCAATGTAACGCGAACCCAAGCAAGTAGAGTTAAACCACGCCCCTTCACTCTAAGCCACGTAGGTACTTGTCGGATACGTTTGACATTGCGTTTTTGTAACTGCAAATGCGTAATTTCAAAATTTTGAAAACAAAATACGAAAACTCAGGTTATGATTGTTTGGAAAAAGTTTAGTTATAACACTTGGAATTCATTTTCGTTAAAAAGTAATAAAAAAAAATTGCGACTTTGACCTTCAATATCTCCAGAACCAGTGGATTAGGTATGGTCTAGTGAAAAAAAATTATCCAAATAATGGGTAGAATATGTGGCTTTCGGCTTCGGAAACTGTCTTTTTACACCCTATATAATTATCTAATATTGGTAAGATGGAAATATTTTATTGTTCCTACAGATAATACTGCAAACAGATAGGTACACAGGTACCACCAGAGTACGAACGACATGAGTAGCTTGAAACATTACCTGTAACTAGCTACAAAGTAATTGTTTATCAGTGAACCTCAAACTAGATATTTAGTCTTGTTTATAAAAATGAACCATGTTTTATAAGGAGAATTTGAATTAAGAATCTGCTAATTAGTATTTTAACTAAGCACATAGTTAGCGAGATTTATAAATACAGAATGTAACGGAAACGGTGTGATCATATTTTAAGAACTGCATCTGCCCATCGATATGAACGACTTTCTTCAAGAAAACCTCCATTACAAATTTTGGTCAGCTGATGATAACTTTATAAGGAAAGTCCAATTATTTTTTTTTGGGAATTTTCTACTTTTTCAAGAAAGTTGTTCATTTCCATGGGCAGAACTGGCTCTTAAAATATGACCACACCTTTCCGTTACAACCTGTATAGCTGTTAGCCGGCATGTTGGTGCTCGGTGATCTTAGGTTTAGGTACCTTTACCTACCTATCTTTAAGATGAGCCAGATAGAATACCAATCACCAATCATCAAGCTAACAATTACTTATAAGCCTAAATGCACTCGTATGAAAGTGAAAAACATAACCCCTCAGGGGCAATTTATAGGGTAAAAAGCTTTTAAATGTCGCCCTGTAAAACTATTTCTATTATAAAGAGGTATAGTTTGTTTGTAGTCCTCTGGAACTACTAAACCGATTTTGAAAATTCTTTCACTAGTAGAAAGCTACATTATCTCTGAGTGACACAGACTATATTTGATTGTGATTAAGGACGCTAGATGGCGCTACGTGCTTTTTAAATCATTTTGCTCCCATGTGAATCCAGGGGTGGGTCGCTGTTAAACAATTTTGATGGACCAAACGAAGCGTATTTTGATTAATAGGTAAAACCATTGAACCAAAACATTTCGGTAAATTCATGACTAAAATTCAATATCATTTTGTTAGTGTTAGGGTACGAATGTAGGTTCACATTGAAAACAAACCATTTGCTGTTTATTCGACTCATCAACATCAGCAAAATTCTCTGTAACTGAAACAATTTTGTTAAATTTACAGAGAATTTGCAAAATGTTTATAAGGTGATAATGGTGCTGATTCTCTTGTTCAATAACTAAACTAAAATTAGAGAATCGCTATATTTTACTAAAAGGCAGTACGAGAAAAGGACGGCTATAGCTATGAACTAAGTTAGAGATGACAAACTAGTTTACGCCTTGCGCTTCACCGTGTTTTTAATCAACATGTTTTTACGTGTACCCTTAGTTTGTATGGAAATATTAGTTCAACTGAATTTGACAGCTCTAATTTACGTCCGTCTCTTTCTTGTTCTATTAAGAAAAAGAGGGGAATAGCCTTAATTATGTTTAGTTTGTGCACAACTGAATCTGCACCAATACCTATCTTTCAAAGACAAATCATATCATAGGCACTGTTTATGTAGGTAACTTAGCAAAATAACATCATAACCATTTCATTATTTGCCTAAACTCAATAACTCTCAAAGTTTACATATACCTCCTAACTTGGTTATAAAGACATACTTCCCTATATTGGAGAGACGATACAACATCAATTTAAGACAACGCTGATATGATGTTATTTAATAAATTCGCGAGTGTATCGCGTCGTTCTGTGTCGTCACTGCTATGCAACCGCGTCCTCGTCTCGACCCCGATTGTCTTTCGTCCCATCCACAGAGTATGGAAAGCCAAAATGATAAGAGATGCTATTTTGTATAATGCCACACAATGGAGTTACTTTGGCCCAAGCTCATTAACCAACAGGAACATAGGACACTTTGTATACTGTGTTCCTATTGGTTATCGAGTTTGGTATAAGTTATACCAGTGTTAAAGCTCTTAACTGTAGTTATTCTTAGCCACAGCACAAGTTTTGGCTGTCATAGCTAAAGGGCCATCAATACAAATTGACTTGGTAAATGGTGACACTCACTGACACTTTTTGTTTGAATGGAAAGTTTTAACGATGCCGTCTCTAACAGTGACGTGTAGGTTATCTGTGGTGTAATAGAATAGAATTTATTTCCACCGTAAGTTACAATGTACACCACAAATTAGGACTAAGGATTAATCAAAATAATTACTTACAATACGTTTACAAAACAAACATTCTCAAAAATTAAGTAATCATTTCGTAGGCTAAAATGATACGTTTTAATTTTTATTTATTTAACTTCCAACTGAACAAAACAACTGATGTTAGAACCATGAATAAACTAATTGGCGTAATGCAACTGCGTGGCCTCGTTGCGACCCCGCTTGTCTGCGTCCCATCTACACAGTGAGTATGGAACGCCAACACAAGTCACAAGTTTTGGCTATAGAAATTCTCTTTTGCATAGAAAGTTTTGACGATGCGTCTCTAGCAGTGACGTTTCGGTGGTGTCACATAACTGGGTGGCCTCGTTACAGTCCCGCTTGTCTTTCGTCACATCTACAGAGTACGGAATGCCACGGCGGCAGAAACTAGAGAAACCATTGTTAACAAGATATGGACATGGACACTGCTTATTTTTTTTTTTATAGGATGGGATATCATCCAATGACATCTCCCGCTCTAGGGTGGAGCGGGAGGGAGTGTCAGACTCTTACTGTCCCTTCCCTGCCCTCAGTGCCCAGGGGCGAGGTAACTGTTGGCACTGCTGGAACACCGCTGTTGGTCCCAGCTTTCATTTGTAGATCTTTGACAGTCATTCCGGAGAGAAGCCAGAAAATCTGACACCAGTATTGCCAAGGGGTATCAAGTTATACATCTGGCAGCGTCAGCAAATACTGTTGCCGTAGCTATATACTGGGCCGAACACTATATTTTAAAACTAAATTTGCCATTGACACGATAAGAAGAAGAAGGGGTATCGTGTTAGCCAATACCTAGGCTGTGGAGGTCAGATAGGCAGTCACTCTATATAAAATACTGGAACTCAACTGCATCCAAATAGACTGGAAACCGGCCGCAACATAGTTAAGAAAAAACTAGGCAAATTAAAATGATAACACTCACTGACCCTCGGTTTGTAGGTATGGAAAGTTTTGAAATTGGCACTACAGTAAAGTGGCTGCCGAAACGTTTCCACGCTCTGTGGTCTCCGTCATTCGTATTACTCTGTAAAAATGTGTAGCGGTAAAACCCAGCAACAGAGGGTTAGAACAACTGAGATGTAATTTATTACCAAAACGTTTTCGCATACGTGGGACGTAACATGACAACAACATTGCTTTTATTGTTCTTATAAAAATCTGGCGTATTCAATTGGCTTATTCAATAACTCTTGGATGGATGTAGAATTTAAATGGCGGATAGAGTAGGTCGCGTAAGCCTGCTACGACGTTTGAAAATAATAGTTACATGTTTTAACATATTTTTATTAGATTCACCCGCAAAAAAATCTTAGAAGTTGACCTACTTCCCGGTTTCAGATTGAGCTGGACTATTGCATACGTAGGTATTTAGTTTGGATGACAATACATGTTTTGCTAAATGATGTCATTAAAAATCTAATATTGCGGACTTCCAAAGATGTTATTTTTATGCTTTATCATGATAACGGTATCAAATGAAAGGGATGGCTGAGAAAAACCCGAAAAGTGTGTTTTTTTTTAACTCATTTTTATTTTTAAGTACGAAAAGTTTTATGGAATGGAATGTTGCCTCAATATTTAACTTGAGTCTATACTTTACTTCGATTTTTTACCTTTCAAAATAACAGTACTTACTAGATATCTTGTGTCACAGCATGGGTGAATCTCCTGGCGTTTTGCAGAAAATAATGACGGAGTGTTGCCGACAATGACGAATCGTGGGAAATTCAACTTTAATATTATTATTAAAGTATTAAGTATTTTTTGATGCCCAATGAGCTTTACTTCTGCCGGATCTTTTATGCCTCTTGTACATATTTTATTTATTAAGTTATTTATTATTTGAGTATAATATGTATTGTAGTTATAGTCTGTTGAAAATAAATTCTTTTTATGGAAAAAAAAAGTATTAAAGTACAATAATACTTACTATTAGGCAATGAATACTCAGAGAACTTTAATCCTGGTGTATTAAAGTTGAATTTCCCACGGTTCGTCATTGTCGGCAACACTCCGTCATTATTTTTTGCTAAACGCCTGGAGATTCACCCATGACCATAAAAAGACAGCTGGTCACTTTTAATCCGTCAGGCCCCGCGCGTCTCCAATCGGGGACGCGACAATAGGTTTTTAATTGTGTCTGCTATTGCGGGGCTTGATGGGTTGCATTGGAAGTATTTTATGGGTTTAAAGTATCTACCTACTCAAGAATGTAATACAACTTACTATGAGAAATATGCGAAACAAAATAAGCTGTCCAGTAGGTACATTCAGTACGTATTATAATCGTGAAACTCGACAAAATATAGGGAACAGCTGACTTTTTCCAAAAGTTGTTCTTATTCTTATGATAAATCACCTTTTAATACAGTAAACAGTAATCCAGTACTTATATGTTTTTTTTTAGGAACCGGAAAGGAGTGGTCAAATTTAAAATACTGCTTCTGCCCAAGGAAATGAACCACTATCTTAAAGTCAATCATAGTAAAAAAAAAAACATTTTTCGAAATGTTACCATCAGCTGATCAAAATTAATGGGAAGTCCAATTTCTTTTTCAGATTTGTTTCTTGAAAGTTATTCATTTGTATGAGTAGAAACAATATTTAAAACATTACCTCGGTTTTCCGTAACACCCTGTATGTAAATTAAACGGAAGCAATCTAAATCACTAATAGATACAAAGGATCTAGACCATTTTCATAGCCCCTACATAGAGGGTCAGTGAAGTGAATCTCCGGACACAGCCGGTCAGTAAACTAATCACAGCTCTGCATAGAGCGGCAAGATACACGATGTGAACTGTCGTGTTTCGTAAATGGCACACAATATTCGAGTCTGATATTCTGATGTGGGCTTTAGGGACAAAGGATCAAGTGTAAGATTTAGGGTTGCAATTGATTTTGGTTGTCTTAGAGTGGTTGGGGTGCACGAATGGGGAGCGTCTATTTAACGCCAGAAGATCAGAAAACCTTACAAAACAAAAAATAATTAACTTGAGTATTTTTTCACTTGAAAAATTCACCTGGTATAACAACTGAATAGCTTTTCTGTGCTGGAAATATTTATGGTGTTGCCAAATACTTACATCGGTATTTGAAGGAAAATTAGAAATTTTCACAGTTTAAGCATCTTGTTGACCCAAAGCCATAAAAATAGTCAAAAATACATTTGGTACGGAACCCTAATTGTGCGAAGTCCACACGCACCTGGCCGGTTTTTTTATATTACTTGTCAGTTTCCCCTTCCACCAGATTTGAATGATTTCCAACTTTTTTCATTTTGAAAGAATTTGGAAAATTCTGTCTATTTTCGATTTTCGAAAAAGTTACTTTTTGATACAAATAATAAAAAAACCGGTCAAGTGCGTGTCGGATTTCGCACATTTAGGGTTCCGTATCAAGTTTTGGTATTTGTTAATAAAATATACGTAGGTAATAATAAACATTCTCACCAAATTTCAAGTTCGTAGGAGAATAGGAATTAAAAAAAAATCGGAAAAAAAAACTTGAGAGGTGTCAAGGGACACCCGGATGGAAAGAAGTTCCTTTCGATTAATTAGTGAAGGAATTGTAATATAATTTTATTTTTTTTAATTTATAATATTTTTTTTATTATTAACTACGCACACACGCACGCACGTAAGAAGTTATACTTCATCATCTCATCTCATCTCATCGCAGCTCAGCTCAGCTCGGCTCAGCTCAGCTCAGCTCAGCTCAGCTCAGCTCAGCTCAGCTCAGCTCAGCTCAACTCTTTAGCAACAACAACAACTATAACACAAGTAATTGTAATAAAAATTTATTTTTTTTACTATAGCAAAAAGTGTCGTGACAACTTTTCGTATATAATAATTGTGACAGACGACAGACAGACAGGCGGACAGATGGGCAGACGGACACGTGAGTGACAGTATTTTGGCTCCGATTAGACCCTATGGGTATAGAACCCTAAAAATCAGTCAACTACCCTATTCAATGATCTTTGTAAGCTCAGACTGTTATGAATTCTATAGATTTGGAATATAGAGAAGATATTTCAACATTTATATAAGCATGAGCAGGTGCTTATTTCTTAAAGAGTTTAGTGACAGCCGAAACAATTTTACTATTATGCGAATAAGAGAGAAAGTACACAAGATTAAGCAGTCACAGACTCCTAGTTCATAAAACTTCACAGAATAACCAGCAATAAATATTGTTCTCCAATAAAATAAGGCATATAAAAATATTTTATGAGCTTGCTACCCTATGAACTAAACGTGATTTTTCATGACGTTTTCAATAGAATAAAACTTGAGATCGGTATCTGGTAAGTAGATACTTAATTTATTCAGCTCACTGCACAGTAAGGTATCGCAAATAAAAATGGGAATTTTATGACTAGTAAATGTTGCTATAAATGAGGTTATCTTAATAAAATAACACTGTGTTACATTCTACACGTCAAAAGCATTGTTTTTCAAAATGTAGGTTATGACTTACTTACAAGCGTTGTAATCTATGCAAGAGCCAGAGCATTACCCCCTCTGGTTCACTTTATACTTAAGACCTTAGGTATTAATTATTTTTTTTAACTAATCAAAAGGTAAAATTAATATAAATAAGACATCTCAAAACGCCTCTACAATTATGAAAACCGTATCAAACTAAAAATTAAGCATTTGATCTAATAATACAAAATAAAAGAAAACGTTTTCCCCAAGAGTTTTAAGGTACCTCCGTACGGTACGGTTGCTAAAAAAGGTAAAATTACATACCTGTCAAAATAATTCTGTTTTAGGATCATTTGTATCAATTTCAATGAAGTTAATAATGAAGATAAATTACTCGGTTTTGAATCACATTTACATAAAAAGTTGGAAATAACTGCAATTTTTTTTCAGTTTGTATTAAGAGTTTAAATAATTTATGATAATCATCATCAACCTTTTGTTGTCCCCACTGCTGGGGCATAGGCCTCCTCTCTGTGAGAGGGTGTGGGCCGTAATCTACCACGCCGGCCCAATGTCTCATGTCTTCGAATATTTGGTTCTAGGATATGCCGGTTGCCTCACGAAGTATTCCTTCACCGTTTTGAGAGCAGTGGTGATGAAATAATTTACACAAAGTAAAGCGACTGCCTGGGTTTGAACTCACGACCTACAACTTGTAGGCGCGGCCGTTACCTGGGCCCCCACTGCTCATATGATAATATAGGGCAACAATTTATGAAAATAATTAATATAAACGAACATAAAACATTAATAACTAAGTTACTAATGTCCTTAAATCCTCATTCAGAAATTATTACGTGAAAGCTAAGAATGCGTAAGTCCGAGGATTTTCCGCGAAGGATAATATATAGCGGAGTGGGAGGGCTGATCTCCAACTATTGATCAACCGTACTTGGCACATTGATTAACTCGGGCTCGTTCGTAAAGTATCTAATGGATATGTGCTTAAACTCTATTATTTAGTGAGTTTGTTAAGCTTACAGTAATCCCGGGTAATATGACCCTTTAAATAAATAAAAAAGTTTAATTTTTTATTGAATCCCTTTTTAATTAACTTCGGTAATAGAAACTTTTGTTATAGGTACGATTCATTGATTAGAAATAAATAATTAACATAATATAACTGACAAGTTCAGCAGTCATGTTCATCAGATATAACCGTAGCAAAACTACTACGGCCTTATCAATCTCTAAAAAAGTAGTGAGATTTAGCCATAAATATAATATGAAAATACATTCGCAACAAAAAGAAAACAGTTCATTGAAAATGTTTCCAAATAAAATACTCAATTTATAACCAACTTAAAAAACCGTCCAAGTGCGAGTCAGACTCGCACACTAAGGGTTCCGTACCATAAACTTAAAAAAAATAACAAAAACACGTTTCTAGAAACGTGTTTTTTTTGTTTTTTTTTTTGGGCTGTATCTCATTATACGTAATAGCTACACAGTTGAAATTTTCACAGAACGTGGAATGCGGATTGTGAGATACAGCCCGCTGACAGACAGACGGACAGCGGAGTTTTTTTGGACTGTATCTCATGATCTTTAATAAGTAGACAGTTGAAATTGTGGAATTTCAACTTAAAATAAGGGAGGCTCCGTAGGGAGCCCCTTTTAATTTTTAAATTATTTTTGTTATTTTTTGTTGCTAAAGCGGCAATAGAAATACACATTCTGTGAAAATTTCAAATGTGTAGCTATTACGTATCGTGAGATACAGCCAGCTAACAGACAGACGGAAAACGGAGTCTTTACCCTTTGGGTACGGAACCCTAAAAAAGGAGGTTCTGTACTTCAATTTATTTTTCACATTTAATACATGAGTTCTTTCATTCGAATAAATCGACGCATACCTACTAGCGATAACTAGCGCCATGAGTCTACCATGGCATTATTTCGACTGGCTATTTCATACGTCTGGTCATAATATCACCTCGAATGACCATATACTAAAACTTTTGGCCCAAGTACTAGCTAGATAATGAGACTAGATAATTTTAAGCCAGTATGTTAATCCATGGTCAACGTGAATGCCAAGTTTCGTCAAAATCCGTCGAGTCGTTTAAAAAACATCCAGAAAAATTCGAGTGATCCATAGTAAGTAGGAGTAGGATTTTAACAATGAGCCCGCTCAGCCTCTCTAGCCATATTACTTTTCTATTATCGTTCTTTATCTTATCTACGCAGGTAATGTCATTGCCATACATTTTGTACTAAGCGTTAGCGTAAACGATAATAGAAAAGTAATACGGGGGCGGGGGGGTCAGGAGTCAGGACGTCGATCTCGCCTGATGGAAAGCCGTATAAGGTCTACGACGTCAGTAAGAATCTGACGCGCCGATGTCATTTGATGATTTCCCACCTCAAAAAAAACAAAAAAGGGCTACGATAGAACGAGCATGCCCAGAAGATGGATCACCCTTGCTTTGAAGTTATGTCCGCAAAACTAGAACCGAAAATACAAAATCAGAGAACTAACTTACAATTGCCTTTTCGTGACGTCTTTACTAGAAAGAGGCGGATCTGTCGCCGTTTGGTGAGCTCACTAAGTACCTAGTGGAAAGCACTTTACGATTCAAAGTGGAAAAAGATTTCATTAAGACCTAGGAATTGTGAATAGAAAGATCGTGGCTATAAGAATAACGGCCGTAAGCGTCAATATCCAAGGTTAAGGGTGTAAGCGAACACACCAGTTATGTATGAAGGCTTATTAATTTGGTTTTTGTTCATTGTTTATGCTCGAGTTTTTCAGTTTTTGATGGTATAATGGAGTGTGCGAGCTAACAAAGTGGTGGATAATTTAATTTTGTGATTGTATTTTGGACGATATATCCACAGAGCGGTCAAAAAACATCTTTCTCCAACGTTTTCACCTTTCGAGCGGTTGCCGCGCTTTTTTCACTTTAAATTTGTATTATGTTAAGATTGTTGTATACAATTATAAATATTCAAGTTAGTCAAACTTGAATATTCATTCAAACAGACAGATGTGTTGCTGGGGATATTGTGGCGCCAGTTCTTCTTCACAGCTAAATCACTAGGAAGTGGTGACGGGCGGGTATTTGGGGGACTATCTTTATGTAGAACTTTGACGTTCAAAAAGTGCTGACTCTCAGCCTTATTTGAATAAATGACTTTTGATTTTGTTAAGCATCGCTGGCTGATTTCTGTCTGTGACCATCTTAAATTATCGAGAGGTGAGAATCCTCCTCACCTCGGAAAGCGCGCTAAGCCGTTGGTCACGACTGTCATTTGTAAATTTTTGTCAGTCGTTAAGGACAGTTAGAAGCCAGAAAATATAACACCAGTTTTGCACAGGGGTACCGTCTTACCCAGTTATTGTGTTGTGCAGGTCAGATACCTATCTGACCTATGACCTGTGTGATACCACTATTTTACACAGAATGACTACCTAGTAATTCTGTGTGAAATAGTGGTATTTGACTGCATACACTTTGACTGGAAGGCGAACCCAACATAAAGAGTTAGGCAGATTGATTGACAAGTCCTAATACACACATACAAGTGAACAAGGAGACCCACATAGATGTTGTAGCACAAAGATACGAGATAAAAGTAGGACAAAACTAATGTTTAAGGCGCTATTAGCTGCCAATGACCTTGAGTGGTTAGCTTGCGTGTTTTGTGCTGAGCTCACGTAACGCGTCGTACGTCCACCTAGTAATAGGACTCGCCCATCAAGGAGCGGTTTCCGAAATTAGACGCATTATTAATTTATTACACTTAAAAGAACAGGTATTAAAATAAAACACTGAAACTAAATTATAAATAATTAAATGATCTTTAAAATGGTGAAAGTTTCATAAAAATATGCTTTATAGTTTTTGCGTGATTCTCAATTTTTTATCCGCGTTAGACGTATCTTTACAAATTAATTACACTATGTTATAAAAATATAATTTCAAATATTCTTAGATCAAATTACGAAAAAATTGTCTATGGTAACATATATTTTTTTCAAAGAAATAAAACTACGCGTTTAGACGTGATATTCAATTAAAAATCATTAAAAGCCGTATAACTGCGCCTTAAGTGGGAGGCGGTTCGGGAAGTTTTCTGCTATAATCCATCAAAAAACTTTATCTAGTGATGTTAAGATAGTTCTGCACTGGACTTTGATAGTGCGCAGTTCTTTGAGTTTTAGTTCCTTAGTGCGATAGATGAGAATTTTTAGCTTTATTAATGTTATTACCATTTTACTGAATCCCATTTTGGAAAAAGAGATAACATCATCTGCCTAGCCTTTTCCCAACTATATTGAGGATGACTTACAGTCTAACCGGATGCAGCTGAATACCAGTATTTTACACGGAGCGACTGCCTACCTGACCGCCACAACCAAGTAACTGGGTAATACGATACCCCGGTAAGACTAGTTGTCAGAATTTCGGGCTTCTGACGACCCGTAACGACTGTCAAAGATCCACGATTGACAGCCGTAGCCGGGACCAACGGCTTGACGTGCTTTCCGAGGCAGGAATTCTCGGTATGTAAAGATGGTCACCCATCCATGGACCAACCCCGGAAAGCGTAGCTTACCCTGATGGATCAACAAGTGCGGCTGTTATTACTTTTACCACGAGCTCTAAGATATAAACCACGAGCTCTAATATCTAAGAGATATATGATAGGTACTATGATGTGTGTAGGTACTACAACAAACCTAACCACGTCACATTTCGGTACTGCGTGCTAATCCAATCGTTTTGTACTTATTGATAATACTCGTACTTTTCAATAAGTACAAAACTTTTTGAAACGTATTGACTGTTTTTGTCTTTGGCGGTGCAAGACCTCCAACAAGGTAAAACGATGACCTGCTAGGCAGGCTAGGTCGCAGGTAGCCAATGGATGCGAGACGGATAGGACCCATCGTGGCGACACTTTGAGGAGGCCTATGTCCAGCACGTCTTTCTGCTGAAATTATGGCATGTGCCCTAATAGCATTTAGTATTGGCGTTTGCTTGGGCGAACAATAAATGCTATCATTTTATTGTTGGCCCAACAATAAATGCTATTAGGGTGGTATGTACGCACCTATTGTATTGTCTATTCTAAAATGTCTGTCTGTTTCACAACTCATTCAATTGTGTACTAGACCAAAGTGAATTTTGTTGATTGCCTATAAGCTTTATTGGTTGTTTTTATCGTATTGAAATGTATTTTATCAAATACGCTTTTAATAATGAATTGTGATCGAAATGCGCCACCGGTACATGGTGGACATCCCACCACACAAAAAAAGATTTGAACACATTCATTGTGCGTACAGCTACTGAGTGGAATTCCCTGCCGGAGTCTGTGTTTCCTGATAGCTACAACCTGGGAGTCTTTAAGACAAGAGTAGATACTGAATAGGTCACTTCTAGGCAAGAGTGTTCCATCGTCGACCACGTCATCGTTTACCATCAGGTGAGATAGTGGTCAAGAGCGAGCCAGTCAATGTTGGTAAATTTAAAAATATAATGGAAAGTTTTTGTTAAGGCTATTCTTAATTCAAAATATAAGTAGTGAAAAGTTTCTGTTAAGGCTATTCTTAATTCAAAATATAGTGTAAAGTTTCTGTTAAGGCTATTCTTAATTTAATATCAAATTACAACAGCAGTCTTATAGCACAACATTTCTAATGCGTCATCAACTTGATACGTTAACAAAAAACATGTAGTGCGCAATCATTTCTCTTGCGTAAAAGAAGCCCTAAAAATGAAGGGGAAAATATAATTTCCATAAAAATTACGAAATCACAAACTGTTAAACTTTGTAAGGAAAAATATAAACGAGCTGCAAATCAGGCTTCAGTACGTAACTGTAGTTCAACGTAAATATTTACATAAAGGCAGGAGTTTAACGTTGGACTCGGAAAAAGTCCGACAGACTTCTTTGTGAACTTTTCGAGTCCAAATGACTATTTCCTATTGAGCACCTACCCAGTTGGCGAGACTCAAAAATGGTGACTTGAGTAGGTACCTACAAATAAAGCTCGATAGTGGACAGCAGAAGTTGTGTGTCCGTAACTCTGATGTTATTTTTGGGGTAAAACATACCCTTATAAGCCCGATGACAACCCGGGTTGTCTTCTGTTGGGCTTCTTCGACAACCCGGGTTTGTCCGCGGATCCTAGGAGGTTGACGTTTGCTTGGAAAAAAAAATTTAACCTCTTAGGAGCCGAAAGTCAACTGTGAGTTTCAAAACAAAAAAATTAAATAAGTGAAAAAAAAAGCGTGAATCGGCTGACAACCCGGGTTTTTCCGCGGATCCTAAGCGGTTAAAAGATCACGATGTATGTTAGAACTCGTAAAGAGGTGTTACTAATTCAGCTGATCTTTCAGCTCACCATTTTCAGCTGCTTTTTCAGTAAGTAGGGAAAAAAGGGGTTCCCAGTGTAGGAGAAGTTTGTATAAAAATACAAAGTAATTAAAATAACGCATTTTAGAATGTCTTAATTTAATAAGGGGCATGTTGAGACGCGGTGGGGTCGGGCGGAGAGTACCCGACTCATTAGTTGAAATTGACGATCGACCCATTGCTTGAAATCCATTGATTTGCTGAAGTACTGCAGTACCGCATTACTGAGACTACTGTATTCATGTAACAAACGAGCATAAGACGTCATTATTTTAACTATAGAAAAACCTGCAAATTCTACCGAAGCCCAAATTTCTACCAGAAGCTATACGTGGCAATCAGGCGTTAGATTTTAACAATCAATACCGAAACAATCATACGATTCAAACGATTAATCAAGCATCAATGTCTCCGTATAGCACATAGAAACAAAGCCACCTAGAAAAGCCTTTATTACCCGCTAAGCGTACCTAACACGTATACGAACGTGCTCCGTGTTCCGTGTACGAACACCTCCCATTGTCACATCAATCCAGTCCGCTTTGTGGAACGAACTCAACGATAAACAGAAAATACTAAAACCGCCGTAAAACGGGAATGAAGTTAGTGGAAAAAACACGTTTTTAGTTGAAAAGGATTCACATTCTTTGTGCTCGAAAATTGTGTTTGGAGAGCCGCTTCTAGTGGAGGTTTTGAGGCCTTGGACATAGAGGGTGTTGTTATTCAATCATTTTTGTGGAGCCTTGAGTGTTATGGGGTGAGGGTTTGATTGGGTTAAGTGCACTTCGTTTTTTGCAAGATTTTGTGAAGTGTTTTGTCAATGGTAGTAACCGGTGATAATAAAATCGCCCTATCAACCTTAACCTTATCTATCAACAACAAAAACGTTACTATAATTTTTATTTTATTCATATGTTGGTATTTATTATATTAAACTAGCTGGGCCCCGTGGTTACCTCTCGTAGACCGGAAAAATAAGTAGCCTATGTGTTAATCCAGGGTATAAGCTATCTACATATCAAATTTTATCCAAATCGGTCTAGCCGTTTGAGCGTGAAGAAGTAACAGACATACAAACACACATACTCACAAAATTTCGTCTCTATAATATTAGTGTGATGGAATATGCATGTTTTATTTTAACTATACAATATAATACATATATATTCGTACCCATTTTCCTCTTAATAATACTTTCTAAATACAGGGTGTAAAAAGACACATCTCATAGCCATCAACTACGCATACTGTACGTCTAACAAAGTAGCTTTGCGCAAAAATTATTGCTGGAAAACGACTTTTACTTTTGTATGAAAAAACAAACTATTTTTTATTGCGAGCAATATAGCGCGAACCGGACAGAATGAAAGAAAAAAACGTGTTGCGCCGACCCCAAGTAACATGGGATAAGAGCAGAAAGAAGAAGATAGCGCGAACGCAGGCAAGTGGAGTTAAACCCCGCCCCTTTCCTCTAAGCCACGTAGGTACGAGTACTTGTCGTATACGTTTGATATTCATTGCGTTTTCATAACAGCAAATGCGTAATTTCGAAAATTCAGGTTATGTTTGTTTGGAAAAAAAGTTTAGTAATAACACTTGGAATTCATTTTCCTAAAAAAGTTAAAAAATAAAGTTGCTACTTTGACCTTCAATATCTCCAAAACAAGTGGATTCCCCGGTATGGTCGAGTGGAAAAAAAATATCCAAATAATGGGTAGAATATGTAGCTTTCGTCTTCGGAAACTGTCTTTTTACACCTGATATTTATGCACCTGCCATGTTATCACTCCACCACTACGTAGTACTACTATTTATTCTGTGCCACCTATCCCATCCACCCTTGGTGATTGATAGAGAATACCTAACGTATTCAGTCCACCTTTGTAAACTTGAATTGCATATAGTTTTAATTATAAATAAATCATTTACGTGGTATATTTGTATGGCCTACAGATAGTTTTTCCGGGTCTGGGTAGTGTCTTGCGTATGTGAGTTTACATGTTTGTGAACGCACCCATAATACAGGAGTAATTCCTAGAGTGAAGCAACGTTTTTTTTTTAAAAAAAGGGAGTTTCTGACTAGGAACTTATAGGATTTTCGTAGCGTTTTACCAAGCATAATACGGTCTGTTATTCTCGTATTCCTAAGAATGCGTCTTAAAGTCGTGGAAAGTAATCTTGTTCAATATAATATTGTTCTAGTCGGGACGTCTGAATTCATATGCGAAATTGCATTTTGTCTACTTGTGAATTTTGTTAAACAATTTTCTAATGTACAATATTTTTGTAAGATATTAAAAAATATTATTTCCGCTTGAACTTTTAAAAACATTGTATCCTTTTATGTTCCACTAGTTTCAGCCAGCGGCTTCGACGGCATGGAATTAATACTTCCCTCGTTACAAAATTTCAACCCCTTTTTCACCCCCTTTTTTCTGTTTTTTTTTTGGGGGGGGTGGGAAATCAAAGGTTTGAATTTAGAAAAGCCCTTTCTTAGCGGATACCTATATATTCTTTACAGATAACAAACCCTTCAAATTTCCTGTCTGTGGTGGTGTGGTTGGTGCCCGTTGGTGTGGTGGTATGTGGGGTTGTGTTGTTGTTGTGGCTGATTAGCAGGTTTTTTTTTTACTAAGCATATGTTTAATAAGTTATTGATTATTATTTATTTATTCATTTAGTACACATACAATTATTTTTACAGGAAAACCCAATGTAATAAAAGTAGCCCTACAACGATGATTGACCAGTCCCAAGCAGTAGCTCAGGTTACTGGCACAAGTTACATAGAAGACAACACACTAACTGTCACCCTCTGGAATTCCGCCAAAGTGCAGGAAAAAATGTCGAAACGCTGAGAGATGCTATTCATAATAGTGACCACCCGACACACGGGTGCAAACTTTAATAGGTTTGTACGGGCTACCGGAGTTTTAAACAGACTCTCCCTCGGCCCCAACTGTAGCTGACTGTTTGGTACGAGCAATCCCAACGATTCTATGCGGATTGTTTAGCATCCCACGAAAAATCATAAATATATATTTCGCCAGAGCAAGATTACGCCTTACTTCCAACTTATAGTACCCAACCATCCCTATTACAAAGAGTTGGGTACATAAGTGGGTAAAACGGATAGACACCAAATTGCAACATATATAGGTACCGTGAAAACTTGTTCTGCATCTTCTCCACCATCTGAGAATATTAAGAACCTTTATGTTTAAACACGTGCTCTAATGAATGTGCATTTTCTGACTTGTGCAAGTAAAACCTCTTAGGCATATATAGGTCTCTAAGGCTGATATTGCTTAATATCATCATCTTGTTGAACATGTTTCATTTTACGTTCATAGACTATCGTTCCCTTATACTAGAACTGCAAACTTTAGTACCAAGATATTCCTTCATATTAAAAATTCAAATTACCTTTACGTGTCAGTATTAGTGATGCTTTTGGTAAACGATACCTCATGTCTGCAGGATCCAGTCTTCACGTGAAACTGCTGACTAAGCGCTGACACTGCATATTTTATGTAACATTAGCTGAATTACAGGAAAAATGTGGCTGGTTTTTGGTGGTTACTTTTGGTTTTATTCCATGTTTATGCTAGTCATCTAAGCTAAAGTATTAAGGTAAAGAACCATATTTAAAAAATAGGATATTATTTTTTTGATAAACAAAAACTTTTTTACAAAAAAAAACAAACGACTTCCAAAAAAGAAAATAGGTACACTAAAAATTTTAAAAATAACTTTAATTTCGGAAGTCGGTGTTTGTATTTTATTTCGTTGTTATTTAACACCGACTTTCGAAATTAAAGTTATTTTTAAATTTTTAATGTATTTTCTTTTTTGGAAGTCGGTTGTTTTTTTTTTGTAAAAAAGTATTTTAATTTTTTACCTTTTAGTTGTCATCCCCAGAACTAAAACCCCAATAACGTGGAACGTGGCATTTAATCATACTCGTAATTGGAGGAAACCAACACGTCTTCTAGGTATACATATATTTTTCATCTTTGTTCAGTTTTTCAAAAAGCGTTGAAGCAATTTTGACAAAATTTATATGGGACCAACTCGGGAGTATATTGTTGTGGATTAAAAAAAGAATTTTGAAAATCGGTCTACATCTGACAGACAAATCGGTGGACATACATAAAAAAATCAAACATACAGTCGAACACAGAACCACCTCCTTTTTCGAAGTTGGTTAAAAACTACATTTAAATAATGTGCATTATCATTTAAAATAAACATATATAAACTAATTTAAGGTCTCATTCATAAAACTTTCTAACCATATTCTTAGTATAAATACTAATTAGTGGATTATAAATTCAAGATAACATCCGAGTCCAGCAATACAATGACGGGGACCGTCATGGCCGATGCCTGCCTAGGGTCGTGGATAAATTCGAATCAGAGTTACCGCGCCCCTGGGCACTCACGCAGGGATGGTACAGGGCTGGGTTTTAGTCAGTAAAAGTCTATACACCCTCCCGCTCCAACGAGAGCGAGAAGTCATAGGATAATTTCCAAAATCCAGAAAAAAAATACCATCCAAATACGTCTTATCCAGCCTGCTTCAGATGTCTAGAGGACTAAACCTTTTTCAAATGATCGGTCAATAGTTTACTACCCACATCTATCATAGAAAATGTTGAATTAATAGCCTTCTAATCAGTGTTTAAACTAATCATATTATTATTTTTAGGGTTCCGTACCTGAAGGGTAACTAACGGGACCCTATTACTAAGCCTCTGCTGTCCGTCTGTCTGTCAGCAGGCTGTATCTCATGATCCGTAATAGGTAAACAGTTTAAATTTTTACCGAATGTGTATGCGAGTCAAACACGCATTTCATTGATTTTTTTTTTTTTTATAAATAAGGCCGATAATTTCATAGCAGTTGTTTAAAACATGAAGCATCAACAACATTTTTCCATATAACAGCTAAAAACTAATCTGATCAACACACAGTATCTGATGCAGTAATCGCATACGATCTGATAGCACAGAGCCGCCGCGATATTCCTGGCAATCTCATCTCGATCGCTGGCTGTTTGCACTGACGCGAAAACAAAGAACCAGCAATCAAACCACGTAACACAGTCACCACTATAAAAAACCGGCAAAGTTCGTGTCGGACTTCGCATTTAGGGTTCCGTACCAAATGAGGGAATTATTAAAGAAAATATCTGATTTATCAATATGTTGGTATAAGTTCATAGGTCAATAGGAAGTTAAAAAAATCTTCAGAACAAAACTTTCTGACAGACTGACGGACAGACAGAGAGACGGACACGTGAGTGACAGCAATATTGCTCGGTTTGATCCCTTCGGGTACGGAACCCTTAATAGGATTGGCGTTATGTGGAGGAATGGAAATGAAACCTGTATTGACAATGGAGACTAGTAGAAATTAACAAAACGTAGCATCACATCTGTATTAACCGTTGGATTAGGCACTGATAGTACATATGGAGAAGGTAAGGCCGAGCCTATAGCATTCAACAGGCCACAATTAGGCACTGATAGTACATATGGAGAAGGTAAGGCCGAGCCTATAGCATTCAACAGGCCACAATTAGGCACTGATAGTACATATGGAGATGGTAATAAGGCCGAGCCTATAGCATTCAACAGGCCACAATTAGGCACTGATAGTACATATGGAGATGGTAATAAGGCCGAGCCTATAGCATTCAACAGGCCACAATTAGGCACTGATAGTACATATGGAGAAGGTAATAAGGCCGAGCCTGTAGCATTCAACAGGCCACAATTAAGCACTCATAGCATATATGGAGAAGGTAATAAGGCCGAGCCTGTAGCATTCAACAGGCCACAATTAAGCACTCATAGCATATATGGAGAAGGTAATAAGGCCGAGCCTATAGCATTCAACAGGCCACAATGTAAGACGCCAGGCCAAAGAGTCACCACGGCCCTGGAACGTAAAGAGGGCGGGCAACTGAAGGAACGCGGGTGGCTTTTAGTCAGTAGGAGTCTGAAACGCCTTCCCGCTCCACCCAGACCCGGAGAAGCCATCTGATTGATTTGTCACTCTAAAATAAAAGGCTGCTTCTGAGCAAAACCCAGTAACACTAAACGTTATTGAAATGATGAAGTAGACATAAGAAAACACAAAAAAAACTGAAATAAAAAAGTCCACGGTCATAGTGAGGCGTGTATATCGAAAATGAAAAATATTTTCAGAAAACCCGAC
This sequence comes from Polia nebulosa, assembly GCA_951329385.1. Classification (NCBI taxonomy): domain Eukaryota; kingdom Metazoa; phylum Arthropoda; class Insecta; order Lepidoptera; family Noctuidae; genus Polia; species Polia nebulosa. The sequence goes on from OX589605.1 coordinate 11,032,349, forward strand.
AGTGAAAAACAACTAAAAAGTTCCAAACAAATCACTTTTCAAGCAAACTGATGCGTTGGTGGCAGCTATTTTAGTTTAATTATTGATTTCATGCCACCAACTGCATCAAACTGCTTGAAGAGTGACTTGTTTGGAACTTTTTAGTTGTTTTTTATAGTCGAGTTTCTTGTTTTTTTTTTCTATATTTTATTGAGTTATTATATTTGGAATCACCTCCTCAAACAATTTATTTTGATACCCCACTTAATATAGTTCGTTAACTTTCATTTTTTTCTTTTTCGTAATATGGGTCTGGTTGTCGCCATATTGTATTTTGATTACTGTCGTATAGTAGCAATCGCATGACTAAGACGAATCAATTGACGTAAGAATGATCAAAATCGGCTCACGCTCTCTAAAGCGCCACAAAGAAACAAACATACATACGTACATCCATATGGCTGATAAACACATTACCCTTCCTTGCGTCGCTCGCGCAGTCGGGTAAATATACACAAAATACGGAGTGTGAAAGGTACGGAATAACAACATTCAAAACTGGACACGTTGGTTTCAAATAAGCTGGTAGTGTGAACACAGGAAACGCTTTCGGTGATGTGTTTTGTAGCGAACACGCAAAAGCTGCAAAAATATAAACTGACGGTTTTGACAAACGAACAAAACACACAGAGCACCGGAGTTAACTGGAAATTGAAAAAGATAAAGAAACGGGAATGTTGTGGGATGTGCAATAAAGCTAGAATACTAGGAGAGCAGACGTTTGTGAAGGAAGACATAACGACAGATGCGGTAGAGTGAGACACCTCGATACAGGAATGAGGTTCTGTATTTGCTCTTGAGATAGGTCCGTGATGTATCGGGAGGAAATATGAAGAACTTTACGTTTTCTTAAATTACATATCTATGGGTTCAGTAAGTGAATACCTGCCTGCTTAGCAAAACTAGAAGTGCTTTGTGATGATATTTTGGTCAAGTTACTATATGCTAGTTGCAATCTTGAACTCCCAGTTTGTGAATTGAGAATTAATCGAAGTTAAAAAAAGTTCAAACTTTAATGCTATTGTTTGAGAAGTTCTCCTGCTAAAGCATTGTATGACCACTTCCAACTTTAAATTCCTAATTCAGGAGTCAGGGCATAGCCTACCCTACTTCCTATATAATATTATAAATGCGAAAGTTTGGATGGATGTTTGTTACTAAATCACGCCTGAACGACTGAACGGATCAAGATAAAATTTGCCGCAGAGATAGAGTAAAGTCTGGAATAGCACATATACTATATTTTACAGTGAGGGACAACACGGGCAAAGCCGCTAGCAGGAGCTATTTTATATATAAAAGCTTTAACACTGTAAGCACATGTCTACATTTTATTAAGCCGAAACTTCAAAATCCAATGAAATAGAAAGTGAACTCGTACATATCCAGTTTCTAGAATAAAACAATAACCTAGTGCTGTGTACCGTACCGTAACGTGCCAAAGCGATTGGCAACCGAATATAACCGCTGAGTTGGCGTTATATTTTCCAACCGACTGGCACTACCCACTACCTGCCACACAAGGCATATTGCTAAAACACGAAAACATGAATATTGGAACAATGCTCTCAATTTTATTACGTATAAAATATTTACAGAACCTTTTTACGAATTGAATTCTTATTGTAAGTAACAGGTGGAATTTATTATTTTTATTCGTGTTTTCAGCGATATTTCTATTTTATAGTCTAATCCCCGCGTCTTTAAGACAAGTTTAATTATGTTTGTCAAAGACTCCATCAATCTTAGATCGCTTTGAAGAAATTGAAGTTATCAAGAAACTAATTTATTAACGGACCAAACTTTCAAAGAAGATATATTTATTGCATATTCTAACATTCTTGATAAAATCTGATTTATTGTTTATTCTCAGAAAACAAGTGATATTACTCATGCTGAATTGCTGAAAGTGAACTCAGTTGAAAATTCTCATTCGACTTTTCTTATTGTTACGAGTAGTTTCATGTTAACAAGAACAGTATCGTATATTTTAAACACTAGAAATATTTTCATGTTATTTTTAAAGTTAAACATAGTATATGAGTTCATTGTTTTCTTTCTTTGTTCTCAGAAGTCGACAAAAAGATAAAAGCGATCTCAAACTTCTAAATATAATTCAGACACAGCATTAAAATTTTATCCTTCAAAAGTAAATATATACTGAATAAATAAATTAAATAGTTACTTTCAACTCAATATTAACATTCTAAAACTCTCTTTTAACCTTGAAACCCTCTATATAATTATATTCAAAATGGTAATATCAACACCGGATTTATTATAAAGGCCGTTATAGACTGTTGGGTTGCCGCTCCAGCACAATCTGTCTGGGATCAACCTGCTTTTACTCGTCTCAGGTTAGATTTAGAGCTTCTTGAGAGACATTTTCTGTGATCACTTTGTCTGGTTTATTTATTTATGAAATCCATTTCACTAGCACTATCACTACACATTATAAAACAGAGTCCCCCAACGTGTCTGTCTGTCTGTCTGTTCTCAATAAACTCAAAAACTCCTGAACGGATTTTCATGCCGTTTTCTCCAAAAGACAGAATAATTCATGAGGAAGGTTTAGGTGTATAATTTGTACCTACAAGTGCAAAGCTGGGGAAGGTTCAAGGCCATTATAAACTTGGGTTTCGCCGCTCTTATTGAATTCAATACTTCCTCTGAAGGTCGTTCTACCACAATCTGTTTGGTATCTACCATCTTTTAGTTGTCATCATTAAGATTTAAGGGAAGTGGAAATTATGTTTTTCTTACTCCTCCGCTGTCTTTTCTGATTAATTTCGTTGCGGGACCCAAGACAGTTTAATCGTTTCTCTGGGACTCGTCGAGCTTCATTGCCTCGGCGTTTTTTCTGGTGGTCGCCACTGTTGATTCTGGCTTTCAGAAGTAACAGTGGTTTGGGAATAGTGTGGCGGGCTTGTCCCAATTTAAAAAATCATTAAGATTTAGAGCTTCTTGTTTCGTTTGTGCACAACAGAATCGGCACCAATGTCTCTTGGTGCCGATTCTGTTGTGCACAAACTAAACTTAATTTAGACTATTGCTATCTTTTCACGTAAAAACATGTCGACTAAAAACACGGCAAAGAGCAAGGCGTAAACTAGTTTGAAATACCTTAGTTCATAGCTATAGTCGTCCTTTTCTTGCACTGCCGTTTAGTGAAAAATAGCGATTCTCTAATTTCAGTTTCATTCTTGAACAAGAGAATCGGCACCATTTTCTGTGGTCTCACTTCTTACTCCTACTAATAATATAAATACAAAGGGTTGGGTGGATGGATTTTTGTTACTCAATCACGCCAGGACGGCTTTTTTTTTTTTTCATTGCACATTGATAAATTATAGTCTGAAATAGCACGTAAAGAAGGATGGCGTGTTTGGCCCCACATTATTTATAAATTAACAAAGAGCCATTCACTTGTAAGTGTATATTTATTATAAATGAGTGTTTATAAGAGGATTATATAAAAAGTATTGAGTCACTAGAAGATGGGAATCAAAAGTTAGAAAAGATTTTTATTTACTTAAAAATGAGTCACTAAACGCACGGTAACGCACCATGTTATTGTGTGGCAGTTACTAAACGCACCATGTTTCGAATTACATTCCAACCTACTCATAATATGATTTATGTTGTTACTATTGTCAACGTTTACGCTTGTTTTTTTTTTTAAATACGAGGAACCAGTCTTTAGAAGGGATCTTGGTCGCAACTAGACACGTTGAGTCAATTAAACTTAAATCTACATAAATTCTAACTAAGCTGAGACATCGTCTCATCTAGAGACTACGAGTATGTCTCAGCTTAGTTTTTAGCCAATAATTATTATAGTTTCATTCGTTCTTCAAATTAGTCAACCTATGCTATATTCTAACTTTAGTTCCTAGCTCCCAGACGTATTTTTTATTTTAAGTAGGCAAGTCTAGATAGGTACCTCCTACCTATATATTCTCCAGTCAGATGCAGTAACCACTATAGTGTATTTCTATTCCGATTGAACACCTTTTTGATACTAATAAGCGTTATTTGATTAGTTTTAGGTTATAACGCTTTAGCTTGCGTATCTTTTTTCTCCCATCTTCTACAACTTACTGCCCATTGGCTTTTTTGCTAGTTTTATAAAGTTCTATCACTAGTTATAAGTTTCCATACTGCACGTTACTCCTAACAGTGGGTCCAATTCTACATACATTCTCGCCAGCCTCCTTTATAATTTATAATGGGAGAAGTACTAAAACCACGCGAGCTAAGCCGGTGATAGAAGAACATTAAAAAAAAAAGATTTTATGTTACTTTCAGTTTTTTAATTAGTTTTATTTTATTGTTGATAGGCACGCGTTTGACCACCATCTCACCTGATGGTGAGCGATGATGTGGTCGAAGATGGAGCACGCTTGCCTAGATGCAACCTATTCACTCTTGACTTAAAGACTCCCAGGTTGTAGCCATCAGGAAACACAGACTCCGGCAGGGAATTCCACTCTCTAGCTGTACGCACAATGAATGTGTTCTCAAAACGTTTTGTGCGTGTGGATTAGTTCACCATGTACGAGTGGCACATCGCCGTACGTCTTGTGGTCCGCAAATGGAACGGGCTTGGCAGAATCAAATTATGCAATTCCGTCGCACACTCGCCAAAATGTCACCGACAGAAGTTGTACAAAAACACTTATCTGAACACTATGCAGCGTTACAACTAAGAGAAACAGTGTTTTCGATTAACTCTGGCACCCAATTTAATATTTACCTCCTAATTAAAACGGTCTATAACAAGAGGGAAGAAGGAATGCGCTTTTTTTTCGGCAATTTATTACCCAACTGCGGCGGAGCCCAAAGGGAGGATAACATTTGTAACATTGAACTCACAAATAGATATAGATCTTCACCAGGTTCCACTTTAAAGTTTAATATTTCGCAAACAAATCATTGAATCGCAAAATAGTCTCCACAACCCACAATGATTTTGAAATACCTATCCAATGATAGCCCACTCAATGGGATAGGTGAGAAAAAAAATATACTCGCTATACATGTAGGGTACTATAAAAAAAATCTTCTCATTTATCATTAAACGCAGTTAACACGCTTTCTAACCACAGTTAAAACAACCGACACGTCTGCGGTACAACTTTTATGTTTTCGCTATTTTCTGCTTAAATTAAATCGGTGCAACAAACCGCTAGAGAAATAAACGTTAAGATTCTATATTTATTTTTCCTTTTCTACATCTGTTTTATCTTTATTTGAGATTTCGCATTAGAAAAACCGGTGTGGAATTCAGCAGAGTCATGTATTTTTAATCTAAAGCTTGTGAATTGACATAAAACATATGGACACAAAAAGTAGGAATGCAATTTGAAAACCAATATTATCGTAGCTTTTGTAATCAAAGTTTTGTCGACAGCGAATGGTTTTATCAGAAAACTATGTATTTATCTTACATTATTATATCATAAATGCGAAAGTTTGAATGGATCTAATGGATGTTTGTTACTGAATCACGCCAGAACGACTGAACGGATCTGGATGAAATTTGGCACACAGATAGACTATAGTTTGGAATAGCACATAGTACAGGGTTTAAAAAGGCACATCACAAAGCCGTCAACTACGCATACTGCATCTAACAAAGTAGCTTTGCGCAAATATTATTTCAAAGTACGAAAAAAATTGCACGCAATGTAACGCGAACCCAGGCAACTGGAGTTATACCCCCCCCCCCCTCCCCTACCCCTTCACTCTAAGCCACGTACTTGTCGGATACATTTGATATTCAGTGCGTTTTTGTTTGTGCGTTTGCAAATGCGTTTACGAAATTTCGAAAAAAAAAATCGCAGGTAATGTTTGTTTGGAAAAAAGTTTAGCAATGACACTCTCTCACATAAAATTGCGACCTTGACCTTCAATATCTCCAGAACCAGTGGATTTCCAGGTATGGTCTAGCGGAAAAAAAATATCCAAATAATGGGTAGAGTATGTGGCTTTCGGCTTCGGAAACTGTCATTTTACACCCGATATATCCCAGGAGCATGTCCCCTTGGGATGATTTTAAATTTTCACTCGTCCAAAGCCGTTGGCAGAAGCAAGGATGCTCTAAAAACTTCTTTCATCTCAAAAAAATAATAATCAATAACACACGTAGTTTTCACTAATCTTTACTCCAAGCTGGTTGGCAATAATCGAATTTCATCCATCTATCCCTCGTTGATGGGTAATAAATTATGTGCGAGCTTCGTATCGAACTGTCGACGGATGACTGCTACGATAACGAGATTACATTGTTACACATCCACCATTGAAACTCGTTCGCGCACTGAAGCGAAAACTTGATCGGAAACCTGGCCATATTTCAATACGGAAGAATTTGCTTCAAAGTTACGTCCGGCCCTTTGTTACTGACTTTTCTTCTTAGGCGTCCTGTTTATTAATTAAGGGCATTGTAAGTTACTCGAATCCACTTTCTGTTCAATAGAAAAAATAATAATGTAGACTCAAAATATTCATACCTTTCCATTCGACTGACCAAGACTCAGCCAAGTGATTCAAAACATCAAGTTAAATGTAAAATGATAATTATAAGATGGGCAAAGGCTTGGGGGGGGATTTTTTTAAGGGGGATCATTTTTTTCATTATTTATGCAATACGACACACCGTTTTCGAGTTCTATGCAAATTTAGAAAAAATATATATATTAGTGATTCAATTTATTTAAAAGGCGTTATTCGGAGCTCCGCTTCGCGGGGCTCTCTCTCACTCAACTCATCAATATCCAATTTAACTAAATGACTAGACGACATCCAGCCATCTGGTTAAACGTTGCGTTCAGCGACATGGCTGGTTGTCCTTCAGTCATTTAATTGAATGCAGGCGTTTAATGAACGGCCTAGGCGTCCAATTGAATGGCGAATTTAACCAGATGGCTGCGACATAGACATAAATTCCCATGGTAAAAAAAGTTCGAAAGCCGATTGAGTTTGGATATGATGTGATGAGGCGAGACGAAGAGTATTTTATTTAAAAAAAAATAGAACCGACTTTAAAAAAAAAATACAAAAAAAATTTAATTTCGGAAGTTGGTGTCAAAAAACGAAGATACAAAACCAGAAACACCGACTTTCGAAATTAAAGTTATTTTGCACATTTTTAGTTTTTTTGGAAATCGGTTCTATTTTTTTGTAAAACCGTCTTTTGGAATTTTTTTGTGGTTTTTTAAATAGCGTTTTATTATAATCGGTTCTATTTTTTGTAAAAACGTTTTTTGGATTTTTTTTGTGGTTTTTTAGGTGAACCTAGGTGAACGTTTACGTGAAAGCGTTCGAGTTCTTTAAAAAACTCACACTAGGCCCTCGGAAACACAGACTCTGACAGGGAATTCCCCTCCTTGGCTGTACCTACGCACAATGAATGTGTTCCCAAAAAGTTGTGTGGTCAGTTGATATTATAAAGAGTGGGTTATCTTTTCAAACACGCTTCCTGTTAAATTAATTAAATAGGTACCTCCTCAACGCTAATTAGCGCAATGTAACTAAATATTAATAGAAGATTTACGTCAATAGTTACACTTGCAAGTGCGAAAACAGCTCTTACTGCTACGTAATACAGGCGCTATTAATGTAAAAAAACACAATGTGATGGTGACGTGCGTACAATAGATAAGGAACAGAAAAGTGCATATCAAAAATCCCAAATACGATGTTAGAATAATTTAATTGATTAAACTATACTATTGTTTCATCAACAATTCTGGAGGCAACATCTGTATTGATACATGGCGTGGGCGTGGCAGTGCTTGGACACTTCTTCATTCAAATAAAAGTGCGTCAATCTAAAATGTACTATTGCTCCATCAACAGTTCTGGAGGAAACATATCTGTATCAAGGGAGTGGTAGTGCGTAGACACTTCTTCATTCACATAAAAGTGCGTCAATCTAAAATATACTATTGTTCCATCAACAGTTCTGGAGGAAACATATCTGTATCAAGGGCGTGGCAGTGCTTAGACACTTCTTCAAGTGCGTTAATCTAAACTGTGCGTCAATCTAAAATATACTATTGTTACATCAGTAATTCTGGAGGTAACATCTGTATAAAGGGCGTGGCAGTGCTCAGACACTTCGTCATTCAAATAAAAGTGCGTTAATCTAAACTGTGCGTCAATCTAAAATATACTATTGTTGCATCAACAGTTCTGGAGGCAAAATATCTGAAAGTGCGTCAATCTAAAATATAGTATTTTTCTATCAACAGTTCTGGAGGCAACATATCTGTATCAGAGGCGTGGCAGTGCTTAGACACTTCTTCATTCAAATAAAAGTGCGTCAATCTAAACTGTGGCAGTGACATTCGCCATGGGAGGGGAAACTTTAGACACAATAGTGACAGTTGCAGTTTGCATTTGTTTTGTGGTGAAATCAGCTGCACTGATATGCGGAGTGACGTCATGGTACATGTATAAGGAGTTCCGCAAGTCCAGGCACTACGTGGCCCTTAACTTAATTTTCGTACAATGGTTATACATTTTAGTTAATGCAAAAGCGAGTGAGGTTAATTCCATCGGACTATTTGCTGATGTAATGAAAATTATACACCAATTCGTAGTGTCAGCGAGGCTCGGTTGGTTGTTAGTTTCATACACAATGTATTACCAGGATCATGTAGTAATTTACAATAAGGGTATCCATAGGATATGTTTCAAAGGCAGTATTTTTGGTTGGGTCGTTTTGCCATTAGTAATAACGCTGTGTACTACGTATTTTACCCGAATTCAAACAAAGGATGAGGTTCTATTCATGAGTGTAGTTATCTTCATTTTTCTTATTTTTTGGTCGATTTCTCCTTCAATTGTGGACCGATTTCTAAGCCCTCGAGGTGGTCCAGCGCTGGATAAGCCACGTGGTCAATGGGCCGACTTAAAGGCGGCAAGCCACGTAGCCAAAGAAGCAAATGCTACGAGCCCCACGCAACAACGCGAGTAGAAAAAAAATCTTTTTACAAAAAAGACAATAACCGGCTTCTAAAAAAGAAAATACATTAAAAATTTAAAAATAACTTTATACGGAAGTCGGTGTTTCTATTTTATTTCTTCGTTTTAGACACAGGCTTCCGAAATTAAAGTTATTTTAAAATTTTTAATGTATTATCTTTTTTGAATGTCGGTTGTTTTTTTTTGTAAAAATGGTGAAATTTTTCACTTTTTACATAGTTGTTATAGCCCAAAACTAAAAATCCCCAATAACATGCAACGTGGAATCTTAACATACTCGTAATTAGAGGAAACCAAAACTTTATCTATGTGTAAATATTTTTCGTTTTTGTTCAGTTTTTAAAAAAGCGCTCAAACAAATTCGATAACATTTATATGGGACCACCTCGGGAGTATATTCTTTCGGATAAAAAAGAATTTTAAAAATCGGTTCACAACTGACAGAGAAATCGGTGGAAATACATAAAAATAAAATAAATAAAACATACATACAGTCGAACATAGAACCTCCTCCTTTTTCGAAGTCGGTTAAAAAGCACTAGCTATCCAAGAGAAGTAAAAGGGTAGAGGAAGACAGCCGGCCCCGTGAAGTACCTACCAAAGATCTGGAATGAGCACAGCGGAACATTCAGACCACCCAGGACAGAGCATTTACGCGCCTAAGAACGAGGAGACCCGCCCTACAGTAAAGGGAGCAGGCAAGGAAGAAGAAAACGCTATATCCAGAAGTAAAATTGAGCTATAATAATCCTTTTTTGTCGCGTACAAGGAGTGACGTCATGGAGCGATTAATACATGGAAATTCACAAATTATTGGACCAGGAAAGAGCTACGACTGTTTAATTGATGAACTTCGCTCCAGGGCTCGTGAAACGGCTTCCAATCAAAATATATTATGTTCTGAAAATTACTTTAGAGGAGCTGGTAACTATTGAATAATTAATTTGGTAGGTATCTAATGTATGCAATGGGTTTTAGTTTAAAGCTAAATTGAATGGGGCTTAAAGCAATTTTGATTTAAAATTAATAACGAAATTACGGCGATTATTTCAATTTGAATATTATGAAGACTTATCGTCAGAAGTTTAAGTAACCTCATATAGAATACTCGAATTTACCTCATATATTTCCTAAGATATCTTGGGCAAAATAAACTTCAAATATTCAGAGACAGTTGACCTCTATCGTCCTCAGAAGTTCTAGAATTGTCTACCTCACGTCAAAGGTAATTTATTTGTCCTAGCTACAATGCTTGACTTTGATAGTTTGGGCACAAAGCCTTCACATCTTTCCATCAAATATGATTGGCATGTAACCCTGTATAAATGGATTACAGTACATGACACAAGAATGAGGCATTGTTTCAGGAGTAATTATGTTATCGTAACCTTATGTCGGCTTCGATGTTGCTATGGAGTGGTAAATTTGTAACTACGAAGCGAGAGAGTGAGGTTTCAGTTCATTGCATTTACTGCGAAATTGCTCATGAATATACTACTCTGTAATCTGAAATACACGGGCAAAACTGTTCATTTGTTTGTAAAATTATCTCTAGAATAGAGTAGTTTCCTGGGTATGTAAATAATAATTCTATTTAGTACGTAAGTTAGGTTTCAAAAATATGGAAACGTATTTTTTGCTTTAACAAACCAATAAAAATTACATAGATAAAACGCATCAAAGTTCAAAAGTGGAGGCTCGTTACGTCACTTTGTGAAAGTGTCACACACCGCAACTGCAATTTCAACGCACTGTATCGTCCTCATTTTTTGTTTACGTGACATTTTCTTTTGCCGTGTCCAATATTTTTTGGTAATCTGACGGATTAATTAGATTTTTTTAGGAACCCTTGACAGAAAAAACCCACTATCGTTGAGTGTAACAGACACCATAATGTTTCTTTTCTGATCAGTGATTTTTAGCTGAAAGTAACACCGTAACCGAATGATCGGTTGCCCTTCAAGTTTTGGGCAAAACCAAAATCGTAACAGAAAAATTGTCAAAAAATAAATAATAAGAACAAACAACAAAAATAAAAAATAATAATTTTGACTGAAGAAATTATCAGACCATTGAAAATTCAGCCCTAACTTTCATGAAATATTAAATAAGGTAATAAAACCATGACTACACAAATAGACGAACGAGACATTCAGTTTTTAGGTCAATCCGAAACCAGATTTTTTTGCCCGAAACTGAACCTTCGGTTAGACACTACTTCTGATATACTAGACATCCCCATATGTATCAAAGGCACAAAAACCGAACAATCCCGGATCGACGTTAAAGGACATTACCGATTTCATTTGTCGAGCCACTTTTCCTCGTTAAACAAGAGCCATAGAACAATGTTCATGTTTAATGCGTGATTTGAGAAAAATGCTTTTTCTCAAATCAAGTTTCAAAGTTTCAACTTCAAATGTCTGATTAAATAAAAGTGTGCTAGTAGTTTTTAGGGTTCCGTACCCAAAGGGTAAAACGGGAACCTATTACTAAGGCTCCGCTGTCCGTCCGTCTGTCACCAGGCTGTATCTCATGAACCGTGATAGTTAGACAGTTGAAATGTTTACAGATGATGTATTTCTGTTGCCGCTATAACAACAAATACTAAAAAAACAGAATAAAATTTAAGGGGGCTCCCATACAACAAACGTGATTTTTTTGTCGTTTTTATAGATAACGGAAACCTTCGCGCGCGAGTCTGACGTGCACTAGGCCGGTTTTATTTTCTATTGACTACTCCAGATACCGAATCTAGTATTAACTCAATACACCATTACTGGACCCTTTTTGTTTGGACGCCGAAAATTTAATGAACTAAGATTTCACTTTCAATATCAGTTAAGAATAGGAGATTGTTACTAGGACATATAATGGACCTTATTTATACTAATATTTTACAGAGGTAAAGTTTGTAAGTCTGTTCGTAGAAAGTAATCTGTGGAACTACAGAACCGTTTTTTAAAATTCTTTCACCAGTAGAAAGTTACATTATTTGTGGATGCTACAGGCTATAAATATTTGAAATCCACGTGCGTGGAGAGGTGCTAGTTTTTAATAAAGTAACCATGTGATTAGTTTACACTGATTCAGGTTCTTAATTCAAAACATTCTTGGCGAATTTGAATTCAGATTTAGAATCCAATAATCAGTATTAAAACACTGATTCAGGTTCTTAATTCAAAACATTCTTGGAGAATTTGAATTCAGATTTAGAGTCCAATAATCAGTATTTTAAACTAAGCATAAGGTTAGCGATTTTTTATAAAGAAGGCTGTAATTGGTTAGGGTATTTCATAGTTTTAATAACTGGTGGGTACAAATATTTACAAAGTAGAATAGATATTCGGCATGCTAACAAAATAGAAACAAGTGTGACCATGACTTTGATAGTTGTGTGCGCATATTGAACCCGTCAGGCTGCGCGTCCCAAATCTGGGACGAAACAATAGCTTTTTTAATTATAATAATTCATATTATTATTATTAATGCTTTTTTTTTGTATGATTTGTAAGAAATATTTAAAATTATAATTTATATGTATGTAAAATAAATAAACGGAAAAATAATTATAATTTTTAATAATTTTGTTTTTTTTTCGCCTTGGTTCACATTATGTGAAGCGTCACATGTCTTATTACAATATGATATATATAGTCAAACGGGGTGAATAGGAACGCTGGGGTGAATATAAACAAAACTTTGAAGGGGTATTTCACGTTATTTAGAAATTGTTTGCAGCATTTAAGTACTCCGATTTATTTATGAATTGAGAAGAGAGTGAGGAGCTCATGGCTAAAGTAATAACAGCCGCATGGGTCGATCCACTGGTTAAGCTACGCTTGCCAGGGTTGGTCCATGGATGGGTGACCATCTTTACATACCGAGACCCCTCCGTGCCTCGGAAAGCACGTTAAGCCGTTGGTCCCGGATGTCAATTGTGGATCTTTGACAGTCGTTACGGGTCGTCAGAAGCCCGAAAGTCTGACAACCAGTCTTACCAAGGGGTATCGTATTACCCAGTAACTGGGTTGTGGAGGTCAGATAGGCAGTCGCTCCATGTATAATACTGGTATTCAGCTGCATTCGGTTAGACTGGAAGCCGACCCCAAGATTGTTGGGAAAAGGCGCGGGCAGATGATGATTTATTTATGAATTGTTATAAAAACTAAATAGATATTGGTTTCTATTAAATTATATTTATAGTGAAAATCCTAATCAAAGTTTTGTTTTTTTTTTGATAGATTTTTGAAGTGAAAACTTCTCTCGCCGCGTTGAGTGATTCAGGGGTAAAACTTATGGGTTCGCAAACCGACCTGTATGCCAAACTGGCGATGCACTGCGGTCTGCATACATTTATTTTTTTTTTTTTTAAACGTTGCCCCACACTAGGAATTACTCCTGTATCGTGGGTGCGTTCACAAACATTTAAACTCACATACACAAGACACCCAGACCCGGAACAACTATCTGTAGGCCATACAAATATTTGTTCCGTGCGGGGATCGAACCCGCGACACGCAGCGCAGCAGTCGAACGCTCAACCACTACGCCAACCGTGCCGTCAATGTATGTGCATCGACGGCACGGTTAAAAAGACACTCGCACATGTATCGTGCGAGTGTCTTTTTGGATGCGGCAGTATCCATGACAGCCTGTATTTTTTTGTATGTAATTGGAACAGTATTTCCACAGTAGAAGAAGAGACTTTCCCGAAGAATCGCCAAATTAAAGTGGCAGTGGGCTGCATATTGACCGCAGAACGGGCGGTCGATGGAGACGAAAGGTTCTAGAGTGGCAACCGCGTACTGGAAGACCTCCAACAAGGTGGACTGATGATTTGGTGAGGGTCGCGGGTAGCCGATGGATGCGGGATGCACAGGATCGGCTGTTGTGGCGACACTTGGGGAGGCCTATGTCCAGCAGTGGACGTCTTTCAGCTGAAATGATGATGATGATGATTTCCACAGTACGTTCGAACCCTTTACATAATATAAACCAAAAATTTTACATCTTTACAACATTAGTTTAGATTTAGATAATTTATTCTGGCTTTACAAAAAGGCTATGCTGAGGCTGAATTAATTAAGGTTAGTAACCGCAGCCACTGTGGTTAAACAAGACAGCCAAAATGGTATGAAAATCTATGCCACTATCAAGGAAAAACTTTTTTACAAAAAAATATAGAACCGACTTCAAAAAAAAGTGCAAAATAACTTAATTTCGGAAGTCGGTTTTTCTGGTTTTGTGCCTTCGGTGTTTTTGACCTCCTCCTTTTTGAAGCCGGTTAATAGAAGCGTTAACCTCACGTAGTGCGCCTTACGGTAGGTCCACACAATTTATGAGGGACGCTCGTTAAGGTCTTTCCAGATTGAGTTATAAATAAGGCTCAGACGAAAACATCTGGGTTATTACCCTCCTCGATTGATCGATGTCCCACTCCGGATAAAGTGCCCAGAAATAAATTGTATAAGGTTTATGTTGATTAATGATTTGAACCTATGTAAGACGTTAAATCCTCGTGGGCACCATCATTGAATGTTTTTTTTTTTTGTTGTTTTTTCTTGTTGTTGGTATTTTTTATTTGAAATTTAATTAAAAGGCTGTTTGGAGAGTTATTTTGCATTGGTGACTGTAATTTCCAGATAAAATAACAAGGATAAAATGACGTGAAGCCACAAGAGAAATTCAATATTTCTAAATATGGCGAATACTGAAACATGTACGTTAATCCTTTGAGTATCAATTCTTGTTACTGACTAAAAATTATTGAACGAAGTGGTACGGTACCAAGAAACTGAATAACTGGATTCACCGAGAGTCCAAATTCAGTATATTTCAGATGCATTCAATGTTTTTCATTTGTTATGGAGCTGTAATCAAATTCCTGTAGGTTTTTTTACTTTCAAAAGGAAATTCTCGAAAACGAATATTTCATCTTAGTAATTTTCATCTTCAATATTGTTGTGATGAACGAAAATGGATTAGCAATCTGTCTAGCCTTCTCCAACTATCTTGGGGTCGGCTTCCAGTGTGACCAGATGCAGCTGAATACCAGTATTTTACATGGAGCGACTGCCTATCTGACCTCCACAACCCAGTTACTGCGTAATAGGATACCCCTTGGTCAGACTTTCAGGCTTTTGACGACCCGTAACGACTGTCAAAGATCCAAGATTGACACGGGACCAATGGCGTCTGAGGCACGGAGGAGTCTCGGGATGTAAAGATGGTCACCCATCCATGGACCAACCTCGGCAAGCGTAGCCTAACCTGATGGATCGACCCGTGCTGCTGTCATTACTTTAGCTGGAATGGAAAATCTCTAAAATGGAATATGTTATACGAATATTATTGTAGCTTTTGAATTAAAATGTATTTCAAACACAAAGCTTGTTATGATAGTATAAATAATGCATGTAAGGGAGATATAAAATAAATACTCTAAATGTATTTTGCGAAACTTAAAACGTTCGTTGAATAAACATACCTACATATTATTTATATAAATTGTATAAATTTTTTTATAATTAGTAGGTACATAAAAAAAGAGGTACATGAAATCATTTTTGTGATATACCTGCTATTTGTAGAACAATTTATATCATGTAAAACACTCCGTGTATCGTTGTCGCATTGTCCAGTCAGACTTGTCTACTGAGCCTTTAATGAATATTTCTCTGAAACCCACCTTTTTCTGAAAGATATAAAGTTTACAAAATTCTGTTTATTTTTCTTAAAATTTAGTCTAGATCTTCACAAGATAACTTTCATTAAGAATTGTTAAGACTAAATAAAACAAAAACACAAAGTTAATAGCTTCCTACTTATTTCATTTCCTCTTCAAAGGCATAGCAAGAGTCGAAAAAAAAAAACAACGAGAACTGATAAAATTCTAGAACTTTTCTTTCGTGAAACGTTAAAAGCTGAAAATTAATTAACGAAACAGCAACACTTCTTCAAAAAAGGCTAAAGAAAATAATTTGTAAGAGCTTTTAGAAAAATGGCGTCTAAGCGACGGTTGGTCGTTTACGAGCGAAACGCCTTCGCAGTGTGTAACAAACGACTTTTACCTTTTTACACATTGTGTATTGAAATGCATGAATACTCGTATGTAGGCAAAAGTAATACAAAGACAAAGAAGAAACAATGGAGAGTAAATGAGAAAAAAACTTTTTATAAAAAAAACAACCGACTTTCAAAAAAGAAAATACACTAAAAATTAAAAAAATAACTTTAATTTCGGAAGTCTATTCAATTGAATTCAATTCAATTCCTTTATTTCAATCAACTTGTTGGATCATATAATAACATTAAAATTATTAGAAAAATAAATTAAATTAAGACAAAACACAACACACAATTTCATTATTACATACAAATAGATTACATACAAATTAAATTGGCAAAGTCAAAAAATTGTGTTGTCTATATTTGTATTTTATTTCTTTGTTATTTGACACCGACTTCCGAAATTAAAGTTATTTTTTAATTTTTAGTGTATTTTCTTTTTTGGAAGTCGGTTGTTTTTTTTGTAAAAAGTTTTTTATTTCTCATATTTTAGTTGATAGACCCCAGCACTCAAAACCCCAATAACATGGAACGTGGAATTTAAACATACTCATAATTGGAGAAAACCAAAACGTCATCTATGTATACGTATTTTTCGTTTATTTTCAGTTTTTCAAAAAGCACTGAAGCAATTTCGATAAAACTTAAATGGGACCACCTCTGGAGTATATTGTTTCGGATAAAAAAGAATTATGAAAATCCACGTCCACCGATTTCTCCGTCAGTTGTGGATCACTGACGGAGAAATCGGTGGACATACATAAAAAAAGAAAAACATACATACAAACGAACATAGAACCTCCTCCTTTTTCGAAGTCTGTTAAAAAACAATACACCATAATAATACAGATCAAACTGGGTGTGAAAAGACTCAAATTAATCTTAAATCTATTGTAACTATTATATTCCAGTAAAATGGAAGAACTAGGAAGATCTTTCAATTTTTTTTAATTTTCTCTCTCACGACCCATTCGATCATCTCTATTATTTTCATTTCCTAATTATTCATCAGTTTTATCTATCTATACTAATATTCTATAGAGGTAAAATTTGTGAGTTTGTGAGCTTGTAGCTTGTATCTCTGGATCTACTGAACCGATATTGAAAATTCTTTTACCAATAGAAAGCCACGTTATTTGTGAGTGACATAGGCTATCAATTTGTGTCAAATTCACGCGGACGAAGTCGCGAGCGAAGTGCTAGTTATTTATATTTCCATTAAAAAGAAAGCAAATAAAAGCTTCACAGAAGTTATTCTATCTTTTTTGACCTTAATTGCAGAATGCTAGAACAAACCAACTCAGCAAATAGAGATAGGTTTTTCATTAATTTCAGTTGAGTTTTGTTGAAAAAGCCTTTAAATTTTAATATGGGGCTAGATGTAATTACACACCAGTGAACATTTAAATGTACCTACTTAAAAGATATATTTTGAACCACTGAAATTATTGTTAAACTAATATCTCTTGTAGTTTCGCTCTTGGCTAAATCATTTCAGCTGTGCGACGGTCCATGGATGGGTGCACATTTATTACATATTGAGAACCCTCCTTGCCTCAAAAAGCACTTAGAGTGGTAGGTCCCGGCCCGGTTGTCACTGGGAATCGGGTGGGTTGCGGATAAATTCGAAACAGAGTTACCGCGCCCCTGGACACTCAGGCAAGAAATAACAGGGGTGAGTTTTAGTCAGTAAAAGTCTGACACGCCCTCCTGCACAAAAAACCGGCCAAGTGCGTGTCGGACTTCACTCATTTAGGGTTCCGTACCAAATATTGGTAGAGCTGGGAGGGCGTGTCAGACTCTTACTGACTAAAACCGACCCGTAATTACTCTTACGATCTCTCACGCGACCCTAACACGTCGAAATCCCAGTATTGCATAATTTAATGCAAGTGGGAAATCTCACTCAGAGTGCAATTACTGGAAACAAAGAATATGATGGTGCTGCCGTGCACAGCGAGGCTCAGGAGAAACCCCTTTCCAGTCTCCTCAGGGAAGTTCCCTAACGGACGTTGCACAGGAGGGATTCCAGAGTGGTCCCTTAAGAGGTAACGGGATTCTATGAGCTGATGGTGAACACCGGGGTGGTTTTAGTAAGGTAAAAATCTCACAATCCGTGGTTTTTCCCCAAAAGTCCAGGCGCCTTTTGAAGGTCTCCCCAGAGAAAAACGGGCCAAGTGCTTGTTAGATTTCGCACATTAAGGGTTCCGTACCAAATATTGGTATTTGTTAGTTAAGTATACGTAATAATAAACATTATCACCAAATTTCAAGTTTCAAGGTCAATGGGAAGTTAAAAAATTCTACGTAACTAAATTTTGTGACAGACGACGGACGGACAGACAGACGGAGTGAGACGGAGTGAGACGTGAGTGACAATAATACGGATTCGTTTGGACCCTTCGGGTACGGAACCCTAAAAAAGGGCAGATTAATTAACCGTATTGTTTCAAAAAAATTCTTATCAAAACGTATCTGCGTCCATCATTTTCTCAAATGTGGAACCTCTATATGGAATACTTTTCTAGATATCAGGCAATTTTCTTTGCAAGCTGCTATGTTTTAAAACAACATCTCAGTGTCTTAGACGAGTAGGTAATTAATTCAATTGTCTCTAGCACAGCAGACGAAACGTACACTAATTCAGTAATGTCTTCCCTCACAAAGTTAAGTCAATATTTTAGCTCACACAATTTATGTCGGCACGCCTGTGTTTGTATAGCGATCTTCTTGCCTTTTTATTTGATGCCATATTCTTATTCAATGCTTTGTTTATTGGAAAACATCTCGTTTTTATACTCATGAGTTTACCACGCGCGGATTTAAAACCCGTAACTAGTGTATGTATGCGGTTTTGTTGATCGTTTGAATTCTAATGCTTGGCATAGTATTGTCTTTAGTTAAATTGTACTTTCATTCATTGCTTTACTAAGACAGATCAATTATTTTCTTAATTCCTTCTTGCATGTGGTTTTCAACCCTAAAACAAAATAATCCTCTCATTCAATTAATTTCTCTCAATGTTGCGACTTGTCTTATAGGGAACGTGCACAGCGTAGTCTGTGCCCTTTAAAAACTTGTCATTGACATTTCCGTGTCATATATGTATACGCACACGCATCATGCACACATGCAGCACACGTAACGTAGACTGCCATCTATTGAGTGAAATCCGCAACCTGTACTGTAGAAATACTTGACATTGACATTTATGTGGCGCCATCTATAGTTCTTGCACACTCCCTATAGCCAGACGAGTCGCATAAAGACATTAAAGGCTCCCGGATGATAAAATTTCTTCTGTATCTCTACATAATATTAATCAAAGTCACTTTTCGCGTCTGTCTGTCTGTTTCTTCGCTAGCTCCTCCAAAATCACGCAACGGATTTTAATGTGTTTTTCACCAATAGAAAGAGCGATAAACGTGGAAGGTTTTCTTTTTTTTTTGTGTGTATAATTTGTACCCGTGCGGAGCTGGGGCAGGTTGCTAGTAAAATATACAGAAAAACTGACGTATTGTCGCGTTGAGTCTGTCTACAGAAGCCTTAAGTCCGGGTAACCAAAATAAAAGGCAATCTTTACCTTAATCGTATACCTACTTAGACAGTTAACCCATTTGCAGGCTTCAGTTCATTCTGTCCGTCTACTAGGACCAAACACATGTTTCTCCGTGCACCGCATGTCTGTGCTGGGCGGTAATATAATCCCGTGACATGTACTGGTTATGGAGGGAACCTTAACCTCCAACCGATAGCCGTATTACGGCAAACGTCGCTTGAAATGTGCCTGTGTCGGTAAAACAGACTGGGTATTGAATGTCGTTTGACATGTGCTCGTGTCAGTAAAGCAGACTGGGTATCTAGTGTGGTTTGACATGTGCCCGTGTCGGTAAAGCTGATTGGGTAATTAATGTCGTTTGCCATGTGCCCGTGTCGGTAAAACAGATTGGGTATTGAATGTCGTTTGACATGTGCCCGTGTCGGTAAAACAGACTGGGTATTTAGTGTGGTTTGACATGAGCCCGTGTCGCGGTAAAACGGACTGGGTATTGAATATTGCTTGACATGTGCCCGTGTCGGTAAAACCGACTGGGTATTGAATAACGCTTGGAAGCGCATGCTGCTACAAAGCATGGAAAGCAAACGAAAAGTAAGCAAATGGTCACCGATTTCTGCTTTATAAAATGGGTTTTTTTTAGTTTACGACCAACTATTACTACATTATAATCAGGTAATCATATGACCCACTTCCTGTTATCCTTCCTGTACCCAATTGCGTTAGGTAGTTTTTGAGTTTGCCGCGAACAGACATCCAGACAAACGAGGCAGGGCTTTTTTATAATATGTAGTGAAATGGATTTCCTAATTAAATGAAGCTTAGGTATGAATACGTTATAAAGTGAAACAAAGGTTAGAGTTTCTATTCACAACCCGTAAATCATAAGTTAAATTGTAAAAGCTACAAATTATTTAACACTAATTTATTCAACATAAATATTGTATCAGAAACAACATCAAACAAATTAAGTTACAGCAAATAACGCAGTACAACAATATTTATTTATTTATTAACTATTCAAAACTCAAAGCAAAAGTTTTCTCTCAGTCAGCGTCCTAGTTTAAATTCAGTAACTTTTCACTAATTACATTAGACTAACTAGAATCTAAATAAATTAATTGTAATTGTTGAATATTAATTTAGTTTATTTTGAACTCTTGTAGTACCTACATAATATGTTTATTTAATTTGATTATAGGACTAAGCATTTGAAAAAATATTTGATTTATTTGTTTATTGATATCTTGTGCGTAATGAATAAGTTTTGATTTTAATCTACTTTTGTTTTCAGGTTTCTAACTATGTAAAAAGTCTTAGAAGTTAAATTTGACCCACTTCCCAGTTAACGATTGAGCTGAAATTTTGCATATAATATATGCAAAATTTATATTAACATATTATGTTAATATTAATCCGCCAGTCTTTTGGGCACACTTCCGGTAGACAGCGATGCGGAGGAATTTTTTGACGCTAGATTGTAAGTTTTATATAGTTACGGTTTTTGTTTGGCTCCAAATCCGACTTCGCAGGAACACTCGGATTCTTTGTCTCCTTTTCAACATTCTACACAACCCGTCTTATCTCTCCTACCTGCGTGAGCGAATTTCTTACGCTCGCCCTGGTGACGCGCCGTGCAGATCTCACCTTAGATCTCTCCTCAAAACCCATCCTCATAAATCCAGTTACTATTCCTACTCTTTCTCTGTCCATGCAGTAAGATTGTGGAACTCGCTTCCGCCTAGCATTCGAGACTTGAAGTCAATTTCTCTCTTCAAAAGTCGTGTTAAAGAGCACTACCTTTCCTCTCTATTATAACATTTTTTTTATATATTTGTATGTCATGTATCTATTTACAGTATTAGGTATATATTTATGTAAGTATATATATATATATATATTTACAATATATGTGTAGGTTTATTTGATACCTTAGTATAGGACATCTTGTATTCTTTTTTCTGTTTCTTACACACTTTTGTCTACATTTCTTTCTCACTTCTCCTATCGCAGGTCTGCTGGTAGAAATTTCTTAAGAAATAAGCAGTTCCTTTGTACTATATTTATAATTATGTTTATTGTTACTGTGTCTCTGTGTGTACATAAATGATTAAATAAATAAATACAGTTAGATAAGTAATTTATAAGTTTGTATATATATATATTTAATATATTTCTTACTAATTAATTCTATTATCTTAAATAAATAAATCAATCTGCCTAGCCTTTTCTCAACTATCTTGGGGTCGGCTTCCAGTCTAACCTGATGCAGCTGAATACCAGTATTTTACATGGAGCGACTGCCTATCTCACCTATTATCTTAAATAAATGGTTTGTTATTTTTAGTTTACATGACAATGGTGCCGAATCTGTTGTGCACATACTAAACTTAATTTAATCTATTGCTATTTTTTCACGTGAAAACATGTCGACTAAAAACACGGTAAATTGCAAGGCGTAAACGAGTTTGACATCTCTAACTTAGTTCATAGCTATAGCTGTCCTTTTGTAGCACTGCTTTTTTGTAAAATATAGCACTCTCTGGGACTCCTTTAGGTCGCGTTTCGAAGTTTAAGTATTTGGATCACTGGGTCACTGATGACTTAAAAGACAATGTAGACATAGATAGGGAGCGTAGGTCGCTGGCTGTCCGTTGCAACATGTTGGCCCGCAGGTTTGCACGCTGTACTGATTCTGTGAAGATAACGCTTTTTAAGGCCTTCTGCCAGTCGTTTTACACGTGCAGCCTGTGGACCAAGTATACCCAGCGGGCATATAGTGCCTTCGCGTACAGTACAATACCGCATTCAGGGTGCTTTTGGGGTTGCCTTGCCGATGTAGCGCGTCAGGAATGTTCGCGGAAGCGTGCGTCGACGGGTTCGCCGCGATCATGCGGAAACGATGCGCTTCCATGAGGATGCGCTTGCGCTCCTCTTCCAATGGCATACTGAATGTGTTTTCAGACCGGTGGGACTCTCCTCTCTTACGAAGGTGGGTAAGAGTTCAAACACACTGATACGTAAACTGGTGTAATCACCATTGATCAAACAGGTCAACGATACATTGGCCATTATTGTTAATTTAAATTTAATACTAACATTAGGTTAAATCATACTATTACTAACATTATATGGATTTCCTTATCTGAAATAAAAAAATTGAATTTGAATTGAATAGCGATTCTCTAATTTTAGTTTAGTTATTGGACAAAAGAATCGGCACCAATGCAAACTTAACTAAGTGGCATCATTCTAAATCCTATGGCGGTCTCCCAAAGATGGCGGACTAGTTATTTTTTATGCATTGCCGTGAGATTGGTATCAAATGAATATTGAGAAAAATACGAAAAATAAAATAACGTCACTCGAAACATGTTTTTTTGTTTTTTAGGATTCCGTACCCGAAGGGTCTAAACGCAGGCCTATTACTGTCACACACGTGTCCGTTGGTCCGTCTGTCCGTCTGTCTGTCTGTGGTCGTCTGTCACAAAATTATGTTCCGAAGATTTTTTTCAACTTCCCATTAACCAATGAATTTGTTTGGTTAGAATATTTACGATTACGAATATTTTACAAACAAAAACCAATATTTGGCACGGAACCCGAAATATGCGAAATTCGATACGCACTTGGCCGGTTTTTTTTTAAGATTTAAGAGTTTCGTTTCAAAATGTCGACTGCCAAATGAATGTGATTTTCTGTCCGTCTCAGATGCTTATTTTATTACTTCTTTGAGCACGTTACGCAATGAAACCAACTCTCATAACTCTCTAGGTACATTACAAAACACAAAAACAATCTCATAAAACTGAGAAGAATATTGTAAGCTTTTACTCGGAAGCTGTAGAAATGTCGCCAAGCAGCCAAGTCGCCGAGACTCGCCAAGTTTTGTAAAAGACTTACGAAATACGTTGACAACCGGTAGCTACGGGCTGTTAGGGGGCTTTGCCTGAGGTATGTATGTATTTATTTCGTCACCGTTTTAGGGTTTCGTAGCCCTAACAAGGACAAGAAACCCTTATAGTTTCGGTCTGTCCATCTGTCCGTCCAAGGCTTAGCTAAGAGATTATTAGTACCTACCAGAAAATTGCAATTTTGCATGGATATTAATCACGCTCGATACCGAAATAATAAAATGTTGAAAAAGATTTTTTGATTATATGCCGTATCGTTAGATGGCTTTCAAAATCATTGCTGGGTTGTTAAGACTATTTTTCGATTCAGTGATTCGTTTGCGAAATATTAAACTTTAAAGTGATTTTTTGTGTTCGAGTCGAGCGTTCCCCCCTCGTAAAAGCTAAACTATTAGCTTGAAAAATCTAAATAAATTCACGATGATAGTATATATGTATAATGAACATTAAAGGAGAACTATCACGGCTAAGTTCGCTCTGTTAGTTTTAGAGTAATAGTCGCCCAACTTATAAAATGTTTCTACTTGTTAAATTTAGTAGAAAATACAAAATCCTTCCTTCCTTCCTTCCTTCTTCTGTCTTTTTTTTCTTTCTTCCTTCTTTCCTTCCTTTTCTTTCCTTATTTTATTTTTTTAATATTTATTTTTTGTTACTAACAAATTGAGTCTAAGTTACTTTTGATAAATAAATATTATTATTACTATTAAGTAAAGTACGGTCTACGGAACCCTACTTTGCACGTGGCCCGACACGCACTTGGCCGGTTATTTTTAACTTGATAGGCTCGCGCTTGACTACTATCTCACCTGCTGGTAAGCGATGTGGTCGAAGATGGAGCACGCTTGCCTAGAAGTAACCTATGCACTCTTGACTTAAAAAACTCCCAGGTTGTTGCTATCAGGAAACACACTCGGGCAGGTAATTCCACTCCTTAGCTGTACGCACAATTAATGTGTTCCCAAACAGTTTTGTGCCTTAGTACATCTGTTGACTACTGGCTGGTTAGTGGGCTTTGCCTGTATGTACCTATTTCGTCACCTTATTATATATTGAACTGTTGTGTTTGAACTGTTTTGGTGTTTTTGCGTTAAAATTTTATGAGGGTAATTCTCAATTCTTGGTTGCGACACTGTGAGTGACTATTTTACCTCTCCAAGGAAATCGCTTGAAAGTAAATAGGTGAATAAACACTGGTCACATACCCTACTCATAGGGGCATTTAACTTTTGATGTACTATGTAGAACGCCAAGAGTTTCCTAACTCCTACATCTATTATATCAATTAAAAACTATATTAATGTTCTACTAGTGCAACAACATTATTATGCTGGCATATTGAATAATTGTCAGTCAAAACAACATCAAATTGTCTCAAAAAAAAAAACTGCGGAATTGTGTGGTTAATAAACATAACTTTTAGATTTTTAGATAAAAAAAAAACAGCTGACTTCCAAAAAAAGAAAATAGACTTAAAATTAAAACCGTATGGTGTCGGACGTAAAAGAATAGTACCATCCCATCACTTCCCGTGGGTGTCGTAAGAGGCGACTAAGGGAGCTTGAGACCTAGTGCATACTACTATAGCACCATGGGCCACCCGCGCGGTGGCGGGTAAACCACCAACAACAGCTTTCCCAAGGAGGGTTGGCGTCAGGCAGGCGGCCGGCTATAAAACTTCTGCCAAAACCTTTTTGCAACATGGTCTGGAAAAATATGATGTGCGATAGGGCTAGGGCGTACCCCACAGGCGACGCGCAGGGGCAGCACCCGGCTCCTGTGGGAAATGGACAAGGGTTGTCGCACCAGAACGCGCGGGTGCGACGTAAGACGCAAGCTCGGAGAGTGAGAGAATTAAGATTGAGGTGTGCGAGCTGGAATTTAGGTACTATGACTGGAAAAGGAAGAGAGTTAGCAGATGTTTTAAAAAGGCGACGGATAAATATAGCGTGTTTGCAAGAAACGAAATGGAAGGGTGCAAAAGCAAGAGAATTAGGAGAAGGATATAAGTTTTATTACTGTGGAAGTGATGGCAAACGGAATGGTGTGGGCATAGTTTTGGATAGTGAGTTAAAAGAATGTGTGGTGGATGTTAAAAGAGTAAGTGATAGAGTGATAGCTATTAAAGTGGTTGTGGAGAGTATGATAGTAAATGTTATTAGTGCGTATGCACCCCAATCAGGATGTGAGGATAGTGTAAAAGAGAAGTTTTGGAAGGACTTCGATTGTGTGATGATGAATGTACAGGAGAGTGAAGAGGTGTTTGTGGGGGGTGATTTTAATGGGCATGTAGGAAGTCTGAAGTACGGTTATGAGAGAGTGCATGGTGGTTGGGGGTACGGAGACCGTAATACTGATGGCGAGACATTGCTGCAAGCTGCTTCGGCTTTTGACCTGGCAATAACTAACACCTGGTTCAAAAAGAAAGACGAACACCTGATCACTTACAAAAGTGGCCAGCACGCGACCCAAATTGACTTTTTCTTGGTGAAACGAAACAGTCTCAAAACAGTCAAAAACTGTAAAGTGTTGCCAGGCGAAGGCTTAGTCTCCCAACACAGGCTCATAATGATGGACGTAACAGTCAGTGTCTCGTCCAGTAGGAACAAAGAACGGCCCCCACCCAAAATCAGATGGCGTATGATAGAAAATGAGGAGTGTGCAAGTATGTTTAAGAGTCAAGTGGTAGATAAAATGATAGACATGAAGGATATGGAAGGAAAATCTGTGGATGAATGTTGGAAAGAGATGGCGGATTGTATAAGGCGAGTAGCAAAAGATGTGTTTGGAGAATCGCAAGGTAAAGGCATGATAGAAAAGGATACATGGTGGTGGAATGAAGATGTGCAAAAGATGCTAAAAGAAAAGAAAATTTCGTTTAAAGTATGGCAGAATGTAGAAATCGGAAATGATAATTTGAAAGAAGAGAAAAAGAAAATTTATAAAGAATGGAAGAGGAAGGCAAAAAAGGCGGTTGCAGTTTCCAGGGCTAAGGCACAGGAAAAGTTATATGATTTACTGGACAGCCCTAGAGGCCAGAAGGAGCTCTACCGGATTACAAAATTAAGAGAAAGGAGAACGAGGGATATAATGCACATAAAATGTATGAAAGATGAACTCGGTAAAGTCTTGTCGAAAGATGACGAAATAAAAGAGCGATGGAAGGTTTATTTTGAAAAGTTGATGAACGAAGAGAATGAATGGAATGGTGTGCTCAAAGAGGTACAAGTAAATATGGGTTTGGTGAGAGAAATTAGCATGGATGAAGTAAGAAGGGCAGTTCAATGTATGAAAAATGGAAAGGCCATGGGCCCTGATGACATACCAGTAGAAGTATGGAAGTGTTTAAAAGAGGATGGATGTATGTGGCTGACTTTATTCTTCAATAAGTTGTTGTATGAAGAAGTGATCCCACAAGAATGGTGCAATAGTTCGCTAGTGCCCATCTTCAAGAATAAAGGGGATGTACAGGACTGCAACAACTATCGAGGGATAAAGCTCATGTCACATACTATGAAAGTATGGGAGAAAGTGATAGAGAAAAGATTGCGAGAGGAGAGTGAGATTACCCCGAACCAGTTTTGGGTTTATGCCAGGTCGAGGGACAATGGACGCCACCTTCGCTCTCCGTCAATTGTGCGAGAAGTACAGACGTGTGCACAAGAACTTGCACATGGTGTTCATTGATCTTGAGAAAGCGTATGATAGGGTACCTCGGGATGTGTTGTGGTGGGCCTTGAAAGAGAAAGGTTTGCCTGGGAAGTATGTTGAGTTGATTCGTGCTATGTACAGACAATCTAGTACCTACGTCCGGTCGGCTGCTGGCAACACCGATGAGTTCAGTGTGGCTGTAGGCTTGCATCAAGGGTCGGCTTTAAGTCCTTACCTCTTCCTGTTGATTATGGACGCTCTTACGTCGGAAATACAGGAGGAGGCACCCTGGTGCATGCTGTTTGCCGACGACATTGTTCTGGTCAGTGAAGATGGACCTGAGATCCAGAGCAGATTGGAGAAGTGGCAACAGAAGCTGGAGAAAGTTGGCTTGAAAATCAGCAGAACCAAAACTGAATACATGTTCTGCGATTTCGGCGGTCTCTCCAGTTCTGAAGCTGTAGTGCTAGATGGCGCGCTTCTCCCAGGCTGCTCCGATTTTCGGTATCTCGGTTCACTCGTGCAAAGCGATGGCGAAATAGATCGGACTGTTAAGCACAGAATTAACATTGGATGGATGAAATGGCGGCAGGTCACCGGGACTATCTGTGACTCCCGCATTCCCCTAAAACTTAAGGGGAAGATTTATAAAACAATGGTCAGACCTGCTGTCTTGTATGGTTCAGAATGTTGGGCCACAAAAGGGATGAATGAAAAGCAATTGCATGTAGCTGAGATGAGAATGCTAAGAGCGATGTGTGGTGTTACGCGCATGGATAGAATTAGGAATGAGTATATAAGAGGAAGTCTGAAAGTGGCACCGCTGACTGAAAAATTGTGTGGAAATCGGTTGTCGTGGTATGGGCATGTGATGCGGAGGAATGAAGAAAATGTCGTGAGGAAAGTCTTGTGTATGGATGTGAATGGCTATAAGAGTAGGGGAAGGCCAAAGAAAAGATGGTTGGACTGTGTGAAAGAGGATATGGGTAAAAAGGGGGTGACTACAGAGATGACGACTAATAGAGGAGTATGGAAGAAAAAGACATGTTGCGCCGACCCCAAATAAATTGGGATAAGGGCAGGAGAATGATGAGACTTAAAATTAAAAAAAAATACTTTAATTTCGGAAGTCGGTGTTTGTATTTCGTTTTTTGACACCGACTTCCGAAATTAAAGTTATTTTTTAATTTTTAGTGTATTTTCTTTTATTGGAAGTCGGTTGTTTTTTTATAAAAACAGTTTTTGTTTTCCACTTTTTAGTTGATAGACCCTAGAACTAAAAACCCCAATAAAATGGGACGTGGAATTTAAACATACTCGTAATTGGAGAAAACCAAAACGTCATATATGTATACGTATTTTTGTTTTTGTTCAGTTTTTCAAAAAGCACTTAAGGAATTTCGATAAAATTTATATGGGACCACCTCGGGAGTATATTCTTTCGGATAAAAATATAATTTTGAAAATCGGTCCACAAATAACAGAGAAATCGGTGGAAATACATTAAAAAAAAAATACATACAGCCAAACATAGAACGGCTTATTTTTAATCGACTTCAAAAAAGGAGGAGGTTTTTCGAAGTTGGTTAAAAATAAGCCTTTAGTATCACAAATAGATTTTTTTATAAATATGTCAAACCAATTTTGATCAAAATCAGATTGATTTCATACCCTCCGGGGTTAGCAGGTTAAGTATCTAATTGTAATATTTGCTTTGTTACAAAACTTTATAACCGAACTTCAAAAAACAGCAAAGCTGATACATTACTTATTATTTTAAACTAACTGACCCGACAGACGTTGTCCTGTCTTAGAAATGAACTGTCAAACGCACGATGATTAGTCGTTAAGTTTTCTGAAATTTTCTAATTTTCTGCGCAACTTTCTTAATTTTTTCCTTCCTAAGAACCTTGTCCTTAGGAAGGAAATAACAAACACAACAAGAAAAGAATTAGTGAAATCGGTCCAACCGTTCACGCGTGATGCCATGACCAAAGAAAAAGGGATTCATTTTTATATACATATAAATGTCGGTTATATGGGTTAACCGATCATTACAATTTGAAGAGAAATAGTATCGAAATAAACATTGAAAACGAACATCCATTAAACGGGAAAGTACTATTAAGTACTCAGCACATTTTGCGAAACCCACATTACTGTGACTGTGATGGATAGTACACTATCCATTTGTCAGCATCGGTTGAGGGCTTCGTGATGAATATCCACTCACAACTACCCGCTATCTACGAAATATCTATGTACTGATAAGTGGATTTTTATTATTATTATTAAAAATAGGACAAAACCTGAAATCGCGAAAAAAATCTGCTGTTCAGTACATTTATGTTCGCCTACTGACTGGTCAAAATGTACTGTACTGCCTATTTTTTTTTGCGATTTCAGGTTTGGTTCCATAGTAAAAGTTGTTTGTTATCATGAGTACAATCACGTGTTAAAGTATCGGTCACTAATTACCAGTCACCCTATATACTGTAGCGACTCATCAAGATCTCTTTAGAGGGTTAAGAACTCATTGCACATTATGATTTTTTTTTGTTGCCACGATTGGCGCAGTGGGTGGGTGATTGGCTGATGCACTGCGTTTCGCTGGTTCGATTCCTGCACGTAAAAATATTTGTATGGTCTTAAATGTTCTTAAATGTCTGGGTGTATTGTGTATATTAGTTGACGTACTTGTGAACGCACCCACGATACAGGAGTAATTTCTACGAGGAGCAACGTTTTCTTTTTAGGGTTCCGTACCCGCTGACTCCAAACGCAGCCCTATTGCTGTCACTCACGTGTCCGTCTGTCTATCTGTCCGTCGTCCCCGTGTCATCAAATTCTTACAGTATAAGCATCTTGTTGATCCAAAACCATACAAATAGTCAAATATAAATTTGGTATAGAACCCTTAACGTGGGAAGTCCGACACGCACTTGTCCGGTTTCTTTTTATAATAATAAAATAATTCGTTTTAATATATTTACTTTTAATTATTGCAATGATTTATTCCGTACACTAACGCTATATACTGTAGTGACTCCCTCATCAAGACCTCTTTAGAGGGTTAAGAACTCATGGTACATTATGAATAAAAAAAATAAACACTTATTCGAGTTTCAAAATAAATTATAAAGTCGAATGAGACTTAGGCCGTCCAGACTGCTTAGAGCAATCGAGACGAATTGATTTTCTCGAAATATGTACAGAGACGGCGTAAACAAGCACTATTTTTCATAAAAAAACTTATACTTTATTAAAATTTTAATGAATAACTTTTACCGCTTGTAACCATTAAATTAAATTGTCAAAATATTAAAGGACATGAAAGTTTGCCTCCTTGCAACATTAATTTCTTAGCGAATGAAATCGGTCGGTACGCGATCGTTAACTATGTCGAGACTGCAGGTCGGTGTTCTATCGGTTACAATCCCCAAAATGGAGTGTGCGACGGAATTGCATAATTTGATACCGCCAAGCCCGTTCCACCAACAGACCACAAGACGTACGGCGAAGTGCCACCCCATCATACATGGCACATGGCTTCATGGTGGACATCCCATCCAAACGCAAAAAGCGTTTTGAGAACACATTCATTGTGCGTACAGCTAGGGAATGGAATTCCCTACCGGAGTCTGTGTTTCCTGATAGCTACAACCTGGGAGTCTTTAAGTCAAGAGTTTCTTCTAAGCAAGCGTGCTCCATCTTCGACCACATCATCGCTTACCATCAGGTGAGATAGTGGTCAAACGCGTGCCTATCAATAATAAAAAAAATAAACCATATATATCCGTGATCAATACAGTCACTGTCGTCTATTATTATAGTCAAGTCTAATTTAGATTGTTGCCTTCATTAATGTGTAGCACTAACGAAGTGTCAATAGTTCACGCCTGGGAGGCTACACGTCTAACATAATATTGAGTGTAGCGTTCGTAGCAAATGCCTCTCGTAGCGGCACGCGTAGCAATGTCCGCGTAGCACATGCCTGGCGTAGCAGTCCGCGTAGCAAGACACTCCTGTTATTGTACTCGTAAACTCGGAGGCCTTACTATGATGTCTTTTTTTTGAGGGTGGAATCAGATGACTTCTGCCGCTCTGAGTAAAGCAGGAGTGAGCGTCAGACTCTTAGTGACTAAAATTCACCCATGTTCCTTCAGTTGCCCTTTGCGTTCCAGAGCCCTGGTGGCTCTTTCGAACAATTCGGAACCACCACGATTCTGGTGTGAGAGAGAGACGGAGCCGTACAGGATGAATATCACTATCCTTTTTTTGATACCGGAGTCATGATGGCATTGGCATTTCATAGTACGGCTCTTGTTTATGTTACACTAACGACCAGCCCCAGGAGCAATGGTGGCCTAGCGGTAACGGCCGCGACTTACAAGTTGTAGGTCATGAGTTCAAACCCGGGCAGGCGCTTTACTTTGTGTAAATTATTTCATCACCACTGCTCTCAAAACGGTGAAGGAAAACATCGTGAGGAAACCGGCATATCCTAGAACCAAAAATTCGAAGATATGTGACATCCACCTACCCGCATTGGGCCCGCGTGGTGGATTAGAAGGCCAGTGCCATAGCAGTGGGGACATTAAAAGGCTGATGGTGAACGACCAGCCCTGCTTAGCATGGTTTTTTCAACTTCACAAAACAGCGAAATTTCGATTTGGGCTCCGCTCGCACCTTGGATCTTGCCCCTTTCGATTAAAATGTTCCACTCACCCCATTTTTCAGTATTTTGATGTAGTGATTCACCCCTTGCAAAGGGGCGAGTGGGTAAATTGACATTTAAATAATTATTTTG
This sequence comes from Polia nebulosa, assembly GCA_951329385.1. NCBI lineage: Eukaryota > Metazoa > Arthropoda > Insecta > Lepidoptera > Noctuidae > Polia > Polia nebulosa. Next base: position 11,064,381 of record OX589605.1, read on the forward strand.
ATGTATCGATTCGCCCCTTGCGGCAATTCCTTTGAAATTTAAGCAAAAAAGGTACGGTTAGACAGAAAACTGCACACATTAAGAATAACGCCATATTTGATTACTTTAATGACTCTATCTGTAATCTCACCGGGTATTGCTCGAAACGCACCAACGATGAAACATTGAGAAGAGCATGAAATATTTGTAATAAATGATATCGAAAGACATTTTAAAAATCAACTGTCCTAATTGTTTATTTATTAAAACTACCAGGGAAGCAGAAAATTAACTGTATCTAGGTGATTAAGCGACTTACTTTAGCTTAATAATGGTAAAAATACTGGTTTTGAAATTGAATCATTTTTTGTTTTGAAAGGTTACAGAGTAACCGAAATGATCAGAAAATAGATGCTTAAACGATCTCACGAACGCGAAGTTGTGCACAGACGATTAAACACAAAGAGGTATATAAAGTATTCACTATATATCGATAGAAGTCTTAGTCCTACTTCCAGTTCATTCCTGCTTTCTTGGTAGTTCTAATAAATAAACAATTACGACAGTTGAATTTTAAAACGTCTATATTTAAAAACTTAAACGAGTGCTGACAGTACTTTTAACTTACTAACAATCGGGGGCGATTTGGGGTATCTAATATTCAAGGGGGCGAGTTGATAGACTCAGGCTATTAGGGGCAAGATCCAAGAGGCGAGCCGAGCCCAAACCGAGATTTCTTTACTGTATGTGAATTCAATTTAATGTACATTCTCGGAACATATTCTCCAAGTGATGGTGTAAACCGCATTATAATCCGTTGACTACTTCAGAAGACGAAGAACGCGGCCTAGACTTACTTGAAAAAAGACTTTATATTATATTATATTTATAGAAACTCTAGAAATTCTTAGAGAGGCTTACAACTAGTACCTAGTTATCGATACAATAACTTTCTAAGAATTACGGTATGAATAGTATTTTTCCAGTTTTCGTATGAAAACAATGCTCAGTCTGTAATAGTTCAGAAATTCTTCGAAAGCCTTCGCATTGATAGGTTTTAGATCTCTCAGTTCTTAGACCTGCTACTTATAAGGTTTATATTGTTTTTCCTGGGACTGGTATGAGAAAACAAATGATTTGCCTTTTTTTAGTAGCTAAACAGCGCTTTTTTCGTTGACTAGCAAAATTTTTATCTGGCTGATTTTTATAGCTACTCGTAGATAATTTATAACCGAAGAATAAATATGGCTGTTTGACATATTTTCTACTAGCTTCTGCCAGCGGCTTCGCCCACGTGGAATTAGTACTTCCCCCACGATAAATTATAGCCTATGTCCTATTCCAGACTATAATCTATCTTAGTGCTAAATTTCATCCAGATCTAGTCAGCTGTTCTGGCGTGATTGAGTAACAAACATCCATCCAAACTTTCGCATTTATAAAGTGTGATTGTCCCAGAGGACACGGTGGAGCATACGGTGGAGGTTTACCCCGCTTGGGCAGAGCACCGCCGTGTCCTCGTGGATGCGATAGGCGGCAGCGACCTCTCGCGCCGTGCCCTGGTTCAGGCCATGGTACGAAGCGAGAGGGAATGGGAAGCCGTCTCCTCCTTCTGCGAAGCAGTAATGCTCGCGAAGAGGGAGGCGGCATATGTGAGGGAGACTCAACAACAGCAGAGTCGCCCTAACGCCCTCAGCAGCAGCCGCCGCAGGAGACGCCAGGGGCTTCGGGCGCCGCGAGACGACAAGAGAAAAACAAGAGTTAACTCGCCCCTGGGCATTCAGGGCAGGGAGGAACAGGGGTGGGTTTTAGTCAATAAGACTCTGACACGCCCTTCCGCTCTACCCTAGAGCGGAAGAAGTCATTGGATGATTTCGCACCCACCAAAAAAAAAAAAAAAAGTGTGATTGTAAGATGTCAAACAGCCATATGATATATTTATCATGTAAAAAATAATGTGACTACTAAAAAATCGGCCCGCTATCTAGTTTTTTCTACGGTATCCACTACACAGAATTATTAACACAAACTTCAAGAAATTTTTTAAATTGAATGCGAGCAAAAATACCCAATTTCCTTTCTTTTCGACCTTCTTCAAAGCATACAAAGTAAGAACTTCAACCTTCACACATGAGTAACAAATCCAATTACAACATAACTCTTCCATCCACCAGCCACCACTCTCACAGCAACCATTCCGGGCACTCTTACCCGCATAGTACAGGGTAAGCCGGGTAAACAGTAAGTTTTGCCGCGGTTCGTCCCAATTACCCAATCGTTTGTTCCGACCGGCTGGGTGAAAGATAATTAGTCGGTGCCCGCCGTGAATAGAACGATCACTTTGTAGATGGGACGGAAGTTTTGTAAGTAGTACTGTGTTAGTAGTGTTTCATGGTAACACTTAGGTACCGATGTCGTGGGAGTATTCATGTTTCTACAAAATTAAATAAATGTCTTGTCTTGTCTTGTCTTGAGTCACCGCGGCCTTGGCACAGGCAACTGAAGGAACACAGTTTGGTTTTAGTCAGTAAGAGTCTGACTCACCCTCCCGTTCCACCCAGACCAGGCAGTCATCTGATGATATCCTACACTCATAAAAAACATCGGCCAAGTGCGTGTCGGACTTCGCACGTTTAGGGTTCCGTACCAAATGAGGGAACTATCAAAGAAAAAATGTGATTTATCAATATAATGGTATTTGTTATTAGAATTCGAGGTATTTAGTCTCTGGTTGTGCTCGTCTATCTAACGGTGACTACTTGCATTGGCACAACCTTGTAGCCAGGATTATCCATCAGAAACTTGCTCTGAAATACTCTCTTGTGGAATCGGAAGTGGCGTACTACAGGTATGTGCCCGACCCAGTTCTCGATAACGATCATATCTCATTGTACTGGGATCGGTCCACCATCACTGACAGGACTATTGTAGCCAATAAGCCTGATATAGTGGTGGTGGACCGAATCAAGAGGCGTGCAATGATTGTTGAAATTACCGTCCCACATGAAGAGTCGTTACGTGAAAGCCGAGAAAGATAAACAAATCAAGTATATTGACTTGGCTCGCGAGGTTGTCGGCATGTGGGATGTGGACTCAGCGATCATTGTACCGATAGTCGTGTCAGCCAATGGCATAGGTAATAGCCACGAGCCGCGACCAACTCCTCAGGAGGCTCTCGTTAGGCGGCTGGATCAAGGGGCTTGATTCAAAAAGCAGTGCTTCTGGACCCGGCTCGCATTGTCAGGTGGTTCCTCTCTCTGGAGCCCTTAGCGCTAGCTAGCTGACGCTGAGACTACTGAGCTAGCTGACGGTAGCTTGGACCCTGTTCCCGATACCGGTGGGATACTATTTCTTATATTTTTTCATTGAAATATTTAAAAATATAATTTACATGTATTTACAAATGAATAAACGAGTTAAAAACATAATAAATGAAAAAATATACATAATAATAAACATGATCACCAAACTTCAAGTTCATAGGTCAATGGGAAGTTAAAAAATTCTTCGGAACAAAATTTTGTGACAAACGACGGTCAGACAGACGGACACGTGAGTGACAGCAGGGCTCTGTTTGGACCATTTGGGTACAGAACCCTAAAAAAACAGGTAACACTTACCGTTGAAGGCACTACATTTCCGAATAACATCTTAGACGTGAGACAAAATGATATCCTATCAGCGATAAATTTTTTTGTTGCCACTATTGGCACAGTGGTTGAGTGATTGGCTGCTGCACTGCGTTTCGTGGGTTCGATTCCTGCACGGATTCCTATGAGGAGCAACGCTTTCTTTTTAGTGTTCCATACCCGAAGGGTCCAAACGCAGCCCTATTGCTGTTACTCACGTGTCCGTCTGTCCGTCTGTCTGTCCATCGTCTGTCACACAGTTTTTACAGCCAAACGGTTGGAGTTACAGTCTTCAAATTTTCACAGTATAAGCATCTTGTTGGTCTTGTTTCTTGTTGTTCTTGTTGTCGGTTTCTTTTTATAATAATAAAATAAATCGATTCAATATTTTTGACTCGATTTCAATACTATTTAATCAATTATTGCAATGATTTGTTCCGTACGGACGTTTGTACGTAAGTACTCGTATACGGAATAAATCATTGCGGTACGTATTCGTACGATCTCGAGTACATTCATACTCTAATAATTTGAGAAAAGAACGCTAGAAACATGACTGTTTTTTGGAGATTTAATTTTGCGTAAGTGCTTCCATCACAACAGAAGCACAAAATATTCATATAAATGCTTTTCTTGTGATAAAAAAAACTTATTTCTAAACACGAATCAATTCAACAGAATAATCTTCTAACCAACAAACAGAAATCAAAGTCGATTCTTAATTTTCCGTGAGATTCAATTAGTGCGCAACAATACCTCCCCTTTTTTACCCGACTTTGAAACTGACAAGTCATTGCTATGAAACAAACAAATAAAAGAAAAATAAAAGAATTTGTACTGGACGTGGTAGAGTGGTGGCAAGTAATGGATTTTGTAGGAAAGTTGCTTTTTTTTTATTTTGCTCAACGTAGTTATTGACAACAAAGAATTCTCAGTTCGCTGTAAATGGGGACAGAGGCGTCCAAACACACTCACCAAGGGCTGGCACGGACGACTTCTTTTTATTTACCTACATTTAACGTGAACTTTTGTTCTGTGTACCTGTAGGTACACAGCTTTGTGAAACTTTTAAGAGAAGTAGGATAAGAAACACTAACTTTATCTAGTTTTAAAATAGTTCTTATAAAAGCTTTTTTTTAATGTTCCTAAACAAAAATATTCAGAGCTGTTGAGCTCTTATGTTCTATTAACATTTTTGCCATTTGAACACTTTGTATACCGGGTAAGTAATCCGGGTTGTAAGTTTATGATTACTAAAAACCGTACCATTTAGAGATAGAGCAATTATATCGATAAAAGCAGCCTGCCGCCCTCATTGAATAAAAAATCGTAGCATAGCATGCAGGCAAAGGTACCAAAAATGGCCGTTTTTGACACTTTTGCTTACTACTTTGGATACGAAACATTTTGAAACCTGTTTTAGCTACGTAAAAATACTTAATCCTCTGTCTAAGAAACGTGACGTTGGATTCTTTAATATTTTTTTTCTATGATAAGCTACGATATTTTATTCAATGAGGGTGCCACTTGGCACAGCAGACCCATAAAATAGATTAACAGAATTAAAAATATATACCTACTTGGCGATATTCGCTAAGGAACACTGACAAAGACTTAGATACAGCAAAAACTCACTAACCATATGCTTAATTTAAACACTGATTAGTGGATTTCAAACTCAAGATAACATACCACTCATCCATTAAATCCAACTGTTTATAGGATTAAACCTAAATGATCACATGGTTAACTTTTTTTTTTATAAATAACTCCTTAAACGTAACGCTGAAAACGAATACCAGATTCAGGCAGAGACAGAGGCTATTTTACATTATGAGCTCGTGGCTAAAGTAATAACAGCCAAACGGGTCGATACATCAGGTTAAGCTGCGCTTGCCGGGGTTGGTAAATAGATGGGTGACCATCTTTAGATACCGAGACTCCTCCGTGCCTCGGAAAGCACGTTAAGCCGTTGGTCCCCGTCCTGGATAAATTCGAAACAGAGTTACCGCCCCTGGGCACTCAAGTAGAGAAGGAACAGGGGTGGGTTTTAGTCAGTAAAAGTCTGACACGCCTTCCCGCTCCACCCAGAGCGGGAGAAGTCACTGGATGACATCCCACCCCATAAAAAAAGCCGTTGGTCTCAGCTGTCAATCGTCGATCTTTGACAGTCGTTATGGGTCGTCAGAAGCCCGAAAGTCTGTCAAACAGTCTTACCAAGGGATATCGTATTACCCAATAACTGGGTTGTGGAGGTAAGATCGGCAGTCGCTCCATGAAAATACTAGTATTCAGCTGCATCCAGTTAGACTGGAAGCCGACTCCAAGATTGTTGGGAAAAAGGCTAGGCAGATTGATTGATTTTAGTTTGCAATAAAGCAAGTATTTACAACCTATTTCTCTTCCATTGTTTTAACTTACGACCCCTATTCACAATCTTTATCCTCCCCCGTTCATCCCTGCCCACAAGCTGTCACCTAGACAGCTCTAGCCATTACGGACCACATTTTATGAGCGACCATCGGTTTTACATAAAACTAAGCACGTTGGCACACCTCTAGCTGGGTAATAGAGTAGGGAACATGACGGTGAATGTTTAAAAGTTGTGGTTACCGGGTGATCTGTGTAAATAAATAATTTTTCTTTCTTTCTTTTCTTTTCTTTTATAAGGTGGATTTATGTTTAAAAGTTTAAAGATGAGCTAAAGACAATGAATACGGTAAATATCGCTTGTTTCATGAAAACAGGGTGTAACAGAAAGGTGTGGTCATATTTTAAGAACTGCATCTGCCCATCGATATGATGAAAAACTTTATTTAAGAAAAACTGAGGAAATTCTCAAAAAAAAATTAACTATTATACAAATATTGATCAGCTGATGATAACTTTTTATGGAAAGCCCAATTTTCTTTTTGGAATTTTCTATTTGTTCTTAGAAAAAGTTGTTCATTTCCATGGGCAAAACCGGTTCTTTAAAATATGACTAACACATATATATACCAAGTACCTAGTTATATAAGTATCTAGGTTGGCAACACGATATTGCCAACCTTTACGATTATTTAATAAGGTAATGGAATATTACGAGATATCGAACTAAGCACAATCACTACCCTTTATTTATAAAACTTATAAGCTTAGTTTAAATACTGATTCTCAAATTCTAAATTCAAGATTGCATACATGTAAAAAAAAAAAAATTGCATACATGTCATCCATCACATTTGGCTGTCTACAGGACAAAACCTCCTTCGAATGATTAGTCAGTACTTTAATACAGGTAGAAAATGTTGAATTAAAGGCTAGCTTCACAGCTGTCCGGGATTCCCGTACGGCCGCCCGTACGGCTCCCAGAACGGAGACATACGTGAGGCGCTACAACATTGTTTCACAGCGACGCGGAGCGGGTCGATGTCCTAGCGCCTCACGCACCTATGTCTCCGTTCCGGGAGCCCGTACGGGTCTCCCGGGCAGCAGTGAAGCCAGCCTAAGAACCTGGTAATCAGTGTTTAAACTAATCACACTTTTTTTTAAAGTTAAACTTCTTTCCAATCTTTGTGATTTGAAACTCGATAAAACGAAAAAGCGACACTTAGAAGAGACAAACATATTCGTCCATAGGATTTAGCATGCGAGAGAATGAGATAGAATACAGAAATGCAGTCGCTGCTTCGAATTTGAAAAGTTTCACTTTTACTGCGTGTGAACCGCACACGTTTTTTTTTTCATAAATAAGGCCCTTTGAATTTAGAATCCGATAACCGCCCGTCAGGCCCCGCGCGTCCCCAATTGGGGACGCGACAATAGGTTTTTCATTGTGTCTGTTATTCCGGGGCCTGACGGATTAATTGAGTAGAAATTAGTACCTGTAAGTTCTCGGAAGACTCCTAAAGGTAAACCATTAACAAATATCTAAGGACATCTATAAGGCAGTTGTTCCAGCGCCGGCGAGAAAGCGACTTACTGTCCGCTATTTTTTCGCTCAAGAAACGTACAATAGATATACATTCCGTGTAAATCAAAGAGATGCATATGTTAATAGTTGATCGCTGACTGTTCACACTGCCGACGAGGACGCGCTCCACAACTTTGTCGCTGCTGAGTGACAAGATCTATCTAACGTTACTCGCTCAGCGATCCTACTTGCTCAACGATGCTCGCTTGGCGGTCAGAACTCACACTGAGAGATCAACCAGCAGTAATTTCTACCCAGCGCGTGCAGTGTTGCGCAGGACAAGCCACCCCGAGAGTGTGTTGCGAGTAATCGCCCAACGACAAAACTATCGGAACGACACACTCGCTACTAGCCAACTTGTTTTTAGTTTCTAGTTCTTCTCGCTCATCGTTGGCGGTGGGACAAGTGTCTAAAGTACTAAATTTTTCTTCTCAGGATAACGAACTGTGGAGGTTTTACTTACACGGTTTTTCGCGATTGTGGCTGGTCGAAAACTTTTTTTTTCCACACCGAATTCGATTGAAGAGTGGCGCTTACCCTGAAAAGAAGAAAAATAACTCATTAGTATGCTATCCTAACAGTTTAAACCAACACGTGTGGTAAACCAACTAATCATTAAGTACATATTATATAAACAAATCCCCCGCCGCGTCTGTCTGTTCGTAATAAACTCAAAAACTACTGAACGGATTTTCAACCAGTTTACAGCAATAGACAGAATAATTCATGAAAAAGATTAGGTGCATAATTGTCTGGGTACGCCACAATTGCGGCGGTAAGGCCCCTCTTTGAGAAGTAGCTGGAGAGGCACCACGGCGTCCTCACCTTCCGCCTGACGCAGGTCCTCACCGGACAATGCTGCTTCGGGAGGTTCTTGTGCCGTATAAGGCGGGAGGAAACGTCCGGGTGTCACCACTGTGTGAATCTCCCAGAGGACACGGTGGAGCATACGGTGGAGGTTTGCCCTGCTTGGACGGAGCGCCACCATGTCCTCGTAGAGGCGATTGGCGGCGGTGGCAGCGATCTCTCGCGCCCGGTCCTGGTCCAGGCTATGTTACGGAGTGAGAGGGCATGGGAAGCAGTCACCTCCTTCTGCGAAGCAGTAATGCTCGCGAAGGAGGAGGCGGAACGCGTGAGTGAGACTCAACGGAGAACGGAGAGAGAGATTTCCCACCCACCCAAAAAAAAAAGGTGTAATTTCCGGGGCGGTTTAATAGACATGCAAATTATTTATATATACCTACATAAACTAAATCTCTTTATGTGCAGAATTAAGTTAAAGTTTAATAAGTTTATTCTCTATGTTTTAAACGAATTATTATAAGAAGTTACTTAGCATTGTGTTGTGTGTTGTACTAACTCTCCTTCAGTTAAATACTAGATCAATAGTCAAAAAGCATATACTGAAATCTGAAATTCCTATTTCAGGTACTAAACAAGATACAATAAAATGAAATAAAAAACCGGCCAAGCGCGTGTCAGGCCACGCGCATTGTAGGGTTCCGTAGCCGCCCGTAATAACATGCGGAATTAGAAGGGAAACCCGCTTTGTTTATAATTATGAACATATTAATTGAGTTTGCGGTTTTACGTTTGAATTAAAAACGAAAACATATGTTTATTTTTCCAAAATTTTACTAAAAAAGGTTCTCTAAGAAACCTGACATCACATCTCCATCACCTTAATGAACTACGCGTTAAGGAAAAAGTGTATGCCAAAGAAACCGCCGCTCCTTCATAAAATAAAACTCAGCCCAGCCACTCTATCGCCCAACCGATATTATTTGAATAACAAAATCCGCTTGAACCCATTTCAACATTATTGCTTGACGGATAAGAGGGTAATAGAAATCGTCGGGTTACCGGTTATCGGGCTAAACTGAAGAGGCGAGCCGTCCGTCAATGATTCCGGTTCAATGAACTAGTTATTGCCCCGGCTAGGCAATACTGGGGCAATCCACGTCCTCTAGTTCTATATACAAACTACTTTATTGCTTATGTGTTTGTTTTGTACGAAGATTAAAAATCTCGGGAGAATTAACAATAGATCAGGTTGTAATAATCATATTATTGTTGTGAGTACATTAGTGGCAATATGAAATCACTAGCTTCTGTCAGCAGCTTTGCCCGCGTGATATTGGTACTACTAATTACAGTATGTTTTAAAAATATAATTTCAAATATTCTCAGATCAAATTACGACGGAAATTGTCTAGAGTAACATATATTTTTTTCAAAGAAATAAGACTAGTCGTTTAGACGTGATGTTCAATGAAAAACCATTAAAAGTCGTATAACTGCACCTTAAGCCATTGGTCCCGATCTTTTCAGTCGTTACAGCCTCCTTAGTCAAAATACATTTCTTTAAACGTTAACGCTAACGCTTCGTGCAAAATGTATGGCAACGACGTTTTGCACGAAGCGTTAGACAGAGAACTGTCACGTGACTCACGCCCAGTAATGTCTTTGCCATACATTTTGCACGAAGCGTTAACGCTTACAGAAATTTATTTTGAATAAGGGGGCTGGTCGTCAGAAGATCAAAAGTCTGACAACCAGTCTTACCAAGGGGTCGTATTACCCAGTAACTGGGTTGTGGAGGTCAGATAGGCAGTCGCTCCATGTAAAATACTGGTATTCAGCTGCGTCCGGTTAGACTGGAAGCCGACCCCAAGATCGTTGGGAAAGGCTAGGCAGATGAGATGACTTTAACACGTGATTGTACTCATGAGTACATTCACGTGTTAAAGCATCGTATAGTAGAGTAAAGTAAAAAACAACTTTCCGAAAGAAAGAACGGCGTCACACGGCTAACAGCTGATAGGAAACGGGCGCGCGCGCGCGCGAATTTCATACGGCTGTTGTGTTATTGTGATAAAAGTGTATGATTATAAAAAAATGTGGCTTTGGGAAAGTTGTTTGTTATCATGAATACAATCACATGATTAAATATTGATCACTAATTACCAGTCACCCTATATAAACTGTACCAAAGCAATTAAAATTACAGTTTCAAAAGAATTTATACTGCTTTAAAAGTCTCATTGCAGTACAAATTACTATCAACGCCAATTAGCAATTGCGCTTGGATATCAGAAAAACGGCGCAATATAAAACAATATAAGAGACTAGCTGCGCCCCGCGGTTACACCTACGTAGACGCGTATAAAAAGTAGCTTGTGTGTTAATTCAGGGGCTCTACATACCTCATCCAAATTGGTCCAGCCGTTTGAGCGTGAAGAAGTAACAAACATACAAACACACACGCACAAACTTTCGCCTTTATAGTATTCTATAGTGTGATAGTAAAAAACTTTTTTCAAAAAATACAACCGACTTCTAAAAATTGCAAAATAACTTTAATTTCGGAAGTCGGTGTATATATTTTATTTGTTTTTTCGTTATTTGACACCGACTTCCGATATTAAAGTTTTTTTGCAATTTTTAGAAGCCGGTTGTATTTTTGAAAAAGTTTTTTATTTTTCAATTTTAGTTTTTTTTTATTTTTTTTTAAACTGTTTTCGTACACCAGAAGTAAAACTTAATATTAAAGTTATGCCCGAATGGATAACACCAATAACATGGAATTTGAACATTTGGAGACAACCAAAACGTCATCTGTGTATACATATTTTTTATTTATGTTGATTTTTTTCAAAAAGTGCTGAATCAATTTCAATAAAATTTATATGGGACCACCTCTGAAGTATGAAGTATACAAAAAAGATCATCAAAATCTATTCACAAATGGCGGAGATATCGCGTAACAAACATACAAAAAAAAAACATACAGACGAGTTGAGAACCTCCTCTTTTTTGAAGTCGCTTAAAAAGGTCAATATCTGCCTAGGTACGTAGGGTTCTGCAGTATCGTAGTATTGCTGTATCGCTTTCAACAGAGATGTCGCATTACTTTTTTACTGTCAGGATTAATTTCCAACTTTCCGAGGTAAAGAAAAGCTGGTACTGAAAATACGGTGTTATTTGTTTTTGTTTAGAGCTTAGTTTAACTCTATCTGGCTTCTGGGAATGAAGGATTATGTTTCAACTGCCGTGGGTGTTTTAAAATAAATCGAGTTGAGAGGGTTTTTCCACAGCAGGTTTTCAGTAATACAGCTTTTAGTTGTATCATAGAGCTTGGTCATCATCATCATGTCAGCCGAGAGACGTCTACAGCTGGACATATGCTTTCCCCACAACGACCGGTCTTGTGCGTCTCGTAAGCACCGGATTTCCGTGACCCTTATCAGGTTATTGGTTCACTTTGTGGGAGGCTTTCCAACGCTGCGTCTTCCGGTACGTGGTCAACACTCCACAACCTTTCGGTCCCACCAGAAAAAAACGCCGAGGCAATGAAGCTTGACCAGTCCCTGAGAAACGAATAAACTGTCTTAGGTCCTGCAACGACAACAACGATATAATCAGAAAAAATAGCAGAGGAGTAAGAAAAACATAATTTCCACTTCCCTGCTAATCAAGCGGGAGACAGAACAAAGCTAGGCCATTAGGTACAAAGGGGGTATTTACAACTGGGGTAAGCCCAGTTGCCAAGCACCACTGGTTAAAAACACTAATTTTAATGGGTCCTAAAATTGTGAGATTTAACATTTGATTCAATAACAGGTATGGCAGTTTAAGAAAACGTAGTAGGTATATATATGTATATGTAGACCAGCTTATGTCAGCGGCTTCGCCCGCCTGGAATTAGAACTTCCCTCCTTTAAACTTTCAACCCCCATTTGGCATTTTTGTTCAAGTTTTCACTTCTGTCGGCACTCCCGAAGTGCCACTCTTTTTTTGAGAATTGGCCAGCTTATCTATCAATTTATTGGTGTTAGCATCACTGTTTGGAAACCTAAATACTGCATTCGTGAATGTGGTACCTGATGAGTTACAAAAAAAAAAGATAATGGATAGATCGGTTATAGACCAAACCAACTGGATACATCGGTTTTTGAAACTCGAAATTCGACATATCGATTTTTGACAGAATCAAAAGAGTCAACAATGAAAAATGTTAGGGATTTATCGGTATCTGTTCCGATCGCCATCGTTATTTAGTACGATTGACGTATTTATCGGTTTATGTTCAGATCCGTGTATTTTGCGGACGAATTTAGAGCGGATTTATAAGTTTTTGACCGGGTTACATTAACCATAGAGCAAGATATGTACGAGAACAACCAATTGGCATCATAAAAAAATGTCAAAATGTGATTTATCGGTTTTTGTTCCGACGCTCCTCATTAGTTATATCAGGTCATTCACCATTCAATCAGATTTATTGAATGTGTGACTATGCTCGTTTATGATTGTACAAATGTCTAACAAGCAATATTAATTTTCGTTTGTTGATTAAAATGACAGTCAATCAATCTGCCTAGCCATTTTGCAACTATCTTGGAGTCGGCTTCCAGTCTAATCGGATGCAGCTGAATACCAGTATTTTACATGGAGCGACTTCCTATCTGACCTATACATCCCAGTAACTGGGTAATACGATAAGACATGGTTGTTAGACTTTCGGGCTTCTGACCACCCATAATGACTGTCAAAGAATCAGGTTTGACAGCCTGGACTAACGGCTTAACGACCGTGCTTTCCGAGGCATGGAGGAGTCTCGGTTTCAACAATCCCGGCAAGCGTTGCTTAACCTGATGGGTCGACCCGTGCAGCTGTTATTACTTTAGCGACGAGTTTATTAAAATGAGAGTGTGCCTACAATTTTAACACACTTTTATTAGATTCACCTGGTCCTGTAAATATGTAAAAAACATTTAGAAGTTTATTTTGACCCACTTCCCGGTTTCCGATTGAAAAGAAAATATTGCATACATGTTTAGAATAGAATAGAATAGAATAGAATAGAATAACACTTTATTGTACACCAACGCTGGATGACAACGCATGGTTAGCTAAGTGACGTCTGTCTAGAGTCGCGGATAAAATCGAAAGAGAGTCACCGGGGCCCTTGGCACAGGCAACTGTAGGAATAAGGGTGGGTTTTATTCAGTAAGAGTCTGACACGCCCTGCTTCACCCAGAGCGGGAGAAGTCATTTTATGATTTCCCACTCTCCAAAAAAAAGCTAAGTGACGTCATTTTAAATCCAATATGGCGAGCTCCCAAAGATAAAATGACGTCACTCAAAATTTAATAGAATGTATTTTAGTTTAATTTAGTATGCAACATAGTCATGTTGTACCTACCTTTTGTTACTTACGAAAATTAAATAAAAACCACACAAGCCAAAATATAAAAATTCTTTCACGAGCTTCTGTTAACAGTAATTAAATCAGCATAGTTATACAAGAGTTTCATATTTTGCAAGTGAAAGCCTCTGTGGCCGCCCGTCACACCGTGTCGTAACAGCGAGCAAGCCTTCAGCTCATGAACAATTCAAGCCAAGTTACATCTCATTACTCTGAGCAGCGAGCTTGAACATCTATTATTTGTCAGAGATTTCAAGGGACTTAATAAATCAAGATTATTTTACTTTATTTTACATGAAGATAAGAAATGTGGGTGTAAATAAAAGTGGGCAAGTTTTATTTTTAGAAGATTAAGAATTTTGTGAGAGGTCTTGTTTATTCATGCTTGAGAAATAAGCGGGAATTAAGCTTAAAAGAACGATTGTAAAAAATAAATATCTGCTATTTTTGTCGCATTATTTATAGATAGCAAAGATTTCACTGTCTTCAGTCCAGAAAAACCCACACGTTTTATTTTATCTGTCCACAAAGTTACCGATAACTCGATATCCGATTTCACCTTGACCTTTCCAACAACTAACTCAGACACGGCGACAAAAGCGAAGCAACACAAATAGTAACTGCAAACATTACGAACACAAACACGAAAGCCGAACACAATCAACTGTGTTTATTTATTTACCGATACCTATTCGGCGTTCCGTGATCGGTAAATATTCGGACGTTGTGTTATTCAGCCTCAGTCAATATCGGTTGTCATGCAAATACGCTCGCTCATTGGGATTCCCTTTGGTTGGAACTCATGAAGATATCGCCAACTCTTGAAAAACATTGGAATTTTGATCGTGCAAGATTTTACAGCGCCTGAAAAATTGAGATGGCCGCCTGAATAAATAATACCTGGAGATTTACACAGTGATATTCTACCAGTGATGTAACGATTTGCAGGACTGTCAAGCTTGAGGACAAAAAGGCTCGATAACTGACAAATGCTTGCACTGTCTGGACAGGTCCACTCGAATTTGCGTGTTGCTTACCTCAAAAGCTCATCCCAGACATAAACGTACATGGTTCTCATATGATTTGCCCAGTACATATTGTATGGATTTGAACACTTTAAAAGAGACTTTGACCTCTGAGTTTGTTTCGGTGTTTCTTCTCAGAGTAGTCAGCTAGGAAACACCGGCTTCATTTAGGCTAAAACGGACAAAACAAAAATTATGACGTGTAAAAGTGTTTTTAAAACCTACTTAAAAAAATTAAAATAATTTATCATTTAACAAGCACTAGCGATATGTCATGTGGTTGATCCTAATGAATTTAAACTTGAAACGCTTTGCGTAGATTTTTATTTCAGTATCTGTGTCACAAAGATATCAAAATAACCTTCACCGTTTTGGGACCAGTGGTGATCAAATAATTTACACAAAGTAAAGCACCTGTCTGGGTTCGACCTACAGTTTGTGTCGGCATGTCCTTAAATCAACAGTATGATGACATGTGACACACCAACCCGCATTGGGCCCCATGGTGGATTACGGCCCACACCGTCTCACAGAGAGAAGGCCTATGAGGAGGGTTCATGCTATCTAAGTTACAACAGTAACGTTTCATCAAAACGTTTTATCACAACGATCGATACGTCGAAATAATCCCCTGTTACGATAATCGGGTCACTAAACACTAAATATACCTATATCGATAAACAGTTAGGCCGCAAGTACATACATATATCGTTTGAATTTGCATTTGTATTACCAGCCAAACGACAGGAATGCAAATCCTATCGGCTCTCCATTAATTTGTTACTTCAAGCCAACAGCTAAGCAGTAATCTATTGCGCTGGATGTAATTGAGGTAACATTAGTTCCGGTGATCTGTTATTCGCCTCCTCTTCGTAGATTTTTCACTGGTTAAATAAAATAACGACTGTAAGGCAGTAACGCTAATCGAGTTATAAGGCGCTTGGGAATTAAAATGCATTTAAAAGGACAACATAAAGATATAATTATGTTTGTGAGAAAAACGAACAGCTGGTGACGAATTGATATGTTACCGACAAAGTATACCCGGGCCTGCGGACGGCGAGTAGTGGGTAACTCGCCGTCCGATCAGCACCAGGCCCGAGAGTCGACGGCGCGTAGTGTTCCACGCGCGCCTCAAAGAGTTGTCAGCCAAAGGAAGGGGCCTGCCACGGCCGGTGCCTGCCCGGGGGTGGAGGATAAATTCGAAAGAGTTACCTCGCCCCCGGGCACTCGAGGCAGGGAGGAACAGGGGTGGGTTTTAGTCAGTAAGAGTCTGACACACCCTTCCGCTCCACCCTAGAGCGGAAGAAGTCATAGGATGATTTCCCACCCCCCAAAAAAAAAAAAAAAAACCGACAAAGTATAGAATTCAGGCATTGTATAGAATGCCTAGTCATTCTATATAATGCCGAGCTCTTCTAGGCAATGTATAAAAATATGCTATCATTCGTTTATCTTTAGGTATATACCCTGCCAAGTCAATGTATAGAATGCCTAGAGGGCAAAATATAAAATGCAGGTTATAATAAAACATATTTTGTTAAAATGTAGGAAGTGTACACTGAGTGGATGACCACCCCTGACCTAATTAGTCCATGAGAAGCTTTTTTTTTTCATTTCTCTTTGTTAATATTTTTTTGTAACAAAAAATTGCAAATCAACTTCCAATTTTTAGAGCCGATTTCACCAATGAAACTAATCGCGATTATTTAATCTAAACTCAGTTTATGCGTTCAATGGAGATTAGAGCTTCATTATTCATTGCCCTTAGATACATAAAAAAAATAAAAGCCTGCACAAAACCATGGTAAAAAGCCACCGAAAACCAACTCTAATTAACCTTAGTTAACTCATAAAAATTCACGTTACAAAGTGAAGTTTCTCGCCGAGAGGAAATTAAAGGGTGAACACGGAACATTTGTCATAGTCACCCCATTAACGTCAACAAGGAATCCAGTTCCATCATTCATCTTGTAATAAATTCTTTGAAGTATTTCGGCCGTTCATAATATTTCTATTAGAGTTCGTGTTATAAAGTTTTCAATGGCTTTCGACAGCTTGTCGGTTCTGCTGTAAATGTATTTTATTGGACATGAATAATAATTTATTTCCTTTGGTTTTTGAATCAATGGGATTTGAGTTCGTGAACGAATAACCTTTATATTGACTCCTCTGGCCAAAAAATATTAACTTATGATTGTAGGTATGAAGTGTTTTCCGCCTGCACTATTAAAGGCAGGAGGTTCTCGCGAGCTCTCAGAGTGGGGACTTTGTCCGCCCACCGAGTGACCCTATGAAAGACGGTGTCACAGTGGTAATGTGCTGTCGTGCACAGCGAGGCTTAGGGGGGCCGCTTTACAGTCTTCGGAGGTTCCGGGGTGGTATCTTAAGTGGGAAAACCCGAGGCCCAATGTGCTGATGGTGATCACCGGGGTAGTTCTAGTGAGGTACGAATCCCAAACTCCCGGGTCTTTATACCCAGGTTTTCCTCAGTTCAGGCGGGTGAATCTACTGGCGTTTTGCAGAAAATAATGACGGAGTGTTACCGACAATGACGAATCGTGGCAAATTCTACTTTAATGTACTAGTATTAAAGTGCATTAGTACTACTAGACAATGAATAGTACAGACTGTTGTCAACATTATCTAACCCACCCTAAAAAAAAAGTTTATGTATAGTCTGTAGTTCTTTACAATAATACAAGAAATAGTTTTGGAATATAAATTCTATATTGAAAGCAAAACAATATCTTTGTCGCAGGATTTGATCTCGAAACTTGTTTTTCTCAGTCCTATACACAGACCACGAGACCAGAATTACTTGAACTCACTCATTAAAATAAGCTATTACACCTATCATATTATAACCAATAGTTATAAAATATAACCTAATGCTAACGTTTTAAAGATAAAATTTGCGTGTCTGTATTATTATTGTATTTGTTCATCAAATCCTCGAGCACTTTTCTGATAAGCTCATATAACTTGAATAAACCTTAATGTTACATGCAGAGGGTCCAAATTCGTTTGTTTTTAGGGTGGGTTAGATAATGCTGACAACAGACTGTACTAGTGTACTTTAATACTAGTGTATTAAAGTTGAAGGTTTACTCAGAAAACAAAAAATAAGGCATATGTATATGAAGTGTGAATAACCTGAAAGTCAACCCAGACTTACCTTAGAATTTAGTTGGGAAAAGGCTAGGCAGATTGATAAATCATTCTCGTTCCTCAAAGACAAGCAAAAATCTGAAGACTTTTTCAATGAAAAATAAGGTTCAATGGTGATGCTTTGACGCGAAATCTAATTAAGCTTTTTCCTTCGCTTCTGGCTTATCAAAGCATGTTTTTACTTAGAAACGTGGCTGCAGCGGCTTGCCTGATTAATTCCTTTTTTGCTTTCAACCAAAGCTATGGAATATCTGTGACGGATTTATGTGGGCCAATCTTTCTTTTTGGTTGCCAGGATTAATCATGACAGGTTTTTTTAGGCTTTGATAGATACGAGTACTCGCCAACCAAATAGATAGAAAAGAATTGTGTCTCATTAATCGAGGCAATTAGTGTAAATCAGATTAAAAGGTTACTTCCACCTAACATTCGTGACGCGAAAAACATACATCTGGTCAAAGAGCCAGTACTTCTCTACCGGCCCGTAATGATATACGTATATTATAGGTATTTATTATTATACATATTCTTTTGTAACTAATGTCTTTTTTATTTGTTTTTAAAGTTCCCCCTATCATATCTGTTCCCCTATTATATCATACACTGTGTATACGTATCTTATCCAACTTTCCTGTCACAGGTATACTGGATTTTATTATTTAAATAATAATAATAACCTTTGTGCTCTTCTATCTGTATGTGTTATTTTCTCTTGTACATGTTTTTTTTTTTTGGGGGGGATTTTTGGGAAATCATCCTATGACTTCTTCCGCTCTAGGGTGGAGCGGAAGGGCGTGTCAAACTCTTACTGACTAAAACCCACCCCTGTTCCTCCCTGCCCTGAATGCCCAGGGGCGAGGTAACTCTTTCGAATTTATCCCCAACCCCCGGGCAGGCATCGGCCATGACGGGCCCCTTCTCTTTGCTGACAACTCTTTGAGGCGCGCGAGGAACACTACGCGCCTTCGACTCTCGGGCCTGGTGCTGATCGGGCGGCGAGTTACCCACTACTCGCCACCCGCAGGCCCGGGTCTCCGGTGGCCGGAGATCGTCTCGCGGCGCCCGAAGCCCCTGGCGTCTCCTGCGGCGGCTGCTGCTGAGGGCGCTAGGGCGACTCTGCTGTTGTTGAGTCTCCCTCAAGTATGCTGCCTCCCTCTTCGCGAGCATTACTGCTTCGCAGAAGGAGGAGACGGCTTCCCATTCCCTCTCGCTCCGTACCATGGCCTGAACCAGGGCACGGCGCGAGAGATCGCTGCTGCCTATCGTATCCACGAGGACACGGCGGTGCTCTGCCCAAGCGGGGCAAACCTCCACCATATGCTCCACCGTGTCCTCTGGGCGCTCTTGTACATGTTTTGTGTGTACATAAATTAATAAAAAAATAATAATTAAGGTTGCACCAATGCACCTGCTACCTCTTTACCACTTTTGGTAATAACAAAGGTAATAACAAACCTAACCTTTGTCCGTGTGCGTTTGAGGTCTAAAATAATGAAGAAATATAAAAATAAATAATTTGCCTAATGTATGTAAGCATACTTCAGAACGGCAGCACCTATTCGGCTAATTATATTATTGTTGTGTTCGTAATTGTCAGGACATGGTTTTATAAAATAAAATCTTGAAAAATCGAAAAAATATATTACATCTGTGCGATGTTGGGGCGGGTCGCTAGTAAGAGATAACTGTCTCGCGGGAGAGTTCTATGGAGGTATATGCAAAAGTCCTGATACGATATTTTTTAATTAAGTTTAGCGTATAGCGTGACGGCTGGCAGGACAGAATGGAAGAAACAAAACGTGTTGCGCCGTCCCTAAGTAACATGGGTAAGGGCAGGAAGATGATGAGCTATTCACCCGAACATTCGACAGCTAAATTCAAAATTCAACCTTTGGTATCTAGATGACGGAACCCTAGGAGGCGATGTAGACATGGTATTAGAAGATCTACATTTTTTTTCAAATCAACTTCATTCCATAGGACTTGATCTCAACCTTTCGAAATGTGATCTTTTCATATCTGACGGAACTGACAGACAACGCTCACTTTCATTTAAGGCTATAGCCCCAGAAATCAAAATTATTCAAAAAAGCTTTCTTCGTCTCCTTGGGTCACCAATTTTCGAGAATTTCTTTCCCAATTTTGTCGAGGAAAAAATAAAAAACTTCAACGACATTTCGGAAAGATTACTCCCAATTAACATGCATTCGGCCATCACTTTAATTCGTTACTGCTGTTTCGGCCCTAAATTAACATATTTCCTTCGCGCTTCCCATTTATGGAAACATCCTTATCTTTATATACGTCATACACATACACTTACGTCAATTTTAAATGCGGCCATGGACGACCGAGCCTGGGCTCAGGCTACTCTTCCCATCCTTATAGGCCTCGGCGTATGCAAAATTACTTGTATTAGTTTACCGGCCTTCGTATCCTCGGTAACCGGCACGGAGAAATTACTCAGGAATATCTTAGCTTCCTCACTGATTGATTTTGATGTGCCCTGCTTCACCGAGGCTATATGGATATCTGGCAACTCGCTTGTCCGAATTCAAACCCGCCCGTCAACCCATCATGGGATGAGCTCTGCAGAGTAGTTCAAGACAGTCTTATTGCCTCTTCCGCTACTACTACAGAGCGGGCGCGACGGCTAACTGTGGGTGAGTGGGAGTCGAGTCTCTGGCTTCACGCACTACCGTCGTCGAGCATAGGGACCTTGTTCGACGATACTACATTCCGCCTCGCTGCTTTTTTACGTCTCTGCGCTAATTGTTTTCTCTTTATCGCTGCCACTATGGCAAAATTGTCAACAGCCTCGGACACCACGGCCTGTCATAGCACGCGAATATTAACGACATCACGACGTGCTCTTGTCGCCGTCCGGTTCCAGCTGTATTAGAACCCCATGGCTTGGCACGCGACAATGGCAAGAGACCGGACGGCATGTCTTTGTTTCCATGGAAGATGGGTAGGCCTTTAGTGTGGGACGCTACTTGTGTCGATACTCTAGCGCCATCCCATCTTCCGAGCTCGTCGTGATGTGCTGGCGCTGCCACTGCGGCTGCTGAAAACTTCAAGTGGCGGAAATATAATAACCTTGTTGGTAATTAAATTTTCGAGCCGTTTCGGTTTGAAACTCTGGGATCGTGCGGTCCGAGTGCTAACAAAGAACTATCCAAACGCCTTGTTGACACTTCGCGTGACCCATGGGCTGGCTTTATCCTTGGACAGAGGATAAGCATTGCCATACAACGTGGCAATGCCGCCAGTCTTTTGAGCACATTACCAGCCGACAGCTACGTGGAGGAATTTTTCTACGCCATATTTTAGTTTTTTATTTTGGTCTTAGTTAGGTAAAAACTTTAATTTTTTTTGTATATAATTATAGTTATGGTTAGATAAATTAAGTTAAATCTCTTTGATTTAAACGTATGCTGCAAAACTTAAGATAATGTGTGGCTTGATATGGTACTACATCATACAAACAATAAAAAAACACAAGTCTCTATTTTTATTTCTAACCGCCATAATCCAACATCTACTCAACAGTCTGTCACACTTCCAAGTACTAATCAGACGATAATTAGGTAATTAGTTACACCGTCTGCTTCAATGCATAGTCAATCTATGTAACATAAGCCGTCAGATGCAGTGAACTGCATTGCTATTCACTGGCTGTCAAATGTAGACGCTCAGTCCTTGGCAATTAACCGCACTAGTATTAATTCCGGGAACCGAATCTAACTCGCTATTCAAATGTGAAAGGTAGGTACTCGTATATGTGTGGTTGTTTGTATTTATACCTAAATTTTAGTCTGTTTCATTGAGAATATAATGGAATATACTGTTTCTTTGTAATAGGTATTTGGAAAATCATTATTGAGTGGATTATCTTTTACAAAGGGTCATTTTTAGAATAGGGTTGACTAAAAAAAAAAAATATAAAAAAAAAAATGTTGTCACGTTAACAAACAATAAGGACAATAAAGTGCGTAGTAAATTCACGTGACGTCACACCTATGTAAAAAATGTACCTACCACTTTTTACCTACAAATGATGTAACAAGCCCCCACTGAACTTTGATGCGTTTCTTTCTAATTTTTTATTGTTTTGGTAAAGCAAAAATAGGTGTCCAATCAACATCATCATAAGCCCGCCACTGCTGGGACACAGTATTTTTGTACCCAGCAATCGTCCCTGTTGAGTATTTGGAGTTAAAACGTGTTAAAACTACTGTTGGAGTCCCAACACAAAAATTTTGTAACTATGCGCACATCACTAGCGCGTCTCTACGTGCATCATCGAGTAAGTAACCATCTTTTGCTAGAACGTTACACACGGATCACAGTTACAAAAGGATACATAAAGGTTACCTTTGTAAATTAATTAGTGTACAATATTATGTTAGTCCTGTGAGTCCCTTTAAGTCAACGCAGTTAATAAAGTATTCATTTTTGAATTCAAGTGTTCACAACTATCCTACTTCCCCATACTACTGTAAAGCCAATGTTTGACAGATTAAAATAGAGTTTGATAACTACTCAACTACAAATTCTTAATTTTAAAATTGAAGTCGATCGAATCAATGCCTTTATCGTGTGTTTATTTATATTGAAGTTCTGCCTGACTCATTTGCGTTATATGTATCGAGCCATTTTTGTCTATAACGTAGCACACTACGTTATAGACAAAAATGGCTCCAAATATCTTTATTAAAATAATGTCGTTGTATTATTTTTGTTTGTATACGATGCTTTGAGTAAACACTAACATTTTCCTCAGTTTTCCTATACTCAAACAAAATTCCTGCTAAATGGAAGCTTATAGAATATCCCGGCGGATCTCACGTTGACTTTGCTTCACTTCAGCTGTGAAACCGTGTTCGGTAAACCGTGGCTTTCCTAAGTGAATGCATAATTTTTGAATATTTTTACACGAATTCCTGCAGTGTAAGTCAGAATCCGACGCGTAGAATTTTCGAAACGTTGAACCATTTTTAGAGACAATAACGCAAACAAAGACTTGACTGGTGCGTTCATCTGGTATTAGAATTAAAAATATATTTTATGTTTGAGTCCGAGATCAGTCGGAAAATTCAACACCAAAGAGAGTAAAACCAAAAATCTTAAGTTAGAAATATTGTCTTCCCAATTTCACAAACTGGTTCTACTGAACCAAATATCATTGATTATTTTAACGTTTTTTTTATATTAGATAAGTGGCAGGTACGATTACTTTATATAACAAACATAAAAAGGTGCATCGATAGAACAGCTGTATATTATCCTACTAGGTATTTAATCCTACTTTTATATATGAAAATTTTAAAAAAGTGTGAATGGATCTGGATGAAATTTGGCAGAGATAGATTATACTCTGGAATAGCAAGAGAACAAAGGTCACCGACCTAGCCCGATGAATTGCTCGCAGAACAGACGGTCGATGAGGCCGAAAATATCTGGAGTGGCGACCGCGTACCGGAAGACGCAGTGTTGGAAGGCCTCCCACAAGGTTAACCGATGACCTGAGGGTCACATTGTGGCGACACTTGGGGGAGGCCTATATGCAGCAGTGGACGTCTTTCGGCTGAAATGATGATGATGAATAGCATATAGCTTATGAGTGAAGTACTAATTCCATGCGGGCGAAGCCGTACTTAGCGGAAGCTGAGTGTTAATAAATCTAGGTATATTATTTATTCCGATATTTCTGATGTTTATTTTCTCTTCCAGTAAAGACACATACACATTCATTCTTCCCTCCTAACTAATCATAATCCTCTTACGATCTCCACAGTACACCCACACACGCATCTATAGATCCTTCATAACATAAATCATAATTATGATTAATCTAATTACCCGTCAAAAGGAGCTCACGGGCTGATCCAAATCGAATTATGTTCCCAGGTTTACTTTGCTATTATGTTCGGTTAATATTGGATATACTTTGTAGAACTATCAGCTTTTTAATGTTCCCACAGCTGGGACTCAGGCCTCTTCTCTAGGAGAGGAAATGGGCGGTAATCCTTCACGAGGGCCCAATGCGGGTTGGTGCGGACGTCACATATCTTCTAATTTTTAGTTCTTAGAAATGCCGGTTTCCTCACGGTGTTTTCCTGTACCATTTTAAGAGCAGTGGTGATGAAATATATAACACAATGTAAGACATCTGCCTGGTTTTAAACCCACGACCTTTAACTTGTAAGTCGCGTTGCGTCTGTTACCATTGTGCCAGTTACTGCGTAGTTATTACTTGATTAAAAATACAAGATGACTGTGATGATTCATTTGCAATCATTTACGAGGAGAAAGTCAAAACTTCTATTATAAACCATGGAACAAGCACAAAATTTATGAAAAAAATATTTTTGTCGGTTCTATTTTTTTTTTGGAAAAAAGTTTATTTTATACTTTTTAGTTGTGACTCCCCATTAAATTGTGTTAACAATGCATATTTATGAAATAGCGGTTGATTTGCTGTCATTTTTAAGAGTTCTGTTGTCTGTCTCCGAAACTCATCATCAGATCTATTATGAAAATTAAATGGGACTTTTGCGGAATAAACCCTTTTCGAACAAAAAAAGAATATTGCAAATCCGTCTAATGACGAAGTTATGTATGAACATGCAAAAACAAATATATACTCGTACATATAAAAACATCCGAATTGATAACCTTCTCCTTTTTGAAGTCGGTTAAAAATTATTAATAATTAACATAAGCCCATAATTAATATATAACTTTTTTTGAATTAAATAAATTATTTTCTAATAAGATTGGATTCTTTTTACCAATAACTCTGTAGATGCTTAGATTATGGGGCAAGTTCCTTAGACCGAAAATTTCTGGAGCGGCGACCGCGTACCGGAAGACGCAGCGTTAGAAGGCTGGACCGATGACCTGGTGAGGGTCGCAGGTAGCCTATGGATGGGAGACGCACAGGACTGGTCGTTAAAGCGACACTTTGGGGAGGCCTATTTCCAGCGGTGGACGTTTTTGGGTTGATATGATGATGGTGATAATGATGGGACAAGTTCTAGTTTTTAGTTTAAGAAAATACGCATACATGCATATAGTTATCTATCGGGATGTAAGTAGTAAGTAGCACAGAGATGGAATGAATAAAAATTACCATACGAGTAAAAAAAGTGTAAAAAAGTAAAGTTTCGTTTTTTGTTCTTTTATAGTGTTAAATGTTCTTAAAGAATGACGTTGATAACAGACAAGATCAACATAAGGTTGTAGTCAAAAGTACGTATAAGTAAGAATATTTACCAACTGCTAGTTATAGTTATGGGAAACCTAAAAGAAAAATAATAAAACCACTGTTCTCCAGCCACAAAACATGTAACATAGACAAGTGCTGGGTTCACGATTTTAATTTTAAATTCACAGACACTTCAGTGGTCCAAGCGCGACCTAGTTTTCCTTTGCATAAATATTTTTAGTGTATACAATTCAAGATGGTTTCATTTTCATATTTCTTCGTTACATAAATGACTTTGGTTTCATTCAGAATATATTATATTTCCTTGTAGAAGTAGCAGTAATAAAGTTAGAACCCAGATTGAAGACAGTTTTCATTAGCTCAAATTATGCTTAGCTAAGCCGTCGGTGTTTTAAAGATAAAAAAAATACCAAATGCTTTCAGACAATTGAAAAATATTCTATACTTGTAATGTTTGCAACTTTTACTTGCAGTGTTTGTAGCTTTTACTTGCAATGTTTGCAACTTTACTAGCAATGATTGCAACTTTACTTGCAATGTTTGCAACTTTAATTGTAATGTTTGCAACTTTACTTGCAATGTTTGCAACTTTACTTTACTTTGTGGGGGTGAGAAATCATCCAATGACATCTCCCGCTCTGGGTGGAGCGGGAGGGCATGTCAGACTCTTACTGACTAAAACCCACCCCTGTTCCTTCCCTGCCCTGAGTGCACAGGGGCGAGGTAACTCTACTAGCGTTATGGGTACTTTTTGCATTGACAGCGATGTGGATGCCCAATGAGTTGTTTTCATAAGCATTTGTATATAATAATATAAGTTATTACTATCAGTTTGTATAATTATATACTTTAAGTTATTAAGTTTAGTTGTGTTATTTAGTTAATCACATACATTCGAAGTTGGTTTAAAAATAAGTTTTTTTACTATTAAATTAAATTAACTTTTTAGAATCAGTTTACTATTTAGAATTTTCGTGTTTAAAATAAATAAACATCAACTAGGTACATGATAAGGAAAGCAGTAATATCCACAATGCCTAACTTAATCTTAAAAACATAGCTGAATGAAAAAGTCTTCCAAGTTAAACATCAAGACAATTTTAGCCTTGATAGCAGAAGATTTTGCCCTAAAATGGCCCAATCCCACGCATTACACAGTACAAAGAATATTGACGTCACTCTACAGTAAAATGATGGCGAGGAGCGACATCGTGGCTTCGTAAACGTTGCTTTAGCTACTATTTTAGAACAAAATCGATGTAATGACGTCAAAACATCTCTGCGAAGGAAGTACATCGAAAATAGATAGCGTTCACCCTGTACATATATTTTACCAACCGTTATCTGTTAATATTAAACTCGTTTAACTGAAATTCTGATATAATGCTGCTATTTTACGTAAAACATTAATTATAGCTTGTATCGTAGGCACCATACGTTTTTCGATTAGCAGCGTTTGCAGATAAAATTATCTTACGACCAGTTAAACTCAAATTACGAG
The DNA here is from genome assembly GCA_951329385.1 of Polia nebulosa. Taxonomy (NCBI): domain Eukaryota; kingdom Metazoa; phylum Arthropoda; class Insecta; order Lepidoptera; family Noctuidae; genus Polia; species Polia nebulosa. The sequence goes on from OX589605.1 coordinate 11,091,086, forward strand.
TAGTAAAAATGACGCTTCGTTTTCCAATATAGGAACGTGTACAATATTTACGTTACCGATCGAGTTGAGCACCGTGAGCTGAGTAACACAGTTTTGAAAACTAATTGTCTTTTCATTTAACAGGAATAACAGGTCCTGGGGGGTTTCAAAAGCGATCAAGACTACGTCATGGTTTAATTAGAATTATGCAGAATTTTAGATGAGAAACATAATTGGTTATTTTAGCGATATATCGTGACTGGTAACTAGATTTAAACTATTATGTATTGTGTTACGAGTAGTACCGTTACTCGCTGAGCTACGCAATGAAGCCTGCATATTAATTTGAAACTGGGCAGTATCTGAAACTAAGCACAGTGCCAATATTAGTGTTCGTGTACTGATTTAAACACGGTTTAACTTACAGATCATTTTCATGACCGAATATGAACGTTCATTTGAAGATTAGACTCAAATATTTGGGTTGAAATAAACATTAAAACAATTCTGCATCAGGCTGACTAATACAAATGCCATCGACAATAGAGAAACATAATACAGAAATTCTATATCAAGAACCAGTTATCAGACTTCCCAACTCATTCTAAAAACCCTAAATGACTGTTATAGATTGCCAGAAAACCAGAAACGGGGACACAGATACTACGGAGACAATGAGAGGTCTTGGAATGCAAACAATGTTTACCAATATTTTGAAGTAAAGACACAGAGAGACCCAACCACGTAGCTGTTACTTATTTACGATTCCCTATAACCCTTTTGATATAACAATTCTTAAGTCATGTTTTACGACACTAGAGGGTGTCCTATTCATCGCCAACAAGCAAAACCAGTGAAGTTTATGAAATATCTATTATTCCTTCTCTCTATTACTTTCTGAATCAAGTCTTTACTCCCTGAAGACAAGTTAACTTACTTTTATTATATTTTCGCTCCTTAATATTAACATCACGACCACAATATTGCTGTCTCAGTCACTCTCGAGGGTGTGGGAAGGGAACAAAAGAGCTCAGAAGAAATCTAACGAATCTCTGAAGAGCAGAACTTGTGTATACTAGCTTTGTGTTGTTTAATTAAAGTGTGGTGATCATAAGAATTATGTGGCGCGCTAAATGAGGGCTTTGATTATAGTGGCTGTAAGTGTTGTTAGGATTGAGTCTTCGGAATTTTTATTCTAGAAATGACTACTTGCACTCTGCATCTACGAGCAGTTAAAAGCAATTGAGTTTGAACTGAGTAGGGTTACATTATGTCTCATAAAACGATAAAACAAAAAACTTGGTTTTGCAGAAACCTGATATTGAAAATTATTCACGTTTCACGTCCGTATTTGGATCACAGAAATTCATGTGTGTACCAAACTACTAAATTTGTCCAGTACATACGAAGCAAATTGGCTGTGACTGACGGACTGACAGAGCAAAAGATAGACGCGCGTGTGTGAGTGATAATAAAAGGGTTCTGTTTTTATATTCGGACTAGCTTCCGCCAGCGGCTTCGCCCGCATGAAATTAGTAGTTCCCTGTTATAAATTTTCAACCCCTTTTTCACCCCCTTAGTGGTTGAATTTCAAAAAACCATTTCTTAGTGGATACGTAGGTATCCACTAAAAAAGGGTTTGGACTTCACAAAGAACATACCCTTCAAATTTCATGTCTCTAGGACCAGCGGTTTAGGCTGTGCGTTGATATATCAGTCAGGACTTTGAATTTTATATAATTATACAGATATTTGGAACCCCAAAAAACTGAATACGAGTAACTACACTGCCGAACTGACACTGATTTTGACTCCGAAGTAAACTGTAGCTTAGTAGTAAACAATACACTCGTCAACAAAGTAATGTTTTCAAATTAATATATCAAACTTTGACTAATGATGCAGCTTAAATCTGGTAGGTAATGGATATGTAATAACATATCCACCCGGAATACCCGGTTTTTCTAAACGAATCTCGTGAAACAAACACTTTTATGCGTGCACACGTGAGGGTAGGACCACTATAAAAATGAATCCTCATACCCCATCCTCGAGAGCTTTCCAATAATCTTACTCCATCTTGTGACACATCACGAACTTTACATTTCTTAACGTAAAATTATGGAACAGTCAACAACCCTTCAATGGTTATAATACCTTTAGATTTTCTGTCCCTTATAAGTTATCGCGATACGTGACTTTTCCCAAAGAGCTTTAAATTTTGCTGTTTGAATTTTTATTCTTTGAAAGTTACAAAAGAGAGAGTGTATAAAATTCGAAGTAGGTCACTGTTTTTCTTGTCGCTCACCAGCGGTCGTGGCGTAGCTTATAGGTGGATCGTGGTAAAATCAGCGCTCACGTGGGATTAGTACGTAATCCTCCTATTTCTCCCCTAATCTTAAAGTTGGTGGCTTGCTAAATCTAGCCGAACCTATTGGTTTTGGACCTAATTGTTTGCAATTGTACTAGTTTTGATTAAAACCCCATTTGATGTAGTAGTGAACCGGGTTATATTATAAAACTTGAGAACCCTTGTCATCTTGTGTATAAGAATCTGTGCCACATTGGGAGGATACTTTAAAATTTGGTTGATTCGCGAGAGACCACGTGCTGTGTGGATTTCACCGGCGCCTCTTGGAGTCAAGAACTGGTATACCTATTGGACAAACACAACACTCCTCATTTAACTCTGACATACAAACATATAACCAGACTGATCCCCGGACGGAAGACTTCAGAAACCATAAACCAGAAACCATAGGTTTCTGAAGTCAAGACTTACCATAGGTAAGTCATTAAAATATTCGTTTAGCTCTGCGTGTTGCAGACAAGTGTGCGATCCGTTGGAGGCCGAGGGTCCGGCAGGCACGCTTCCACAACTCTTGTCTCCTCTAGTCGGATCCTTTGCCCTGGCTTGGTCGCATTAATTTTTTTCATTTTTACTGTCTAGAAAACCCTAATAAGTTGAGCTATGAGCAAGAAGATGTAAAAATCAATCTACCTAGCCTTTTCCCAACTATATTGGGATATTTTACATGGAGCGACTGCCTATCTGACCTCCATAACCCAGTTACTGGGTTATACGATACCTCTTGGTAAGACTGGTTGTCAGACTTTCGGGCTTCTGACGACCCGTAACGACTGTCAAAGATCCACCATTGACAGCCGGGACCAACGGCTTAACGTGCTTGCCGAGGCACGGAGGAGGCTCGGTATGTAAAGATGGTCACACATCTATGGACCAACCCCGGCAAGCGTAGCTTAACCTGATGGATCGACCCTTGCGGCTGTTATTACTTTAGCCACGAGCTCGAACAGGAGAAAGAAGATGTAAATGGCTTGTACTAGTTAATCTAATGCAAATGGTCCCTTTCCAGTTACAATAACTGTTGTCCACAAGCTATAATGCCGTTATCTGACAAAATCACATTATGAGTTACGCACAAAAAGCAGCGTTGAATGACATAGAAATCAAGCGAAATAGACGGTGATTTTATTTATTGATAATATAATAGAAAAATACTACTGCCCTTATCCCATGTTACTTGGGGTTGGCGCAACACGTTTTTTTCTTCCATTCTGTCCTGTCAGCCGTCACGCTATCACTAACTCCCTTTTCTATCATATCACTCCTCACACAATCCATCCATCTTTTCTTTGGCCTCCCTCTCCCTCTCCATCCATCCACATTTATATTCATAACTCTTTTAGTTACATGTGTTTCGTCCCTCCTCTTCACATGACCATACCAAGATAAGCGGTTCCCTTTCGACTTGTCTGTGACTGGCGCCACTTTTAAACTACCTCTTATGTACTCATTTCTCACTTTATCCATTCTCGTTACTCCAAACATCCATCTCAACATTCTCATCTCCGCCACATGCAATCTTTTTTCATCCGTCTTCTTCACAGCCCAACATTCTGATCCATACAGTACGACAGGTCTAATCACGGACTTATAGATTTTCCCTTTTAACTTAAGGGGCATCCGTCGGTCGCAAGTTGTTCCAGTGACCTGTCGCCATTTCATCCATCCTGAGTTGATCCTGTGCGTTACGTCTCGGTCTATATCCCTCTGAACAAGTGACCCGAGGTATCGAAAGTTGGAGCAGATCGGTATAGGCGTTCCGTTGAGAGCTACAGGCATAGGACTGGAGAGACCGCCGAAATCGCAGAAGAGATATTCTGTTTTGGTTGTGCTCAATTTCTGGCCCACACTCTCCAGTCTTTGCCACCACATCTCCCATCTGTCTGGACCTCTAAGCCGCTTTCGGCAACTAGCACAATGTCATCAGCAAACAGCATACACCAGGGCGCCTCTTCCTGAATGTCCGACGTCAGAGCGTGTCACGGTACGGAGGAGGTGTCACGTTGCGGAGGTGTATTGGAGTGACTCGTAGAGGAGGTCGTAGGAGTGACACGCAGAGGAGGACGTAGGAGTGACACGCAGAGGAGGACGCAGGAGTGACACGCAGAGGAGGACGCAGGAGTGACACGCAGAGGAGGACGTAGAGTAGGAGGACCGTAGATGAGGAATTGAATGAAGAATAACACACGAAGAGTTAACACGTATATTTTGTTATTTATACAAGTAGGCTTGAATATAAAAAGCACTCATTAATAGCACAAACACATTGTGACTTGGTACGTAATTAAATTGTATTATTGCACACTCTTGGAAACTGGTAACTGACAGTTTAAGAGTCGAAAAATGATAATGAGGAGCTTCTACTAGCTCGGCTGCAGAATTAGAACTCCTTTTTTATGTAAAAACAGAGACTTGACAGAGAAAACAAGTAATTTTTGAATTTTAAATTAAAAAAGGTAGCAAAGAACGTAATTTTGGAATACAGGTCAAAAAATAAACAAGGGTTTAATACTGCCTTGTTACAAGCGTCCATTATCATCAGGAAGAGGTAAGGGCTGAGGGCCGACCCCTGTTGCAAACCGACCGCTACACTGAAACTGTCAGTGGTGCCCACTGCAGACCGGACTTGGGTACTACATCGACTGTACATCGCTCGGATCAACTGCACATACTTCCCAGGCACAACTTTCACTTTAAGGGCCCACCACAAAACCTGTCGAGGCACCCGGTTATATGCTTTTTCGGGGTCAATGATCACCATGTGCAAGTTTTTATGCACAGCTCTGTATTTTTTGCACAGCTGGCGGATAGCGAAAATGGCATCCGTTGTACCCCGACCAGGCATAAAACCGAACTGGTTTTGTGAGATTTCACTCTCTTCTCTTAGCCGCTTTTCAATAACTTTTCCCCATACTTTCATACTATGTGACATTAGCTTTATTCCTCAATAGTTGTTGCACTCCAGCACATCACCTTTGTTCTTGAAGATGGGCACCAACGAACTGTTGCACCATTCATCAGGTATGACTTCTTCCAGCGACAACTTATTGAAGAACAAAGCTAACCACGTCAGCCATGTACCCGTAATGACTTTCACACTTCAATTTTTGGCTGATTACCGTGGCATCAAAAAACGAAAACCTGCCAAAATGTCAGATAATGGCACTTTAGATTAAGGACGGCAGATAATGCCATACTACCTCACCACAAATCAACCAAATACATCCCTACAAATAACTGCAATGACAAACCCAACCCTCTAGAACTATATCAATATACATATCCCAAGACGTCTCACGCTTCAAAACCGGCTCTTCAAAGTGGGAAGGTAAGCAAAGGGATGCGTTGGGTCCAGATTAAGGGATATATCGTGAGGCATTCAACGAAGAGGCGTGGAGAGAGGCTGTTTATCTTAGAAGCGTGAAGCGGCAGGTATTTAACGTCTTTGTGCAGTGTTACTGAGCGAAAGGGTTTGTATTGTGAGCTAGTGAACTGTGAAGACACAATTGGATGTGTAATTTTGGTTGGTGTGTGCAATATTGTGTTCATCGGTTTTTTGGATATATTTTTGGTCATAAATGACTCGATAAAACTAGATCCATGAAAAGTTAGGAAGCGGGCTTCATCTTCGACCTCATCATCGCTTACCATCGGGTGAGATCAGTGTGAGCCAAACGCGAGCCCATAAACGAAAAAAAAAGTTAAGACAAGTGAGCTACGAGTATCATTCCAAATGCTATCATTCCCATACTAGGGATACACAGCTAACCTTAGCTAAGTTTTCGCGTTGATCAAAAATTTATTAAAATACAACGTAGGTACGTACGTAAACAGTAACAGTTTCTTTGTAGGTATATACATCAAATAAAGGACGCAATGGATATGAAAAAAGAGGACACGGTGGGGCATACTGTGGAGATCTGCCCCGCTTGAGCGGAGCACCGCCGTGTCCTCGTGGAGGCGATCGGCGGCAGTGACCTCTCGCGCCCAGCCCTGGTCCCGGCCATGGTACAGAGCGAGAGAGGGAATGGGAAGCAGTCGCCTCCTTCTGCGAAGCAGTAATGCTCGCGAAGGAGGAGGTGGCACGGGTGAGGGAGACTCAATGGAGCCCTTACGCCCCCAACCGCAGTCGCTGCAGGAGACGCCCTGGGAGTCGGTGGTCGCGAGACGATCTCTAGCCACCGTAGACGTGGACCTGCGGACGGCGAGTAATGGGTAGCTCGCCGTCCGAGCAGCACCAGGCTCGAGAGTCGACGGTGCGTAGTGTTCCATGCGCGCCTCAAAGAGATGTTAGCCACCACTGACGGGGCCCGTCATGCCCGACGGATGCATGCCAAGGGGTCGGGGATAAATTCGTAACAGAGTTACTGCGCCCCTGGGCACTCAGGTAAGGAAGGAACAGGAGTGGGTTTTAGTCATTAAGAGTCTGACACGCCCTCCCGCTCCACCCAGAGCGGGAGAAGTCATAGGATGATTGCCCACACCCAAAAAAAGAAGGGTGTAACGGTAATAAGTTTAAGTTTATATTTTTTTAGGTTTTTTTTGAGATTATTTATGACTTCCTCGAAGAAAGGGTTCATTTCCATAGCCAGAGCAGTATCTAAAATACAAATAACCACCGATTTCCGTTACACCCTGTATCATCCTAGCGAGATCACACCGATAATCAGAAAATGTAATTATCTCCGTAATGCATAACGGTAATGATTGATCAAATAAAGCAGATTTACATCATATTTAAGTTCAGTCAAATGGGAATCATAATTATAGTAATACCAGCCGATAGATGTTCCAGTGTAGGTCAAAAGCCTCTCAATGTACTAGACTAAACTTTTATAGGTACCATAAAGTAAACAAAAAAGCTACGTTAAAAACTTCAAACGGATTTTACACACCTCGTCACTTCGCAAAAAAAAGGAAACTCATGGCCAAGTAACCTCGTTTCAAAACTCGGTCAAAATGTGGTTGAGGAGGTAATGACAAAACTCGGTAGCCCGTTTGCACATTTAACGTTGGTAGAGCCACAGAATAGTACTAACCACAGAAGGTCGACCCCATTCAACGAGCCTCAGAGCACTGAGATGCCTTTGCGATCACTGCTAGAGACTGCATGTCAAAACTTTTCATAATAACCATGCGGGTCAGTCTTTTACTTATATAAATTGCCGGGACCGTGGCTACTCTGACTAAAACTATGACAGCCTAAACTTGTACTCAGCGCAATTTTTTATATTTTTTTGCTTGTGACTTCGCACGGTTTGTGCGAGTTACATTGTTTTCCATTAGCACACATACTGTGTTACATCCGCATTCTTTTGTCTTTGCAGTATTTGGCAGCAAATTTATAGACTCAGCCACTTGTGACTAACAAATAACCTTTGTCTAATACAGCGACTGATGGGTTGCATGAAGAAATATTGATGCTTTGATTTTTGCATCATGCAACCATCAGTCATAACTTTTGAAATTGGGTGACGCTTGCTTATTATGTAATGGACGCCTAACAGCCACCGAACTTCACTCAACAAAATCCCGCCAAAATAAAATATTATTTTATTTATATTATGAGCTATCGCGTCTCTGCCAGCGAGGCGACTGTGCCTGAGCAACGAGTGAAAACGCACACATAGACACGCTTGACGTATATATAGCAAGTGCAATCGCACTCGTGACCAGTATTTGTTTGAGATCGCCTTCGCCGCACGTACACGTATGTGTGCGTGCGTTTTCACACTTTGAAAGAAGCTAGCCTTTCTGTACCTATTTATTCTGTGGCATTATCAAGGAGAGTTCCAGCCATGTTGTACAGAATTCATGAGCTGTTGGGAGTTTTAGAATATTATCTTACATTTACTGGAAAGTTTTAATGTGGTACTTGCGCTTGTTTTAAAACTGTTGTGGTTATTGAAATTAGTTGAGGATGAGAAAGAAATGTCTAAAACTAAACTAAAATCTTTCAAAAAGTTTTGAGGCAGGTATACCTTGTGGAATAATTTGCTGTCGAAAATCTACCTCCTTCTGTAGCCAAGTACTCATAATTACTGTACTGTCGACGTTATTTCAGACACATGCTACTACAAACATTTCCGTACTTGTTCGCAACTAGCATAATCAGCCTAAAATGTCCCCACTGCTAAGGCACAGTGGCCTCCTCTCTGTTAGAGGATTTGGGCCGTAATCCACCACGCGGGCCCAATGCGGGTTGCGCGATATCACATGTCTTCTAAGTTTTGGTTCTAGGACATGCTGGTTTTCTCACGATATTTTCCTTTATCGTTTTGAGAGCAGTGGTGATGAAATAATTTACACAAAGTAAAACGCCTGCCTGGATTTGAACTCACAATCTAGTAAGTCGCGGCCGTTACCACTAGGCCACTACAAGGTAGTCTACTAAATTTTACTGTGATACCATACTAATCAGCAAAATGTTACTTACAAGTATGCGTAGGTTGGTTGTATCGGCTAGCATTATGTTACAGTGTGTGTAACATAATGCTACCCGATACAACCAACCTACGCATACTCGTAAGTATCATTATAGGAAAACGTTACCGCTAATACACAATCAATGGAACAGCGTTGTAAACCCCGATGCTTCTCATAATTCCCTTTATTCCCATCGTTCTCGTTTGCATAATATCTCTCGTTTCTCGCAGATATTTTTATAACACCTACCTACGTTTGCAGGGATTTCGCGTCGGGTTAGCAAAGGGATTTGGTTCAAGGTAACGCACTTTATTTTGACAGATTTCCATCGTCCGCCGTGTAATTTGAGATATTGTTAGTATTGTGTAGGTTTTAGTTTTATGATGAAATGTATTTATGATTTTAGAAGAGAAAACTTCTTTAGGCGCGTTGGGCATTTTTGAGATGGGAAAAAACTGTTGAACACGCGCGTCAACGACACCATTACGAGTGAAAACCTTCTTTAGGCGCGTTGGGCATTTTAGAGATGGAAAAAAACAATTGAAGGATTGAAGTGAAAACTTCTTTAGGCGCATTGGGCATTTTTGTTCAAGTCTTCTGTCGGCACTCCCGGACTGCCGCTCTTTTTTTTTCTACCTAATATTACCTAGCATTACCTAGTATTATCCAGTATTACCTAGTATTACTATTATCCAATATTACCCAGTATTACCTAGCATTATCTAGTATTACCAAATTTTTCCTATTATTACCTAGTATTACCTAGCATTATCAAATTTTACCTATTATTACCTAGTATTACCTAGTGCTACCTAATATCACCAAGCATTAGCTAGCATTATCTAGTAATACCTAATATTACCTAGTTCTAGTCTTACTAATATTATAAATGTGAAAATCATGTTTGTGTTTAATAATAAAATTACGAACAAAAAATAATACGAACCCTACATACCCATGCGGGTAGACCACGACATGGGTATGGGACATGTTATACTTTTTTATCCAGGTTTTACCTTCCTGTCCGGTGGATACCAGGGTGAATGAGATTGGATCTTTTTTTTTTTGATGTGGGAAGTCATTTCATGACTTCTGCCGAGGGCGCGGCCGCGGGAAAGCGTGACAGACTCTTACTAACTAAAACCCACCCCTGTTCCTTCCTTGCCTAAATGCCCAGGGGAGTGATAAATCTGTTACGAATTTATCCGCTTCCCCTATTGTTATTGTATCCTGAGCCCCTCTTCCCACCAAACAGAGAATATCCATAGGATTTTACCCCAAAAAACGTATTAACTATAATCCTGCGGTATAATTTCGGACTTTCACGCAAACAAAACCGCTGGTGGAAACGTCTCGTTTTCAACTCACGTAACTTTAAATAAAATTCCACCTGATTAGCTTAACTGAAGTTCTGCAACAAATTACCACAATTTAGAAACTGTTGCTGCAGCTAGAACTGTCAGATTGAAAGACGTTAACTTAAGGGGCAGTTATACGACTTTTAATGGTTCTTAATCGAACATCAAGTCTAAACGACTAGTTTCATTTCTTTGAAAAAAATATATGTTACTCTTAACAATTTCCGTCATATTTTGATATGAGAATATTTGAAATTATATTTTTATAACATAGTGTAATTAATTTGTAAAGTTACGTCTAACACGGATAAAGTTTGAGAATCACGCAAAAACTGTAAAGCGTATTTTTATAAAACCGTCACCATTTTAAAGATCATTTAATTATTTATAATTTAGTCTCAGTGTTTTATTTTAATACTTGTTCTATTAGGTGTAATAAATTAATAATGCGTCTAATTTCGGACAGCGATCCTTGATGGGCGAGTCCTATTACTGGGTGGGTGTACGACGTGTTACGTGAGCTCAGCACAGAACACGCAAGCTAACCACTCAAGGTCATTGGCAGCTAATAGCGCCTTAAGAGATTTTTATTCACATTCACATAAACCTGCTTAGGCACTGACTTATGAAACTTTAGAAATTATTAGGTGCACGGTTCCAAATTGGTCGATTCTTATGGAGAAGAGCTGGCAAGATAGTTACAATTTTATTTCAATTTTTATCTCCACAGTTATAATTTTAACTCTTACAATGATTGTGAACTAACTTTTCATATTTTATCTTCATTTATTATGTTTGTTACTCAGTAACGCTTGAATCAGCTGAACTTATCTGGATGAAATTTGGCACAGATATAGATTATAGTCTGGAAAAGCAAACAGGCTACAATTTACAGTGGGGGAAGTACTCATTCCACGCGGGCAAAACCGCTGGCAAAAACTAAGGTATCTTTATAAATCTTCAACCATCCACAAACAGTAATTCTCACAAACTAAGTTATCACACGAAATTCACAACAAAATAAAACATTGAATCATCCGGAAAAAGATTAAGCATTTCTCTTTCCTCAGACGCCGGCGATAAAACGACTTGAAAGGGCAGAGCAGATTAATTTATATACAAGTGACGTCATAATAAAGTCATCAGCTATAACAGCTTCCCCGTCTCTCCCCGCCCCTCGGGGGTATTAACATCCTGACACGTTCCATACGAGGTCGACGCGGAATTAAGATATGTAATATGGACTGTGCAAAAGAATCTCGGGGCCGTTTAAGGTGGATGCTTCAGGGTAGCCCGCGAAATTCAATGTTTCTTACGTTTTTTGCAATTTGCAGGTCAGTGTCAGGTTGTATCTTGGTCAACATTTGATTCGTGGCCGTAGCAAGTATGTATTTGTAGAATTATAATCATTTAAATCATCAATACATCTCTCTCAGTCAGAATTGATGCCAAATGTCATGATTTCATGAAATACTTACATTTGGAATCAATTCTGAGAGAGAAGTATTGATGATTTGGATGATTATAATTCTATAAATACATACTTGCTACGCCTGCGAATCATATTTTGACTTAGATACAACCTGACACTGACCTGCAAATTAAAAAAAACGTCAGAAAATTTGAATTTCGCGGGCTACCCTGGAGCTTCCACCTTAAAACGTTCTTCTTGTCATTTATATTGAGTGTATTATGAGTTGATAAGAAATAATTATGAGTCATGTTTCTGATGTATGGAGAATATCCAATAAAGATAAAATTGTATAAATACAATAATAGTGAAAGTTTGTAGTTATATTTCTCCTCAGCGGCTGAATGGATTGTGATGGAATTTAGAACACGGAAGATCATGGCCCGAATTAGGATAACTTTCGACTTTCACGCTAACCAACCCACCGGAAAAACCTATTAAGGCGCAGTTATACGACTTCTAATGGTGTTTAATTGAACATCACGTCTAAACAACTAGTCTTATTTCGTAGTAATTTGATATATTATGTAAATATTTAATTTTGAAAAAATTATAAATTATTTTATATATGTAAATAGGTTTTAAAAACACTTTTACACGTCAATATTTTTTGTTGTCAGTTTTAGCTAGATGAGGCCTGTGCTTCCTAGCTGACTACCCTGAGAAAAAGCACTGAAACATACTCTGAGGTCAAAGAAAAATATGTGTTTTAGTAGAATACCTGTTGTTTTATGTATAATAAATAAATAATGCGTTTAATTTCGGACAGCGCTCCTTGATGGGCGCGTCCTATTACTGGGTGGACGTACGACGCATTACGTGAGCTCAGCACAGAACACGCAAGCTAACCACTCAAGGTCATTGGCAGCTAATAGCGCCTTAATTCCATAAGACCATTGGTTTGAAAAATTATCATCTCTTAGGATAATAAATTGGAGGTAACGTTACCAAACAAGTCACAACTTACAATCCACTTTTGAAACATCCATAAAAGGATTCCGGTGTTAATCAGTTCCCATTATGGCGCGGACTGGCTACGATTTGAGATAGCTTCAAATAAGGTTGAGAATTGAAAATAATAATAGGTGGGTCGACGATGTCACTAACCTGAGAATAGGCATTTATTTTACGGGTTTTCTTTAGATTATTCAGAATATACACAATAAATTAAATTATTGTCCGGTTAAACTCTTAAAAAAATGCTAATTCTATTATATTCCTAATTTTAAAAAAAATGTTATCGCTGAAAATACAGAGATGTTCGACGCCAAATTTTATTTTTGTGGAGCAACTTCCAATTGTATTGGGAATATCGATCTATTTTTAACCGACTTCAAAAAAGAGGAGGCTCTCAATTTTTGTAAATATATATATATATCTCCGCCATTTATGATTAGATTTTGATGATTCTTTTCTGTATGATAGGTCATACTTCAGAGGTGGTCCCATATAAATGTTATTGAAATTGATTCAACACTTTTTAAAAAAATCAACATAAATAAAAAATATGTATACACAGATGACGTTTTGGTTGTCACCAAATGTTCAAATTCCATGTTATTGGTGTTATCCATTCGGGCATAACTTTAATATTTAGTTTTACTTCTGGTGTACAAAAACAATAAAAGAAGAAACTGTAAAGTGAAAAATAAAAAACTTTTTTCAAAAAATACAACCGACTTCTAAAAATTGCAAAATAACTTTAATTTCGGAAGTCGGTGTCAAATAACGAAGAAACAAAAAAAATATATACACCGAATGCCGAAATTATTACTGTTCTATTCGATTATTTTTCTTCTTTAAACCTACTGTATTTTTTGCAAAGGATATTTTCATTGCATTACGTCGTACTCTACTATCCAAGAAATCAACTTTTGTGACTATTGAGGTAATACCGCGCCGTTTTTCCAAGTTTTAACCCAGACTTATTCAATTTTTACCAACAAAACTCAGAACTGTTTCTTTGAAGATATAAACTTCCAGCGCAGCTGCCCTAGCGTACTTCTAACATGAATTTTATATTTTGTGACCAAAGTTAAGCAAAATATGCTGCTTCTTAAATATTCTTGTTTCATTCATTTGGTTTTATTGAAGGCCGTTTCTGGGTCGTTTTATTTCTTTCGGCGTTTGAATGGACTTTAAAATCTTCAAAACTATAAATATTTTTACTAAAACGTATACATTTTCAATTCGTATTAATTAAACTCACGGTTAAGCATAATACAGTAGTACTTAACAAGAATAAGTCAAGTTATATGCATACAAGGTGTAACGGAAAGGTGTGGTCATATTTTTAGAACCGGTTCTAACCATGGAAATGAAGAACTTTCTCTAAGAAATATTAGAAAGTTGCCAAAAAGAAAATTGAACTTTCCATACAAAGTTACCAATAGCTGATCAATATTTGTATGGGAGGCAATTTTTTTTTAAATTTCCAGATGCAGACAGATGAAACAAATACAGTGTGTAACGGAAAGGTAATCTGTAAAAGTTTTGTTGGTAGTAAGTATATCAAACTAAAGTGTATACTCATAATGTGTAATTTGTTTAACCTCAGTTGGTTCAAAGATTTTTTTATATTGATTGACATCAAAGACGCTTTTGTGTTAATTGCATTTTCTGACACAATACACAAAGGTACTCGTATATATGACACAATACACAAAGGAGTGCAAGGATTTCTAATTATTGGTCTCATCTAAAATCTACTCTGTAAATACTCTAGTTCCAAGATATAAACTTGATGAAGTAAAGGTCGGCCATTTTGTTCTGTAGCATCTGTTTGTCACGGACTATGCTGTGGCTTGATTAATGGTGTTTACTGTCCCCGCCTTATCCTTCCGGGCTCTGTGAGGGATCTACTGTGTTTCTGTGTGCCTAGTTCATTCATAGTATGTGTTGTGGTATTGTTGGAAGGATTTGCGGGTGCGAAAGGAATTTCTGTTAAAATGGTGTTGTGTTTGTCATTTAAATATAGTAGTTAATTTTTTATTTTATATACTTAAGTGTCAATTCTTGATTGGATATAATTATATCCATTTCAAATCCAATCAGAAAAATGCCAATGAAAAACAGCTCATTTTAAATGGTAAACTTGTAGAATCAAATAAGTAAGCTATAAAAATTAAGGTCGAGTTTGACTTGGAAATTCCAGAACAATCCCTTGTAATTTTGTATTTTTTTTAAATATAATGCTTTGTCTCTTTAATACAGCATTAAAGTTCGATAGCTATTTCATTTTTGATATAAATAATAAGCATAATTAATCAATGTATAATGTTCCTACTGCTGGGACGGAAGCCTCTCTGTGAAAAGGTGTGGCCCGTAATCCAGCACGCGGGCCCAATGCAGGTTAGTCGATGTCACATGTTTTTGAAGTTTTGGTTCTAGGACATCCCGTGCTCACCGTTTTGAGAGCAGTGGTGATGAAATAATTTACACAAAGTAAAGCGCCTGCCTGGGTTTGAACTCACGACCTACAACTTGTAAGACGCGGGTGTTACCACTCGGCCACCACTGCTCTTAATTGTTGCTACATAAATGCTAATTGCTTCATTTCGCGGAAGCCATTTTAATCTTACTTTAAATACTCTGATGAATTCGCACAATATTATTTCACTTCTTAATTGTAAGCCTTTTATTAAAGACGTATATTTTGATTTACTGTTTATCGCCATTTTACTCGAAATTTGTGGCAAGAAGCACAGACCTACAGTAACTTAACTATGAACATTAATTCAGAGTGTTTCAGAGTACGTTAGGTCTTTCCCATGGATCCAATGAAGCTTATTTATAACATACTTAACTAACTACTCGTATATCTACACTAAAACTAAAATAAAACCTTACCTAACCACGTACATATATACAAAAACAAAATACGTTCAGGCGTCGAAGTACTCCTCCACATCGCTGTCATCTGGAAACGTGCCCAGAAGACTGGCAGCATTACCACGCTGGATGGCAATGCTTATTCTTTGAGCAAAGAATGAGCCAGCCCTCTGGTCACGTAAAGTGTCGATCAGTCGGCGAGAAATATCCTTGAAAAGAAGACGCGCACTCGGACCCCATGACCCGAGCGTTTCGACCCCAAACGGCTCAAAACTGTAATTCCCAATAAGGTTACAGTATTTGCCCCGCTTGAGGGCCTCGGCAGCTGCAGAGGCTGCACCGGCACAGTCCGCCGTACTTGGAACATGAGATGGCGCAAGGGTGTCGACACAGGTTGCGTCCCACACCGAAGGCCTACCCACCTTCCACGGCACCAACATCATGCCATCTGGTCTCTTCCCATCGTCACGTACCAAGCCACTTGGTTCTAATACGGCAGGTACGCCGGCGGTAAAAATTGAAAATGAAGCTTTAAATTCGTATGATATGTTCGTGAAGGATGATTAAAATAGACGTTTGAGAAGATATTTGATTCAGTACATAATATAGTAAACCACATAGTTAAGTAGGTACCTACTCTGAGGTTTGAGAATTTCGCAGAATATAAAGTAGATCTACTCAACATATTATGTTCTACTTGTACATATACTTTTATAGGTATAATTTAGCTGGATTTGTAACTTGTTTGATTGTGTCTTTTCTGTGTTATTATTCCTCTTAATTTATAACCGGTTTAAAATAGGAGAAGGTTAAAATTATGTCTGACTGTATGTATTTTTTTATAATGTGCACCGATTTCTCTGTCAATTGTGAACCGTTTTCAAAATGCTTTTCGCTTTTCAAAAGAGTTTACTCCTAAGGTGGTCCTATATAAATTTTATCGAAAGTGATACAGCGCTTTTTGAAAAAATCACCAAAAAAAAAATGTATAATTCAAATTCCATGTTATTGGGGTTATCTATTCGGGCATAACTTTAATGTTTAGTTTTAGTTCTGGGGCACAACAACTATAAAGTGAAAAATAAAAATATTTTGAAACGACTTCAAAAAGGAGGAGGTTATCAATTCTGATGTTTATATATATTTTTTGTTTTTTCCCATAAAATACAACCGACTTCCAAAAATGAAAATACACTAAAAGTTACAATTTATCTTTAATTTTTATACTCACCACTGCATTCTAGATACAGATGAAAAGTACCTAGAAGCTAGCTACTTTTCAAGCTTAAATGAGGGTCTTTATTTACGCCACCAGTTAACTCTAGGTATTCTACTTTAACCCCTTCCGTGTCAAGCGGACACCACGTGGGCGTAAGAGAAAGTGCTCGAAATGTCAAGCGGACACACTCACGTCAAGTCACTACTGCCATTGGGCAAAAAAAAAATCTCTGAACTAGATCGACACGATAGGCCGCGATGGCTCAGCTGGCCAGATAAGGGAGGGGTTAAAAACGTAAGATAATGAAAAAAACATGACGTTGACGTTAATTGAACTAATGTCACTTTTTGACATTAGTTACCGCGTTTTGACAGGTAGGTACCTTGACCTGACGCGACAGTGCTGCCACCTGGTGTATGTCATTTTAGAAGACCGTCATTGTTAATTAAATTATTTACACGAGCTTTTAATTTAACTTGAAAAAATATCTCTAGCGACACATGTACGGATTATAAGTAAGTACCCAAATCAAAATTAAAATGTGTCTTTAGTTTCAAAATCTTCATCTTCAAACCCCGGTACATCATCTTCCTAGTTCGTCGTGCTGTGCTGGTGCTGCCGCTGCGGCTGCGGAGAACCTCAAGTGGCGGAAATATAACAACCTCGTCGGTAGCTACATTTTCGAGCCGTTTGGGGTTGAAACCCTTGGGTCCATGTGCACATTTAGTATTTAAAGATCTTTCTAAACGCCTTGTTGACACTTCGCGTGACCCAAGGGCTGGCTTTTTCCTCGGCTAGAGGTTAGCATTGCCATACAACGTGGCAATGCCGCCAGTCTTTTAGGCACACTTCCAGTAGACAGCGATGCGGAGGGATTTCTTGACGCCAGATTGTAAGTTTTATTTAGATATGAGTTTTTGTTTTAATGACAGTTAGTTAAGTATTTTACAATTAATTACAGACATTTGATATTGAAACTCTGAAAAAGATTTGAGGAAAAGCATAAATAAAATAATTGAATCCCTCCGGTATTAATCTGATTTATATGTTTTGTCAACAAAACAAAAGTCCATTCGCTAAACGAGAAACATGCATGCATTTTGCATCGCTCAGCTGCATTTAACACAAATACCCGGACTCACTCACATTCCTACCTGATATCGTCATATCAAAAGCATACTTTCGAAGTTCCTGAGCTATGAAAAATTGCTCTGACATAAATACATCTGACATTATGTTTCGACAGCCCCATACCTGAAACGCGACGGTCAGGAATGTCGAAAATATTTTAGCTATGATTTACGATGGTACCTTGTGTCAGTGTGTTTCAGTGGCGGAATAATTTGCGTTATGTTTTATGTGATGGCTTTCATGAGTGACTTTCATGTTTGTGAGAAGTTGGTTTGGTGAATTGCAATCTATACTTCTATACTTCAGAGGAGCTCGTGGCTAAAGTAATAACAGCCGTACGGGTCGATCCATCAGGTTAAGCTACACTTGCCGGGGTTGGTCCATGGATGGGTGATCTATACATACCGAGACTCCTCCGTGCCTCGGAAAGCATGTAAAGCCGTTGGTCCCGGCTGTCAATCGAGGATCTCTGACAGTCGTTACGGATCGTCAGAAGCCCGAAAGTCTGACAACCAGTCTTACCAAGGGGTAACGTATTACCCAGTAACTGGATTGTGGAGGTCAGATAGGCAGTCGCTCCATGTAAAATACTGGTATTCAGCTGCATCTGGTTAGATTGGAAGCCGACCCCAAGATAGTTGGGAAAAAGCTAGGCAGATAGACTTCTATACTAATATTATAAGAGGTAAAGTTTGTGAGGTTGTAGAGGGTAATCTTTGGATCTAATGAACCGATTTTGAAAATTCTTTAACCAATAGAAAGCCACGTAGTATCTAAAATCATCATGGTGGTAAAAAACATTACCCTCCTTGTGGAGGAGTCGGGTAAAAATTGTATCTACTATCATAAATCTCTACCGATACAAGCCGCATACGTCGCCATTCCTAATTACGACGAAGCGGCGGGTAGTCATGACCGCAGTGATATTATCAGTCTTAGGTACCTACTCTGTGGAGTATGGACTGTAATCCCATAGCCTCATTACTACCAATAACACCAGTCACTTTTTTTTTCTGGGGTTGGGATACTAAGACGTAGACGTATACGTAGTAGTTAAGGCCTCTATTCCGCCTCCAGCAGATTCCCGCGGCCTTCGCCAGGTCATTGGTCCATCTTATAGGAGGCCTTCCAACGCTGCATCTTCTGGTACATAGCCTTCTGCAGGTCATCGGTCCACCTTGTCGGAGGCCTTTTAACACTGCGTTTTCTGGTACGCGATCTCCACTCCAAAACCATTCGGCCCATCGACTGGATTTATTGTTATAAACGCTAACTTTTAACAATCGAAGAGTAAGCCCCTTCCCCCACCCCTGCCCTTCCCTTACTCAGAACACCATGGTAGTTAAAACAAGTTATCTACTCTACAACAATTTATCCACTCTCTAGGTATTTAACACCATTTTCCTAACACATCAGCAGTTAACACGTCATAAATCTCCCCTGATATAAGCCTCGTATACATCGCCATTCCTAATTGCGACGCACCGGCGCGTTTCGTGACCGCAGTTATTTCATCAGATTATCAGTCCTGCCTACTCGGAGTATGGACTATAATCCCATAATAGCCTCATTACTAGCACATGAGATATGGGTATGACGTAGTTAGGGCTAGGTGATGTCATGGTGTGGTGTTGTGATGTGTTATTCATGTTAATCTCTTGATGACGTACTTCTACGTACTCATCAAGTAGTTTCCGGAACTACATAGAGTTCTTCTGAATAAGTATTATTTTCCTAAGCTAAGTAGTGCTGTTCAGTAATGTTTACTTCTCTTTTCTCTTCTCTAACTCTATCTCTAAATAGTATAAAACAAAGTCGCTGTCTGCATCTGTATGATTCTCCGCTTACTTGTTCAGTTACTTCCGCTTACTTTAAGAAGTAAGCGGAGATTGTTATGTGTTTGGGTCAACACATTTTACAAAAAATTGGAATTTGGGGGTCACTTTTGGGGTCCAAAGCAGAAAAGTGAAAAAAAAAGTTTTTCAAATTGTACCTACTGTGTTACATATCAAATGAAAGGGCTTTTTAAGGAAATACAATGTGGAATTACACAGTTTTTTTATTTTATTTTTTTATTTTAGATGGGTTTGCAGAGACAAAGTCGAATAGATGAAACAGGACCACCCCCCCCTCCCCTTTATCTCCGAAACCACAAAGCCTAAAATTTTGGCACAAAAATACAGAATTCAATTCTTTACCAGGATAGTAAGTATAAATATACAGGTGTAAAGGAAAGGTGTGAACCGATTTTGCCCATGGAAATGAACAACTTTCTCTAAGAAAAAGAGAAAATTCCCAAAAAAAAATTGGACTTACCATGAAAAGCTATCATCAGCCGATCAATACTTATATGGGAGGTAAAATTGTTTTTTGAGAATTTCCTCAGGCTGTCTTAAAGAAAGTTGTTCATATCGATGGGCAGATGCAATACTTAAAAAACCTTTTTTCAAAAAAATAGAACAGACTTCCAAAAAAAAGTCAGTTCTATTTTTTTTTTACTTTTTTTTAACTTTTTAGTTGTGGTTCCCCATTAAATTGTTTAAACAATACATAGACAAACGATCGCAGTAATCGCGAGTCATTTGCTTTTAGTTATTGAAGAGTTGTCACTATCTCCGAAGATCTTCATCAGATCCTTATATATTACATACTAACACCTTCCTTGAAAAATATGCATTTGAATAACGAAAACCTCATTTGATCGGATTAGTAGTTTTTGAGAAAATTACGGACAACCAAGATGCCATACATACATACGGGTCGAATACAGAACCTTCTTTTTTAAAGTCGGTTAAAGATATGACCACATCTTTCCGTTTCACCCTGTGTAGTTTAAATCTGAAAAAAATATGATTTATACGAAACCCTTTGCACGCGAGTCCGACTCGCTCTTGGCTAGTTTTTATTAATAAGGGCCTATATCATCTTTGAATTGCTTTTATATTGAAGTAAACCGACCAGCGCTAAAATCAACTTATTTACCAATACTCGTTTATTTATCACTAAAAACCAAAATAGAAACTAATTAAACCCTTGATATATTATTATTTAACCCTGCAATACCCGGGGGATTTATCTGAAATGCAATTAGTAAAGTGTCAACCCTGACAAAGCGGGGTAAGCAAACATGGGTGGTCGGGCGACCGGGCCGGGTAAACAAAACGATAGTCGAATGTACGAGCATTTAGATATTCAGTACGTACTGAAGGCTTAAGGTTAAATAACCCTTCTGTACCTGTGTACAAATAGCGAAGGAGTTTAGTTGCTGTGGAATAGAGAGATCGATGGAGTATCAGCAAGTTATTTTTTTTTTTGCTTTTAAATCTTTCTCTTGGCCACTATCTCACCTGATGGTATGCAATGATGTGGTTGACGAAGGAGCATGCTTGCCTAGAAGTAACCTATTTACTCTTGTCTTAAAGATCCCCAGGTTATAGCTAGGAAACACCGAGGCCAGCAGGGAATTCCACTCCTTAGCTATACGCACAATGGGTAGCGGATAAATTCGTAACAGAGCGCTTTACGCTCTCCTGGGCACTTAGGCATGGAAGGAACAGAACCCGCTCCACCCAGAGCGGAAGGTGTCATTGGATGATTTTCCACCCTTTTTTAAATAACACTGTTTATACAAACAGGATGTAACGAAAATGCATGGTCATAAATATTTAAATACTGTTTCTGCCCATAGAAATTAACAACATTCGTCAAGAAAGTAAGAGAAAATTGCGAAGAAAAAAATGTTGACCTTCTATACTAATTTTGATCAGCTGAAGATAAGATGGGCAGAAACAGTATCTTGAAATATATGACCACCATTTCCGTTACACCCTGAAAATAAGTGCCCCAAATATTGTTCTAGTAACAATAAATAGTCAGAAACTCCACTTCTTTTTTCTTGTAATAATGATAATTATGTCTCCACTATGTAAATAAAATAAAACTAAATGAAATTCAATTAAATTGATAAACGAAATTAAAATAAATTCATTATATAATTATTTTAAAACTACATGTGACCCTACTAGATACTACTTAGTATTTACTCATTCATAATTTGCGATGTAGGTATTCAACATGCTCTTTAATTTAAAAACATCGAATCCTAATCTGACTGAACACTTGAGTGTGAATAAGCATGAAAATGGGGATTAAAAAAATACCGTTGATATAAATATAACTTATTCCCTGAATTTAAATCATCCTTACACTAATTTATGTAGGTTTACATTGTAATGTGATCTCTCTCTATCACTCAAAGGTTTGCTGGGAGAAAACTCAACGTTGAGTTAAGCTCGCCTTTGTACATGAATTATTTAATCACTGTGTACTACTCGTATGTTAAGTTTTTTAGTGGACCTACAATAAAACATTAAAAATAATTTACTTACAACTTTTGAAACAGGTTACTAGGAAGGTACTTACTCGGGCCTGCGGACGGCGAGTTATGGGTAGCACGCCGTCCGATCAGCACCAGGCCCGAGAGTCGACGGCGCGTAGTGTTCCCCGCGCGTCTCAAAGAGATGTCAGCAATACAGGACAGGGCCCGTCATGGCTGATGGATGCATGCCAAGGGGTCGCGGATAAATTCGAAACAGAGTTACCGCGCTCCTGGGCTCTCTGGTAAGGAAGGAACAGGGGTGGGTTTTAGTCAGTAAAAGTCTGACACGGCTCCCGCTCCACCCAGAGCGACAGAAGTCATAGGATGATTTACAAACCACAAAAAAAAGGATGGTACCTACTCTTGAACAGGAAAATATCAATCGCGCCTGTCAATTCAGGTAAGTTTGTCTTCAGAGGTCGCAGGTAGAAGTTGTCTCGCTAATTGAGCCTCCCACACCCTTTCATCCCGACCCTAATCAATATGTTAAATTATTCAACGGTTTCATTAGAATTCTGCTGTTATTCTGTCCTCTTTGTTTTATGTTTCGTTCTTTTGGCAGTTGTAATATGTCATAATTAGGTACCTAATAGAATTCTTTCACAATTCAACATAGGTACTAATTCACAAGATACATATAATTAAATTAAAAATTTAAAAAACCCAACGCTTGTAAGAAAAGCGAACATTTAAAAGACACAAAAGAGCTGATGACCATAAAATGATTGAACCAATTTTGAAACATGTCTAAGAACCATCGCCAGAAAACCGCATTCAAATCGGTTTATTCGTTTAAAAGCTACGATGCCACAGATAGACACACTGACAGACACACACATATAACGGTCAAACTTATAATACCCCTCTTTTTGCGTCGAGGGTTAAAAATAGAGAATTAAAATAGTTAATTTTGACGCAAGTGGCAAAGTTAGTTGGTGTTTTTTTTTTTTTTATTTTACTAAATTTGGTTTTATGACATGTTTGTAAACATATTCTATCCGATTTTATTTATTTTAATTTTTGACATTGTTTTATTTAATTTATTCAATAAATAAATACTACAATTAATATATATACTATTTACAAACTTAAGAAATACTAAAACAAAAACTCGTAACTAAATAAAACTTAAAATATGGCGTCAAAAAATTCCTTTCGCATCGCTATCGACTGGAAGTGTGCCCGAAAGACTGACAGCATTGCCACGTTGTATGGCATTGCTTAACCTAACCTTTATTTAATTAATTTTGTTTTTTTTTTAAGATGCTTTAGATTAGTAAAATAATTAATTTGTAAGACACATATTGGTGCCGATTCTGTTGTGCACAAACTAAACTTAAATTAGGCTATTGCTTTCTTTTGCTCTCTAATAAAACAAGAAAGAGACGGACGTAAACTAGAGCTGTCAAATTTAGATGAACTAATATAGTAAAAACATGTCGACTAAAAACACGGTAAAGCGCAATGTGTAAACAAGTTTGACATCTCTAACTTAATTCATAGCTACAGCCGTCCTTTTTTCGCACAGCCTTTTAGTAAAAGATAGCGATTCTCTAATCGTAGTTTAGTTATTGACTAGGAGAATCGGCACCATTAATTGTACGCCTCGTTAGGCAAAAAAGTTTGTGAGCGCTAAATGATAAGTGCACATCCTGCATGCCTATTGTATGTAAAAACATGTTTTGACAAATAAATCATCTTTATCTATAACTGTAACAAACATACAGCGCCATCTAGTGTAACTTAACCAAAGCACTATGAGGAGCGGCTTCATAAACTAGAAGACTACAACTACAGACGACTACGTGTAAATATTGCGCACACATGTAAACCATCCGCCTTTATAAGCAGAGCTGTCTTCGAACAAATTGTCATTCACTAGCTAGAGGTTCTGAGCCCGGTAGCCACGCAGCCAGCTCTGATCCTTAGTACGACTAGTTTCTGCTTCGATAGCCTAGCAGTCTTCAGGAACTAGCCAGCTAGGGGAGGTCTGAAAGGCGATAGCCACGTAGTCCCTTTCATCCCTCCACTTAGGGTTGTTGCATGATATTCAATTATTGTAACGTAACATAAGTAAAGTTGCCAATAAATTATCATCAAGTTCAACGGGGCTTTAATTTCACAAACACCAACCCTACATTGGCGCCCAACGTAAATAATCTATGGATACCCACATATTTGGACGGCCTACCCTAAATTGACGGCCAACATAAATAATCAACGGATACCCACATATTTGGACGGCCTACCCTACATTGACGGCCAACATAAATAATCAACGGATACCCACATACTTGGACGGCCTACCCTCAAGTGATCACGGCCTACCTTCAAATTGTATGGAGTACCTACATACTTGTTAAAGTTACCCTACATAATTTTGGAAATGTCAATCACTATGACGCAAGATCAGTTCACTGCGTTAATGAACACGATAACTTCAACACAAAATACCATGTCTGGGAAAAGTTTCGCAAGTTGTACCAGAAAATATGAAGGTGAAAGAGACTACAATATAGTAGAAGAGTTTATTAACAGTATCTCAGTGTACAAAAAAGTGGAACACATCTCTGATGAAGATGCATTAGAAGGATTGCCGTTATTGTTAGGCGGCACGGCAGCAACATGGTGGCACGGTGTGAAAGCGGACATTAAAAAATGGAATAACGCGTTGGATGCAATACGGTCAGCGTTTGCTCCGAAGAAGCAGCCACACGAAATATACTTAGAATTGTTCGGCAAGAAGCAAACTACTGAAACGATCGACGAGTTTGTTTGTATGAAACGTGCGCTACTCTCTCAACTGCCATCTAAACGTAACAGAGAAGAGGAACATCTTGACTTTGTATATGGTTTGTTGAAGCTGAGCATCAAAAAGGAAGTCGCCAGAACCGATATTAAGTCGTTCACAGACCTACTCGAAAAAGCTCGCCATTTAGAAAGTTTGGAGAAAGAATCGCAAGCAAGTACTTTTTCAACGGGAGAACGTCATGAAAAAAAAATAAAACGTTGTGCATTTTGTGGAAAGAAAGGACACACAATTCAGGAATGTCGAAAACGCATGGCAGAGGCAAAGAACCAACTAGCCGCGACAGCTACAGCCACCGAGACTACAAAGGTATCGTGTTATGGGTGCGGTGAAGCAGGGGTATTCAGAAGTAACTGCAAGAAATGCCAGAGTAAAGAAACACCACCAAAGCCGGTTGCATTTTACACAGTGAATACCACCGAGATAAAACAGGACCATGTTAAGATACCTACTATAGAAATCATCTGTAAAAATGAAAAAGGTTATGCTTATATAGACACGGCTGCAAGAACGAGTGTGGCAAGCATACAGCTGTACAAGTTGTTCATAAAAAGTGGAGCCACGTTCGATGAGAAAACGGCCGACACAATCCTAGCCGATGGGACGGTTCAAACCCGAAAATTACTAACCACAGCCGTGGAAATCATAGTTGGTGGACGTTCCCTACCTATAACGTTCACAGTGATACCCGACGCCACTGATAATCGCACTCTACTCGGCATTGACTTTTTAGAAAGGGCTGGAATAATGCTCAACTTGCCACAACGAGTATGGCACTTCATAGATAAACCAAGTGAGTTGCACGCCTTTCTGCAATTGAAAAATGAGAAGATTCCCTTGAAGGCAGCTGAATGTCTAACATTTAATTCAGGCCAGTCAACACCGGAATCACAGTCAACTTTTATACAGTGGGCCAAAGAACTGCACATGATTTCTCCACTTCCACAAACACCGTCACCATTGTACAATTTTGAAGACAGTCCACCGCCTAAGAAGATTGCAAAATGGTCACTTCAGAAGATGGGCACACCGCCTCGTCCTGTCCGTCCTCGCGAACCAGCGGATGAAGCATCGCAAAAAGATCCACGTATTCATTATGTAACAATAAACCAAATGTCATTCTATTCTTTTGATATTTTATTACGCCCCAGTGAAGGAAAACTATTGTCAGAAACTGAAAAGTCAGATTTCAACAAATTGCTAACTACTTATAGTGATACATTTGACAAAAACACAAAACCAACACCATTTATCTTGCATAGAATAGATACAGGTAGTCATCTACCTATAGCTCAAAAACCATACAGATTATCACCACACAGACAACAACAATTGAGACAAAAATTAGATGAAATGCTAAGCAATGATATAATAGAAGAATGTGATTCACCCTGGGCAGCACCTGTTATCATGGTACCTAAAGGTATAGACGATATTAGAGTTTGTATCGACTATCGGCGACTCAACGAAATAACAAAACCAGATAGATATCCATTGCCACGGATTGACGATCTATTACATCTAGCAAAAGCAATGCCATACATGTCTACAATCGATCTTCAATCAGGCTATTGGCAAATAATGGTACATCTTGAAGACCAAGATAAGACTAGCTTTGTCTCACCGTTTGGAACGTTCCGTTTCAAACGAATGCCATTTGGGTTACGGAACGCACCCGCTACGTTCCAGAGACTAATAGATAAATTCATTCAAAGTTTAGGAACGCGACCAAAGTGTGTACTGTCATACTTAGATGACTTAATCATAAGGTCAGCCACATTCACACAACACTTAGAGGATCTGAAGGAAATATTTGAAAAACTCAGAGAATTTAACCTAAAGGCTAACAGGAAAAAGTGTAAATTCATATGTTCCGAGATAAAGTATTTGGGACATCTAATAGTTCCAGAAGGAATTAAAACAGATCCGGAAAAGATTTCGGCTATAGCAAATTTACCAAAACCAAAAAATATAAAACAATTGATAACATTCCTACAAACTGCTTCATGGTATCGAAGATTTATAAACAATTTTGCAGACATAGCTCGACCATTAACAAACTTAACTAAAAAGAAAACATGTTGGGAGTGGAAAAACGAACAACAAGATGCGTTTGAAAAACTAAAAATAGCATTAACAACAGCCCCAGTACTGAAACAAGCAGAATGTGAAACTCGTTTTATAATCAAAACAGATGCAAGTCAATATGCAATTGGAGCAGCTTTAGTGCAGGGGGAGGGCGAAAACGAACACCCAGTTGAATATGCAAGCAGACTTCTTACACCAGCAGAATGCAATTATACAGTGACTGAAAAAGAAGCCTTAGCGATTGTTTGGGCAGTTTCAAAATTTCGAGGTTACATTGAAGGTACACAATTCATTACAATCACTGACCACCAACCATTAAAATGGTTAATGAATTTGAAAACACCAACCGGCCGCTTGGCTCGTTGGGCACTGCAACTACAGCCCTATAATTTCAATATACAATATACTCCAGGGCGTACTAATGTTGTAGCAGACACACTATCAAGACCACCATGTACACATGATAGTGAAGAATGTAATTTATGTTATGTAGAAATAGAATTACCAAAATACAGTGAAAAGCAAATACGTGTGGAACAACTAAAAGATGATGAGCTCAAGAAAATAATAAATGAACTTGAAGAGGAAAAACAAACAGAAAATTAAATAGAATGGTCTAAAAAAGGCTACATTCTTAACAAAAATGTGTTATATCGGTATACACCAGAACAAGAAGACGATAATGCAAAATTAATAATACCAATACAAGAAAGACCAAACATATTAAAAGCATATCATGACGACCCAATAGCTGGCCATTTTGGAGTAGAACGTACAGTTCAACGGATCACAGATAAATTCTACTGGAAAGGATTAAGGAAGGATGTAATTAAATATGTGAAGACTTGTGTAGAGTGTCAGAAATATAAACCATCAAATAAAAAACCAGCGGGTTTATATCAATCAACTGCAAATAATCACAGATTTGAAGTATTATCTATTGATCTATTCGGTCCCTTACCAAAAGCAGCAACAGGAGAAAAATGGATCTTTATTGTTGAAGACACAGCGTCTCGATGGGAAGAACTATTTGCAATAACAGAAGCCACAGCAGAAACCTGTGCACTCACTCTTCTGCATGAAATATTTCTGCGCTATGGTTTACCAAGGAAAATTGTAAGTGATAACGGGGTACAATTCATATCAGCAATAATGCAAAAACTTACTTATTGTCTAGAAATACAACACATTCTGACACCAGTATATCACCCAGAACCTAATATTGTGGAAAGGAAAAATAGAGACATGAAAACTCAAATTGCTATTATGGTGAAGAATCAACACCAAAAATGGCCAAATACACTGCCTGCTATCAGATTTGCAATGAACTCGGCTGTATGTCAAACAACGGGCTATTCACCATCCTACTTGACTTTTAGACGTGAATTAAGAACTCCCTATGATCTTACACATGATTTCAGTACAGTCATAACACAAGAAAAATTTATATCACAAATCACACCTACTTTGAAGCAGTTAGCTGAAGATTTACTAATTGCAAAAGAAAACGTAGAAACCATGCAAGACAGTAATAGGCAACGTGCAAATCAAAGAAGAAGACCAGATCCATGCTATAAAATAGGAGACTTAGTATTGGTTGAGACACATCCAGTAAGCAATAATGAGAAACAGTTTACAGCAAAATTTGCACCACGCAGAGATGGTCCTTATATTGTCATAAAGAAACATGGAGCATCCACATATGAAGTGGCAAACCCAAAGACACCAGAACAATCCATGGGAAAATATCATACATCAGCAATATGTAAATTTGAACAAAGAGATTACAATGTGCCCAAACCATTAAATCCTATAAGAAAAAGAGGGAGACCAAGGAAGATAGATACTGATCCTGGTACTCAGTCGGGACGACTATAGAGTACCAGAGGGGGAGAATGTAACAAACATACAGCGCCATCTAGTGTAACTTAACCAAAGCACTATGAGGAGCGGCTTCATAAACTAGAAGACTACAACTACAGACGACTACGTGTAAATATTGCGCACACATGTAAACCATCCGCCTTTATAAGCAGAGCTGTCTTCGAACAAATTGTCATTCACTAGCTAGAGGTTCTGAGCCCGGTAGCCACGCAGCCAGCTCTGATCCTTAGTACGACTAGTTTCTGCTTCGATAGCCTAGCAGTCTTCAGGAACTAGCCAGCTAGGGGAGGTCTGAAAGGCGATAGCCACGTAGTCCCTTTCATCCCTCCACTTAGGGTTGTTGCATGATATTCAATTATTGTAACGTAACATAAGTAAAGTTGCCAATAAATTATCATCAAGTTCAACGGGGCTTTAATTTCACAAACACCAACCCTACATAACTTTATTACAGCCGAGGCGGTATACACGTCCGAACCGAAGGAGAGGTTGTTGAGCAATTAAGACGGAGCCCGTCATGGCCGATGCCTGCCCGGGGGTTGAGGATAAATTTGAAAGAGTTACCTCGCCCCTGGGCATTCAGGGCAGGGAGGAACAGGGGTGGGTTTTAGTCAGTAAGAGTCTGACACGCCCTCCCGCTCCACCCAAAGCGGAAGAAGTCATTGGAAGATTTCCCACCCCACAAAAAAATTGTACCATTTTTTACTCAAAAATGACGTACCAAGACTACTCCTGAACTTTGTTACGTTTTATCTTTGTCATTTTTCGTCAATTTGATAAAGCAAAAAATACGTGTTCAATGTTTTTCGATAATCTAACTCACGAAATGGACTACCTACATAGATTTTTTTTTAACCCTGGAATCATCCCTATTGACGACGTGTATCGAACGACGTTTTTCAACATACTTTCTCGAAAATATTAAGTACAACTTCATAAACATACAATATAGGTAGTAACAAATTATTGTGAGAAATATGATGTCTTGCGGATTGTTTTTCATGCGCCTTGGTGAGGGCTACCGCGTGACCAGCCTGATGCAATAAATATAAAAAATTGTGGCGGGGGCTGGCTGCCACACTTTTCCGAACTACTTAGAGCAAAATACACCACATTGCAAGTCGACAAGCTGTAGGGGTAGGACCGGGTTTTCGAGTAAATATAATGAAAATGACTACTTCATTTTTTAGTGACCCCCAACTCGATTCCCAGATTGAGTAAAGTGTAAATGGGTTTTTGTGACCCCCAACTCGAATCCCAGATCGAGTAAAGTGTAAATGGGTTTTTGTGACCCCCAACTCAAATCCCAGATCGAATAAAGTGTAAATGGGTTTTTGTGACCCCCAACTCGATTCCCAGATCGAATAAAGTGTAAATGGGTTTTTGCATAGGGTATTTCTCAGTAGCAGCCTGGAGTCAAGCCAGACTCGTACCCGGTTGATGGAAGAAGGCTTGTCCCCAACTACGTAAGTCTTAAAAATAAATTACGAAATAAGTAAACACTTAGACTCACCTTTCCCTAATCCGTCGGAGAATACGTGCGGGCATGATATTATGATGTGTTGGAAAATAATTCAGTCATGCTTGCGACCACCAAACCTCAGGCTTCTTCTTCCAATGAGGCTACCCTGTTACTTTTATTTACATATTTATTTTACTTTAACATGACACTGCCAAGGCTATTTGACACTGCCCCGGGGTTGAGGATAAATTCGAAAGAGTTACCTCGCCCCTGGGCATTTAGGGCAGGGAGGAACAGGGTTTTAGTCAGTAAGAGACATTCCGTTCCGCTCCACCCTAGAGCGGGAGAAGTCAATGGATGATTTCCCACCCCCCAAAAAAAAATAAAAAGACTATTTGACATTACAACAAAATAATAATGAAATACAACTACCGCGCAGTCATACACTCGTCTCAATATTCTCCGCAGTCATACAATAATCTTCTTCCATTTGTTCGCGAACGCGTCACAATCAGGTTTCA